>JARHVA010000108.1:5807500-7007500 GCA_037957365.1 Torreya grandis
GTTCATTTGGTGTTTTATAAATTTAATAAGGTTATTAAATTTTTGTATGTCCTATATTAATTATTTAGTCAAATTTAGACACTTTCCAAGAACTTCTTAAAAACATAGCTAGAAGTCCCAATTAGAGTGTAGTTCACTAAAAGTGTACTTAACTAAGTTCAAATACTTATCCATTCATATCCAAGAGGTAGGACACACTCTTAAAAGCTGAGATAACTAAAATTAAATTTATTTTAGATAATTTCATATTTTGGTATTTACAGTGCCTAGCTTATCTCATGTGCATGAGTTGTTTACTTGCTAAGAAAGGCTTCTTACATGTTGACCTTATTTTGTCAATAAGTCAACCTTATTTTATTGAGTCTAATGTCAATTATCTTAGAGTCTATTTTTAGTTTACTTTAGTGGTTAAGTAAATATTTTAATTTGAATTTCACTTTATAGACATAACTTGTCATGCAAGTTATCTTGTAATAGGCGTGTTTTAGTTTTATTTATTAATAAAGACTTGTGCACAAATAAATGTAGCATAATAGTTCCTATTAGGAAATTTTTTTACATGTATTAAGATATAATTTTATTTTAGGTATTTAGTAAGGAATAACAACAGGCATGTTTTTTATTTTGAATTTATTCAGTGTAATTTTTAAAAAATAATCACATTTACAACACTACTAGATTAACAACTAGTAATTCTACGACATATTGGTTAATACAAAGCTTAGATTTCAGATTAAATAAAAGATGATTTGAACTCCCTCCATATAGAAAAACCTTCATATTATTAATATCAACTCCTAATGATTTCAATAATGATATGTTGTAAACATTTTTAGTTGATTTAACATCAATAATGACTCATTTGACGACCCTGTGTGATATTATAACTTGGAAAAATAGTGCATCATATTAGCTAACTATATACTTCATAGATGTGACATTTTTTAATTCTCTCTTGATGAAATTATACTTAATAGAGTAATATTTTAGAGTGTTTGACATAAATGTATCATAAGAGTCGATATGAGATTCTTCCATTAATTTTAGGAAATGTATAATGAGTATATGTTTTTTACTTGGTAATTTTCTTGTTAGTTTATGAATATGATATGTATTCAAGGCCTTGTTTTAATTAATGATTTAATGTTATAATGTGATGAGTAATGTATTGTGCATGTTTTCCCAATCCTTGTCTTACATATGCCATTTTTTGTAAATATCTTAATCCAAAATTTTATAGGGTCAAATTCATGTCATTGGTTCTACAAACAATAACGTTACCAAGTGTTTGAATATTTAGAGTCAAATCTTCAATATGATTTTGAAAAGAGTGCATTTGACTTTGCATAATCACGTTGGATATATTATTACTCAGATATTGGTCATCTATGAGATATTCCCTACCTTTTGGGATAGTGGTAGCATAGACCCCCTTAGATGGAAATTAGCTATCACCACCTTGAGGACACTTGGAAGAAAAGATAGAAGAATCCATAGTAGGAGGGTAGTTAAGGTTTTAGGGATGATTAGGCATATAAAGTTCATAAAACCATAGACTAGTGATGAATAATTATAAGTATGAATCCTAAAATCAAAGGGAACATAAATGAATAAAGGTTAGATCTAAGAAACCTTAAGGATGAAAGCTAAAACCTTAAGAGGATGAAACCCTAATAGAGACATAGAGTTTGACATGGTCTAGTCAGTGTAAAAGTTTACGAATATGTTTTACCCTAATTTGGTTTTAAAAACCCTAGTAGGATAAAAATTATTGTATGAATTTAGATAGATAGATATGACATTTAAGTAGAGTAAAACATTGAAATAGATTACAATGATTTGATAAGTGGCATGTGATAAATATAGCAAGTACAAAAAATGGATGAGTACTTAGATTTTCTAACTATCTAACTATGATTGTATTATAATGGTGGGAAATAGACTAAAGCAGTCATGTGATTTTTCCAGTTCAAGAACAATGTTTTTATCCACACAGGGTCAGTTTCATCAAATTTGGGTCAGTATCAACTATCAATACTAACTTGTTGTAGTCATTAGTGACCTATGATGTAAGATGGATTTATGATAGTAAAATCACCTTCACATGTATTTTAAATATCTATATGTGTGATTCAAACCTTGGTTATGCTTAACTCCAAAAATTAGCTTCCAACTTAGAATCTTAGGTGTGCTTATGAGGGTTAAAAAACCTATAAAAAAAGGAAAAGTGTAATGTGTTGAGCTAACCCCAATCACCTCAATTGATGATTGACCATTACTTACATATTATATTCTCTAAGGAGGAAAATCAAGTCACGTGTAGTTATCCCACCCATTATTATTATGCAATTATGTTCCTTTACTATATAGATGAACTTATTGATTTAGCTTTGATACTTGATAATGATTTATTTGACTTGCTTTTAGTATGCTTTAGAATGGCTTGTGACTACTCCTAGTGACTAGTTCACAACTTGGGAATAATAAGAAAAAATTTCTCAATGTGTAGTAGTGTATAGATGTGTATCACATAAATTTCAATCCCCCTATCAAGTTAGGCCTTGATTTGTATATATATGAGTCCAATTAGGTAATTTTTCGTGCCACTGACATGCTAGGTAGATGGGCCAACCCTAAATATTGATTTTATTTTGAAAAGTAACTGTTGTTGGGAGAGGGTCGATACTATCAAGCTCAAATCAATATCGACTGATGATGTAACCACTCACTAACTCTTGCACATGAGGACTAAATTTAGGGTATGGAGATATCTATGAAAGATAATAAGTACATTTGAAATAGATAACGAGGTTCATATAGGTGTGTAAAAATAAAATAGAAGGATCAAACTCATGAGGTAGCATGTAGGTGTGATATAATGGTGGGTTAGGCTCATATTTGTGTGTTCAAGTCATGTGTGATATGTGTATGTCAAGTTTATCATTATCAAGTATTTAATACCATATTCTAATATATACATTATCTTGATTTCAAATTAACATTGGCATGAAGGTCACAGTTTTTAAATTATCTCAAATTAGTCAAGTAACTAGTGAACATATTAGTGATTATATGCATGTATTCAAAGAATTGTCACTAGAATAAATTATGAGCCACTAGATAGTTAACATCAAAACATTTTTGTTGATGTTTTTATTATAATTATTAAATAAAAAGTTGTTTTTAATTATTATCCTTATTTTGATGAGATTTTTCATGTTAAATAATTTTAAACTAATCTTTCAGATACAAAAATTCTTCAGTATAATTTCAATGTTATTTCTTCCTATAATTCTTCAAAATTTTGAAATTTCAAACTTTAAGAGTAAGAGAAATGATTGAAATTTTATAATTCAAGAACATCCAAGTTCACAAACTATATTTCATCAACAAAAAACATGGGTTTAGGGTCTTATGTACACTTATTCATGTTTATTTGTGTTTTATGACTTTTCATCACTTTTGACAACATCATGCACATGGAAGAAGATAAAAAACACTTAAAATAACATCAACAAAAGTTTTACATGTCAGAAAATGGATTAGGATATGTTTGTGAGCATCTCCCATAGGTCAAATGATCCATTTTTTAGATGGTGATGAAAGTGTTACTTTCAAAATTGACAATTTTCATTAACTAATGATTTCACCCACATTGAAAGAATGAGTATAGTAATTACTCAAAATTAAATAACATGATGTGTTAAACATTTTCCAAGCGAGAGGGAGCTTGATTAGGTTGGAAATATGTCAGTGTCAGGTCACTAAAATTTAGATTACTATTGGAGAAGAGTTAGAAGTTAACTAGAATAAGTAATAACATTGCATAAGGAGAGTTCCAAATCTAAGAGAGTAAAACTAATATAGAGAGAAAACAAAGCAGAGCCAAGAGCATGCTAGAGTGATATATGTTCATGTAATCTAGTCATTAAATTGGTTAAGTGTCTTTTTCATATTCAGTAAGGGAAAGGAATATATATATGTGTAATGTAGGAATCTTAAGATGATGATTAGTTCATCTTGTTAGTGGATAAACCAAAATAAGTCAAAGGCAACTAGCATTCTAAGTCTAAGTACTAGGGTGAGCAATGATTATAAAATAAATAAATCTATAAAGGGAAGACAAAAACACCATTTATCTTCCTAAAATGACTTTATCTTGCAATCAGTGTGAGAGAAGGCTTGTGTTCGTTTGGTAAACAATTTATCCTTAACAATGATAGTGCTTCATGGGTAGCATCTCTTCTTGTTCACTTGGTAATTAGATTGGATTGAGGTGATTTGTGAAGCTCTCTAGAAATAATTTGGATTTATTTATTTACACCTAAAATATTATTAAAAAATGGTCTTGGCTCTTGTATTTATAGTTTTCAACTAAATCCAACCCATGTGTAATTAAGCTTCAGTTAGGGTTGGGAGTTTGAATGCATTTATGTTTTTGGAATAGAGCTTCCATTTAGGAAACATGCTCAACATTCTTCACTTATATTTCCAATTTTTGACTTTGAGGTTGATGACATCATCATGACATCATATTCCTTGATATTTATTGAAAATTCATTTTAAGAAATTAGATATTCATTAATTCAACATACATTTTTCACTTACATATTTAATTTGATTTATTTGGTTAATAAATCATGCTTAGTTTTTTTATCATTTCAAGGATTTGATTAAGTGCCTCGCTCATTTAGTCAAAAATATCAATTTGTTAGGTCGTGACTTGTCTAAGTATGAATCTATGAGAGGTTATCATTATGTATAGAAAATTACCTCAAATAGGGAAGCCTTATTGTGATTCAAGGCATTTGCATCCACCATGCAAATGATTTTGGACATTTTGGTGATCTCTAGGATTCATGTGTGTTGTTTGTTAGATATTGGTCTCATGTTTGTTTAGACATGGAAGTGGCTAAAAAGAAGTGTCTACATTTTGCCCTTGTTTGAGTAGGTGTTTTAAGACATAGGCACAATAACATCTTCTCAAAGAATGAAAAAAAAATTGAGTCAAAAATTTTACTGTTTTAAAAAAAATATGTATTAACAACCATAGGTTGTTACGAGCCAACAGTCATAGGATGATGCACCAGAGGGTGATTAATGAGCCTTGGATTCCCCCTTGAGGAAGTAGGATGACAAATAGTGTCATCAAACATGCCCTTAAAAAGAGGAAAATAACATGGTCTATCAGTAATAAAGGTCTAAATAATGATTTTGCCCCAATAATGTAGCTTTAATGATAGGCACAGTGAGTTGCCCCTACAGTGTAGTTTTGAACGTGATACAATAAATTTTGCCTTAGTAAGGCATAGTTTCTCATGTTTATGACTTATAATATATGCTTACTTGGAGATGCACATCCTGATTAGCACATAATATATTCATTATGATTTGGTTATTATGGGTTTGGTTTTCATTTGGGTATGCCTATTATGAACAAGGGGAAATATTGTTGGCACCATTGTTTGAAATATCTTTGCCCTAATTTTTATTATACCATATGACATTATGCATCATAGTTATAAATAAACTAGAATAACAAGGCGTATCCTATGCATGGAAAAAAATAATTTAAATGCAAGTATAAATAAATTAGGCATAAAATATGATCAATCAAATCCTAAGTGTAAATATAATGTAATAAACTAAGTGTAAGAATGAAAACAAATACTCACAACTCAAGTAAAAGATATAAAAAATCAAGACTTAAGTGTAAACATAATGTAATAAACATATGACAACTGAGGAGAATGGAGGCACAAGAACAAATTCTAGTCACCATCCAATTGAAATCGACAAATCTAACAAAAAAAACAAAGTAAAGAACTAAAACATAAACACTTATAAGTTAAATGGCATAAGTAAGAAACAAACATAAAACACCTAACTAAAGGGGTAATTTAAAATATAAAAACTACCTATGACATAATATAATAAAAAAAATAAGCTAAGGCATAATGAAATAAACAAACTACTCTAAGGCAAAAGAAATAAACAAACTACTCTAAGACAAATGAAATAAAAAACTAACTCCATGGAAAATGAAAAGAACAAACTACTCTAAGGCGAATGAAACAAATAAATAATATAATTATTTGTGCATGTGTAATATCCAAGGAAAATGAAAATAACAAACTACTCTAAGGTGAATGAAATGAATAAATAATCTAATTATTTGTGCATGTGTAATATAAGTGTTATGATTGGCAAAAAGTTGTCCCTAGGCTATAGGGAACAATGACACAAATATGACGGCATATGAATGGAAAGGGAGAATAAAATTATAAGGAAGAAGTGTCTGAGTTGACTCCAAATGCCCTAAGCAAATAGATGCTACCTACATAGTCCCACATATACCATGTCCAATATGGACTTCAGGGTAATTGTAGTTCTCCTAGGATTTGGGATAGAATAAACTTGATAAGTAAAAATGATTGATTGTAGATGAAAATAGGAATGGGCTCATAAAATAGTGAGATTGTAAGAACAAAGGGGATTGACACTCATAAGTGTTAGGCACATAAACTCATGAAATTGTAAGAGGGTGGTTTAGGCTAAGACCACACTAAAAGATAAAAGGTGAGTCTTCACAAATGAAATAGGTTGGTAATTCATAGTGTCCACTATGTTTACATCTTAAACAAGAATAAACTTGAAAAATAGCAAGAGTATTAAATAATATGACTCGTAAAATGATGAGATCATTTTGAGATAAACTTATAACAAGGAATGGTCAATGAAGCTAGAAAATGAACTCAATCACCAAAACTAGCTAAGTTGACTCGATATGCCCCATGTATTGTAGCACTACCTACATAGTCTATGTGGACCTCAAGCCAATGTAGTTCTCCCAAAAATGGGAGGGAACACAATCAAAAAATGGTAAAAGAAAATAAAAATGGTCATGGTTGGATGAGATGCTCCTACCTGGTAAATTTAGTAAATTGCACTACCCAGAATAGAGGTAAAACACTACAAAACATGATGGTAAATTAAGTAAAACATTTGTGGCTTAATATGTCATACTAAGTTTGTAAGCCCTTTTCTATTTTTTTTTATTTTTTAATTTTTTTAATATTTTTTGGGTATCTCAACTTGATGGAGGATTACGAGATATAAAATGGGTTAACTCAAAAAATGGTGAGAGCACTTCTTAATTTTTTCATAAAATGGTGAGGTGTGGGCTTAGGTTTCTCTCAAAACAACAAGAGCATGGGATTAGGTTTCTCACAAAACATCAAGAGTGTGAGCTTAGGGGTGGCCAAGATGAGCTCAAAAAACATTGATCACTACCTCCATAGTCCAAATAGACCTCAAATCATTGTTGTTCACCCTACAACAAGGAATCTGACTAAGCAACAAAAAGATTTTGATTAGGTAAATGACATAAGTATAATGGTATGGTAAGGTATAATGATATAAGCTTGGAAAGAGTGAATGATGTAATTTCCATTCTCAATGTCCTGATGCTCATAGATACTATCATTTCCTAGAAGGCATTCAATGGTCTCAAGTCTGAATCATCCACTGAAATTGCCTATAAATCTAACCATTGACATATTTTGAAGTACAAATGGATCAGAACCAAGGTCAAAAGGGGAACAAGAGAAGAGAAAAAAAATAGGAGAGGTATGATAGGAAAGGAACATGGCCTAGTATGAAGGTATGTTCATGACACAAAGTAAACTATCCTCATAGATAATACTTCAAGTCACTCAAGTGAAAAAGTGCTTGAGGTGTGTTATGTTCATCAGATAATTAGGTTATTCTCCTTCTAGGGTATCCAACCTATATGCCCTAGAACCATATTTAGTGGTAATGATATAGGGACCTAACCAGTTAGGCTTAAACTTGCCTTTTTATTGCATTTAACATTGGTGTTTTTCTAGGTTTATTTAAGTATAAGATCACCAAGCTTAAATTATTTGTGCCAGATGCACCTTTTATATTGACCACACAATCAGTTTTAATAAATTGAAGGTTATTAAAGGTTGTCATTAATTTCTCATCGAGTAATTTGAGCTCCTGTAAATGAGCTACTATGTAATCCTCATCATCAAGGATATGATTTAGTGAAATGCAGAGAGAAGGAAACTCAACCTTAATAAGAAGAATGGCCTCAATACCATAAACTAAGGAATAGGGTGTGTCTCCTATTAGAGTGAATAAATTGGTTCAGTAAGCCTAGAGGGCACATAAAAGTTACAAGTGATAATCAAGGCCAACATCATTGATGATCTTATTAAGGATATTTAAAATGGTTTTTTTAGATGATTCTACTTGGCTGTTGCCTTGTGGGAAGTATGGAGTGGGAAAATGTTGAGTAATATGGTATTCAACATAAAGGAATTTTACATCCTTATTTTTGAATGAACTGCCATTATTAGATATAACGTCAGAGGGCATATGATATCCATAGATGAGGTGATTGAAAATGAACTTGGATATTTGTTTACCGATCACATAAGTTAGGGGAATGGCTTATACCCATTTAGTGAAGTACTATGTGGTAGTAAGGATATGTTTATGGCCATGTAAGGATGTAGGGTTAATCTTTCCTATTGATAGGATCTAGGCTCACAAAGCTCTGATACCAATTGTCAGGATCCCTACTCTTTAAGAGTACACTTGATTACCTTTGTATAAGCAACTAAACACAGAATTTAACCAGAATAATAAGTAACTAGAATTTAGAAACAACACAGAATATGAGAGACAATATAATCTTATATTAACACTCTTCCAGAAGGAATTACAATGAAGGAATCACACTCTTCCCACACCTCTAGGGTGTACCAGTAATTCTCCCTCAAGAGTTCTCTCTCTCAATTACAAATAATCAACTCAAACACAGAGTTGTTATTTCAACCAGTCAGTAACAATACTGCCAATACACCAACCAGTAAGTGACAATCAACTCAACCGTTGTTGCCTACTTCTAGTACCAATCGAGTACACCATGTACTCCAAGTAGATCTCCCTAATCTTGCTCCTTGTTGTGTTGCAGATCTCCTTTGACCTTGCTACCCTGCAGATCTCCTTTGACCTTACACACACACACACTTGCAAATCAACTAATCTTATTTACCATGTAGATCTTCTACCTGATCTTGCACAACCTGTAGATCAACCTAGTTTTGCACACCTGCAAACCTAGATCTTACACTCGAGAAGAACCCTTGTCCTTGCCTTTCCAAGTACTTATGATTCTCCAAATTACAATATAGCCCCATGGGTCTCTTAAATATATCCCATACAACCAATAATTAGACTTTCCAATTACAATAATTAGAAACATAGACTCAAGACTAAAATTAGTCTTTTACATGCAAACAAATTGTCCGTCTAAAATTAGACCAGTTCTGAAGACGCATGCAAATGCATGCACACACAGGTTGTCGACGTCGGTGCCTATCTGACCGATGTCAGCTGACCCATAACCAACGTTGGTTACTGCAAACACTGAAGATGACCAGCATCGATTGATCAGACTGATGTCAATTGCTCTACAACTAAGCAACCTCCTCCATTTACATCAGTGAAGCTTTTAGCTCCACAACCTAATAATTTCCCACTTGGAGATGAATAGCTGCACCTGTACTTGTATCTATACATCATCTAATTTTGTTTCCTGGCTTGTATCCCTCTTCAAGTTCAATCTTGAAGACTAACCACCACACATCCTGTGGTGCATCTCCTGTCATCCAAGTACCCTGTCATATCTGAATCTACATACCCATGTAGAGAAGTCCCTAACCCTGCATAACATGAATCCCTGTTATTGGTCCCTCTCAGATACCTGAGAATCCATTAAACTACTTTCCAGTGTTCTTTTCCCAGATTGGCCCCAAACTTGCTAACAACTCCCACTGCTTGGGCAATATCAATTCTAGTACACATGTACTCAACCTCATCATGTGATTTGGGACACTGTCTTGTGAATTATCCATCCATAGGTGTGCTAACCAGTTTTGCATCCTGCATAATGAACCTCGCCACTACCTTATTCACACAATCATCCTGAGACAACATCAACCTATGATCTTCCCTGTCTCTAGGAATACTCATGCCAAAGAATTTTGCTCCTAAATCCTTCCTGGCACACCACTGAATTAATTTTACTTTTAGCTTAGCAAATCCCTGCATGTATGAACCTACAAAAATCATATCATCCATATACAATAACAAGATAACATCGTGACCATTATCCATCCTGGTAAAATAAACACAGTGATTACATTGACATTGACTAAAGCCATGCTTTGTCATACACTTGTCAAACCTGTACCACTATCCTGGAGCTTGCTCAAGACCATATACCCTGGCCTTCTGTCTCATGTGTCCATTCTCTCCTTTCTTTAACTTGGGAATCCATTCATCTTTTAGTGCTTTCTTTTCAGTTGGCAACTCTACCAAATCTCCTATTTGGTTCTCTTCCAAGGAATCAATTTCCTCATTCATGCCATGCTCCCATTATTTCCTAGATTCTATCTGCATTACCTCTTCAAAACTTCCTGGTTCTTGACCATCAATGAGCAACATGTTCAGGTAGTATAAAGAAGGAAAATAACAAATTTGAGGCTTACTTACCCTTTTAGTCCTCCACATGGGCATTTGAGACTCCTTGACAGCTTGCTATCTACCCAAAATCTATTCTCTAATCGACCCTGGTCTACACCCGACCGATGTCAATTCCACCTGATCACCAACACCAATTCCCTGACCAACATCGGTGTCCACCTAGTCATCGACGTTGGTTCCCTAACTAACGTCGGTCTCCACTTGTCCAACACCACTGACTCTGGTCTGCACATGACTGACGTTGGTACCTACCTATTCGACATCAGTTCCACCTGATCGACGTCAATAACTGTGTTTTCCTGTGAGTGATGACTTTTTACCTATGAGCTCACCTTGGATTAAAACCCTATCCAAACTGCCCTGCTTAAAATTATTCAGCCCCTGTGACTGATCTCTGTCCATCATCTCCTCCATGAAAACCAAGGCTTTCTAGTTCTTAAGTTTGTCAAAGACATCAGACTTTCTCTTAAGAACATGCATCCCCTTTTTATTCATGTGACCAAGCCTAAAAAGCCACATCTTCACATCTACATTTGAATTAGATAAACCAGAAGGAGAATCAGTAATACAAGTAGATAGATAGAGAGTACCTACTTTCTTACCACATGCTAATTCAAGTGCACCCTTGGAAACTTTCCAAGATTCCATTGTGAGAGTTACTATGCATCCCTCATCACCCAACTTTCCTATAGAAATTAGCCTCCTCTTCAGGACTGGGACATGCATGACCTCCTTCAACACCCATGTGTTGCCCGTTTGCAATTTCAGCCGCACTTCCCCTTTGCCAACAATTTGACAAGGCTCACCAACCCCTAAATAAATCTTTCCAAAGTCTCCATCGACATAATCATGGAAAAATACTCTATTTCAGGTTGCATGGAAAGAGGCAACAAAATCTAAAACCCAAGATTCTACTTTATCCAAGGAACATACAAGAGCATCCTATGCAACTATACCTGCAACATCTGCTTCTTCATTTCCTTCATGTTGATCTTCTACCAACCAACAATCTTTCTTTACTTGCTCTTTTTTTCCATAATTCAATAATTGAAAATTATTGCCATTAAATTCCTCCATTCTTCGTGTACTTTCTTCTGCCATTGCTTTACTCCCACTCAATCAGAAACCCCTGAGAGTGACCTATAATCAACAAACACTTAACCTACTCCGAACCAGGCTCTGATGAACCTGCAACCTCACTCTGATACCAATTGATAGGATCTAGGCTCACAAAGCTCTGATACCAATTGTCAGGATCCCTACTCCTTAAGAGTACACTTGATTGCCTTTGTATAAGAAACTAAACATGGAATTTAACTAGAATAATAAGTAACTAGAATTCAGAAATAGCACAGAATATGAGAGACAATACAATCTTGTATTAACACTCTTCCAAAAGAAAATACAATGAATAAATCACACTCTTCCCACACCTCTAGGGCGTACCAGTAATTCTCCCTCAAGAGTTCTCTCTCTCTCAATTACAAATAATCAACTCAAACACAGAGTTGTTGTTTCAACTAGTCAGTAACAATACTGTCAGTACACCAACCAGTAAGTGACAATCAACTCAACCATTGTTGCCTACTTCTAGTACCAACCGAGTACACTATGTACTCTAAGTAGATCTCCCTGATCTTGCTCCTTGTTGTGTTGTAGATCTCCTTTGACCTTGCTACCCTGCAGATCTCCTTTGACCTTGCACACACACATACCTGCAGATCAACTGATCTTACTTACCATGTAGATCTTCTACCTAATCTTGCACAACTTGCAGATCAACCTAGTTTTGCACACCTGTAAACCTAGATCTTACACTCGGGAAGAACCCTTGTCCTTTCCTTTCCAAGTCCTTATGATTATCCAAATTACAATACAGCCCCATGGGTCTCTTAAATAGATCCCATACAAATAATAATTATATTTTCTAATTACAATAATTAGAAACACAGACTCAAGACTAAAATTAGTCTTTTACATGCAAACAAACTGTCTGTCTAAAATTAGACCAATTTTGGAGACGCATGCAAACGCATGCACACACAGGTTGCCAACATCGGTGCCTATCTAACTAATGTCAGTTGAACCATAACCAACGTCGATTACTATGAACACTGAAGATGACCGATGTCGGTTGATCAGACCGACATCGGTTGCTCTGCAACTCAGCAACCTCCTCCATTTGCATCAGTGAATATTTTAGCTCCATAACCTAACACCTATGATATCAAGTCACCACTATGAAAATGGCTATGTCCTGGATAGTGGTTTGAGTGTTTGAGCTAGAGCATATATTAGATTAGCATGCTTATGACATTGCACACAACTTTTAACATATGCAGTGGCATCAGATTCCATAATTGGATAATAATAACCAATACATAGTAAATTTTTGGTAAGGATGGCCCCATTGGTGTGGGCCTCGCAAACCCCTTCATAAACTTCCCTCAATGCTAAACCATATTCTATCAAGGTTAAACAATGAACCAAAGTTATATCAAAGCTTATATGATAGAGTGTGGGTCCAAGTAATGTGTAACAAGAGGATTGATGGATGAAGGCTTTTTAATTTTTAAGATATAGGTTAGGTGGGATGGTTTGGTCATGAAGGTAATCATATATTTCAACATACTAAGAATAAATGGGACCAACAATATCATAAATCATCTTGACAGTCGACTATTCGTGGGTCGGTACTAGAATATTTTCAACAAAGAATTGATAGTCTCTAACCTTATCTATGATTTAAATCATAAAACCAATCATGGTCATGGCATCTATTATTCTATTATTAGCCCAAGGTATCTTCTCAAACTAAAGTTGAGTAATTTGTTATTTACGAGTATTTACCATGGCCTTATAAGGTATGATCTTCTCATACTTGGTCTAAAATTGGTCTATAACTTGATTAATGATAAGCTAAGAATATCCATGAACCAGTAGATGTTGGATATTCCATTTTACCACTAGGCAAAGTCCTATAATGAGTGATTTGCATTCAATTATGTTATTGGTACAAGTGAAATTGATACGAAAGGACTTGGGTATAAGGTCCCCTTGCGGTGTGATAAACATAAGTATTGATCCTGATCTAATAGACATGAAGGAACCATCAAAATAAAGTGTCCATTATTGTGTTTTAGGAGGTGATTCTGCTACAGTCATGATGGACTCATCTGGAAACCCAAAAGTGAGTGGTTGAGTGTCAAAAAAGGGAGCTTTTGTAAGCTGGTCTATAAGTACATGTCCCTTGATGGCCTTTTGATTAACATATTCAATATAAAATTCACTTAAAAACATGATCCATTTAGCCATGTGGCCTTGTAAATTTTATTTTGAGATTAGATACTTGAGCAAATTTGTTTTGGCTATGACGATGGTCTTATTGTTAAACATGTAGTGATGTAATTTTTGGGCTGAGAAGATCATGGATAAATAAGCTTTCTCTATCAATGTATAATTATACTCATACATAACCAATGTGTGGCTCAAATAGTATACAACTTGTTATTTTCCCTACTCATCATGCTAGGCCAAAAGTGCCCCCAAGGCATTTTCAGTTGAAGATGGAACAATAATGGATTTTCTGGTGTTGGTGGTAATAGAACAAGTGGATTGGCCAAGTATTCCTTCAAGTGTTTAAAGGCTTCCTAGCAATAAAAATTCCAAGAAAGGTGGTTCCCTTTTTCAATACTTCATGTTCCTCCTCAATGAGGAATGTACCTAGTTTTATCCATTTTGGGTCATTTAGTGTTCTAATATTGACTTTAGAAGTGTCCTCCACAAGGAGTGTAGAACCATCTTCAAGGTGAGTTAGCAAAGAAGTGAACTAATTGGAAATATCATAGTCCTTTGGTATGACTAGTTCATTGATTTCACCCATATAGGATGAATAAAAATCATTAAATGGTGGAACAGGCCATGTAACAAACATTTTTTAACACTCTTGGATAATTAGTTCAAAGGCTCATTATTCTTCTACATTGATATCTGACTTGAATATGATTGAGGTATTAGTGGATTCTTGAGATTTATTATAATTCGGGTGAACATCCCCATCTAATTTTGCCTAAAATAGGTTTTCACCAAAAGACTAGCCTTTTTTTTATTATTACCCTAGTTCGAAAGTGCCTCAGAGAGGTGTTCACTTCGGGACCTAAATATTTGATTTTATTTTTATTTTTGGCTAAGTAAGTTTACCCACTCTCTAAAATAGGATAAAAGATTCAATGTGATAGAAAACCCTTGTTTATGATCTTCTAAAGGAATATTGTCTCTTAGGCCCATGAACTCACAAATGGCCTCATCATTTTTGAACTTATTGAGTGATATTATGGATTTTTGTTGGTCCTACTCTATGAGTTGAGGATGATTAAGGGAAAATGGGGAAGGATAAATGATAGGCATAATGGTACATACATCATGAGGGTTAAACATGTTGGTATTGGCTAAATCCTTAAATACATTATAATCAAACTTTATGTCACTATCAACATCGTCGTTACTAGTCATTGGTGTAGGAACACAAATAAGATATGTGAGGTCACCCGTAGGTGTTTTAAATCCAATACCATAGGTTACTTTATGTTTGGTCATGGAGATAGGCTCAAGAGTGCCTTTCTAATTTTCCCTCAAGCCTCTACCCTCAAATCTTGATTATCTATGATCTGGTTAGGGATGGGATACTTTTGGCTCTAGTAGCAGTCAACTAAATCATCATTATAAAGCCAAGAATCATCCTCAACAAGTGGGTCTTGCTCTTGGCTAGTGGATGGTGTAAAAATGATAGGCTCTTGAGAATTAATTTTTCCTTTTTGTCATCATTCTATGCGAACAGCTTTGGCCTTGGGTCTTCCATAAGATTTAGGTCCCTATGGAAATGTGGCTATGTGGAATACATTGTGCATAAGGTATTCACCTGAACCTTTGTCAGAAAAATAAAAGTGGTTATCTATCTTATGAAGAGGCTCTAATGAAGTGGAGGCAAGGCTATATGTGTCTATATATTCATATTCTAGCAATTTGACAAGTATATCTTTGTCCTTCTTTGGTGTAGGGTATAGGTTGAAGCAGTAATTGTATCTCTTATATTCAACTTCTAAATGATTGTAGAATTGATATGGTTGTAAGTTTATTGGAACAGTCACTTCCATACCTAAATGGGGGAACTTGATACATTGTTGTAATGTAGATTGTATTACATGAATATCATGTATGCATGGGAGGCCTAGAAGTAAATTATATGATAAATCTAAATACAAAGCATGGTAAAGTGTGTCATGGGTCAAAGTCCCAATGACCATTGGCAAAAAAAATATTCTCTATGACCCCCTTTCTTCATTATCATAATCCTTGATAGTAATAGTCTCTAACTAAAGGTTAGTTGTCACATATCCAAGATGCTTGACTAACCTTAGAGACACAATGTTGAGGCCTGATCCATTGTCTATGAGGACACATTTAACCTTGTGCCAAGCTATGAAAACTTCAATATATAATAAGTTATTATGGAGATGGCCAAGGGATGACATGTCACTTTGGTCGAAGGTAAGTTTTTGGCCAGGAGTTAAGTGTCCTACCAAGGCTTAGAATTTATTTTACATAATATCATTTGGCACTTGGGATTGACTTAGAAACTTGGTAAAGATATTCTTATGGATAGTGAAGGTACACAACAAATATAATATAGAGATAAGTGTAGGTGTTTTTTTCAATTGCTCCACAATATCAAACATTTTCTCCTTGGCATTGGTGATTAGTTTGCTTCTAGCTGGTATGGGTGTTTGGATATGCTCATTGGTAGAAGAAAGTTGTGGACCTAGAATGCTAACTTTAGTACTCTAAGTTAAAATTGTGAAATTTGGATTGGGTGATGGACCACTATAATTGGAAGGAGGTTGAGAAGGGCTTGGGATGGTAACCCTTGGGTACTACTGAACTTGGTTGTAAACATAGACCACAAGAGCATTATTGGCATAAAGAGAAAGTTAAGTATTATTTGATGTTGGTCATGGGTGATGGCTATTGGCCTAGAATTAATGGTAATAGTGGATATGTGACCAACCATGATATGTCCTACAACTTTCTAAATGCCTAGGATTGGATTAGAAGTAAGAGCCCTATTATCCAACTATATTTATCCATTTTCTAGCATATTCTTGATGAGGTGACTTAATTACATGCATCAACATATGGAATACCCTTTGACTCAATGATAGTCATAAAACTCATGTTGTTTATACCAATTAGGGAAAGGAACACCCTTTGGGAATGGATTTGGAATGGGCCAACTGATCAAATTGGTGGTAGCTAGTTTCCTAAACATTAATTCAATGGGCTCTCCCAAGTCACTAAAAACTCTATTTATAGATGGTATTCTTCTTGGTTGAGGTATTGACAAAGGAGGAGGTGGGACTGACTTGATAATTAGATTTGGTTGCATAAGTGGATTTGGTTGAATAGACAGTGTTTGCACCATTTGTACATGGTGTGATTTAGTAACTCTATTACCAGCAACATTCTTGTTATGGTTATAGACCTTGGGCTTCTTGGACACATTGGCTTGGGCTAGCATAAGAGCTTGCATCTGAATTGAGTTTTAACTCTAGTTTGTGCCTTGATGTTGCTTTTAGCTCTAGTTAAGAGTGTAAAACATGATTACCCCTTTATTGATAAGGGCTTTCTCAATTTGAAGGCCTTTGTCGATAATTTATTCAAACATGTGGGCACACTAAAGCTATAGGTGATAGGATATATCACATTTTATAATATGGGTAAATATTATTGCTAATTATTTATCTGGTAAATTATGTGTGAAATGGATAGTAAGTACCCTCCATCACGGTAAGTATCTTGAGAAAATCTCACCACTCCTTTGTTGAGCTTGGCCCAAATCAACCATAGTAATCTCATGTTTGAGATTATAAGATAAGTGTTGCACAAACTTTTATTATAGGTCATAGAAGTTAAGAAAAGAGTTCTTTAGAAGTTGGATAAACCAATCCAAGGTCTATCTAGATATATATGAGGAAAATAGAGAAGCATACAGATATCACTAAAGGCCACTAGCTAGAAAGTAACATAGAATTCCTTTAGATGTTCCTTTAGGTTGCCTTTACCTTTGTATTTGTTAATCTTTGGAAACTCAAACCCAAAGGAAACGGTAACTTAAGGTAGTCCATAATGAAAGGTATGAATATATTCTTTATAATTTTAACTTCTTCCCCTACTTTCCTATTACAAGAGCTAAAATTGCATCCTTCACTTACTAAAATTCTTGAATTAGGGGTGTAAGAAGAAAGGGAACAAATAGTTTTGGTTGAATGGTCCAAGGTGGATTAATATGACCAAGGTATAATGGAGGAATGGAGGACTAAGGAATGTTCATTTGGTTTGTCATCCAACTAGGAATACACATCCATTAGTTAGGGTTATATTGTTGGTATGACACATGTTGTTGGTAAACATTGGGATTGGGATTGGTAGTCCAGATTTGACTTAGAAGGAACTATGGCCTAAACGGAGGTGTTTGGTATTGGGGAATGAACTATGTGTGGTGGGTTTGGAATGGAAATTATTTATGTATAGTTTAACCTTATTATACATGTTGGTTTAAGGCCTGATGCAAAAATTGATGTGTATTAGGCACATGTTGTGGATAGGGTATAAACTAGGTATGAGGTAATTTTTTCCTAATAGATATTCATTGTATGTCAAGCACTTATTGTTGGTTAAAATCCTATTTTTGGTTGGGCACTTGTTGTAGGTTAGGCACTTATTATTGGCTAGGTACTTGTTATTGGCTAGGCACTTATTGGTGGCTGGCCATAAGATGTTATTGATTAGATAATGTTTGAAGTAACTAATTTACCACTTATTATGGTGGCATGTTGGTCTGAACTTGCTAAGGTGGAATGTTTTTTACCACCTACTATAATGGGGTATTTGATAGTGGTTGATTTCTTACTCCTGATATACATTTGAGAAAGTAGATGGTCATGGAAGGATATTCACCTATTGCAATTGTAATCTAGATGTACCTGCCCTGAATTTTAACAACCATTTTATGAAACTAATCATCATCTTCAGATGACCCTTGTTGTTAGAGTTGTATTACAAACTATATGTACCTACCCCTTGTTGTTTTAGTCTAGTTGACATAATTGAAGGAGGGATATGCTGGGAACTATTTGGTGGGAGGTTCCTTTGTATAGTGGACTTTACTTGGTGTGGATTTCGAAACACCTTTGTTATCTACCACACTTTGGAAAGGGTTTCCTAAAGAAGCCACTAATTTTTATTCACTTAGAAGAACATTGAAAATATTTACAAGTGGTATGGTTTGAATGAATGGATTTACATGTACATTGGAAGAGCCTACCAAACTAGTTTGTGGTCAACTTGATGTAGATAACTCTATAGGCATTATACTTGGAATGTTCATGGCATTAAAGTTATTCACTAGATCAAGGTAATTTTGATACACCTATTAAAATTATGCTAAATGGTCAACCCTTTGACCTTCTCCTTTAGCAAAAGTGACAATTTCTTGGTTAGAAATTGGTACAAGGGCATGATTTTGACAAGAAGAGGCCTAATCCAATGATTGGATGAGAGGTGCACAGTTAGGTACTCTAACCAAATGAGGATAACTTTCCTATGGTAAATTTGATGGGAAATTGGCACCAACTTTAACTGTTCTAACAAGTATCTCATCTTTATGCTCTAAAAGATGGTGATCAAATAAATATAGATCACAGCTAGCACTAGATGGTGTGGTCACAAAATATGGTTGTTATTATTGGACCATTTATATACTAGGTGATACATTATTAAGGTATTGTGAAAAAGAATCTTGTTCCTATCCTGAATAGGGGGTATTTATGAGGTATTATTGGAAATGGTCTTGCCCTTGCCCTATGTATGGGATGGATACATGGGATATGGATCTATCTTGTATGCTACATTAGCATCATAGGGTTCATAATCAAAAAGATCACTTGTAATGATGTTCTCATAATTCAAATTATATATAGATCCTAATTTAATAATTTTGGGAATATTGGTGTATTATTCCTAATTTAGTTAAGGGTCTAAGTTAATTAAACTAGTAAATAAATATACAATAATTAAGCTATTGATTTGTATAATTTGACTATGATTTGATTTTTTTAAAATAGTAATAAGGAAGATAAAATAAGACTTAGCTAGAAACTAATCGAGACGGCTATTGTAGGGTCTAAAATTCATTGTGTAGGGTTGGGAAAGTGTCACAAATCAAGATTTGGCCTTTATTTTATGATTGGATAGGAGTGATAAAATAAGACACCTTAAGATCCATCATTATAGTCCTCTTTTGCCACTGTTATCTAGGAGACCTTAACTTTCTAGGTTTTATTCACTATGTTTGTGTGAGCCTGCCTATGAAATTTTGACTATTGGATGTCCGCAAAAATATCTACAGAGCTTATTTAATATTCAAACCCTAGATTCCATTGTGCTTTGAAAAACTTTGAGAAAGAGAGGGGGTTAGTGTGTATAAGATGCATTAAACATGTATCCATACCCCTTATATGGGCACACTGCCTACATACCAATACTTTGAAGAGGGATCAAGCCATATGTAGTTTTCCCACTTGATGTACTTTATGAAATAGTGTGTATGAAGATGAAAAAATGCTAAACTAGATGTGCTTAAGGTGGTTGGGGGCTGGTGTAAGGATTTAAATAAGCTTGTAATAGTATTGGCTGGATGTATGTAGAGAATAGGGAAGATTGCCTTAGTAGTCTTGCTTTTATTCTTGTTTGATTTGTGATATTTTCTAACCCTTTATAAATGAACTTTGAATGGGATTTTATAGGGATCTGTTGGTCATGGGTTGAATGTGCTCGCATTAGGCTAACAATAAGAGGGATAAGAACCAAAATAAACTGACCATTGGAGGTAAAAATACATTTAGATAGGAGCATTGAAAGTAAAAAATAGAGGGCTTGATGTTATAGTCCAAGTTGGATGCTATAGTCTTGAGCTAACAAGACCTAGGGGGATAGATTTGTCATGAAAAGTGTAGTCTAGATGAGTTGGGAGCAGGTTTGGAAGGCTATAGATGATTGGAAATCAGTGAAAAGATGCCTATAAGGGTCATGAAAGTAAATAAGAGGGACCTATGGGTTGGGTGTCACAAGCCACACTTAAGTTACCAATTTTTACATTTTATATAACTACATTTCCCCCCTTATTCTAGTGATGCAACAAAGCAAAATACCAAGATAAAGGAAAAATAGAAAGCATATCTGAACTTACCTATAAGGGTGAATCTCATGAAGCTGTGTGATGTTGGGTGTGCATAGAGACAGCATGTTTTGAAGAGTAAATCTATAAAATAAATCAAAGAATAGATCAATTCTTACTAGATATGCTATATCTAAAATAAGAACATATAAATCTAGGTAAGAGAGAGAGAGAGAGAGAAAAAGAGAAAATAACAAATACACATTATTGGGTATGTGAACCAATATAAAACATGTTGTGATTTTGAATTATTCTAAGTAATTCCAAGTAATGTTGGATGGTGTTGTACCAAGAGTAATATCATGAATGGAGATGAGTGTTCAATTCCATAGAAGTGGTTCAAGAATGTAAAGGTTGGCCTTTGTCTCCATCGTCACCCACTAAGTGAAGCTAGGTGATCATGCATGTGCTAATAAACATTTGGACTGTGTGTCCAATCTCTTTGAGTAGGTGGTTCAAGAATACAAAATATAACTAGTCCTTTAGCTCCATCATTACCTCATGAAGTGAAGCTATGAATTGATACAAGTATGAAATGTGTGTCATATGAGATGGCTCTTAAATCCCATGAATGATTTATAATATGATAATGTAGCATGGATAGATGAATATATGATAGAAGCTAGGCCATTCTTGGCCACTTTGAAAGGTGGAGATTAGGCTTGTATGAAAGCCACTTTATAACTGGGCACTAAGCTTATATGAAATTGACTTTGAAATTGGGTACTAGGCCTATATGAAAGCCACTTTAAAATGTGGAGGTTAGGCTTGTATGAAAGCCACTCTAAAACTAATGCCAACCACTTGCATATGGTATAAGGCATGCAACTGTTGAGAATGTCTGGGTATGTACTGAACTTGAAAAGAAAAGAAGACAAATGTGTCGTGCACATTGCCCCCAATCACTAGTGTCTAAAACATGGATTCTAATCTGAAAGTTATACCAACTACCTTATCTAAAATTGGAAGTGAGATCCATCATTTTGTGCATGATGCCCCCTAAATCTGGATTCTATAAAAAAATTATACTAAAACTGTTGTATTTGAACTAGTCTAAATGTACAAAACTATAGTTGAACCTACTTTTTTGCCTATTTCTAAAATTAAAAAAAAATTATTTGGATAAGATACCAAAAATGTATACCCTATTATCTATCACTATATTCCAATCTTGGTGCTATTGTCCTAGGCTAATTCTGATTACTATTTTATAATTTTCACTATCTGCTTGGTATGTTCTACCTGGTTTGAAGTCTGGTTATTATTTTGGGTGTTTTGAAAACTATTTTTTACCATTAGGAGCTCTGATCTATGTGAAAAAAACCCTATTTATTTCACCCTCTTTTGAGGGTAGGAATGAAGACCCTATAATGACTGCCCCAAAAAAAAAGAGTCCTACAAGTGTGTTATGTTGTAAAAATGCTAAATAATAATTGACAAGATATCTCAAGATATAACATGCTTTGTAATAGAGATTGTTAGATCAAAAAAGGTATGCCTAGATAGATATAACAATGTAATAGCATGTGTAATGTACTAAATTTAAATTGAAATTATGGTTAATTGTTAGTTGTCATGGAGGGATGTAGCATGATGTCCATCATGACATCCAAGAAATAAAGATTATGCATGATGTGGATCATGGCATTGCAAATAATTGAAAAATAATCAAGCAAAAAGCACACAAATCAAGAAACAAGAAGTATACAAGAGTGGTCAAGGGGCCAAGCAAACAAGGGACATGGGCACAAGTCACTCAAACTGGAAAGCAAGCATACAAGGCATGTTCAAATACCACATACACATACAATTGAAACAAGCAAGGTTGGCGTGAAAGCCACAATCACATAGAAAAGTACAAGCAAAGGACATTGGAAAATGTCCTAAGGCACACACAAGAATAGAAGCAAAGGACATTGACAAATGTCCTCAGGCACATAATGAGATAAGTAGGAACTAATAAATACAATCACATCTAGCTACGTAAAGCAAAAAATGAAATCATATAAATGTTGGAAATACAATCACATATAACTAATCAAAGCAAGAAGTGAAAGTATGCATGACATGGTATTATAAGATTGGTATATGCTAAAAAATACACAAGTGTTATATACTAGTGAGTGTCGATAGAGTAATATGTGTAAGCGAGTAAATAATGTACATCATCATGATAACTAGAGTGTGTGGTGTAGGAATGACATAACCTGGATGGTGTAGTCATGTAGAATATGCTCCCAATGGGTATGTATATCAATGTGTGTCTCGAATGTAGAAGTAGGATGCACCCTAAATGGGTAAAGTAAAGCAATCAAGGATTTAGATGTCACTGCACATGCTCAAAGAAGATCAACTGATCATGGTAATGTAGATAAATTGACAAACAATAGCATAAAATAGTAAATGTAAGTCTAGCATGGTAGTAGAAATCTAAAGCATGGTTGATGCATACAATTGAAATATTTTTTATGTTTTTGAATATTTGAATGTTTTTGTACTTTGAAATAAGTTATGTACAATAAATCATAAGGAGACTATGTACAAGAAAGGCTGAGAATGGATGATACTAACTGATGAGTCTCATGGGAGACTCCCTATCATGGTGTCTCATATCGAGTAGAGGGATCGCACGTGATCATGAAGCATGATGAAAGGGATGAAAATGTAACTCTCAAAGTTGTGTATGCTGAAATTGCTCTAAAATATCTAAAGTAGAAACCAAATATGGGGTCCCCCTATAACTTTGAGAAGTGGATGAAACTATAGGGCTCTTAGGGACCCATATGATATTAGGATAATCTCTCGGAACATGTGTTCTATGTGTATATGCATGAGATCTTAATGATACTACCCTAGGTGTGAATACTATCAATGGAAGTTGTCTATAATCTTGAAACTGAGGCTACTCTAAAAGAGGCCTCCATGGAAATGTATGAACTTTCTGTACTGGTAAGGAAGGCCTCTATTTGTCTGAATCTAAACTAGAGGAAGAACTAAAAGTGGTGGAGAAACTGAAATTGGTGGCTGAACTAAAATTGGTGACTGCACTGTAGAAGATGGCTCTAAAGTGGGGAGTGGTAACTCATATGGAACTCTACCAATTGTAACAACTTGATTAGCATGAATTAATTTCATGTATCTATGAATTGTAGAAGTTACTACTCAAAGTTTCTAAATCCATGGTTGACCAAGTAACATATCAAAATCTCATGTACTAGGAACAATAGTAAATGGTGTGGCCACATGAGTCAGACCAATTTGGAGAGGAAGTACAATCTCACCCAATGAAATCTATACGTACCCACTAAATCCACTGATAACTATGTCCATCGGGGTAATATTTTGCTCTGAATATCTCAATTACTATAGTAATGTTATAGTGCACATGTTCACATTGGATCCATTGTTTATGAGAGCACTATGAATAAGATGATCATGAATGTAAGCTCTGATAAAGAATGCATGATAACCCCAATCATCTTCAACTGTCTCCTACTCTAAGAAGGAGATGGAAGGTCTAGCTAGAACTCTAGAATTGTATACACCAATCATGTTGCTCAAAGGATGTAACTCAACTGAAGGTGCCCTATATGTATATGGTGGGGGATGTGCATGATATGCATGGTCAATTCTTGATGTGTCCCTTATCTCTTGTTTAGAATGCTACAGAAAAGGATTTGAGAAGATTTTTAAAGATTTATTCTATGTTTGCTTTGCTTGAGGAGGCTCAACTAAAGTTCTAAGATCAATAACATTTACATCTATCAACTCATGTATCTTGTGTCTCAAAATGATGCATCTATTTTTTGTATGTCTTGGTACCCTATGAAATTCACAAAATGCATGTTGATCATATCCCTATGGAATAGGATTTATTGGATCAACTTTCTGAGTAGGAGGGAGAGACATGATATTATATTCCAATAGCTACTATAAAACTCTTGCTAGAAGAAGTGGTAGATTATTAAAGGTTCACCGAGGAGGTAATGATAAAACCACATGTTGAGGGGAATATAAATTTGCATTAATTGTAGGTTGATTTTGGCTCTTGTTATCATTAACCTTGACTTTGTATGGGACTTTACTATTACTCTTGTTTGTTGTTTCTGATATACTTGTGTACTTGAGTTTGACCATTGAAATTAGTTTAACTTCATTTTCCTTTAGTGTTTGACACAATTTAGTGAAGGAAAAGAACCTTTTAAACATTATTGATTCATGCAAAGCTAGTAGAAGACTCTATTTGAAAAGATCTTGTAACTCTTGATCATCTATGGGGCTAGTCCTCTTAGCCAAAATAGTCTTATATCGAAGAACATAATCTATGAGATGTTTATTTGGCCTTTTTTTTTGTTGTTCAACTTGGGCATATGAAACCTTATCACCAATATTAATGCTGAAATGAGCTAGGAACATATCAGCTAAAGGATTGAATGTGTTGATCAACTGATTTGACAGACTATAAAACTATTTTAAAACATAATCCTTTAGACTCTGTGAAAATAGCTTTGTAAGTAGCCAATCATTTGACATATATTCCAAGCATGCTACGTGAAAAGATCTCAAATGTGTCTCTAGATCACCCTTGACATCATATAGAGTAAGCTTGGGTTGAACAAAACCTTGTGGAAAGGGTGTAGAATCAATGTGACATGCCAATGGTGTATGAAGTAGAGCAAAAGAATCCAAATCCTGCGTAGGTCTAGAGGTACCTTTATCAATATGTATCACCTTGGATTGAATAGATATTATCTCTTACATAAGAGCTGCCACATCAGGAAACAAATATGTACTAGTTGTAACTAGTGGTGGCATAGAGGTAGGTTGGGATATTATAGGGGGTTGTTGAGACATAGTTTTCCCTTTAATGTCATGCTCGATTGGATGCTCTGAAAGAATAGAAGACTCAACTTGTTTATCCTTTTTTATTTCTATGATAGATTTTAAAATAAGAGTATGATCCCAGGGTTATTCCCTAAGTCTTTCTTAAAAACTATGTAGGATCAAATTTTTGTTGTGGACAACTTCATTATCAATAATAGGTAGAAGTTGATCAAGAGTATGATGTGGTGGATCATGAACATCGGTGTTTGTATCATCATTGATATTCTCATACTGCTCATCATCAAAATTATCCTCATGGAAATTTTTATAATCTAGATGTGTGGAATTTATAGCAAGAACCTAAGTTGGTTGTTTATCCATGGTATATGGTTGGTTTGAAGGAATCTAGGTGAATTCAGGAGGGTTGTCACCAAGTCTTGCACTTTGTATTGAAGGAAGATATGCAAGGAGCTTAGGTGGCATAAGTAAAACAACTTTAATAATGGAATAAAATATTAAATAAATATAATCTTAGCAAGGAACAGGAATATGCATAAAAAAGATATGAAGCTCACAAATGTGTAAGGTGATACCTAAAGAAACAAATAGGAGCTAGTACATGTAACTAAGGTTTTGAATGAAATTATTTTTAAATTTAATAAAGAATTTAAAAATTGATGCAAATTTATTATTTAAATATGTAATTAAAAAATTATAAAAATATAGAAAAATACTGGGAAAATACTAGAATTTAATATGGGAAATTGGGTTTGAAAGAAAATTATTTTAAAATTACTACAAAATTTTAAAATTTAATGCTAATTTATGATTTAAATATGCAAGTAAAAAATTTTAAAAAAATAGTAAAAATTAGTAGGAAATTTACCTTAGGGTTTCTAGGGTTTTTATGCATGTTCGAAGTAATTCGGGTTCATCAAATGATTTAACAATTTTAGAAATATTGGTGTATTATTCCTAATTTAGTTAAGAGTTTGATTTAATTAAACTAGTAAATAAATATGCAATAATTAAGCTTCTGATTTTTATAATTTGACTGTAATTTGATTCTTTCTAAAAATAGTAATAAGGGAGAGAAAATAAGACTTAGCTAGAAACTTATCAAGACAACTATTGTAGGGTCTGGAATTCACTATACAGGGCTGGGATAGTATCATAAATCAGGATATGGCCTTTGTTTTATTATTGAATAGGAGCACCAAAATAGGAGACCTTAGGGTTCAATGCTATAGTTCTCTTTTCTCACTATTGTTTAGGAGACCCCAGTTTTTTGGGTTTTGTTCATTATGTCTATATGAGCATGCCTATGAAATTTCAACTGTTAGATGTTCATGGAACTCCATGTAGAGATAATTTAGTCTTCAAACCCTATACTCCATTGTGTTCTGATAAAATTTAGGAAAGAGAGGGGTTAGTGTGTGTAATATGCATTGAACATGTATCCACACCTCTTATATGGGCACGTTGCCTACATACCAATATTCTAAAGAGGGATCAAGCCAATGTAGTTCTCCCACTTGATGTGCATTGTGTATAAAGATGTAAAAGTTCTAAACTAGATGTTCTTGAGGTGGCTAGGGGCTAGTGTAAGGATTTGAATAAGCTTGTAATAGTATTGGCTGGTTGTATGTAGAGAATAGCGAAGATTGCCTTAGTAGTCTTGCTTGTATTCTTTCTTGTTTTATGATATTTGCCAACCCTTTTTAAAATGAACTTTGAATGGTATATTATAGGGATCCATTGGTCATGGGTTGAATGTGCTCATATTAGGCTGATAAGAAAAGGGATAAGAACTAGAAGGAACTAACTATTGGAGGTAAAAATGCACTTGGACAGGAGCACCAAAAGTAGACACTAGAGGGCCTGATGTTATAGTCTAAGTTGGGTGCTATAGTCCTGAGCTAATAGGACCTAGGAGATAGATTTGTCATGGAAAGAGCAGTCTAGTTGAGCTAGGATTAGGTTTGGAAGGCTACAAATGACTGAGAATTAGTGAAAAGATGTTTATGAGGGTTATGAAAGTATGCAAGAGGGATCTATGTCTTGGGTGTCACAAGCCACATTCAAGTTACTATTTTTTGCATTTTATATGACTACAAATTCACTATGTGTATATCAAGGCATGGTTAAATCAACACTCTTGGCCTTTGAGAGTAGTTTGTCTAATTTTTCTTTACTCTTTTAACTTGGTTTAAAATGATCTTCTTGGAAAAGTGACAACCATAAATTGGTCTAAACTTATCACGAAAACACTCTAGGTATTTGGAATAAAATGGTAAAAAAAAGAAACCTTAGATCTAGTCTTAGCAAAGGTCTAAGCAAACTTAACTCTTTAGAATAAAAAATTGAACTTGGTATAGGCACGAGATTTTGAAACTAAATGACAAATAAACTGGGTCTTGGTCTAGGCACATGAACTTTGAAACTAAATGAAAAGAAAACTAAATCTTGGTCTAAGAATGAAATTGAATTAGGTCTTGGCCTAAGCACATGAAATTGGTCTTAGAAAGAAAATTGTTCTAAGCACAAAATTGAAGGAACTCTTAGGTCTAAGGTCTTTGGATTGAAATAAAAGGTACACTTGGTCTAGATGAAATTGGAAACAAGGTTAAACTCAGTCATGGTCTAAGTAAGGATATTTAACCGAACTGAAATCCAACCCAACTAACATAATTCAAGTTCAAAAAGTAAACCACTCAAGCCCAAGTAGCAAGCAAGACTCAAGCATAAACTAGTTGTCCTTAGACTGAAACTTGAAAGTGGAGTTCAAATTTGGTTTGAGAAGCTCTTGGATTAAGGCAAATGGTTTTAAACAATTTGGGAAACATAACACTTCTTGGTGCAAATGTGTGTGGTTTTGGTTTGATTTATGTAATAGTTTTAGAATCAACATATAAGTGAACACATAAATAATCGGCCTCTAGGAATATATTATTCATGAGAAATTATGCAATAAAAATTCAATCATGGACATGATCATGTATGAGGCTTGAAAAAATTGTTCATGAACAATAGTTCCCAAAATAGTCTAGATGACTCTTTTGAAATATTATTTGGACATAAGATTTAAGTCTGACATGGATGTAAATTAGCATGATGAAATACAAATTTCACAAGACTTAAATGGAAGTATTTTCACATGAATCTATTATTTCAATCAAAATTTATAGTTTGCATAAAAAATTGTGACAATTAGATTTTACATTGATACTTGGCCAATTTTTAAAATGGAAGTAAGTGCCATTTCAGAAGATGCTTTGAATTGTGAATTCAAGCAACCTGAGGCTAAATCTTGTAAAACATAACCATATTAGTGGGGAGAACAAAAATATTTAAATTTACATCTTATTAAATTTTTAACTAGGAGAATTTCCCCTCTAAAAAATGGCACATATAAAAGATTTGTGTAATAACTAAAATGAATCCACATATACTTGATCATGTCTCATTTAGTCCTTTTAATTCTTAATTAACTTTTACACTTAATAAATATCTATTTTCCTACTACACTATCATAAGTACAATGAAGGCCTATTTTGCCCAACAAATTGTCATTCATTGCATATAGAAATGTCTAAATTGTTGAAAACACCTTTTATACATTTATATGCCTTAGTCTCGACCAAAAATTTAGCTCATGCCCTAACAAACAAGAATGTCACCTAGGGTTGAATCCATCAGGAAGTTGTATCCTCATTACACACTAGTGTCCAATTGTCACAAAAGGTCATTTTTTGAAATGAAACCCTCCTTTAGGTCAGCTTTTTTTAGGAAAAATACATATGAAAATTATCCTCAAAATTACAGAGATAAAAGCTATGTAAAATAGAAATTAGAATTTCACAAATCAAAATAAAAACATGCATACCATAAGAAAAAGATTTTATGTGGTTCACCAATTTGTCTACATCCATGAAAAAAATATTCAACTCTTAAATTTGTATCAACACTTGAAGAATACACATGTGACAACAACCTATCACTCTATCCTCTCCTATCTCTCACAATCTCTTGTCTTCAATGCATATAAACTTTCACCAAGATCACAATAAGCTAACTCCTAGCTTAACACAAAGCTTACAAGCTTTCTTACAAAGATTAACAAGTATTCAACACTTCTCCACTACATGGATAATCATACAAAGGAATGCATCCTTACATATAAAATTACAAAGAAGAAGGAAGAAAGAAGAAAAATGAGAAGAGAGGAAATGTGGCACCACACTTCAATGTGGGCCAAAATGAACACCATTGGCATGCTTGACTCCATGTGCAATGGTTAAAAGTAATTGGCATATTCATTATGCCCTTTGAATTCCTTCATGTGCCTCCAAATACTATGCCCCACTTCACATGGGCCTCAACCTAGAATAGTAACAATGTCCCCCACTATCCCATGTGCACACACATGCTTCCAAAAGATTCCCCACCAGCTTTTAACTTCTCCCACATGCCAAATCATGACACAAACTAAAAAATGTGCCCCATCTCTTCCTTGTCTCATTATTACCAAAAGACAACATGTGAATAATAATAATGATAAAATCTTGTCCCTTAGAGGAGTGTTATGCCCCACTTCATTCATACGCACATAATCACATGGGATATCGTCTTGTAGACCATGCCACATCACCAACAAGCCACATCACCTTCTACATTATTACCTGCATCACCTACCACATCTCTTGCATATTCATTGCCAACTCACCACTACCACATCATCACATAAATAGTGACTTCACACTTAACAATTCTCCCACTTGAAGTTAATATTAACAATTTCCCATTGTTACATCTACTAAACCAATTTCTCATTCTGATATTCTTCATCCATGAAGACCAATTGAAGTTGAATAGAATTTCAACTTTACTTTTGCAACCAACTTTGTCATCATGTCTGTAGGATGTTCACTCACATGTATCTTCTCCAAATTCAATTGCTCCTCCTCTAATACTAATCGAATGAAGTGATACCTCAACTGAATATGTTTAGTCCTGGAGTCAAATATTGAGTTATTTTCTAAATTAATGGCACTCTGACTATCACTAAAAAGTATACTTTTTACTTGTTGGTGTCCCAACTCTTCCATAAGCAACTATAGCTGTATCATCTCCTTGTTTGCTTTTGTAAAAATGACATAATCAACCTCTGTGGTAGAAAGTGCCATCATTTTTATAGACGTGATATCCAACTTACCATTGTACCACCCATAATGAACACATACCCGATAGTGCTTCTCCTACCATCCAAATCTCTTGTCATGCCATAATCAAAATATCCATATAAATTAATTTTTTATCCACCATAACTCAACACTACATCTATGGTACCTCTCAAGTAACAAAGAATCCACTTTATTTCCTACCAATGTTCCATTCCTAGATTACTCATGAATCTGCTCACCACTCCTATTGCATGTGTAATGTTTGGCCTCATACACACCATTGAATACATAAAACTACCAATTATTGATAAGTAATATGTCTTGAACATGTGATTCTTCTCTTATTGTGTCTTAGGACATTGCTCCTTTATTAACTTGAAGTGGACCACCAAAGATGTCCCAAATGGTTTTACATTTTACATGTTAAACCTCTCTAACACTTTCTTGATATACTCTCCATGTGACAGTGTCAACCTATGATTCTTTCTCATCTCAAGAATATGTTTAGCAACACCTAGATCCTTCATAGCAAAATAATCACCCAACTGTCTCTTGAGTACATTAAAATATTATACATGTTAAGACATGCCACCAACATGTCATCCACATACAAACATAGGATAATAAAGCTACCATTTTTTAATCTCTTAAAATACACACAATGGTTAGAATGACATATAGAATAGTCTTGTTCAATCATAAAATTGTCAAACTTAATATACCATTGCCTTAAAGCTTGCTTAAGACCATACAAGCTTTTCATCAGTTTGCATACCAAATTTTTCTTACCATTGACTTCAAAACCTTATGGCTACTCCATGTATATCTCCTCCTTCAAATCATCATGAATAAAATTAGTCTTCACATCTAACTATTCTAAATACAAGTATTCAACTTCAACTAAACTCAAAACAATTCTAATAGAAATCATTTTAACAATACGAGAAAATATTTCATCAAAATATATACCTTTTTTCTATGCAAAACCTTTTACTACCAGTATGGACTTATATTTGTTTTTATCACCATATTCTTCCTTCATCTTATATACCCACTTGTTCTATAATTCCTCCTTACCCTTTGGAAGCTTCACCAAACCCATGTGTGGTGCATCATGAGAGAGTCATACTCCTCATCCATTGTTTGGTTCCACTTCTCCTTGGCATCAACCTGCACTTCTTTTTCAAAGCTCTACGTCTCACCACCTAGTAAGTAATAAATAATTGAAATAAAGAGAAAAACTTTTAGGTGGTCTACTTACTATAGTAGATCTTCTCACAATAGGGGTTTGGGGTTCCTATTGTCGTTACACATTCTACATTGATACCTTTGGGACATTTTCATTTGTAATGTCCTCCAACACTATGTATTCTTTCTTGGCTTTCTCTTGCCTATTTTTTAGTAATTATTCCCTATACATGACTTTCTTATTGAATATGACATTTATACTCTTGATGGTTTTCTTATCTTCCTCAATCCATAGCCGAAATCCAAAGTCAAAACTACCATAACCACTGAGATTACATTTATGAGATTTAGCCTCTAATTTGGACCTATTTTTTTAATCAATATAAGTAAATGCTTCATAACTAAAAATTTTCAAAAAAGAATAGTCAACCTTATTACCACTCCATGCCTCCTCTGGTATGCCACCATCCAAGGCACTTAAAGGTCCTCTATTTATCAAGTACATGGATGTATCAACAACATCTACCCAAAACTATAATGGAAACCCTACATGCAACCTCATGCTTTTAGCACATTCCATGATGGTTCTATTCATTCTCTCTGACACACCATTATGTTGTGGTGTTCCTAAAACCATTTTTTGCGTATGAATTTTGTTTAGCGAATAGTAGTTATCAAACTTCTTATTGCAATATTCTCCACCATTATCTGACTTGAGGCACTTGAGCTTTAAACGTGTTTCATTCTCAACTAAATCTCTATATCTCTTAAATGTATCAAACACATCATATTTTTGTTTAATTCAATAAACTCAAACCTTTATAGTTGCATCATCAATGAATGTCACATAATACCTTGAACCACCAAGTGAAGATACCTGAGCCGGTCCTTAGACATCTATATGCACAAGCTCTAACTTCCTCTATTTCTTGGCTGGTCCAAATCTCAAAAATCACACACAGTTTTGTTTTCCATACACAATGATCACAAAATTCCAAGTCAGTTTCTTTTATACCTAATAATTTCACCTTTGAGTGAAGAATCTTCATTCCTTTTTCACTCATGTGGCCAAGAATGTAATGCCATAAAGTTGCATTTGTACCTGAATCAACTATATCATAAGATGCATTATTGATAATAGTGGATAACTATAAATTACTCACTTTATTACCTCTTGTAACTACTAGATCAGCTTTGGTAACCTTCCATGAGTCACCAGTCAAAGTGATCACACAACCATCACTTCCCAACTATCTTATATAAATTAGATTTATATTCACACTTAGAACATGTCTAACATCTTTAAGCACCCAAGTATTTCCATTCTATAATTTCATGTTAACACTTCTTTTTCCAACAATGCTTCAAAGTTTATCATCATGAAGATAAACATGTCCAAAATTACCTTGAACATAATCTCTAAAATAATGTTTGTTAAAAGTGGCATGAAAAGAAGCTCCTAAATCTAAAACCCAAGATTCATTAATATTGTCCAAAGAAAGAATGAGTGCATCTTGTAACACATCACCTACTAAATTTGCCTTTTTGTTACCTTCTTGTTGGTCTTTGGCTAGTTTTCCATGAAGAACCCAACAATCTTTATTTGTTTGTTTTGGCTTCCCACAGTGCCAACATTCCATATGGCTTCTTGTTTTTGATCTTGACCTCCTCCTTGATTTCACATGGTTTCTTCTTCTTCTATTCTTTCATCTTATTCTAATCTCCATAGATAATTGAATTCTTGATGTGGGTGTTTCATCATTGCTTATCCTTCATGTTTTCTCACTTAGGATCACACCCACCACATCTTTAAACTTTAATTTGGCATTGTTGGAGATAGAGTTATTGACCGCCATGACCAAGTTATTCTAGTTCTTAGGCAAAGAACATAGAATAAGAAGATCCCTGACTTCATCATCAAAGTGAAATTAATAAAATTCAACTATATTGTAACCATGTTAAATTCATTTAAGTGATTTTTTACTGAACCATTTTCATATTAAACAATTTCTTCATCAAAAAAATTTATCACAAGCAGAGGGTTTTTCATACAACTTCCCTAGTGTGCTCATAAGACTTTTTATAGTCTTATCTTGGGATATGTTGAATGCAACTGTAGATGTCAAGCATAACTAGATGGTTCTAAGTTCTTTTCTATCCAGCAATTCTCAATCCTCATATGACATTATTGTTGGATTCTTGGTTACACCTCCTAATGGCAAGTATAGGTCCTTTTGAAAGAGATAGTCATCTATATGCATCTTCCATAAACTAGAATTCTTACCATTGAATTTATCCACCTTTGATTTGTCATCTGCCATAGGTCCCACTCAAGATAAAATATGCAAACAAACAACCTTGATTTGATACCACTTGTTAGTATAAATACATACAGAAACTATCCTCAAAATTATAGAGAGAGAAACTATGTAAAACAAAAATTAAACTTGTAAAAATCAAAATCAAAATATGCAAACCATAAGATATATATTTTACATGGTTCACCAATTTGACTACGTCCACTAAGAAATTGTTTAGCTATTAAATTTACATCAACACATGGAGAATACACTCGTAACAATAACCTATCACTCACTCCTCTTCTATCTCTCACAATCTCTTATTTTCAATGCTTATAAGCTTTCACCAAGCTTACAACAAGCTAACTCCTAGCTCAACATAAAGTTTACAAGCTATCAATTCTTCAACACTTCTACACTACATGGATAATCATACAAAGGAATGCATCCTTACATATAAAATGACAAAGAAAGAAGAAAAATAAGGAGAGAGGAAATGTGGTGCCAAACTTCCATGTGGGCCAAAATGAACACTTTTTGACATGCTTGACTCCATGTGTAAGGTTCAAAATTAATTGGCATCTTCATGATGTCACTTGACTTCTTCCATGTGCCTTCAAATGTTATGCCCCACTTCACATGGGCCTCAATATGGAATAGTAACAATGCCCCCCACTATCTCATGTGTACACACATGATTCCAAAAGATTCCACACCACCTTTTGACTCCTCCCACATACCAAATCATGACACCAACTAAGAGAGGTGCCCCATCTCTTCCTTGTCTTATTATGACCAAAAGACAACATGTGAATAACAATAGTGCTAAGTGGAGTGTTATGCCCCACTTCATTCACATGCACAAGATCACATGGGATATCTTCTTGTGGGCCATACCACATAACCAATAAGCCACATCACCTTCTACATCATTACCAACATCACCTACCACATCTCTTGCATGGTCATTGCTAGCTCACCAATGCCATCTCATCACATGAATAGTGACTATGAATAGTAGTTTGTGAATAGTGACTTCACACTTAACAAACTTCATACTATTAGGAATATTAGTGTGTGGTCTTCCCTTTGAAATTTGTATAAAGACACATTAAATTCACTTATTACAAAACTTGGAAAAAATCTATTCAAAGGCTTATTACACAAGTGCACATTGAGCAAAAGTTCTCTATTTTGCCCTAATGAAGTTCCAAGTAGTCCTAAGCCAAGTCTCAGTTTAGTTTTATTGTAGTCAGCTAAAATCATTTTTGCCTACATGATCCCTTTCACTTTTAATGGCCCATGCATGTCACTTCCCTCACCACTATTATGTAATTGTCCCTACATTTTCAACTACCGTCGGAATGCTTTTATGTTTTTTATCAGGTAATATTTTCACACTCATTTATTTATTTGTTTTGTCAATTATATTTTAAGAATATCATGTTGTTTTTAAAGGATCACATTTATCTTTGTTAATTTTCAAGGTCATCACCACATGAAACAAAAAAAATCAAAACTATCGTCAATAATTTATTACTTATTATTTGTTATCAGGATTATATTAATTTAAATTTACAGATTTTATGTTTTTATGTCAAGTTTGGATTTAATTTTGTTATTTTGATTTAGGGTGAGTTATCTTGCACCATGTTTGTTTTTCCTATTGAGTACTGTGTTGCTCAAATTTACTCAAGGGTTTTGTCAAACTGATATATATATATATATATATAGGATTTAATTTTTTTAATTTGATTTAGGGTGAGTTATCTTGCACCATGTTTGTTTTTCCTATTGAGTATTGTGTTGCTCAAATTTACTCAAGCGTTTTGTCAAACTGATGTGTGTGTGTGTGTGTGTGTGTGTGTGTGTGTGTGTGTGTGTGTGTGTGTGTGTGTGTGTGTGTGTGTGTGTGTGCGTGTGTGTGTTTTATACTCATCTAGGATTGGTATGTGTAATAACTACAACTAAATACTTGTGGTTATTTGATGCATTAAGGAGACTATGAATAAATAAATAAAATGATTGAAGCTTTGAATAAGAGGTTCATTTTTTTGTTTATGTCCAAGAAGTGCAATACGAAAGTTTTCATGAAGGGGTAGTTTCATAATCGCTATAAAAATATTCTTGAGGTTATATTTATATGTGTTCTAATTCTAGTTTTGGTATATACGAATAGTAGAAATCATATTTAAATTTTATTTTTTTAGGATTGTATCCACTATCAGCTGCATGTATAATTTTCATTGGATGTGCACCAATGGACTGGTGGTCTCCATCTTAAGACGTAATTAATCATGTTTTCTAAATAAAAGTTATATTCATTCATATTATGTACTTTACTAGAATTTTTATGCTTATTGGAAAACATTATTTGAATGGTGCCTAGCAAGTAGCCTCTTCATTTTTATTTTTTCTATAGTTTTTTAAGGGGCTAAGTTTAATATTTTTAATCTTATTCTATCAAATTGGAAACCACACGAGGTATTGGTGCTCAAATATGCACCCCTAATTTTAATGAACAGAAGGAAGAATTGGGTTCTATAAAATATCTTATCACCACTCTCTTTCAACCAATATACTTTCCTCACTTCTTGCTCTACAACACCAAGAGGGTTTTCCCTACAAATTTATCACATGTATGTATTGTGAGACATCTATAACACCTACATACCTAGACTATGAATGAGGTCAAATTTTCCTAATATGACCAATAATTTTTCACTAACAAACTTAGACACCCATTCTCTCACAACATAAATTAAAACTATATCAAATAAATAAATGTCTTTTTAGATCTACACTCTTTAACATCTCACCCATTGGCTCAATAACATTTATAGGCCTAGAAAATATCAGTTCAAGCTCAATAAAAATTCATTGTTCATGATTGTTCTCTTTCATTTAGAAGTCTCATAAAAAAGAACAAGGATAAATAATGGAACAATAAATGGGATTTCATGATTCACAATAGACGAATGTAAAACTTTGTTGGCAAAGTGCATGAGAGAATTACATACACTTTACCAATAACAAAGAGACAAGACTTGATATCTCCCACTTAAAATCATCCCATCTAAGGAGGTGTTCCTTAAAATATTTTCTATAAAATCCACAAAACACATAATATCAATACAACATAAAAATAACTAGATCTGAACATTAATCTTACACAATTTTTTACAAAAAATGATCACTATCGATACTATGAATGCCCCACAAAATGTATTAATCATATCTAAACAAGTGGATAATAGATTCATGAATTCAACACATTGCTTGACCAACACACATTGTTTTCAATATACCCATGACTTTTTTCTATGTGCATTGTGTGAATTTGAAAAACCCATTTACAATATGCGCAGGACATGAAAAGTTATGAAACCAAAATATATTCTTCTCTGAAAATCAAAATTATCATGAGTGTAAGGTAAAATAATTTGATAACATTTTGATCTAATTACTTTGATTGGTGCTTACTTATTTTATCAATAACCATGATCATTGGTTGTTGTTTGAGTGGCATATGCTCTCAAAGAAGCATTTGGTCCTCAAAACTTGGTTATTTTACTTATGAGAATGGGGACACCTAGAAAATAAGGTCTCCATATGGCAGACACATGTTTATTTTTTGTGGAATTAACTCTCTAATGTGGATGACCATTCCTCCATTATAAATTGAGGCCATCCCAATATTAAAAAGTGTTTCTTGGCCTTGTTGAACTCGAGGAAAATACCGTGATCATAATTTTTTCTTATGGATTGCAGATGCATGTTGTCTTAACATGTTAAAATTTCTAATTGCTATATTGGTTGTGTTTACCTTTGATTTAGGTGAACATAATTATGTTTTGTAATCATATATTAATTTTGATGTTGATGACCAATATTTGTAATATATTTACAAAAATAATTAGTCAAACGTTTCCAAAATAGTGTGCATTATGTTAAATATGAGTCAATTTAAAACTATAACTAATTTATTTGTGACTTTTTTTATAATAATTATTATGAACATTAGTATATGACAGTATATTTGTGAGTGTGTGAGAGTGATAATAGGGTTGAGTGAGTTTTACTAGTTGTTAAAACAACTCACTCATAGTAGATTGTGTGGTTATTGAAGATAAGTCTGACTCCACTATTGTATGAGAAAAAAAGTCTATATATAATCATCGTATTGTTAAATAAAATTGAGTCGTGTATTTATAATAATTTGATTTTTGTTCGGCGAATCAAAAAGATCTAAATATATATTATAATTAAAATTCTAAAGTTTTGTCTAAAATATAACATACAAATAATGGAATATTCTTTATGTGTTATTTAAGTATATTCCTATACATTTAACTCATTTAATGTAGTTTTCAAATTGAACCACTCCACTTTATACTAGCCATTATCCTGTTTAAATTTAATAATAAATACCATACGACTGTATAGTTTTACACATTGGTTTTGGCACTACCACTACCGACTTACCCAAGGGTCACCCCTAAATATTATTAGATGCATCATTACAAGCTAAGCACAATTTAATACACAATTATAATCCCCATTCTACCTAACAACAACATCTTTCTAAATATTTTACCTTCTTTACCATGATATAAAATAGAAAAGTGTATGCATGAATAATGTTCATGCACCATAATTTGATCCATTTGTACCAATGTGATATAGAATGACACAAACCTATATGTCACTTCATCCAACCTAATAATCTGATCCAATATGATAATTTGACCCATGTACTATGATACTTATTCTTAGTCTAATCTATGTAACGTGTCTCATTGTTTCATAGATTCTGTCACTTGTTCCTCGAAAATGCCCCACATATGTGATAATCTATCCACATGTCCCAATTTGAACTATAGTATGACCCATTTAAATCATAATATGTCCCAATCTAAATCATATTATGTGTTAATCTATGTCATATGAATCATGCAATCTAACCCATAATCTAAATTATCTATTTGCCAAGGTTTCAATCTCTATGATAAGCCTACTAGTATGTTCTCTTTTATGGTGATGGGCGTGGCCTACAAATCACTTATCTAAAAAGGAAAAAGTTATATGCACCATGTTATGTATAAAATATGTAAGCATGCAAGACATGTGCGATAACATGATCAGATTAGATTATGTCGTCATAGAAATATTAGAGCATTTGAACATATATAACATGTATCTTAAAGCATACAAGTGTCATGTCTAGATACATATAGGAACTAGGGATGTAGTAGTAGTAATCATAGTAATGATCACTACAAATATAAACACTTAGTATTAAGCTACACAAAATATGCATGATATGAATCATGACGGCTCACATAAGTAGAAGAAAGTGTGATATGAATCACAACAACACAAGCTCAACAATCAGTCATAGATGTGTCCACACATATACACACAACATCATGATCTTGATGCGCACAAGCACTAAGAAATTTTTAAATATAACTTAAATCTACCTATATACATTCAAAATTAATCATTAAGTGTTTAACAATGCTTATTCTTGACATTCACATCCTTGTTTGGTCTATTCACCACTTCGCTAACTTGTAATCTATACAAGAGTCTTTTTTGTCTTGAGAACACTAAAACAATCATATATACATCCCTATTTTTATAAAACTTATCATTATTTATCTCATAAACCATAACTAAGCATGTCCCAATAGACTCTGGTCTTCTGGGACAAGTCCACACTAGGAGGACAAGGGTACATTGCGGCCCTATCCAACTAGTGGGATCTTGTCCCCCGTACTCCAATGGTAACTTTTTAAATTTGATTCATTTAATCTCACCCTTCCCTCATGTTTTACAAGGTTGCTTAGCAAAAATATTTAAAAAAAACCTCTATATAATCACATCAAGGCTTCTCTAAAAACAACTAGCATCTATCAAGCAATTGCTTGGCATACAAAGGGAAAAAGAGCATTATTTAATCCTATTTCAACTCTAAAGTGTCCTAATAGTCATTAGCCAAGTCTGAGTAGATTTTATTATATATCAAAGGCATCCATTTATCAAATATATGAATCAAATCTTCTAGCCATATTCATATAGTTACACAATCAAGAATCACACATGCACTCTAGGAGGGAGAACTACATTTACCTGGGGCCCATTTGGGTTATTCAGGTAGTGCTCAATCACAAGGGGTTTATGAGACCATCTCAATTATTCCCTTAAATCTATTCCCCCTCTTTTTTATTTAATTCCCATTATTTTTCTTGTACATGACCTGGGTTTTTTATTTTTTAGGTCTTTTATTTAGCATATCGACACATAGAACTCAACAATCAACCCTCATAAGTAGTTTCACAAACCCAGATAAAAAAATTAGGAATACAGTCAATCAAATTATGAATGCGGTGATAAGAAAAGGTCAAAGTATGTTATTGTTTGCCTCTTGTAGACATGTCCCAATAGGCTGTGAATTATTGTTTTTTAACATGATTGTGTTTACAGGGCTTTCTATGTAGTTTTTAGTTATAGTCAACCTACATAGTCAGATCTACCTCAATTTTTTAGGAACACTCTAACCCTGGTCTAAATTATTATTTTTATCAAATTTTTTATTGCTATAAATTCTATATTTTATTGTATTCTAATTCATTCTATCTTTTCAATAATTTAATACAGTTAATTAGATTCACCCAACTAAAATAGATTAAACATTATGGTGACCCTGTTATTTTCAAATATTGTTTATTTTTTATTTGATTTGTCTTAGAGTTTATTTAAATTTTGATAAATGCCTGATACTAAAATAAAATAGCCATTAGCCTTGGATATAAATTTGTAACATAATGATTCAAATTCTTCAATTGTGGTTTTAATCCAACACTGAAAATTTTTGTCTTGTCACATCGGATAAAATCTAACATTGAAACTCTTTATTTTGACCTCACATTGAAATTTATTATCATTTATATACAAAAATAGTTAACTTTTTATTTCCTTTTATTTTCCATTTTCTTTTGGTTATTTTTAGAAACTATTTTTTGGTAGTTTTCAAACTACTTAGTGACTATTGCTATAGGTTACACGATATCTATTTATAAAAATCGTGGTGTAATGGGTTTACCACAATATTCATAGCCATTTTAAATCATTAAACATGAAGTTTAGTTTACATGCACCTCATAATATATCTTAAATGCATAGGGTTCCTTGTTAATACCAATATGAATCCTCTTTTAGTTGTCTAATTTGTAGTGCACCTAAGATGAGTGTATCGCACAAGGAAGTTAATCTCACCGTACCCTTTTAAATGGGGTTAATAGGCTACATGCATGGTTCTACCTCTATCATTAGTGTTTTGAAAAATTTGGTTGACTCTAATCAACGAATGAGCAAGTAAATTTGAGAGCCTATAAATCATTCAAACCCTTGCCTATATCGCTCTTCCACCGTGATTTTTTCTTGTATTAATCCATAGTCATTAACATTTTTTTATTCATATTATACTTTATTCCTTGATCCATATTGTAATCATAATGGGCTTAATGAATGAATATTTCTTTAATATTTTACATAGGATTATGAAATTTATTGATACAACTGGTACTATTATTCAACATGTTGTCCATTTCATTATCGTGTGGATTACACACCAGATTAATGAAAACTATGCTAGACAAGTTCTAATCTCATGACCTTCCTACTTCAAATGGTTACAAAACTACATCATATCAATATTTAGCTACATAGCAAGTACCATCTAAGGTAGTTTTTTTCAAATCTACAATGACTTGGGAACAAGAAGAGGCATAAATTAATGCATTGCATCAAACCCTACACCTTTAATGCTTCATCTCAATGGGATGTAAAAGGAAATTTTATAAAATCATGTTTGATCCATTTAAAAGGTCCACAACTATTTACTCCACACCTTCTTGAGGGGTGAATTATGGCTCTAATTACATAAGCAAATAATCTGGTCAAATTGATGAAAAAAATTAATGCAATATCTAGGTGAACATCCTCAAAAAAACTGACTCTTTCTTATATGTTGATAGAGATGAACAAAAGAAAGGATCCCAAGATAGTCTTTCCAATGTTGTTATTTATATTATTGCATCCATTCCTACTTCTACACCTTTTGTTACCTCTATGGCAACATCCATTGGTTTGGGAACATCACTTGGTCTCCAAAAAATATCCATGCTTATGCCTACTCGTACTAATTATACTCCTCCAATTACATCTACAAATGGCATTCTTCAACAAACATTTCTTCCATTAGAAGCTAAGCTATCTCAACTTGATCAAGCTATCTCTCATGCTGAACCTTCTATGGATTCATGTTCCTTATTACATAACCAATTGGCACTTAAAATTTCATCTATCCATTACTAGTTGGTTTTTTGGCTCCTAAGGTTATCCTTTACGGATGCAAAGGTGATTCTGAACAACATTTACGTGTCTTCCATGCAGCTTGTCTATATTATGCAGATAATGACAAATTATTGACAATTTTTTTTTGAAGTCTTAAAGAATATGTTCTTAGAAAGTTATATGATCTTCCTCTAAAATTAGTAAAGGCTTTCAATTTTTTAGCAAATCAAATTTTAAAACACTTTTCTATCAACATTGGTGACATTTGTCATATGCTTAAAATTTCAAAGCTCAAACAAGGGTCTAATGAAATAATCAATGAGTATGTGCTTAGATACAAGATTATGCTTGTAAAAATGATAAATCAAATGGCTAATAATGAGTTTCAAGACATCTTCAGTCAAATTTTGTTAGTACCACTTAAAGAGGAAATTATTTTGACAAGTTCAAATCTTTTGATGAGTTATGTCATATAATCAAAGAGTGTGAGGTTAAATTGATCAATTTGCACAAGCTCAAGCATACATCAAATTCTCCTTTTATTTCAAATGTGAAATTTCAAATCAAGCAAGATTATAAGATCAAAAAAAATGAATTTAAGCTAAGGTCACAGTTAATGCCATATCACAACCAACAGAAAAACTTTAATTACAAACTCCACCAAGGAGGTAATTCTCAAAGTTACCTTCACCTCCTCATGCATTATTACAAAGGCTACTTGAATGTAATCTTATCACTCTTCCTTCACCGACTAAATTTGACATTCTTGACAAAAATTTAATTTTTTTGATGTTAATGCATATTGTGACTACCATAGATGTGTTGCACACTCTACAAATATATGTTTCAAGCTTAATCACAAGATTCAAGATCTCATTGATGAACATATTATTGATATTGGTACACCTAATGAAGAGGCTAACCCATTAGCAAATGACAGTGCACAACTCAAAATGTATAATGATCTTTTTCCTAATCATGAAGAGACTAACAAAGACATTTCTAAAGTACACAATGCATATAATGCTCATCATTCTCCTTATACATATGGTCATCCAATTGATAGCATCATTGGTACAATTTTTAGCAATCAAACATCCCACCCTATGATTACATTTACATATAGTGAAGTTGTATATGATGATTCAGATAGACATACACTCTTCATTAGAGTATATTTTGACAAACAACACATACACAATGTTATGATAGATAATGGATCTAGTGAAAATGCATGCACCATGTCACTACTTTATTCCCTTGGATATTCAGAGTAATATTTATAAGATATATCTAGAGTTTTAAAATCATTTGATGGACATACACAAGGACTATTAGACATATAGTACTACTTTTACAAGTGGGTTCACTCATAGTACCAACCCCACTCCTCATTCTACCAAGCACTTGTCTTTGATATGTTATTGAGGTGCCCATGGATACAAAAGCTTAGAGGAGTAGCATCTACAGTGCATACATGTCTTAAATATATTCATGACAATCAAGTGGTCAATAATTCTGGGAATACAATATCAACATCCTTTGGAACCAATGGTATTCATCCCCCCAACATAGCAGTTGGTTAGTACATCATTGAAAGACATGGTAACAAAATAGTCTATACGAGCATGATTCACATACATAAAGGCATACTCCAAAATTAGTTTCTAAACCTACTCATGAGCATGATACAGTCACACAAGAGTATATTTAAAAAGTAGTTTATGAACATGATACAAAAACACATGGGCATAATTAGTTTATGGTACATTATGCTAAGTAGAAAGTGGTTTCGAAACATAGATCTCCATCTACTATAGCATCACAAGTTATTCAGAATGCTTCACAACAATACAAGTTGTTACATCTACACATGAGGATACATGTTTACAGGGACACATGAGCAACGATGCTTCTTGTATTATTATAGTTTGTTATAGTTACCTGCATCATATCTTAAGGATGTATTATTATTGTTTATTATAGTTATCTACATTAAGATTTTGAAGCATTGCTCCAATTTTAACAACCAAATATAGACATAATAAAAATAGTATTGGAGCTCAAATGTAGTCTTATGCATTTATTTCCTCTCCATCCCTACATATTTTCATGCATTGCATATAGCTTTCAAAATTGAGCAATCCAACTCATGGTATTTTTCCTCCCATCTTGCACAAATTGGATTTGATTCTAAAAGAGGTAAGATCCGCATCCCTCCTAATTGGCCATGTAAGCAGGATGCATTTTAATTATATATAACATTAAGGGTAACAAATTTCATCAATTTCATATCTATTTATAGAATCAATTGTGTTATATTATATTTTATTTTTGATGAATCTGATCTATCTTCTAGACCCCTCTTCATGTTGGATCATCTAATGGGTATTTGGATTGTTCTCTTTTATATGTGCCAATTACAATGGTGTTCTTGTAAAACAGGATGACATATTGGGCATTTTATAGTAATCATTCATATTATTCATTGTCATGGCCAATCTTATTTTTATTAATGCTACAGGTGATAGGTCCCATGTTTTGCTCAATTTCCAACCATCATCTATGTTGATATTATTCTTATGTTCTTCAATTTTAATTGCATCCCTTAAATGTTGTTTTGCATTGTGATCTTCCCTGGACAATGCCTCTGTGTTATTCATATGTAAATTCGAAAAGGTCACACTACAATCTATTCCTTGGAAATAAGATGTCCTTGAACATTAATCAGTGTTAAATGTGGAAATTTTTCCAAATGTCGTAGTTTTTCATGCACTCACTTTATGAAATATTGCATATGGTCTCAAACTGTGTTTTCCATAAAAGTCCTAAAAGGTTTATGATTGCATCACAACCCTTCTCTTTTAAAATCATTTGATGGACATACACTAGGACTATTGGACATATTATGTTAGTTTTATAGTGGGTTCACTCATACTACCCACCCCATTCCTCATTCTACCAAGCACATGTATCTTTGATATGCTATTGGGGCACCCATGGATACAAAAGCTTAGAGTAGTACCATCTATATTGCATACATGTCTTAAATACATTCATGACAATCAAGTGGTCAATAATTCTAAGAATGCAATATCAACATCCTTTGGAAACAATGGTATTCATTCCCCCTACATAATAATTGGTTGGTACAATCATTGAAATACATGGTAACAAAATAGTCTATCCAACTATTCAAGAGCATGATTCACATATACACAAATGCATACTCCAAAATTAGTTTATACACCTACTCATGAGCATGATAGTCACACAAGAGTGTATGTCAAAATCAGTTTATGAGCATGATACAAACATACATGGGCATAATTAGTTTATGGTACATTCTCCTAAGCAAAAAAGTGGTTTCCAAACATAGATCTTCTGTTAGGTTGTGGAGCTAAAAGCTTCACTGATGCAAACAGGAGAGGAGGTTGCTGAAGGTTGTTGAGCTGCAGAGAAGCTGGGGTCGGTCTGATCAGCCGACGTCGGCAGGATAGCAGAGAGAAGCAACCGACGTCGGTCATATATTGGCCGACGTCGATCACCTCCAGGCAGACAGGGACCGACGTCGGTCGCCTGTGTGGTTCGACTGCGAGCTAATTATGGGCAGTTAGCTAACGAACCAAGTGTTTGCATGATTAGAGCTATTTTTAGACTGAGAGCTGCGGATCTAATTATTGTAATTAGATGTCTAATTATTGTTTGGATGAGATCTATATAATAGACTCATGGTTGTATTGGAAAAGTGTTCTAGTTTGAGTTGAGCAAAGTTTGCTCCTTCTGTGTGTGAAGTGAGTAAGGGTGTTCCTCCTAGTTCCCTATCAGTGCCAAGCTTGGTACTGGTTGGAGAATCATAAGGACTTGGTGAGGCAAGGACAACGGTTCTTCAGGGTGTAGAGTGATCTACATGGTAAGTAAGATCGTTGATCTGCAGGTGTATGTGTGTGCAAGGTCAAGGTTCACAGGTGTGCAGAACCGTGTTTGATTTGCAGGTGTGCAAGATCATATAGACAACAACACAACAGGGAGCAGTATCAGGCAGGATCTACTTGGAGTACAGGTGTGTACTCGGATAGAGCTAAGAGGAAGGCAAGGGAGTTCCTTCCATAAGTATGGTCTGTTGAAGTGCAGGTTATTGCAGGTTCATGGTAGATCTACTTGAAGTACCTTGAGTACTTGTGGAGCACGTGGAGTGCTTGTGGAGTGCGTGGAGCACTTGTGTTGTGCGTGGAGCACGGGAGGTGAACACCAACTCTGTGTTTGAGTTGGGTGTTGGGACCTAGTAGAGAGAGCTTTGAGGGAAGATTTACTGTTTATGCCCTAGAGGTGTGGGAGCCCTAGAGGTGTGTAAGGAAGAAGAACTATGGCAGTCTTCTTTGTTGTATTTCCTTCTGAAAGAGTTATTAATACAAGTTGTGTATTGTCTCTCATATACTGTGTTATTCTGAATTCTAGTTACTTGTTGATTCTGGTTATTTCCGCATATTAAGTTGCTTGAAGTTGGTAATCAATTGTGTGCTTCCGGTGTTGGGTTTTGTATTCCCCCAACATGTGGCATCAGAGCATGTTTGTTGCTCTTGGTGCCTGACATCTTCATCTACTATAGCATCACAAGTTAATCAAAATGCTTCACAACAATACAAGTTGTTACATCTACACATGAGGATACAAGTTTACATGGACACATGAGCAATGATGCTTCTTGTATTATTATAGTTTTTTATAGTTACATGCATCATATCTTAAAGATGTATTATTATTGTTTATTATAGTTATCTACATTAAAATTTTGAAGTGTTACTTCAATTTTAACAACCAAATGTAGATGCAATAAAAATAGTATTGGAGCATGTATGTAGTCTTATGCATATATTTCATCTCTATCCTTACATATTTTCATGTATTGCATATAGCTTTCAGAATTGAGCGATCCAATTCATAGTATTTTTCCTCTCAAATCTTGCTTAGGTAAGTCTCATCATCTCATAAAATCAACGAGTGAAGATCTCTAATCTACCATTATTTTCTTATCTCATTTATTTTCACATGCTTTTAGGCACCCTTATGGGTTTCTCTTTTATAAGTTTTAGTGTAAGACCATGGATAGGACCTAGCCTTCCTCACTAATCTTGCTTAGCTAAGTCTCATCATCTCGTAAAATCAACGAGTGAAGATCTCTAATCTACCATTATTTTCTTATCTCATTTATTTTCACATGCTTTTAGGCACCCTTATGGGTTTCTCTTTTATGAGTTTTAGTGTAAGACCATGGATAGGACCTAGCCTTCTTCATAAAACTACCATTTAGTCAAAGCTATGAAAAAATCCATGCACTATATTCTTAGGAATAAATTGAATGTAGTTGTGTCAGACCCAACTATCAAGCAGGGAAGGATTCAATTAAGAAGCTCAAGTTCATATGAAGGGTAAAAAAGAGTTTATAATGATAATAAAAACATGTTATCACCTTAATTAAAATCATGGTAACTTAATAAGCTAAAAACAAGAGAAAACAAACCTTCCTATGAGGAAATTGACACCATAAGGGCCTCTTCCACACCCTACTACTGCTTCATAAACTTAGTTAAATCTCACTAAAAATATTTAGTGTACCAAAATGCTTTTAAGCCAAAAGAACATATAACTTGGTAATATAATAATGACACCTAGTGTTTAGATGATAGTGGAATGGTTGCATGAATTCAAGGTATGAATGAGATCATTCAAGTGTGAGATGGATCTGATGACCTAAAAGTAAATAAAAGGAGAGAATTAAATTTCTCAAACCTATATCAACACCTTTAGGAAGAATCCCTTATATTCCTGAAGGTGTTGATATAGGTTTGAGAAATTTAATTCTCTCCTTTTATTTACTTTTAGGTGATCAGATCCATCTCACACTTGAATGATCTCATTCATACCTTGAATTCATGCAACCATTCCACTATCATCTAAACACTAGGTGTCATTATTATATTACCAAGTTATAGGTTCTTTTGGCTTAAAAGCATTTTGGTACACTAAATATTTTTAGTGAGATTTAACTAAGTTTATGAAGCAGTAGTAGGGTGTGGAAGAGGCCCTTATGGTGTCAATTTCCTCATAGGAAGGTTTGTTTTCTCTTGTTTTTAGCTTATTAAGTTACCATGATTTTAATTAAGGTGATAACATGTTTTTATTATCATTATAAACTCTTTTTTATGCTTCATATGAACTTGAGATTCTTAATTGAATCCTTCCCTGCTTGATAGTTGGGTCTGACACAACTACATTCAATTTATTCCTAAGAATATAGTGCATGGATTTTTTCATAGCTTTGACTAAAGCATAGGTGTGTTTTTACGAGAAAGTTAATTTGTAAGAGAAAGGCATGTATTTGCCTTTGACAAACCAGGTTTGATTCTGAAAGAGGTGAGATCCTCATCCCTCCTAATTGGCCAATCAAGCAAGATACATTTGAATTATAGATAACATTAAGGGTAACAAATTTCATCAATTTCAAATCTATATCTGGAATCAACTGTGTTATATCCTATTTTATTTTTGATGTTTTGGATCTATCTTCTAGAGCCCTCTTCATGTTGGATCATCGAATGGGTATCTGGATTGCTCTCTTCTATATGTGCCAATTATAGTGGTGTTCTTGTGAAATAGGATGACATATTGGTCATTTTATAGTAATCATTCATATTATTTGTTGCCATGGTCAATCTTATTTTTATTAATGCTACGGATGATAAGTTCCCATGTTTTGCTCAATTTCCAACCATCATCTATGTTGATATTATTCTTATGTTCTTCACTTTTAATTGCCTCCCTTAAATGACATTCTGCATAGTGATCTTCCTTGGACAATGCCTCTACCTTATTAATATGTAAATTTGAAAAGGTCACACTGTAATCTATTCCTTGGAAAAAAGATGTCGTTGAACATTAATCAGTGTTAAACATGGGAATTTTTCAAAGTGTCGTAGTTTTCCATGCACTCACTTTAAGAAATATTGCATATGGTCATTTAGCTCTTTTGTCATTTACAAAGTTTGGTTATCTTACATTATGCTGAATAAATTGCATAACACACTTAAAAATACAAAATGTTTAATAGACAAGTCTATGATCACTTCAAGTATATTAAAGAATATTACACATATGACTGTTAATTATTCTTAGATTGTGAAATTTCATTCTAAACATTGATTTTGTGTATGTTTTCTCTGAGCATGACATTTGGATGTTGTACAGTTATTCATATGTTAGCTTTTCAATGTTGATTTACATTATGTTAAAAATTCAGAGCCGACAACATAAAATCTTGGGACATTTGAATGGCACTAAAAATCATAACATTATGAAAAGACAATTTTGATTATAGTAGAAAGTTTATACTTGAATCATTTCATATAATGTAAATTTCCTAGGCAAGACTATTTGATAAAGTTTTGGCTTGTGATCAAATGTTAGGAAAAAATTATAATTCCCTTTGCATTTATTTAGAATCTATTGTGTTAAGAAATTTTTATTTCTGATGTTTGAGATTTGACTTCTAGAACCCTCTTTGTTTTTGTAAGGGGGGTCTAGAAATTAAACCCGCAATGCTGGAAATAGAAGTGTTAACATAGTTAATTCCAAATATAAACAAATAGAAAATGTTTAATTATGGAAATCTCAAAGGTTTAATTTTTAATATTATTAAATGTGAAATATTTTTTGGTATGGCCATTAAATTACTTCCATTTCATGAGTTTTTACAACATTTGACAAGACATGTATTCTATATTGTTAAAGTTTTTTCAAACAAAACAATTATTTGCACTGATTTATTGCCCCAAATATATTGCATCATATTTTTTCACTTAATTTTTTTTCCAAATAAAAGCATTTGTCAATGATAACCATGACTTCAAGTTATGTTAACGGGGAATTTCCTTATTTGTTTCTTGACCCATTTGGTCTATTTCTTAAGGATCTGAAAATGTTTCTTGAGAAATCATGTTCTTTCAAAACCATTTGGGCATATATTACGAGAAACAATTACATTATGCGGTCAATATGATGGACGTATTAGAGAGACATATGATTAAAGGAAATGCTCGCACACATGAGCTCAAGCCAAGTTTACATTCTTGTGATGATGTAAATGTAGAGAAGATGTCATCATAGAGATATTGGAGTAACTCTATCAGTGCAAATTCTTCTACCATGGAACTATTGGTTTCTCTTATCACGACTTACATTAGAATATACTAATAAATTGTTCTTTTTTATATTTATTGTTTTGTCTTTGTCACAACTTGCATCATGGCCCATTAAATGATGAACACTAGAACAAGTTATTCATGTTTGGCCCACATAATTTTGGGCAAATAAAATCTTGGAGGTGGTATTGACATTACTAAACCTTCCACCCAAGATTATGTAGGTAAAGTTAAGCTTACACTATAATATAAATTCAAGAGAACTTATCTTGATGTTTACAAGATAAATCAAAATGATTCAAGAGGAGATAACTAAATTATGGAATCTACGAATAAGATCGACTTGGAAAAGAGGGGAAGGGAGGTCGAATTACATACGAGACCCATTTAATGAAGTCAAAAAATTTAAATGAAAATGCTTAGCCTTTGTCAAGGAATTTTTGAAGATGTTTGCAACTTGTATCTTCACAACAATAAAATTTATCAAGTCAATGTTGTCGTATATAGTGAATATGGATCTCATTGTGTTTGGTCCATGGTTCTTTATTTGCGCTGTGAGTAATGTGAATGACACTTTGACTGTCACGCCATTCAATAGTGGGTTGGTCATGTGAAAAACCAAGCTCACAACACATGGTCATTGTAATCAATTGATGATCATAGTGATCATTGTAGGGCTTATTAATCTTTTCAAAACAATCATCTCTTATGGCTTGAGCCACAAAGATTCAAGATCTTGATTCCTCTCACTTAGAAAGAAGCAAGGAGTCAACGTAAATGGGAAGAAGCTATGTAAGATCCAACTAAGACATCCAATGGAATATCTTCTTTGATGCTTGATCCAACAAGTATTATAGCTTTCAAAATACATGCATCAACTATACATACAAGATTTACCATTCCTATTCACAAAATGTGACCTTTAGAGGCACACGTACTGGTAACTTTCCAAGAACAAATAAGCCATTAGATAATTTTTCATTAATGAGAGTTTCATTCAACTATTTTTCTTTAATGAGAGTTTTCATTAGGCAATTTGTTTTGCTACAAATAGCTCCATGTTTACTAGAAGCATTACCTAAAAAACAAGTCCCATTTGGCAAGTGGATCTATTATTTATGCCAGTAACTTAGGATGCCTAATATTGTTAGGGACAAACTATTTGTTGCAAAAAAACACACTTGACGATATATTTTGGTGAATCTTCATCATTGTTGTCACTTAAGAAACAATTTCCACCAAATAGTTAATCTTCCAAGACAACTTAATAAATAGATATGGAATGGTAGAAATATTAAACTAACATTCGAATATCTTGAACACAACTTCTTAATTTCTCAGAGCAAAGCACATTTAAGATATCAATCTACTTGATCACAACAAACAATACAATCACACTAGAGAACAAGTATAGCACATTTGAGTTATCAATCTACTTGTTCACAACAAATAATATAATCACACTACAAAACAAACATATATGCTTAAATTGTTAAACATGTCAATCACAAGTAGTATCAGCAAAGTCAAAGCAACATGTCTATTAAAGTTGAGGATAACCATTTAGAGGCCAAAGTTTTTTCATGCATCATAGAAAAGGTGATGTTAACATCCAACTTACGGGTAGCAACCGGATTGGTTAACAAAACCATTGGGCAAGTGCATCATCTAAAGATGTGATTCAAAGGCCCCCTAAATAGCCCTCTTGAACTACTAGTGTAAGTCATCGAGTTCAACAACCATGTTGATCCAACATGGGATCTCAATAACATAAAACATATCTTAAGTCCACCTTAACATGAGCTAGTTCTATGCAAGTTCCCCTTAAGACAGGTGGGGACTTTTAACAATTGGGCACATTAATCGACAAAGATTAACCTTCACAACAATATCGAGGCTATATAAAACCTTCACAACAATATTATATAAAGCCTTCCCAAACACATTATCATTTGAATGCTATGCAGAGATGAAAGTCAATACCACAATTGGAGAGGAAGTGGATGAACATTCAAAACTAGATCATTGTAACAAGTTCTCAATTTCCCTGTATATAAAAAATGGGAAACTGTTTTAATCACTATTTATGTAAATATGCCACTTTTTATGTTCAACATTGATGTATCCTTAGCACTTGATGCACAAATACATAGAAGACTCAAGTTGTGAATAAGCGGTAACTTCTTTAGTTCATATTTAAGTTAAATCAGAATTCAATATCACTGTGCTAAGAGGTGCGCCAAGGGACCCAAAACATTCACATGAATTGAATGCCGGCCAGCCATACAACAATCAAGCATCTTCACCACTGAACCACAGTGCAACTGACATTATCTACAAATCAGGTTTGAATATGCATGAACTTTTACGTGTCTTGTTTAGGCAGAGATTAGGGCTCTAGCAAATAGTGTTGTACTTTTAAAAAAAAGGATGAGGGATCTGAGCAAAAGTAGAAATAACGGCTTAATGTTGACCATAGAATTAGCGTTCAGAATGCAAGGCTTAATAATAACAGTTCACCTGGTGCTACAGATTTCCACTTATGAATAAGCCTCGTTATTTTTTGTATATAGCTCACTGTCAGTCTGGGTGCCATGCGTATGTATTTGTATTTTGTTAGCCTCTAGGTTACATGATAAGGGGGAATGTACTGAGTTTGTAACAAAACCATACTTTAGATGGCCTGTATCCATATAACAAATTGAATTTTTGCAGACCTCTTAACCGAGAGGTATTTTGGCCATACTAAATGTCGTAACATGCAAAAGGTTCCGAACTCGTCAAAAATCAAAGCGATAGTCAAAAATGAAAACAGGAAACGTGATCTGCTATCAAAGCCAAAAATTGACCATTCTTTTTATTATCAATGTAGTTAGCCAATTGTAATGTATTTTGGTATTCATAAATTTGCTTATCAAGGTACACCTAAGTGGCACTAATTTAATCAATTTAGAAAAACAGGGAAGGGGTAAAATAAGCTTTTTTCATTACCCATTTTCAACTTTTAATTTATCTTATACCTACTATAGAGAGCTTCCTGAATTATGATGTTAAGCACATAATTGAATTTGCATTCTAAAGTTCAAGTAATGAGTCAAAACATTGATATAAAACCCATGGACAAACAAAAGGGTTGTAGCCCACCTCGGGAGGAGGATGGTTGCTTATATCCATCCACCAAGGTACAAATCCCTCTATATTCTTGATATGGGGAGTCGAACAGATAGGCCCAGGATCGTGCCCAAGTGACTTTGACGAAGTGGATGCCCCCTAATCATGGCTGCTTAGCCAAGGAGCTCACTGACTTAAAAGTACACTTACTCAGCATTGTAATCTGTTATATGTTTACTCCAAAATATGACAGAGTTACTGATACTCTATATAATTCAATGAATTCCAATCCACACAACAACAACAACAAAAAACATGAACACAGGAAACAAGAAACCATTAGCAAGCAAAATCACTGCAAAAAATAAGAACTAATATGCTGACCTCTACGTCGAGGACAAAAGGTAACAAATCCAGTAATCCATGAACTGGATCAGCAATGATTCTAAAATGCATCAAACTTGACATGTCATATTATCATGTAGAAATTCATGTATTTCATATTCTCCTTTGCAGAATCATTGAAATATTTAATATATCCCTCCATTAAATTATAAAGGTGTTGATATCATTGTCACCGTTGCCAATTTGTAAATAGGTCCCCATGTTTATTGGGACCCACTTCCTTGGTCACAAGACAATTTTCAACAGACAATTTTATATTTATTCATTCATTTCTCTGCAACATTGCAAAGAACATTTCTATATAGAGATGTATGGCTGTGAAAGAACATTATTACAGACTCGTTACATCATAGGTAACCATTCAAAAAGAATAAATATCATAAATGGTGACGCTTAAGACGTCTACATATTATTATATGCTTGTCCTACAAGAGATCCATTCTTATTTTCGTTTGAACTGTCACATTGACAAATAGGGTCCCCAAAGAGTGTGTGTACAAGCTGAGTACTCCAAGTAGATTTGAATGGAGAACTGGGAAATATAATTGTAGGAAGCCTCTCGCTCTCCACAAGATCAGGAAAGTCCACTATGTAATGCAGTCCCCTACTTTCATGTCTTGCTAGTGCACTAATGATTACTAGATTGGCACATGAAAACAAATTCCTCATTTCACATACTTCAAGACTTACCATGCATGGTCTCCACACTCGTTGAAACAGATGGTCTTCCCATTCAATACCTATTTCTCCCAGATACTTCTCAGCTGTTTTAAGACGATCCATAGAATGAACAATCCCAACATAGTCCCACATGATCGTCTGTAACCTTGTCCTCGTTAATGCTGTAAATTGCCTGATTTCATTAAGTTGTGAACCCCCAAGCGCGAGAGGTACAACAGGGAAAGGCCATTTAATTGATTCATTAATGTGAACATTTCAGCTAACCAAGAGATTCAGTGATGGTTCAACAGCTCTTTGTGCAAAGACAAGTGCTTCCAGTAATGAGTTGCTTGCAAGCCTGTTTGCACCATGAAGTCCTGTACAGGCAACTTCACCAGCTACATACAGACCAACTATGCATGTTTCTCCGTGAAGTCCAGTTTGCACTCCACCACACATGTAATGTGCAGCTGGCACTACTGGTATAGGACTTCCTGTCATGTCAAGGCCATGCCTCAGACACTCCGCAGCAATATTTGGAAAATGCGGCAAAATTTCCTCTTTAGGCTTATGGCTTATATCCAATAAAATAAATCTCTCATTTCGTGTCTTTAACTGGTCATCAATACTGCGTGCCACCACATCTCTGGGTGCAATTTCCGCTCTATCATCATACAATGGCATAAATCTTTCCATAGCTTGGTTATAAAGAATTCCACCAGCTCCACGAACAGCCTCCATTATTAGAAATGCATTTTCCCATTTAAAAATTTTAATGTGTAGACCTTCATCAGCTAATGCAGTTGGATGGAACTGTACAAACCTGCAATTAGCAGTGGAAACAGAAATATGTGTAAGCAGAACAGAAGAATGGCGAGAAATTTTTCAGTTGAATAAACAAGACATTACTACATAATAAAGAGCTAAGCAGCATAGTCCTTACTCCATATTTGAAATCACTGCACGTGCTCTGTGTGCCATACCAATACCATCGCCAGTAGCAACCTGTTTGAAGGTTGACATCTCAAATTTATGTATGACTGCTAGACCTATTTTATCATATAGGTAGATCCACATGAGATGGACATGAGATCTTCCAACAGTACTAGAATCAAAAATCATAGTGATAGAATAACAAAAAATAAAATATCAAAGCAACGCAATATAAAAAATAAGGTAGTTTTTTCCACTCCTGGAAATTCACTATTTAAAATATTTGACACCTTTATACATTTGAAATGCATTTTTAATCTGCTACATTTGATTTGAATTTTATCATGTTTAAATTTTCCATCATTCTAAATGAATGTTTCTGCCAAAGACAAATCAGAATTTTGAAATCACAAAATTCATGAGATTCCGTAACCCATCAGATAAATTTTTGCTAACCCAAAAAATCATTAAACAAATCTCATGTGCTTTGGTAGGAATTCGGCATTCATCAAAGGCTTCAGAATACATGAATGTTTTGATATAGATCTTACTTTGCAGGTAGACATCAAGATCAAAGCCTTAGTTAACAAATAGAAGTATGTATTCCCAAATGACTTACCACCAGGACTTCCACCCCTTAGCAAATATAATAATAAATTAAGGGTGTTATGCTTAGCTACCAAAAACTTTACCATGAGAAGGTTGTAGAAATAGGAAAGAGGGATAGGAAATTTTCAAAGAGGGAGAATTTTTCGAAGCAGTCTTTTTTGTTTTGTTTTTGAGTTGGTGACACTCGGCACAATGCATGTGCAGGCTTCTTAACATCCTCCAAGTTCTAACCTTGACCGCTAGAAGGGTCTACCAACAGCCACCCCCAACGTGCGCTACCACATATTCAAATACTTTTTAACACGTAATTTCCTCCCAATCCCACTGGTTTTCTACACTGACAAATTACAAAATAATAGAGCTTGACCTAAGCACCTTAGACATCAATTAAAATTGAGTATTTCCATCCATATTAAACACACGATATGTTGCTTCTTTATGTGTAGATGCAAAGATCGGCATATTGGATGAAACCCTTATCTCTGAACAAATAATTTCATTTTCTTGCAGAAGAAACAACCAATGGGTGTGCTCAAGAGTTTTCACATACAAAAGGGTTTGTAGTACTCGGATAAATATGTCCAGCCCCACCAGATGCAAGTAGTCACTTTTGAGATAAACCGGACCACCTGTGCCGCAATGTAAACCAAGATTTATTAAGTAGTGTGTTTCACCAAATAGCACAAACAATTCCTGATGTCTAATGTTTCAATAAAATGGCAATCGTTTGCACAGAGTTGTTCGCCACTGTAAGATACTCAGAGCAACATACGGGAGGACAGGGAGAGAAGTAAGAAAACAAACTTGCATGTTATGTCATCGTTAGTTTGTTATTGGCTCCAGTCTTCCATTAAAGAAAAGAAACATTACCTCATCAGTTTCTGTGTTCAGTGCATCTACACCATGACAGTAAATATTTAACCCATCCTGCAAATATGATGCAGGCAAACAGTAAAGATTTTCATCTTCTAGCTCTTCTGAAGAACAATTGAAAATAGGAATCACGTCATACTATAAAAGAATTAAGTACCTGGGATGTAAGCAAGTCTATCGCAAAGTGATGTTCAAGCATGGTTATGTTAGGGTTGCTAACAACAGCCTTCAACAGAGCTCGCTCAATCTCTCTTCCCGTCATGTCTGCTGCATGAACTATACGACAATGAGAATGCCCACTCTCTCTAGCAAGATGTAAGCTGCCATCTTCCCCTTGATCAAAGGAAGCACCCATAGCCATGAGTTCTCTAACTCTGTCTGGGCCTTCAGTGCATACCACCTACAAAGGAAGTTAATATCATTTAACATTTTCTGTCTCTGCTTAGAAGTCATCCTTTGGATACCTAACGAATATATAAATAATAATGATATTCACTTATCTATACCTATAAATATACATGTCATCACAATATATACAGTACACAGTATTAATTTTTCAAATAAGAGTCGCCTCATTAAAAACATGTTTACCTTCAAACCATCCATGGTTGAAATCTCTTTTAGGCACCTCACCTTAACAGGGGTCAAAAAGTAAAAACATGAGGGCTTGGTGTATAAAACCTAAGCTTATGCATCAAGTTCTATATATTCACAAAACATGCAATTAGGTATCCATATACTATTTACAATTGAGATTTTCATATCAAACAAAAATTTTATGGATCCAAGAATGTCACAACTAACAACACAAATACCACGCACCTCACCTTAACAGTTTCTTCATAAGTACGTACCGGCAACAATAGTGTCCCTAATGTGATTCTCAACAGAATCAAAATGGTCCAGAACTGCACTGATACCACCTTGTGCATAATCGGTATTGCTTTCATGGGATTCAGCTTTTGTGATGACTGCCACAGATCCCTGTTTTGCAATTTCAAGGGCATATCGAAGAGCAGCCACTCCACTACAAATTATAGCAAAGTCGAAATATTTGACCGAATCGCCTCTTGACATCAATAGTTGATTTCGCTTTGAAGAGTTTTGCACTCCATGATCAATTGAGGCTACTATACAATGACGACTACGCACTCGTGTTTTCATGCATCCTTCCAGTAAAGCTGCAGTTCGATAGAAATGATTCAAGTTCCTTTTATGCATGAGTGCGTATTACAAGCCACATGGCCAAAACACATTTCAACACATTGATCACTAAATTTTATTATTGAACAGTTTTGTTCACAAGTATAAAGGTGCTTATATCACCCAAGAAAAAATGCTGAGTCTGATTAATCTATGCATATAAACTAATTAGACCTCGTAAATTTTCAGCACATATGCTACATTTAAAAATTGGCTAAGTTACACCATGGAGTACTTCTGAATACAGCGGTCAAAACTGCATACCATGCACAGGCCCCTAAAAGAATACAAAGAGCAAAGCAACTTTTCCCTTATGGTCCAATCCTTCTAGTTAACCATTAAGCAATTTTAGTTGGAGATTTGATCTTTCCTGCTTACCCTACAATTGATGTAATAAAAATGGGCATACAAAATATATAACTGGGCCTCATGATTATTTGTGTTCACGATTAGTTAGTTGGGTTTCACATATTGTAAGGGCTGCTGAGTTGGAACAGTTGTGTATAGGTTACCATTGCTCCAGCATGTTCACAATCAGTTAGCTGGGTTTCACATATTGAAAGGACTGCTGTTAGAGCAGTTGTGTAGAAGGTACGAGTGTTCTTATGTGTGAAAATAATCCCCAATCAAAAATAAAACTGGCCTCCAGGAGTACGAGTGAATTGCTTTATTTAGGAGTAAGGGGATTGATAAATGGGTGGAAAGCTTAGCACACCCCTTATTGTCTTCTATAAGCTGTTCCTTAAGTTTCTAGTCATTTGGATCAAGTCGATAGCTTTAAAAATTATTTGCCCTCAGCAAACACTGAACAGGATATATATGAGAGGTATAGCGAAAAAGGCACCCTTACTGAAAATTACTTCTTATAAAGCATAGAATCAGATCAGAGTTGGACTTCATCCTAGACATCATATCTTCGATAGTTTTTAGAATTGTTTTCATCAGAACAGTCAGCACTCTTTTTCTAATCCTCTCGCCATGGTATTTATGAGCGGTAAGCTCTTGGAGAATATATGTGATAAGGCACTGATCAATTTCTGGTTCTAATCCTCTTATTATAGTATTTATGAACGGTATGATCTATGAGAAAACATGTGATAAGGCACCGGCCAATTTCTGGTCGATCTTTACATCTTAAAGCATCTCTTGTTTTCAAGATGACTTTCAGAGAGCTTTAGTACAACCACGATAATCTGCTTTAATAAAAAGCATAATATTTAGGTCATCATTGTTGTCCTCAGGTTTAGGGTTTGCATTCTTTTAATTTATCCAATTTAAAATTGAGTCGATTGATAGGGACTGTTGTGAAAAATGCCTTGGGTTTACATAAAATGATAATACATTGCCATTACATTATACTAAATTCTGTTTAAAATCTTGTCCTTGTTGGCATTGTTCAAATAATTCCCAGCCCAATATGTCAACCAAGCTGGGCCACTCTGGCTAGTTTGAGTCTTCTGTGAAGTCAATGGGGTGTCTTCCAAGAGAGTATATCACAGGATGTCATATATATAACTAAAAAGCTAAAAAAATGGCTTTGAAGGGTTGTGGAAGGGAATCAGTACGTGTAAAACATTGCAATCGGTAGGAGAAAGGAAATCTAAAAACAAAATGAAAAGCTAGAACTTCAAGTACATTGCCTCAAATTGTATAACTTAGCATAGACGAGGGGCAGTCTTTTGTTTTAAGCTAGTTGGTGATTATCATACAGCATAATACAGACTTGATCCATAATTTGCAGTAGTGCATGATCTAGAGATGTCCTGTCCATAGTGATAAGAATACGACATCTTCCAAACTTTCTCAGTGAAATCATTTCCACACAGGGGCAGCAACACAGTGCACTTGATGCTAAGGGATTTTGGTTCCCAAAGTTTATTCAAACATTAGTTTCTCTTTGATAGCATATTTTCTTCGCATTCATTTTTGTTCCTATGAAAAGACATTTTTTGATCTCTTAATAAGTGTTCAAGACTGCTGCATCAGATACACACTTTTCAATCCTTTTCTTACAGTTGAAATTCTTCAGCGATATGTGGAATGGTAATGAAACTTCCTTTTGCATTTTATTCCTCCCTAAGTGCATTGAAACACCATTTTCTTGTTCATGGTTCACCTTCAGTATAGATAACCTGCACAACTTGAAACCACTAATGATATTTAGAAACCAAGCACAGAAAATGCAAAGAAAGAGATCTCTACTATTTCAGAATATTTAGCATATATTTCTTCAATTATTATGACTGTGCTAGACAAAATAATAATCAAGAAAGTAACTAATACCAACAAAAACAAATCTACAACATACTAAATGAAATCTACCAGCATAATAGTGGGAAGCTTCAATCCATGGGATGTGACATTGATAAGAAACATGTTTATTTTACAAAGGCTCGTATTCGCCATCTCACTATGCCTAATTATTTATCTTATGGTCTCACCCTACTAATCTGATGATACAGAACCCCTGTAGCCTACATTTTGCATAAAACCTAATTTCTATCTTGAACCTATGTTGCAGGGGTACGCCCCCTAGCCCGACGCCTCCTGTTCGGAGGCGCCTCCGGCACGGAGGCGTCCCGGAAACGTCCGGCACACCGGCGGGCACCTCCGGGACGACTCAGGGGGCCTCCAGGGCGTCCCCGAAAATTTCCGGTGACTATCGCGGAAAACCGAAAAAAAAAAATAGAAAACGCGCGAAAAAACCCTTTTCCTTGCAGGCTGAGGTTGACGCATTCGGACTGTTTGCGCCAATTAAAAGTGCGTAGGGGGCTTTCCTGGGTAAGGAAGTTCTCGAGCGGTCTTAAAATTGAGGTGGCCGCGTGCACGGTGCACTCTGTCCTTCGTGTCGATCGCGAGTTTGATCGCTTCGAGATGTAGGGTGTAGGGCTCCGTACGCGATGTTCTTCGCATGTGCCTGTAAACTGAAAACCCAGGGCTAGAGCGCTACGGCCTGCTTGCCTTTGCCCCTGTTCCAAATGCTGCCTTTGCTTGGAGTCGAGGTGTTTGTGCCGGTCGAGATTTGGCTTTTGTGGATGGCATGTGCCCTCTTTGAAAGTGAGTAGGGGGCTTTCCTGGGAAGGATGTCCCTGAGCGGCCTTATAATTGAGGTGGTCGCGTGCATGGTGCATACTGTCCATGGTTGCTTTATCGCGAGCAAGTTGGTTGAGTTGACGTAGGGTAAGCGGCTCCATACGGAACGAGCTTCCCAGGGGTCAAACAGTTAAAAAAAACCGCGTTGTGTTCAGAACGCTGTCGGAGTTGCCTTTTCAGTGCGATTTGCACTAGAAAAAATGAGGTTGATCAATATAATGGGATCCTTACGAGAATCGTGGCATGGATTTTAACTTATAATTACTATGGGGGGAGGGTGTTCTTCGAATGCCCTTGCAAGAAAGCAAGTGAAAAGACGGGAAAGATATTGTTCCCCGCCTTTGCCCGCAAACATTTCCGGATGCTCGAGTTGGGAAATAAGTATTAAAAAATATATATAATAAAATATAAAATACAAATTTAAAAACTTAAAAACAACTTTAAAAAAATTAAAAAATAAATAATATTTTAATATATAAATATAGAATATAATTTATAAATTAAAAAATATATAAATATTTAGTTTTAAAAACTTTAAATATTTTAAAACAAATAAGATATACAATAAAATATTAAAATATATATATAATAAAATATTAAAAATATATATATAATAAAATATTAAAAATATAATATAACTATTAAAAATAAAATAAAATTTAATATTAAAAATTTAAACTAAATACTATTTAGTTTTTACATTTTTAATATTATAATTTATATTTTATTTTAAATTTAGAGTTTACTATATCTTTAGGTAGTATTTAAATTTTATTTTTAATATTTTTAATTTTAAAATTCTTTTAAATATATATATAGAGAGAGAGATGTACCCACGACGTATCCAAATCAAGGTTTTTGAAAAATGACATACCCGCGTACTCGAATCGTACCCGTACCCGTACCCGTATCCAAACAACGTAGTCCTGAACAGATAGTTACAAATCCTCAACAACTTCTTAACCTGTAAAACACTAGCGTCCAGGGTAGGGCACTAGCGTCGACGCTAATGTCCCAAATCTGACGCTAGTATCCATGCCTTTCAAATGATAAAATTTGAAAATCTCCCAAAATTTATGGGTTGGTGTATTTGTTTTCTTTAACCCTCCCATGAGAATAATTCAAAAGGTGTGGTATAAATACAAATTAAAGACCACTCATTATTCATCAAGCAAATACCGAGAAAACACCTATCAAGCTCACAATTAATCATTTGGACAACTGAGTTCTACTAACCTATTATTTCCTATTTCCAAATCAATCATAGGAGCAGTCTTCTTATATGTTTGAAGAATTCAAAAAACAACCTATGAGCAATATTTGTCAAGTTACAAGCTAGATCACTATGTGCACTCGAATATAGCATATTACACAATTGTTCACACACAAGCCCGCATAAAGAGAACTACATTTTTTTGAGACCATATTCGAAGTATATTTCTATGTAAGTAGTGCTCATTGATAGAGGGGTCTTTGGGGTCAGCTCGACTTCACTTGATCCCACTAACTCTTGTTTTTCAATGCGACATGCCCTGATTGAAATACCTAGGGTTTTGATAAAAATACTGACATCCAAACCCTATGCACGAGATCCAAACAGATAATTTGTAAGGCGACGGTGAACCCTAATAGGTACAAGTAATTGTTCCAAAAAAGAGTTTGTACTGTGATCCAGACAAAAGTGTTGAGAAATGAGGACAAAAGTGTCGATGCTAGTGTCCGCAGTCCGACACTAACGTCCCAGCGAATGGAGTGTTGAATTCCAAAATTTGATGACAGAATCCAAATCATCAAACAACTTCTACACACTTGTACTAGTCAGATCTGCCTACACGCTAGTAAATAAGCTATGAATTATTTCTTCTTCGTATTGCAACTTTAAGAATATTGTTAGGCCTAGTAATTTTCTATATGTAGCATATTCTCAAATTCAACTTATTTATTAGAATATTAATTATCTGAATTCATTTAATCGACCCGCTTTTAAAATATTTTATTCATATTAGATCATAGGCTATTCTCTTAACCCTTAAAAAGCAAACATTTATCCAAAAAGGGTTAAACATTAACTATCATTTTCCTCGTCTCAAGCTTTGAGAACAAATATTTTTAATGCAAGATGCAATGTTAGGACCCATTCAACCAAAATATTCTAGTTTGTATTAGGTGTTATCAATAAAATATCAAATGCATATGATTTGTAAGTCGTCCCACTTTCTATATGTGTTCATCCGACATGTATGGGAGGTATTAGTTGTATTGAGTAGAGTAGCTTAAATAGAGAACTTGTGTAAGACGAAAGATTGTCTATTGAATATTTCCTATTTAATTGTGCTCAAAGGATGTTTACCCCTTGAAGAGACTCGCGATACGTTGAAGTGAGATTCTATCATTTCAATATAGTATTGTTATTCTCTTTCCACTTGGTGCATATTGGTTATATTTATGTTGTTGTATTAACTTTTATACTAGCAGGTTTTTAATAGGTAGTCACTCAATATATATTTGGTTCATAGTGGCATCATTATAATATGGTAGCAAGGTCTATTGACCCCTTCCAATCCATGGTGATCATGTGGATGTTGTAGAGAACTATAGAGTGCGACTGAATGTATTTTTATATGTATATTCAAACGTGTGGATCATTACTATTAATTAGATCAAATAGATTAATATTGGGAATTAGATAATATAAGATTATATGATAATGTAATCATTGACTTAGAGCTAATAAGGATCTTATATCTGATATGTTATGGATAAATTCGTTCTTTTGTTGTTATAAAACTACAATAACCTTGATTTGCTTGTTTGGTAAGCATGAGCTGATGTGTAGGCAGCCTAAGGAGTGCGCGCGGGCATGTTAGAGAAAAAAACGTAGGGTGTTGTGATATGAATTTATGTGAGTTTTTTTATCCTTCAATTGGCATAGGACGAGTCATATTTTGTGAGCCCGTAACCCATAGGTCCCATGATCATAACCTAGCATATGTAAAAGATGAAATGATATTAGGTTGGTAACACATACATATTAATCTAATAGGATATATTATGGATGAAGTTTCAATATGATTATTATGATTTGATGTAAACTATATGTGGATGTATTTGTTGAGTAATGGTCACATACTCTTTGTGAAGGCATAATTAAGTTTTAAGAATAAAAAATTGGTAGTTGATTTTGGAATAGCATGGGACGATGCTACAAGTTGGCATCATAGCAAGGTCAAACACAACTGACCTCTAGGAATACATTACTCATGAGAAAGTATGCAATAAAAACACAATTGTGGACATGATCCTTTATGAGGCTTGGAAAAAATTGTTCATGAACAACAGTTCCCAGAATAGTCTGGACGACTCTTTTGAAATATTATTTGGACATGAGATTTAACTTTGACATGGATGTAAATTGGCATGATGAAATACTAATGTCACAAGAGTGAAATGGAATTATTTTCACATAAATCTATTGTTTCAATCAAAAATTATAGTTTGCATATAAATCTGTGATAATTAGATTTCACATTTATACTTGGCCAATTTTTTAACTAGAAGTGCGTGCCATTTTGAAAGATGCTTTGAATTGGGAATTCAAGCAACCTGAGGTTGAATCTTGTAAAACATAAACATATTAGTGGGGAGAACCGAAATATGTAAAGTTACATCTTAATTAAATTTTTAACCAAGGGAATTTCCCCTCTAAAAAATTGCATATATAAAATATTTGTGTGGGAACTAAAATGTGGCCATAGATACTTGATCTGTCTTATTTAGTCATTTTAATCCTTAACTAATTTTTGTACTTAACCAATACCCATTTTCCTACCGCACTTTATCTTAAGTATAACGAATGCCTATTTTACCTAACAATTGTCATCCATCGCATATAGAAATGTCTAAATTGTTGAAAACACCTTTATGCATTTGTATGCCTTAGTCTAATTCCAAAATTTAGCACATGCCCTTACAAACAAGAACCCCAGCTAGGGTTGAATCCATCAGGCGCCTATATCCTCATTCCACACTGTGTCCACTTGTCACAAACGGTCATTTTTTGAAATGAAATTCTCCTTTAGGTTGGCCTTCATATTCTTAGGATTTCTAGCTTGTGGTCTTCCTTTTGGAATTGCTATATAGGCACATCCAATTCACTTTTTAAAAAACTTGGAAAAAATCCATTCAGAGGCTTATTACACAAGTGCACATTGAGTAAAAGTTCTCCATTTTCTCCAAATGAAATTACAAGCACTCCAAGCAGTCCTAAGCCAAGTCTCATTTTTGTTTTATGCAACCCTACCTCAACATGATCAAGTATTCAAGTTGATTGTAGATGCATTCATATAGTCGACATAGTAAAATTAAACAAAGCACTTAAGTGAGAAAATTACGTGGAGGTCTGATCCCTTTTCCGAGTATTGCTCTGTAGGCAATGATCAACATAGTGGGGTGTTGAGGTCTAGCACAACTCCAACCACTAAGCCTTTTTTACTCTTTCATATCACTTGTTTTCCTTGTGGCACGCAAGAGAGGGTTTTGAACTTCAAAAACGTATTTAGCCTCGTATGCATTACAGAAAACAAAATCATCACAAATAGGCATATTTCAGTCGCACAGCACTATGCCCTAGATTCCCGCATTCTACAAAATGACAGAAACACCAAATAAGGATGCCAAAACCCATCACTATTGACCCTACTAGTGTACCTATCCATACTGATACAGCATCTCAGGATCAACTTCTAGGAATATTCTGTGTTTTCATCATTATCACTATTCCTGCATTTTTCCAGTTGACACAGTCACTCAGACGTGTCCAAAAGCTAAGTATATTTCTCTTTTGCATCCATGGCAGACAATACTTATTCGATATTAAATAAAGAAGAGACCAAAGATTATAGAGGTCATAATCCAAATCGAGAGGAGATCACAGTGGCTGGTAAGCATTGAATATGCAAGTGGACTACGAGAATCAAATGACAAGATGATACCACGACAAAGATATCAACAGCCATTCAAATAGTAAGGGAAAGAACGTGGACTTGGACGATACAGTCTTCCTAAGGTTAAGAAATAAATGAGAAAATAAATAAGCAGAACAAAATAATATTAAAGTAAAAATAGAGCAAGGAATGTCATCCCTCAATGCAACATGACTTACAAAAATGATAGGAAGTAGTTCTACCAATTAATGGCTGCTAGGACTTGCTGAGAGAAGAAAATTATAAAGAAAAACTAATTAGTGAAAGAATGGGGGCAGCTATTGCGGACTCATGTTTAGTTGGTCATATCACACAAAAATGTTTCCCTCAATTGGGTTCAATTAATTGTTTGGGTTCATTCGTTGTTCAGCTAACAACTGATATTTATCTGGTTTAGACGATGAGATCACCCAAGACGGGCTTATCCAATTGGGTTAGGTTGGCAGGTTAGAATAAGAAAAGTTTGATCTTAGTGAAATTAAAGAACAGACTTTGTGAGCATCCCATAAATAATCACAATCCTATTAAGGTGCTTATTATTACAATTTTTTAGTTTTTCCCCTTTTATTGGAGGTTGTGGCTTTACGTAATGATCTTAGGATTGTAAAATTATTTTAGTTTCTCCTTAGTTTGGATATTTGCATTTTATGTCTTTCTTTTTTTTAACAAAGTGGCTTTTTTCATTCAATCTATGGATCTTGGTTACTTATGATAACTTTCAATTGTGATTGATTGAATTTTATGATAGTGGTTGGACTGTCTTTTTAGCATATTATTCTTCTCTTTGCATTGAGCTTTTCCATCCTCTATGATTTCTTGGGGTCGGTTGAAGAATGAGATAAATAGAGCTTTGTGTATGCTAGTTTCATTGTGTCGATCGGCTTGTATAGCTGCGTGGCATAGAGGCCTTTACTAAGGTGCTAGGAGAAGAGGTATAATCCCACGGCTAGTGTTTCTAGGGTTATTAACTCTCGTGTTATTAAATATTTCTACCATTTATGTAAGATTCTTTCTTCTTATGCATGTGATTGTGTGCCATTGACAACGCTTGGATCTCTAGCAGAACCCTATTTCAATGTGACAATTTTTCAATCTTTGATTGGCCTATTGTGGCTTATGCCATTTATAAATTTATCTTCGTCGATTCTTTTGACAACCATTTTCTTGGTGTTACTAATATTTATCTTTGTGATTTCTACTTTGAGCCAATTTATGTTTATTACCTGCTCATTTAGTGACCCTTCCCCATTTAAGCTCATTAGGTAAGTTGAATCAGAATATTGTGTGAATGTGAAACGTTTGTGATATCACTTTTGGGACAGTGTTTTATGTTATAGCATTCAATAGGATGAGTAGTGTATATATTTACATCATCAAAGTAGTCAGAGGATTCCTTAGTTCCACCCTATGAACCTCATGCAACCACCATAAGGTCGGGTGGATGAAGCTTGGCATCAAATCCTCTCATCATCCAAGTATATTACCTTATTATATTGTGACAAACAAGCAAGGTTCACGAACTAGGGGCACACGTTCTATCTCTTTTCTGTAAATATCTTAATGAAAATCAAAACTTAAATGGCAAGGATATATAATATTGAAAAGGGTTATTTATTATTAATTTAAATTGTGTTTAATTCATAAAAAATTGTGAAATCTAGGTTGTATGGAAAATACATTAAATAGCTTGCATTCATTATCATGTTAAAAGATCTCAACAAAAACTTAAGACTCAAGGGGGCAAAATGGTAATATAATAATAATGAGAGCTTATTATTTATAAATGGGAAATTAATTTATTTGTAAAGAAAATGTGTGTTGGCAAAATTAAAGTTTATCTCTTCTATAATCATCAAATTACGTGGAAATGAGTGAAATTAAATATATAAAATTATGCTATCTTTTCCACTTTGCAATTAATAAAGACAGGAATTAATTTAGGGTAACAATTATAAGTGCTTACCCATCCTATTCTAAAATCTCAATATACAAAACAGAACTAATGGAAAGAAAAGAAAAAACGCTACATTTTAAAAATTTATGAAAGCTTAAAAAATGTGTAGCCAACAAACATGATATGTATGGGCCCACTCAACTGAGCACTACGTGGCATCTAATTTTCATCGACCTTGGCGGAGCATCAACTTAACTCTGCTTCTTGATTAAAAAATTGTTGACGGCTACCTTTTTTTTAGGGAATTGTCAAATGTATTTTTTTAATTCAGAATTGTCATGTTTCCAATATTTGCATTTTAATAAATATTAAGATTCCTTATCTTTTTATACATTTAAATAAACATATTATAGAAAAATATATACTCTTACTATTTTCTTAACTAGTAACCATCCACAACCTGATGATATTTTTGAAATAAATAAAAACAGGTTACAGCGTATCAAATTCCAGACCATATGCCATGGCCATAAACAATTATTTTTTCGTCCTACCAACAAAAATATTACAAAACCCTCAGCAAAAGGCACGCAATTTACACAGAATTTCTAAAATATTACCAAACCCTCACCTACGAGCACAAATTAGTTTCAACACATACGCAACCTCATAATTTTTTGTGTGATCTTAAATCGCCACTTATTTTGGCAAGGATTTGAATAATTTCTCAGGCCAGTATTTTATGTGCTCCGACACTGTCAAACCAAAAGAAAAGGACCCTTCTCCGTGTCTGCTATTTTTTAAGTCAACAGGACGTTTTTTTTGGTGTTGGTGACCTGGGTTAGCTTTTACCTGGAAGGGTGGCTTTTGGGAAATCAGGGCACAATGGTCGATGCTCATTATTACTCTGACCGTCATCATGGGAAATAGTGCCAAAAACTAGAGGGGTTCTCTAACAACATGATGTTGTAAATAGCATCCCAAAATTTCAGTGAATCATTGTTCAGTTATATATTTTTTTTTCCATAATACAAAATTTAAAATGAGAACTAGCTTGACAATGTTAAAATATTTTGTGTCCATCAAATTATAAAATTGGATAATGGAGATTAGTGGAATTTGAGGTGGATAATTAAATTGGAAAGTAGAATCTTGGATTATAAAATTCAAATGTTAGGAGACAGGTGGAGCTTATGGCATCGCTGAAATTTGGAAAGTGGAATGAAGTGGAGGATTATGTCATGATGTGAGGATAATTTGATTTTTGGATTTTCAGAAATTATGGATATTCAAAATCCATGGAATTTGTGATTAGGGAAGGATTAGATAATTAATTTGAAATAATTAACTAATGGTCAAGGATGTGACTTTTGTTGGATTGGATCTAGCTATGAAAGAAAATATTAATTGGCTAACGGGAGTGAATGGTGAATAGTGACAATGGAGGAAACCATTCATTGTGCAAATGGGATGACGAATTGTGATAGAGAATAGCGATGATGAATAGTGATAACAAATTAGGATTAGGGTTTGATTGGAAGATTTAGTGCGAATTAGATGAAACTGTTAAAATCAACATGAAGTGTTCAATTTTAAGTGCCTATATTTTGCCCCTTTTTTAGAACGCGTTGCAAGACACGATGGGTGGAATAATGGCTTTTCAAAGAAAAAAGAAGCCAAAAAAAAGGTAGATGACAAATTAGATGATAACGATGAAATAATTAGTTAAGGATGATGCTCAAGAGGGCATGCCGAGATGAAGGACGCAAATGGACTCTCAAAAAAGATGAAGAGGAGGCTAGAATGAAAGAGGTAATGGGTGAGTTATGAAGAAATAGGGGTTGGGATGTCAGTTGGGAGGAGGATGGATGAGGAGATTAACACGTAGATAAAACTAACCCACTCAAGCTAATGCTTGCACACTTTTATTTTTTTTTAATATATTTAAGGACAATTACTAATATATGCATCATGGATGCCAAAATAATACATAGTATCTAGCAAAAAGAAAAAGCAGTTGTGGGGCATCCCCCACCAGCAGTCATAGTAATCGACAGTTCAATATAAAAATGGCTCCAACCAGGAAACCCAAAAAAAGGAAAAGAGTAGTATCAATAGAAACGGCACCAAACAGGGAGTCGATGAAAGCATACCAAGAGTATCAACCAAGACGGCACCAAACAAGCAGCCAAAGAAACAATAGTAACATAAGTCCAACACAAACAACCACAAGAAAATAAACAAAGGCCACCCCACAGGTGGCAAGATCAAAGATACAGGTGCAGCGCCCTACTGGAAGTAGCACCTTCTCTGTCACAGCCGCCATTCGAACCAATCGAAGCATGCCCTTCCGAAGAGCTTTTGTCACTAGCATTTCCCAACTGGATATGTCCTAAGCTCAGCATAACAGGGTAGTGGTCGACTTTATCCAAAAGTCCTTTCAAATTATTCTGCTTCACATAATTAAGGACATCTTCAACGTCCGTCGAGCCACAACCTTCGATCAGCGTCTCCAGCTTGCCAGAGAAGGTGTTTATGTTATCATCAATTTGTTTCCAAACATCTTCCTGCGCTCCCTAAGTAAACACATCTGAAAAAGGACCTACCAATGCATTCTCATCCCCAGTTTTCAAAAAAAGATTCAAGTCAAACGGAGTGAAGGCTTCCCTGGCTTCCCTGATAATATAACTGTCATGCTCCTCGTTGCGGAGACCCTGTAGAGCACTCTCATTTGCAACCACCCATTCACCAATGCCATTATTGTCAGACTCAAATGGGGCGATCCAATCCTTCACTAGATTATCTGCCTGGTCAAAATAGGCGTTTTTGATGTAATCCCAATCAAACTCAAAAAATCTTGACCTCAGCAACTGTTGGGTGAGACAGAGCAATCTAAATGTGGGCTCATTTTGGGGTAGCCTCCTAAATCCAGCAAGTAGTCCAATGTAATCTTGAGCAAACCTATCCTTAGAAACTTTAAGAGTTGGTCCTATGGAATTTTCAACTAGAGAAAAATCTACAAGGACAAAAAATGAAGGATGACTTCAATTGTGAAGTCAATAAGCACTCTAGCCTTACCTTGAAACACCTCCAGATTCCTTTGCTTCCACAAAAACCAAATAATTTCAGTAGAAAAAACAAGCCATAATTTGTGGAAAAAAAATGGACTTTAAGCTTAGGACAAGCATAGCCAAAAGCAATGTTTAGTCATCCAAGCTCAGACCCGAATCCATTATTCCAAGGCTTAAGACATCTTTGCCAAAGCTTAGCAACATACGGACAGGGATAGAAAACATGCTCAACAGATTCAAGTTCACTACAAAAGGAGCAAAGAGTATTAACAAGTCCATAGTTATTCAGAACAGCACCTACAGCGAACTTTTTAAACATTAGTAACCAACGAAAACAAGACTTCTTGGGTTCAAGACAAGAGGACCAAATCACCACAAACCTGAAGGACCAAGCATGCAAAGGATCAAGCATAGACCAAATACGATTGAGGGTGAGGTAGGGGACATTGGAAAAGGAAAGTTTCTTGTAGAGCATCTGAGTCGAATACCCAAGCAAAGGCGGGCCTTTTTTCCACTTCACAATGTCCCAGAACTCATCCTCATCTTCCATAAACACCACATTGTTTTTTCGTTTGAAAGTTGTTTGGAGCAAGATGAACGTTCTTTGCTGAGAATCCGGGAACTGAAATCTGTCTTTGAGCCCTAACCACGAAGCCCAACTCCCATAAGAGTAGAGATACTTAAAGCTCTTCAATCCTTTCGTGTACCAGTCAAAGGCAGAGCATCCCCTAGTGAGGGCCAACGGAGTCCTGTTGACACTCAAATTCCACCATATATATCTATAACCTTGACATGAAGTCCCAAACCAATTGAAGATTTGTTTTGAAGCAATGAAAGGCTTGACTAAGTCCCAGGAAGACCAAATGGACGCAAATATAGAACCAGCAACTTTAATCCTTTCCAATTTGACTTCCCTTTTGGAAAGCCTCTCAAGATATTATGTCTAACAAGTATTTTCCTGGGCTCATTCCCAATGGAGGCTCTGACAATCCATTTAATTGCCAAAGTTATTCCCTACAGCCGAAGGTCCTTTAATCCCAGACCACCAATGCTTTTGGGTTTTGAACAAAATTGCCACGAGACCGAATGCCTTTTCTTACCCCCTTTCCCATCTGACCACAGGAAGTCTCTTATAATTTTGTGGAGCATATTGACTTGTGTTTTCCCAAATAGCCAACAGGAGGCATAATATATATTGTATGCAGAAAGAACATTCTAGCATACTTGGATCCTACATGGTAAAGATAGGAGGTGGCCCTGCCATTTTCCAATTTTCTTATTTATTTTATCATAGACCCAATCCCACATATTCTTGAAGGATGGGGTTATGGCAAACGGAATCCCCAGGTATCTAACCATCTCGTCTGGTCCTTTCCATTTTCATCCAAACGTTGCCAACCAATCAAGCCGCTGATCATTCCACACCAAAATGCGTGATTTATGCATTGCAACTTTAGAACCAGAGGTAGAGCAGTAGATATCAATCCTCTTTGCAACCTGATCCAAATTATTTTTCTTCAAGGTAACAAATATTGATGTATCGTCGACAAATAGGACATTAATTAGATATTCATTATTTGGGAGTGAGATACCTTTAACCGGAGGCCCAATGGTTGAGAACCTAAGAAGGTAAGGCAGTGCATCTACTGCCAACACAAAGAGCGACGGGGCAAGTGGACATCCTTGCCTTATGGAACGTTGAAGTATAAGGGAGTTTGTCAGTTCACCATTGACTTCAATGACAGCCAAAGCATCCTTGAGTACATTTACCATTCTGTTGAATCTATCCTGAAACCCAAAGGCACGCAATATTCTCTCAATGAAAGGCCACTCAATTCTATCATAGGCCTTCTCAAAATCAAGCAATATCATTCCAACATCCTTGTTCGAATCTCTTGCCCAGTACATACCTTTCCAGCTGGTGATTAGATTATCCAAAATATATCTCCCTTCAACAAAGCCAGTTTGAGTCTCTGAGATAATAGAGGGCAAAAACAAAGACAGTGTCCTTGCAAGGATTTCTACCAAAATCTTGTAGGAGACGTTAAGGAGGGTAATTGCTCTCCAATTTTTAACTAATGACAAGTTACCATCCTTCGGGACAAGCTTGATCACCCCTCTATTAATGTTTGGGCCAAGTGTGCCGGAAGCAATGGTCCATTGAAGATCTCTAAACAGTCTTTGGTAATCCATTCCATATTGACTTCGTAGAATTCCACGAGGAATCCATCCAACCCAGGTGCCTTATCCTCTTTTAATAAATCAATAGTATTTCAGACTTTATCAAGTGAGATGACAACGTCCAGAAAAGAGGCCTGAGTCTGCGAAACCTTCTTAGGAATGCATGCCTCACATAAGGCTCTATTTTGTTCAATACATTCATTGGACCCATCAGAGCGGAAAAGGTTAGACTAGAACTCATAAAAGGCTCCTTTTATACTGGTAGCATCCTGCACAGTCTGCCCATTGACTTCAATTTCTTTAATCTTGCTTTTAGTATGTTTAATTTTCAAAAATTTGGACCCTCTATCTCTAAGCTTAAGCCAAGTTAGCCTAGACCGGATATGCGCCCCTCTAGCAATGTATTGTTGTGTCCGACGAGCTTGGTGCTTCAAAAGGTTAAGCTCTTCAAGAAGAGCCCCATTGGTCAGGTCAATTTACAACAAGCCTTCCACTTGGATGAGCTTCTCTTGAGTATCCCTTGCAAGCTTTTTGTGTTTTCTAGCTTTGATCTATCCATAGGTCCTTGCAAAGTTTTTGGTAATCTTCATACTGGAATTCCAAAGGTCAACTTTGGAGCTGGAGTTACAAACAGATTTACCAATATTCTAGGAAGCTTACAAATACTCCAAACATACCCTGTTTGCTAGCTGAGAGACACTGAATTTATACAGCCCTTTGAACTCTAATGAATCTTTCTTCTCCTCTCCAACCAGTGAGAATGTCATTTCAATAGGGTGGTGGTCAGACATAGTAAAGGGTAACATAATCACCACATTACCATTCATGACTGTATCAACCGCCAATGACTCCGTGCTCAAGTAAAATTTGTCCAACTTTGAATACTGTCTTCTATTACTATGATTATTGCACCAACTATACCAAATTCCTCTACTAAGGCTCTTTCCCTTCAAGAGAGAATCTTCAATACTGTGAATTCTTTTGAATTTAGACTAGAAAAAGAGCTCGTTACCTTTCCATGCAAGATGATCACCTCCAATTTTGTCCTCTTTATCCTCCACCATGTTGAAATCTCCTCCAAATATCCAAGGGACATTTTTGAGATTGATGGATAGCCAATTCCACAAGTCAGCTCTCTCCCTATTAGTCATTCGAGGCATATATGTTACACAAGCCAAAGGTCTGGGTCTGAGAATCTATCAAAACCCAGACCGCTTTGTTGCAGAGGATGATACACCATGGTCAACAATGCAATCTTTTCATACGAGGCTAACCCGGATAGAGGCTGCCCCTTTACCTCTATGATGATTAGTATAAAATTGAGGAGCATTACGCTAGATAAAGTTCAAAATCAAGGATAACTAAGTACCAATAGCCTTCACTTCTTGCTAGAAGAGAACATCAAGATTGTGTCTCGAGAGTCTGAACTGCCTTACCACTAATTTTCTGTCCGAGGATTCCAGCCCTCTCACATTCCAACTGACAATCCGCATAAATAACCAAAAGAGTGATCAGAGGTCAATTAGATTGACCATGGGGCTCAGCCCCACCGTTGTACAACCTTTGCACACTTTGATTTCCAAGAATGAAGGATTGAATTGCCCCAAGCAAGGCTGATTTGAGAAGAAGACATCCTGAAATAAGCCCCACACTTTGAATTGCCCCAAGCAGGGCGAAAGCTACAAGCAAGGACGAAGAACTGAATGATTGAATTGCCCAAAGCAGGGCAGATTGAGTAATTGATTGAATTGATTGGCATGCATAGATCAAGGGGTTAACCTATATCAAAGATTAATTATGAAATGATCAATTTTAATGGATGATTGGAAGCTGATAAGTTGAGGCAAATGTGTGTACCAATGGAACGACTTTTCAGAGAATGAAAAAGCCGCAAAAAAGCAAGCACACAAAGATGCCCAAAAATTGAAGTAATGAAGATTGGAATAGGTTAACCCCAATGGGAAGAAAAAAATGGCCGAGCTAACATCAATAACTAAGCACTACCTACATGTTTTTTATGGACCTCAAGATTTTGTAGTTCCCCCAAAAATCGGGAAGTATAAGATGAGAAAATGATGAAAGATGAGAATTTGATGAGGTCCAAAATGGACAAGATTGGATATAAATAAATAAATGAATTTGCAAGGGGATATACTATTGCTTTAGTGGGTTTCCACCGAAAGTTTGCAACTTGATTTTTTATTTCGCATGTAACATTATGCATCATAATTATAAATGAATCATGATAACATTGGTGTCACTTGCGTAGATACTAGTTTAGAAACAAATGTTCACAACCGTAGATCAAGATATGAAAAACCAAGACCTAAGTGTAAAGAATAATGCACTAAACAAGAGACAACCAACTAATAAAATAAACACAAACAATTAAACAAACCAAGCACACGCCAACACAGTTTAAAAGCAATAACAAACAACAAAACATCGTTGTGCGTAGATAGAAATAAGGCGTTACACTTGGGTTTTGCCCATAAGTTGAGGGAAACTATGAAAATAGAGAATGTGACAAACTAGACAAGGGGGAAATGGAAGGAGGAAGTGACCGAGCTGACACCAGATGCCCTATGCAACTAGGCACTACCTACATAGTCTGTCGTGGACTTCAAGCCAAATGTAGTTCTTCCAAACATCAGGAAAGAAGAAAAGTGATGACAATGATGAGTATGAAGCGAATAGTGGATAGAAAAGTGGAATTGACTTGAAAAACGACGAAAGCGTTGTGAGATTGACTCGCAAAATGGCAAGAGTGTTGTGAGATTGAATCTCAAAATGGTGAGCGTGAGAAAGTATCTCACATTATTGCGAGAGCATGTTGAAAATTATCTCACAAAACAGACAGTGTGAAAGGATTATCGCACACAATGGCAAGAGCAAATTTGAGTGAGAGCGTAGAAAGAAGTAGCTCGCAAAGCGGCTAGAGCGTAGAAAGAAGTCGCTCACAAAAGCGGCTAGAGTATATAAAGAAGTAGCTCACAAAATGGCTAGAGTATAGAAAAATTATCTCACAAAATGCCGAGAGCATTGAAAGACACACAAAATGCCGAGAGCATTGAAAGATAACTCGCAAAATAACCAAAGCGTGAATAAGGGAAAATAACGAAGATAAGTGTTCACATGGTGGTGACGAAGAATGGTGGCCAAACTGACCTTATTGGAGACCCCATGTCTCAAGTGTTGCCTACATAGTCTAAACAGACCTCAGGTCAATGTAATTCCCCCAAAAAAAGAGGAATAAGATGAGAAAATGATGAAAGATGAGAATCTGATTAGGTCCTAAATGGACAAGATGATTGGATTTGGATAAATTTAATAAATGGATAGATTTTGCAAGGGGATATACTACCACTTTAGCGTGTTTCCACCGAAATTTTGCAACTTGATTTTTGATATGGCACACAATAATATGCACCATGATGACCAGGCCGCAGTGTGTGTAAAGACTAACCCACAATCTAACAAACAAATGATGACAATGCACCATGATATGGAAAAATTAAGATGTCATTGTTGACGTATGTTGCTGGATGGACTCAAGTACAAGTGTATGACAGGAAGCACCATGATATGGAAAAACCATGATGACGCCGTGGATGCAAAATATACTGAGTCAAGGCACAACAAGGAAAGTAAACAAACAAGCAAGCAAGCAAACACACACAAACTTGAAAACAAAAGCAACAAAAAGCATCTTGTCAATAATCAAGTCAAAAAAACCACGTGTGAAGGCTCAATGATATTGGCAGCTGGATGGTTCCCCCAAACAAGGATACATGCAAGTAAAATGGATTTGAAGCTACAAGCTTGATGTGCCCCAAACAGTGCAAAAGCGACGAGCTTGGATTGGATTGACTAGCCCCAAACAGAGAGGAATTGGGAAAGAAATATCCCAAGAATGAAGCTGGAAGCTTGGCATGCCCCAAACAGGGCGAAAATTGCTAGCTTAGATTGGATTAAGTAACCCCAAACAAGGCAGAATTGGGAATGAAATATCTTGAAAATATGTGATGGTTGGATTGATGATTTGCCCCAAGCAGGGCGGATTTGGGAAGGACACATCCCAACAAGCTGAAATGATTTGATTAATGATTTCAACCAAACTTAGGACAAGACAAATGTTTTTAGATTTTGTGGCTTGATATCTTTTGTAGATATTTTTGGCCTTTTCTAATTTTTAATATTTTTATGATTTTTTAATGTTATTTGAATTTTTGGATGTTTCAATTTTTTTGTATTTTTGGATTTTTATATACAAGGGATCACTAGCAAAGGGAAAACATGTTCTATCACTGGAATGAGATATGATAGTGCTTGGAAGGAATGAAAGGATTTTGGACGTTGATGGGGGATAACTAGGAATGGATTAAGGATCTCCAAGGGCCATGTCAGGGGGGAATCAAGTGTTCAGTCGTCAAAGGACAACGTTGAGGATATACCAAGATATTTCCCAAAACAAAGCTGAAAACATCTTCCAGTTCCTTACCAAGGTCAACATGGGAAAAAGATGGGCACGATAGGACGGATAAAAGGATGATGCTGGATGCTCAAGATTTGAATGGCCAAGATAGCTTGAAGGGGATAGAGCTTAATGCAGATGGGAATGCCACCAAGTGTCAAGGTACTTGCAGACAATGAATTAGTTACACATAATGTCAAAAATCTAGTTTTCATTATGGTACTTGCCCAAGGCATCATAAGCATGGTTTTCACCATTGGACGAGTTATTTTCTTTCTTTTGATTTTTTTTTTTTTTTAGCATCTCAACTCATTGGAGGATTATGAGATGCATAAATGCTAACCCTTTTTAATCTCTAGCCCATACCTGTTATGGATAGCTTCTCTACTAGAATATTGCTACTAATGTGGACTCCAATGATGTAATCTTTGTTAATTGTTGATTTTGCTTCCTCTGAACCTCTAAACAAGGTGTCTTTGTAGCCTCTATGAAAGAGAGTGCCATCGAGGAGGGCAAAGTATAATAGGAATTGAATTAAGAATCTAATTTGATCGTGGGATACTAGATTTGGATGAAGGATATGATCATAAAAGGAGGTATAACTATTGGAAAACCAAGAAAATTGGGACTAATAGTCACACACACCGTTGTTGATTCTGTACTCGACATGATTTTGGATGTTATGAGATAAAAAACCTTTGAAAATTCTCTCAGTAAAACCATAAGACTTTTTTGCTCCTTAGCCCTGAGAGATGTTGCAAACTAAAAATTCTTTCATTATTGGTTGTTCTGAAATTGATTTCAATGATGTCTTCATTAAGTGATGCAGAACTAATATGTTCATCTATTGGTGCCTTGAAGGGGTTTTCACCAATACAGTCTGCTTGATCATTCCGATTTTGATTTTGACTATCCCATAGTGCCTCAAACAAAATTTCATTATGGGACATTGATCTTTGATTTTATTGATTGACCAATAGCGCCTCAAAGAGGTTTTCACTAAGGGACTAGAAGTTTTTATTTTGATTTCTTCCTAGTGCCTCAAACAAGGTTTCACTAGAGGACACCATGACATGAAAGAACCATGATGACAACGCTGACACAACGAACTAAGTCAAGGCACAACAAGAAAAGTAAACAAACAAGCAAGCAAGTAAATACACAGACTTGAAATATATATATATATATATATATATATGTATATGTATATATATCTTGTCGTTTATCCAATCAAAATCCATGTGTGAAGACTCGATGAGATTGATAACTAGATGGGGCCTTGCAAGCTTGATTTGCCCCAAACAAGGCGAAAGCGATGAGCTTGGATTGAATTAACTATAACCCCAAAATTGGGAATAAAATATCCCAAACATGAAGTTGCAAGCTTGATGTGCCCCAAAACAGGGTGAAAGTTGCGAGCTTAAATTGGATTAACTCCAAACAAGGCGGAATTGGGAATGAAATATTCCGAGAATGTGTGATAGTTGGACTGATGATTTGCCCCAAGCAAGGCAGATTTTGGGAAGGACACATCCCAACAAGCTAAAATGATTTGATTAAGGATCTTAACCGGATTTAGAACAAGACAAATGTTTTTAAAATTTGTGACTTTATATCTCTTTTTGGAGTTTTTTCGCCTTTTCTAATTTTTAGAATTTTTTTGATTTTATGATGTTTAGGATTTTTGAATGTTAATGATGTTTTTAGATGTTGAGATTTTGTATTTACGGATATTTAGAAATTATGGGTATTCAAAATCCATGGAATTTCTAATTAGAGAAGGATTAATTAATTAATTTGAATTAATTTTTTATTTAATAGGATAAAAAACACGGATTTTGAAAGATCCTGAAACTTAGTACAAAGGAGAGAGATACAAAATGCATGCTCTCTTGAAACGCCTCTACTAGCAACTAACATATAGGCAAAACGACCAAGAAACAATTTGCCAAGGGACCAATGCTTGCCTCAACCAAATAACGAAAACCACCTTCCTTAAACAAACAATGCAGCTGAAATCGGGCAATCTTCTATGAAACTTCCACCAAGAGATAGTCCTAAAACGAAGAACAACTTACCATGGGTTGAACTCCTTCTGCAACTTCCAGCCAACATCCACTAAACTTCTACTCAGAGGCCCACCTTAGCAGAGGGTCATGTAGGAAGATTTATGAACCATAATTATTTTGTCTTTTTTCTTTTTGTGCACTTCGGTCCACTCCCCCTTGTCTTTGCAATTTTCGGGGAGATTGGTATAGAGATTTCAATTGTTGATTTAAAAGGTTGAGATTTGTGTTTCATTGTTGCAACATCCTTTGGTTCTGCCCTTGAAACAAGGATTTCAAACTCTGGTTCCACCTCACTAGCAAAGGGTTCTGCCCTTGGAACAAGGATTTCAAACTCTGGTTCCACCTCACTAGCAAAGGCTTTTGACGCTGAGTCCAAAACCTCCCTCTCAGAGTCTTCTCCGTTCAAATCCTTCTCAAAATCACTACTCTCAATATCACTTTCAACAACATTATGCTCAGGGACGACATTCTACCAAGAAACCCCATTTTTACACTTAGTAAAATTACAAGCTAAGGCCTAATGCCCTATTTCGAAACATTTTCAACATCAAAAAGACAAACTCTTATAATCAAGAGATTGTTTCCAAATATGATCTTGAACCTTCAATTCTATAATCTCAAGAAAATCTATAGAAACCTTCAGATTAGCCAACATACAAGCAAAAGTAGGATGATGGTAACCTTCAGTATTTGAGTCCAGTGAAACATATTTACCCAAAGAACTACCAATGGCTTTGAAGTAGTCTTTTGTCCAAAACTACAGAGGTAAATGAGGCAGCCTCACCCAAACCGATCTGACATCAAAGATCTCCTTGGGTGGGTCAAAAGCCGAAAACCATGGCTTGAACAAGGTTATGATCCCAAGACCACATGGAATCCTAAAACACTACATTGCTATCCTTTGGTAGATCTAAAACAACAATAAAAAAACCTTTGGCGCAAGGGAAAATACGAAGATTACCTTCCATCAGAGGCTTCCACTTCTCTGTAATCCAGTGGTGCAAATTAAAGAGGGAAGGCCAACAATTGGAGAACCAGCAAATCATTGCTTGACTCAAGAGTTCATGTTCTCATTCTTGGATTTCCATTAACAAATCCCCTTTAAAATAAATTGAGGGAATAGACTTGGTTGGGACTAACAGCTTCCCAGCTTGCCTATTCCTAGAGGTTGCTTCAACATAAGAGGGACATCGGACCACCCCCAACCTTCACCTCTATTTTCTGCAAACTATGTGTATTTTGTTGCATTCTTTTTCCTTGGTCGACTGAAACAACCCTGAGGTTTGGCAAATCCCTTACTGTTAATGCCAAATCATCAAATCCAAAATTTGAACGAGCTTTTGACACCACCACAACTTGGTCACACCTAGCTCCAACCACCACCTTAACACTAGTCGCCGTAACGCCTTTTGGTCACCATTCATACCCTGATCATTAGTTGCTACTGTTTGTTGCAAGTTCAAAACGTTGGCTAGATGGGGAGCAGGAAGAGGACTAGGAATCATTTCAAAATCCATATGAATTTGAATTTATTAACAAATTAAAGAGGATGTGAATTTTCAGGAATTGGTTGTAGTTATGAAAGAAAATATTAATTGGCAAACGGAGGTGAATAGTGAATAGTGAATAGTGAATAGTGAACAATGAATAGTGACAATGGAGGAAATCATCCATTGTGCAAAGGGGATGATGAATAGTGACATAGTGACGACAGATTAAAATTAGGTTTCGATTGGAGGATTTAGTGCAAATTAGATGAAAATGTTAAAATCAACATGGAGTGTCCAATTTTAAGTGTGTACAGTAAGATTTAAACAATATTATTGATGAGATGTAGGTGAGTTAGTAAAGTGGCTTGGTTGTTTCAAGCCCCACCCAAATTCTAATTTCGCTAGGTATATGAAATCGGTTGTGGTCATTGGTAGGTCCATTGTGGTCATTGGTAGTATTCTTGAGGCCAGCTGTGGCCGTTGGTAGTATTCTCAAGCCTATTGGCTATCTGGTATTCAAGTTGGTGGCTAATTTCTTGGGGATCTAGGCCCCCCTAAAATTCTAGGCTATAATTATACATATTTGAATCTCTATATGTTTTTGGTTTATGTTCCAAGTCTTGTCACACTATCTACTTGAATTTCTCAATTAGTTTTGACTTGTGTTATTACAATTAGAGTTAAGTATAAGACCTTGGAAAATTACCCTCTAACATAGATTCAACAAAAGTGAAAATAAAAAAATAAAAGAAAATAAATTAAAAAGGAGATCAAGGTTAAAATTTCCCTAACCATATCATGTCATTCACTTTTGTAATGGTTTTCTTTTGCATGTTGGACGTGGGAGTGAAGCGGAAGTAGAAAGTTCATTTGATGCATGCAAGAAGATTTGTTGGCTTGCGAATCTTTCCCTTGTGTTTTACATGAAAAAATTATTGCTTTGCTTTATTTTTTTGTCGATCATTTTAGATTTTCACCGTGTTTTGTGCCAATGTATGTGGAATTCCACTACTTGCATGTCTAAGAGGAGAGAATATAGGTAGAAGAATGTAATTTTATTAATAACATTGATTAGCTATTTCAATTGATGATTAATTATATTTTAGCTTGTAGTTGTTTTTGTCAAATTAAAATTAGTCAGATGAATCTGTCGTCAAAGTCATGCCTAAAAAAACTTTGAGGATTGGTAATTTTGATCATTAGTGATCTATGGTTAATCTCCAATATAAATACCAAGACAAACATATCATGTTTAATTTATTCCCCAAAAAAAATATTTTGAATTCTAATGCTGCAAGAAACAAAACACTGGGCTGAGCCATTTTTGAAAAGATTTTTTTTGGTAGTCAGCTAAAACCGTTTTTGTCCACATGATCTCTATCATTTTTAATGGCCCATGCATGTCACTTCCCTCACCGCTATTGCCTAAATGCCCCTACCTTCGCAACTACTGTCTGAATGCTTCTATGTTTCCGATTACGTAATGTTTTCACACTTGTTTATTTATTTGTTTTGTCGATTGTCGATTATATTTTTAGAATATTAGCTTGTTTTTAAAGGCTTGCATTTATCTTTGTTAATTTTCAAGGTCATCACCACATGAAACAGAAATAATCAAAACTACCATCAAATATTTATTGCTTATTCTTCGTTATCAGGGTCATTAATTTAAATTTACAGACATTATGTTTTTATATCAAGTTTGGGTTTAATTTTGTTAATTTAATTTAGGGTGAGTTATCTTGTACCAGGGTTTTTTCCTATTGAGTATTGTGTTGCTTAAATTTACTCAAGGGTTTTGTCAAACTGATATATATTTATGTTTTATGCTCATCTAGGATTGGTTTGTGTAATAGCTACAACTAGAGACTTGTGGTTATTTGATGCTTTTAGGAGACTATATAAATTATAAAAAAATGATTGAAGCTTTGAATAATAGGTTCATTTTTTGTTGATGTCCAGGCAGTGCAATGCGAAAGTTTTCACGAAGGGGTAGTTTCCTAATGGCTATAAAAATATTAACTAAGGTTGTATTTACATGTGTTCCGATTCTAGTTGTGGTGTATATGAGGAGTAGAAATCACATTTAAATTTTATTTTTTCATGATTGTATCCACCATTAACTGCATGTACAATTTTCATTGGATATGTAAAAATCAAAAGGGGAAAGAACCATAAAAGATTCACCCTTTTTATTCTCATTAGTTAATGAACGAGTGGTCCCCTTACTAAGTAAGGGACTTTAATCATTGGAAGAAAAAGGATTGGTTTGCTCTAATTTGTTATGAGACATAAATTTAGAACTTGTTGTATTTTTCCCTTTTGCCATATTGAAGAAGGGGTATTTCATCAAGCTAATTTGAATCATATTGATAATGATCTTATTTGTTCTTTTACTGAAATAAGAGAAGCATAAGCCTCTTTTATTTTTGGTTTGAATCCTTCGGCTAACGGATTTTCAAGAGAATTCAATTTTTTTTCAATTGAATCACCCCTAATGATCTCCCCATATTTTATTCTTGAACTATCAAGTCAAGGGTCATTCAAAAGAGCAAAAATCTGATTTTTCTATAGAATACCTTTTCTGAGTATTTTAAGAATCAAATCAGGGCAAGGGCTTCTTCGCTTTACCCATTCTTTATCACACCATAATGGTACAATAAGTCGATTTGTTTCTTTTTTCCCATCATATTGGGATTTTCATAAAGAATGGTGGAATAAATAGAGTTCTGATCTTCATTAGATATGGTCCGATTAGTTTCGGAATAACTGAAGTATTTTTCTTTTTTGGAAAAGTTTGAGTCAACTGATTTGTGTTTCACTCTATCCACTAAATCATTTGAAAGTGATTGATGTTTGTCAAGAAGAAGTGGTGTAATATCCACTTGTTCTTGATCTTTATGAAATGAAGAAAAAGGTACTACAATGGATTCATACATATCTCCCAATAATACCCATAAATGAGTTGTCTTTAATATAAAATTAGACATAGGGATACTCTAGTGCATTTCTCCAATTAGGTCAAAATATATATGTTTCTCCACTTTTTCTTTGAAGGCCGATGTTTTAACACAAACCTCACCAATAACTTGTTCCAATTCCACTAGTTGACGATTTTGAATGAAAAGCAAACTTTCCGGCGGAATGTTTAAGTTTTCTACTTTATCTTGACTATCAATAATCACACAAACTATTATGACACATATAATCAAGATGTCCATGACATGTATGTGTAGGATAAACCAAATTTTTATTGAATTCAATTTTTCCAATGAAAGGGGCTCGTATATGTTCTGCAATATCACCTGTAAATACCGCACCTATATGGAAAGTCGTTAATGTTAGTGAGTCCCTAGTTATCCAATTAATTACCCTGCAATAATGCCAACGGCTTCTCCTAATTCGATTAAGTTCCTATGAGTAGTACTCCGACCATAACATAATTGACAAATCCAAAATATACTTTTGCAAGTAAAAGGGGTTCATATATATATATATATATATATATATATATATATATATATATTGGTTGTGTTTAGAGGTTTCGTAATTGATTGGCAAGTTTAATCCCAATACCTTGATCGCGTGTGGCAATGCAACTCCCATTTATATATATCGTTTGCTAACACACAGCCAAGTAGAATTTGTGTTTGTAGAACAATTTGATTTTTTATTCTTTCTCCACCTTGAATGAAACTTACAAAAAGACCTTGAATAGTGCCACAATCTGCGTTACGCACAAAGATGTGTTGTACTACTTCAACAAGTCTACGTGTGAGGTATTCAGCATCTGTTGTTCGTATAGAAGTATCCACAACTCCTTTACGAGCACCATAACAAGAAATAATATATTCCATTAAAGAGTCCACGAAAATTTCCTTGAATGGGTAGATCAACAATTTTTCCTTGAGTATCTGACATTAATCCTCTCATACCTACTAATTGGTGACCCTGAGATGTACTTCCTCTAGCTCCCGAGAAGGACATCATATGTACTGGATTAAAAGGGTCAGTCATCCTAAAATTCGGATTCATTTCTCGTCTCAAATATTCACTAGTAGCATGTCATATCTTGAACAATTGACATAATTTTTCCACTGCACGTACATTTCTAAAATCATGATGTTTTTTCGAAGCAAAACCTTGTTGCGCATCTTGGATAAGCCATGCTTTAGATGGTGTTGTTAAAACATCATCAATTCCTAATGAAATAGTTGCATGAGTAGCTTGCTGGAAACCTGAAGTCTTCAGATCTAATATATGGGATGTATATGTCATTCTAAATTGATTTACGGATCTGCTAATAAGTTGCTTCATAGCAGTTTTATCCATCACTTTATTATAAAAGGGCACTTCAAAGGGAAAGAGCACTTCGAAAAAATTAGGTTCTGCCATAAAAAAAAAACTCTCATTTGGGGTAGTAGGATTCAGCAATGGGTTCAAGCTGGAAGGCTTCCTTTATCTCTATTTCTACTTGATCTCTATTTCTATTATAAATGAAAGGATCATAAGACTAATAACATTAGATTCTGAATAGTGACATTTCTTGTCGGATATCATAAGCCCACAAACCTTTTATGGCTTCTATTTATCAATTAAAACAAGTACAACCAACAGTTGTTCGAATGTAGTTATTACGAATTTCTCCCATTCTACCTTTTCTTATTCGAAAATGTTCATGGATTTCGTAGAAAGTACCCAAAGATTCACATTGGACTTCATTAGGGACTTCTCGATTTACTGAATTTATAACAAGGATATCTATATCTCTCCCCCACCAGAGCCATCACAGACTATCTAAATCAATTTGTTTTTGTTGATAAGCTTTGAGTGCATCATCATAACTAGAAAACGAAGGTGAAATGATCTTCTTTCTTGAGTTATCTAGGTGGTGCCTATTTTCATAAATACCTTGGTTTTTTTTAAGAATTGATCTATAAAGTCTGAGAAACATATCTTGAGTCGGTATGCAAATAGGATATCCTACAGTTGGAGAGATAAGATTGAGATGAGAAAACATAAGTAAACAGGGTTATGCTTGATCTTCCATCGATAGAGATACGTGGACAGCCATCTGATCTCCGTCAAAATCTGCATTAAATGCTGCACAAACCAATGGATGTAAACGAAGGCAACATACACCTCTTTCATACTTTGTTTTTTCTTACATTTTTGTATCAATTTATTACTAATATTAATTGTTATAGTCATTTGACCATGAACATCAACCAAGTCAATATGCGGTATCTTTGTTTTAATTGGAAAATCCAGATTTGTGATATGAGCAGGTCCATAAACAATCAAAATATCTCATTTGAAAATAGTAACAGCTTTCGCAACACAAATATCCAGTGTTGTGCATGAAGGAACTGGTTTTGTTCTTGTGCTGAAAGGAAAAGAATTTTTTTTTTTTTGAAAATGTTGTAACATATATATAACAATTTAGCATATTTTGACTTTTTTCAAAATACTGTTATTCAATAAGCAATGAAAAAAAAAAACTTGATTTAAGACTTACCATTTTTGTAAATGTTGTTGAAGAGAGATTGTTTCATTGGTCTTAGATGACTCTGGTACCGGTTGTTTAGTAGTTTTTTTGTCCTCTAGAGTATTTGCTCTTAAATCCATTATTTTGGCTTCCATTGCTGAAACATATATTTTTTTTAAATTTATTTCTTCAATGAAATCAATCAATGAATTTTAAATTTTTATGAGAAATAGACTATGAAAAGCAGAGATAATTTTTTTTTCTTAATGCTAATGATTAATCATTCTTGTCTATGACCAGACAAATGACATTGTGATCAGTCCAATATGTTTCCATTGTTATGATTTGAATATCTTATTTTGAATTATTTGACCAAACATAGTCTATGCTTCTATTTGGATATTGTTTTTGTCTCTTTGGATATTGTTTTTGTCTCTGTAGCAAAAAATGCATATTACAAATTGACATGTTTTTCGAGTAACATTGTTGTTTTGTTAGAAGTGGACATGTCAATGTTAAAGTCTCCAACTATATAGGTTTAATTAGATGTGTTTGCATTTAACAATGTTTTTTCAATAAGATTAATAATATCCAAGACAAAAGCAGAGGGGGATGCATAGATATTCACAATTGTAAATTCATGTCCATGTATCTTGGCATTTATTGTTAATGTTTCCACTTGATTTGCAGTGTATTGCATTGGGTTTGAGGTGATAACATGTCTTTGGACATATATCATTATACCATGCACATTGTGTATTGAATTACAAGCCATGAAATTTGGGATATAATTAGTGGAATTGTTATAAGCAATACATGTTTCCTGTAAGCATAGTATATCGCATCTCATTAAGTCATAATCATTGGTAATGTCTTCAAGATGTGCGCGAAGACTATGAATGTTCAATGAACATATAATAATAGACGAAGCAAATATATTCGATATAAAACTATGTTGTAACACCCATTCAGAGTTCAATTCTAATCATGACATTTCAAGGAAAATTTCCTTTTTTATTCTAAAGTTCTTATTTGAAAGTGGACTTAGCAAATACAATGAGTCGATGATTTTTACACAAGAAAGACTTGTATATGCCAATCCATGCCTTGCTACACCAAGTGGTTTGAATGCAACTCCTTCTAGGGTAAAGCCTTGGGACTTGTGTATAGTATGGGGACAAGCTAATTGTATTGAAAACGGAGCCCGTATTGTCAAATGTTTTTTGTAAATGGGCATGCGAACTGGCCTTGAAACTTAGAAAATAGGAGTCCAATTTGAATCAATAATACTTTGAAATAAATGAAAATGTTTCATTCTTTGCAAATTCCCAATGTTGACATCATTGAATTTTACCCAAATAATGTCAATGTCATGTGCTTTGGTGTAGAGTTTAAATATACCGCCCAAACCATTGACAAAGCCATCCTGCATATCATAATTTCCAGCAAAAAGTTCGACTAACATATTGGGCTTCAAAGTGATTTTTGTTGGTAGACATACAACTTTGGCATATCCTTGATTTTGATTATACATATCGTCTTCTTTATCTATTGTTACCGATTTGGAATCATGATTCATTCATTTTTAATTTCTGAAACAATATTATCTATTGTAATTGTGAATGTGCCATTTACTTGGAATTTGTGCAGTAGCATCACAGTTGCTGAAATGTCTTGCTTGTATTGTTGAAATGATATTGATGTTAGTTCCGGTAGCAAAGTCTGAAGCATTGGTTTACACAATATGCATTCAATTTTGCCATCTTTTGTATAGAGATTATTGCATGTTAATGCATGTGCATAGGAAAGTCCTGAATTTGGAGGGCAGCCTGGACAATGTAAAGAATCATTGCTATGAACATCCATTGTTGTAATTGCATACTTACAAGAATTGCATATTGACTAGAAGGGAGTCAAGTAAATACTCTTTGGTTTTTGTGGCTTGTTGATGTTAACATTATATAAGTAAAAGAAATATAACTTGGAATTGTTGTTAGTGAGCAAAATAAATAGTAAGAATATGAATACTTGTCTCAATGTTTGTTGATGTGATTGTTTGCAAATGTTTCATGATGCATTCATCAGCCAAAAGTTCAATAAAAGAAGCATAATTTGTTTGAAAAGTTTGAGAGCCTTTTAGGCCTTTGCGAACAATGTTTTTGAAAATGTATATTGATTTTTTTTGGACATTTGTTGAACTTGTATCTCATGGCACAATTGTTGATGTTGTTCATTGAGCTGAATCTGAGAAGCAAATAGTTGTATTTAATTTAGATATAAACAAAAATCTTTTTAAAAGAAAAATATATATGAAAAAAAATATTTTGTTTCTCCATCTTTGACATGTAAACTAAATTGTGTATTTGTTTGTTGTCAACTTGTAACCAAAGCTCCAAATGAGCCAACTGAGCATGAATCATTTAAGTCCACAACATCAATAATTGCACTATCAAGTGAGTTTTCTTTTTTTGCAAACTGTAGGTATATTTTGAATGTTTGATTTTGCAGTTAGCAAAATACAGAAGGCAACATCTCTTTTATCCTTTTTTTTTCTTGGATCAAAAATTCTGAAATGCGAATGTTTTTGCCTAGAGCTATGTATGTTTCACATTTTTGTATCAATTTATAGCTAATATTAATTGTTATAGTCATTTGACCATGAACATCAACCAAGTCAATATGTAATATCTCTGCTTCAATTGGAGAATCCGGATTTGTGATATGAGCAACATAAACAGTCAAAATATCTGCGTCGAAAACAGTAACTTTCCCAACACATATATCCAGTATTGTGCATGAAGGAATTGGTTATGTTCTTGCACTGAAAGCATAATTACCAAATCCGGCTAGATCTGGACAAATCCGACCGGATCCGGATTTTTTGGCCGGCCCGAATAAGTTCATTCGGGACGGCCCTGTATTTTTTCAAAAAATATATATATATTTTTAAGGTTTTCTAAGCATAAAAATCACCAAAAACCATAAATATGATATTAATATTTTTTTATTATTTTATTAATGTTTTTCATTGTATTTGACAGTTTTGAATATTTATAAAACTATGCTCATATATATATGTATATATTCCAGAATGGATTTTTTCGAACTATTTCAAGAATTTTGGATTTCGAATTTTTTGCCCTTCCGAACAGATCCGGATTTCCGAACTAGTAACTATGGCTGAAAGGAAAGGAAATTTTTTTTAAGAAAATGTTGTAACAAGTATGTAACAATTTAGCATGTTTTGACTTTTTTCAAAATACTATTATTCGATAAGGAATGCAAAAAAACAAACTTGGTTTAAAATATACCGTTTTTGTCACTGTTGTTGAAGAGATATTGTTTCATTGGTCTTGGATGACTCTTGTACTAATTGTTCAGTAGCTTTTTTGTCCTCTACATTATTTGCTCTTGCATCCATTGTTTTCGCTTCTATTGCTGAAATATCTTTTTTTTTAATTTGTTTCTTCAATGAATGCAATCAATGAACTTTAAATTTGTATGAGCAATAGACTATGAAGAGAAGCATCAACAATGTATTTTTTTCTTAATGCTAATGATTAATCGTTCTTGTCTATGACCAAACAAATAGCATTGTGATCGGTCCAATAGGTTTCTATTGTTATGATTTAAATATGTTCTTTTGAATCATTTGATCAAACATGGTCTATGTTTCTGTTTGGATATTGTTTTTGTCTATGTGACAAAAAATGCATATTACAAATTGACATATGTTTTTTGAGTAGCATTATTGATTTGTTAGAAGTGGACATGTCAATGTTAAAGTCTCCTACTATATAGATTTCATTAGATGTGTTTGCATTTTACAATGTTTTTTCAATAACATTTATACTATGCAGGAAAGAAGCAAAGGGGGATGTATAGATATTGACAATTGTTAATTCATGTTCATATATCATGGCATCTATTGTTAATGCTTCCACTTGATTTGCAATGTATTGCATTGGGTTTGAGGTGATAACATGTATCTGGACATATATCATTATACCATGCACATTGTCTATTTAATTACAAGCCATGAAATTTGGGATATGATTAGTGGAATTGTTATATGCAGTACATGTTTCTTGTAAGCATAGTATATCGCATCTCATTAAGTCATGATCATTGATAATGTCTTCAAGATGTGCGTGAAGACTACGAGTGTTCAATGAACATATAATAATAGACGAAGCAAATGTATTCGATCTAAGACTGTGTTGTAACACTCATTCAGAGTTCAATTCTAATTGTGACATTTCAAAGGATATTTTCTTTTTAATTCTAAAGTTTTTATTCAAAAGTGGACTTAGCAAATACAATGAGTCGATGGTTTTTAACACGAGAAAGAGTTGTATATGCCAATCCATGCCTTGCTACACCAAGTGGTTTGAATGCAACTCCTTCTAGAGTAAGGCCTTGGGACTTGTGTATAGTATGGGCAGTATTGGAAACTGAGCCCATATTGTCTAATGTTTTTTTGTAAATGAGCATGCGAACTAGCCTTAAAACTCGAAAAATAGGAGTCCAAATGGAATCAATATTACTTTGAAATAAATGAAAATGTTTCATTCTTTGCAAATGCCCAATGTTGACATCATTGAATTTTACCCAAATAATGTCAATGTCAGGTGCTTTGGTGTAGAGTTTAAATATACCATCCAAACCATTGACAAAGCCATCTTGCATATCATAATTTCCAGCAAAAAGTTTGACTAACATATTTGGCTTCAAAGTGATTAGACATACAGCTTTGGCATATCCTTGATTTTCATTATACGTATCATCTACTTTGTCTATTGTTACCAATTTGGAATCATGATTCATTCTTTTTTAATTTCAGAAACAGTATCATTCATTGCAATTGTAAATGTGCCATTTACTTGGAATTTGCACGGTAGAAACACATTTGTTGAAATGTCTCGCTTATATTGTTGAAATGATATTGATGTTAATTCTAGTAGCAAAGTCTGAAGCATTGGTTTATGCAATATGCATTCAATTTTGTCATCTTTTGTATGAATATTACATGTTAATGCATGTGCATAGGAAAGCCCTGAATTTGAAGGGCAGCTTAGACAATGTAAAGAATCATTGCCATGAACATCCATTGTTGTAATTGCATGCTTATAAGAATTGCATATTGACTAGAAGGGAGCCAAGTAAATACTCTTTGGTTTTAGTGTTCTCATGACGTATTGATGTTAATATTAAATAAGTAAAAAATATATAACTTGGAATTGTTGCTAGTGAGCAAAATATGAATACTTGTCTCAATGTGTGTTGATGTGATTGTTTGCAAATGTTTCATGGTGCATTCATCAGTCAAAATTTTAATGAAAGAAGCCGAATTTGCTCAAAAAGTTCGAGAGCCTTTTCGGCCTTTGCAAACAATGTTTTTGAAAATGTATACTAATTTTCTTTTGGACATTTGTTGAGCTTATATCTCATGGCATAATTGTTGATGTTGTTCATTGAGCTGAATATAAGCAAATAGTTGTATTTAATTTAGAAATAGACAAAAAGCTTTTTGAAAAAAAAAGAAATATGAAAAAATAGGCTTACAATTATAGTGTTATATTTTGTTTCTCCATCTCTTATATGTAAAATAAATTGTGTATTTGTTTGTTGGCAGCTTGTAACCAAAGCTCCAAATTGATAGGACCTAAGTTCCCCAAAGCTCTGACACAACTTGTCAGATTTAAGAGCACACATGATTACCTTTGTATAAGCAACTTAAACATGCGGAAATAACCAAAAGAACAAATAACTATCGATGAGAAAACACACAGAATATAAGAGGCAACACACAATTGTATTCAACTCATTACAAAGGAAATTACAATAAAGAGATCACACTCTTCTTCCACCTTTGTGAGGCTTCCTCCTCAAGGGCTCCAAGTAATCTTCCCTCCTAAGTAATCTTCTCTCAATAGGTCACAACACATAGCTAATACAAGTTGTTGTTCACCTCATTGTACATCCAGTACAATCGAGTACGAACCGGTACTCCAAATAGATCTAACCAGATCCTGCTCCTTGATGTATTGCTGTCACCTTGGATCTTGCTCCCCCGCCGATCTCCTTTTGACCCTCGCACATACACGCCCCTGCAGACCAACCTGATCTTACTTATCACATATAGATCTCCACCATGATCCTGCAACACCCTGCATATCAAACCTAATCTTACATACATGAAGAATCCTGCTTGATTCTTCCATGGGAAGAACTCTCCAAGTTCTACACTTGAGTTCTACAAGTTCTTCACTTAACAATACAGCCCATGAGTCTATTATATAGATCTCATGCATACACTAATTAGACTTGCGGCTCAAAGACTCGAACTAGTCTTTATCATGCAAACACTCCGTTCACTTAACTGACTGTTCGTCAACAGCAGTTCTGGAACCGCCACAGGCGACCAACGTCGGTCCCTGTCTGACTGGAGGTGACCGACGCCGGCCGATCCCTGTCGATGTCGATTTCCTTCTGCACTGTCCCCTGACCGACGTCGGTTGTGGCCTGCCAACGCCGGCCACTGTCATGCTCAGAAACCTCCCAGTTTGCATTAAGGTGAAGCTTTTAGCTCCACACCCTAACAATCTCCCACTTGGAGATAAACAGCTGCACCTGTACCCATACCAGTACTTTGTCTAATCTGCATCCTGGCTTGTATTCCTCTTCAAGCTCCCACTTGAAGACAACCCACCACACTCCTTGTGGTGTTAATCCTGTGCCTGAATTTCTTCATTCTCAGCTTACCTTCTTCTACTATTGCTATAGTCCCACTCAATCAGAAACCCCTGTGAGTACCCTGTAATCAACAAATCACTAACCAGATCTAGCCATCTGTTAGTCAAACTCGCTCTGAGAACATCCAACCTCGCTCTAATACCATTTGATAGGACCTAAGTTCCCCAAAGCTCTGACACAACTTGTCAGATTTAAGAGCACACATGATTACCTTTGTATAAGCAACTTAAACATGCGAAAATAACCAGAAGAACAAATAACTATCAATGAGAAAACACACAGAATATGAGAGGCAACACACAATTGTATTCAACTCATTACAAAGAAAATTACAATAAAGAGATCACACTCTTCTTCCACCTCTGTGAGGCTTCCTCCTCAAGGGCTCCAAGTAATCTTCCCTCCTGAGTAATCTTCTCTCAATAGGTCACAACACACAGCTAATACAAGCTGTTGTTCACCTCATTGTACGTCCAGTACAATCGAGTACGAACCGGTACTCCAAGTAGATCTAACCAGATCCTGCTCCTTGATGTATTGCTGTCACCTTGGATCTTGCTCCCCCGTCGATCTCCTTTTGACCCTCGCACATACACGCCCCTGCAGACCAACCTGATCTTACTTATCACATGTAAATCTCCACCATGATCCTGCAACACCCTGCATATCAAACCTGATCTTACATACATGAAGAATCCTACTTGATTCTTTCATGGGAAGAACTCTCCAAGTTCTACACTTGAGTTCTACAAATTCTCCACTTAACAATACAGCCCATGAGTCTATTATATAGATCTCATGCATACACTAATTAGACTTGCGGCTCAAAGACTCGAACTAGTCTTTATCATGCAAACACTCCGTTCACTTAACTGACTGTTCGTCAACAGCAGTTCTGGAACCGCCACAGGGGACCGACGTCGGTCCCTGTCTAACTGGAGGTGACCGACGCCGGCCGATCCCTGCCGATGTCGGTTTCCTTCTGCGCTGTCCCCTGACCGACGTCGGTTGTGGCCTGCCGACGCCGGCCACTGTCATGCTCAGAAACCTCCCAGTTTGCATTAAGGTGAAGCTTTTAGCTCCACACCCTAACACAAATGAGCCAACTAAGTATGAATCATTTAAGTCTACAACATCAACAATTGCACTTTCAGGTGTCAGTTTTCTTTTTTTTGCTAACTATAGGTATATTTTGTATGCTTGATTTTGCAATTAGCAAAATACAAAAGGCAACATCACCTCTTTCATAATTTGTTTTTCTTTGATCAAAAAGTCTGAAATGCAAATGTTTTTGCTTGGAGCTATGTATGTTTCACATTTTTATATTAATTTATTGCTAATATTAATTGTTAGTCATTTGACCATGAACATCAACCAAGTCAATATGCAGTATCTCTGCTTTAATTGGAGAATCCAGATTTGTGATATGAGTAGGTCCATAAACAGTCAAAATATCTCTTTCAAAAATAGTAACAGCTTTCCCAACACAAATATCCAATATTATGCATGAAGGAATTGGTTTTGTTCTTGTGCTGAAAAAAAAGGAAATTTTTTTTTAGAAAATGTTGTAACAGGTATGTAACAATTTAGCATGTTTTGACTTTTTTCAAAATACTACTATTCAATAAGCAATGCAAAAAGCTAAACTTGGTTTGAGATTTTCCGTTTTTGTAACTGTTGTTGGGGAGAAATTGTTTCATTGGTCTTGGACGAATATGGTACTAGTTGTTTAAGGGCTTTTTTGTCCTCTAGAGTATTTGATCTTGAATTCATTATTTTGGCTTCTATTGCTGAAACATGTTTTTTTGTTTTAATTTGATTCTTCAATTAAATGCAATCAATGAATTTTAAATTTGTATGCACAATAGACTATGAAGAGAAGCAACAACAATGTTTTTTTTTCTTAATACTAATGATTAATCATTCTTGTCTATGACCAGACAAATAGCATTGTGATTAGTCCAATATGTTTTTATTGTTATGATTTGAATATGTTCTTTTGAATGATTTGACCAAACATGGTCTATGCTTCTGTTTGGATATTGCTTTTGTCTATGTGACAAAAAATGCATATTACAAATCGACATATGTTTTTTGAGTAGCATTGTTGATTTGTTAGAAGTGGACATGTCAATGTAAAAGTCTCCTATTATATAGATTTCATTAGATGTGTTTGCATTTAACAATGGTTTTTCAATAACATTTATAATATCCAGGACAGAAGCAGCGGGGGATGCATAGATATTGACAATTGTAAATTCATGTCCATGTATCATGGCATCTATTGTTAATGCTTCCACTTGATTTGCAATGTATTGCATTGGATTTGAGGTCATAACATGTCTCTGGACATATATCATTATACCATGCACATTGTGTATTGAATTACAAGCCACAAAATTTAGGATATGATTAGTGGAATTGTTATATGCAATACATGTTTCTTGGAAGCATAGTATATCACATCTCATTAAATCATTATCATTGATAATGTCTTCAAGATGTGTGCAAAGACTATAAGTGTTCAATGAACATATAATAATAGACAAAGCAAATGTATTCGATATCGGACATGTAGAAATCAAATTCATCTATATGTGTGTCATATACAAAGACGAATAGGAATAGTAGTAGTTTTTCTCTGTATCGAGGAATTATCCTCTATCTACGTATCATTATATATATTTTATAATATAATTTTCTATGTAAAGATGAATGATCTCCATCCATCTATGGTCAATAATAAACTATTTAAATTAAAAACAATTTAAAACACTAAATATTGATTAGCATCGGATAAAAAAGGGGCATGGCCAAACGGTATGGCAGCAATATTTAGTCATGTTATTGCGAAGGTCCGAATCCTTCCGAACCATAAGGTACAAATATTAATATAACAACATGATCTATATCCATATATGTTATAATTGCAAAAAACTTTTGTTATTAAAACATAAATAATTAAACGGAGATAATACTATGACTATAAATAGTTGAATTAAAAGGAGATAATACTATGACTTTAAATAGTTATAGTATTTGTGTCAAGATGTATCAGAAACAATATCAAATAAAAATACTGAATAGCATTCAGATAAAAATGGGGCGTGGCTAAACGGTAAGGTAGCAAGTTTTGGTCTTGTTATTGCAAAGGTTTGAATCCTTCTGAATCATAAGGTGCAAATATTAATATAACATGTTCTTTATCATACGTGTTGGTCTAGACGACCAAATATTGCAACAGGTTCCATGAGCAAGTCTCCGATAACTTTGAATAAATGAGTGCTCAGTTCAACAAGGGGGAGACATGGTTCTCGCCCAGAACAAATATCAATTTCGTAATATGGTGATATAGAGGGGGGGATATTGTAAGCAATATTAAAAGAGAAATTTCCTCAATATTTTATTTTCGATCGTTGTTCCATCTTTTGGTTCAACATAATAGTTATATTCGTAGCAATACCCCAAGAATTTTGGGGCTTAAACTAAAACCTTTTTATCTTTATCAGTATCTAAAAGCAAATCCTCTTTTGAGGATTATGTACTAGAGAAGTTTACGAACAATACAAGAAGAATATGAAACCACTAACATAAAGAAGATTTAGTGGTTTCATAGTCTTGACAATTTCCTAACGATTTGAATATTATAACAATAAGTGGGCCCCTATCGTCTAGTGGCCCAGGACATCTCTCTTTCAAGGAGGCACTAGGGATTCGATTTCCCACAGGGGTACTATGCTAGGAAAAAAAAGTCATTAGAATACTCATTAGGTCTCCTAATGACTTTCCATTTCTTGTTCCTAGGTCGATGCCTGAGTGGCTAATGGGGACGGATTGTAAATCTGTTGGCAATATGCCTATGCTGGTTCAAATCCAGCTCGACCCAAGACCAACTTGATTGATAGATTGATATTCACATAATCAATCGATTATTTCGATGAAAAGGTAATTGGTTTTTGAATCCCAGATATAAAAAGAATCAAAATGAACAGATACTTTCAGTAAATTTGAAAGAGAAAGGTCAAATGTTTTATCGACCCAGCAATACTTAATTAGTATTGATTATTCCCAAGACCAACTTGATTGATAGATTGTTATTCACATAATCAATCGATTATTTCAATGAAAAGGTAATTGGTTTTTGAATCCCAGATATAGAAAGAATCAAAACAAACAGATACTTTCAGTAAATTTGAAAGAGGAAGGTCAAATCTTTTATCGACCCAGCAGTACTTAATTAGTATTGATTATTAAATCAATTGTACCTAGTTGGGATTGTAGTTCAATTGGTTAGAGTATCACCCTGTCAAGATGGAAGTTGCGGGTTCGAGCCCCGTCAGTCCCGGTCCAATAAATTGATCAATTCTTCGCTCAATCCCCACCCCATTAGAAGATCAAAAAAGGGAAATCGAGTAGACTAGGATAGATCTACTGGTGATTATATCACCATTTTGATGATATTATCGAATTATCATGGTGGATCTGCACTAAATCCTATTCTTTCATCCTAATAAAATTCCAGCTAAGTACGTAGGCATTTTTTATGCAGAGAGCCCTCATTCTCTGCTCCTACAACTCTGATACCTGCAACCAAACTTCTCAATCTTCTTTTGTTTGTCAATTCCCTCACTAGGCTTGGTGTTATTCTCATGCATGTCCTATTGACTAGGCTTATTTGAGTTCTTTCTATCTGCATTTAAAACCTCTGTACACATCACACTCGTCCTTCTTTTCCATTACATTCATCTTCTATCTCCCTTTCATGCAATCCCTCACTAACTTTGCTAGGCTATAAGCTTCTTTGACCAAATCACCTCAATTCTTGATCTAGGTCTCATGTAGACAATCCTTAACTTCGATAGCCTCTCTTAGGCTTAACAAACTTATTTCAACTCAACTCAAACCTTCTTGCAACCTCAACTACCTTCTACACTTCTCAAACTCTCCATCAAACTTCCCTCCTGGTAGCCTTTTTTCTGAGAATTTTGTATTGTACGGACAAGTACAGCCTTCTCTTGCAAATCTGATGTACTTTCTGAGTACCCTCTATCCTCTTCTATCTTCACCCCAAGTTTTTGTGTCCAACTCATTTGGCTTCACCACTTCCTCCTCTCTTCCTCTTGCCAACTAACCCTTCATTAGGCCTATTTACTTCCATTACAAAGGAGATTGTACTATACACTGTTGGATGATTTCAAAACCTCATTAATCTTCTTTGTCACCTTGAAACACATGTGATTACCAATTTCCAAGAGGTTTGTATGGAAAAAACTCAACATACATGAGTTTCTTCTAAAAACCCTAGTTAGAGGATTGTGACAATCTTGTATGGGCCAAGACCTTTCAAAATGCTCTATATTGAATCCTTCACCTATCAGAACATTTTCAAGACCTAAAATAGGTTTGTTCAAACCCTAGTTAACTTCTCCAAACACTAAATTATCTCCACCAACCGCTAAACTCCTCTAATCCTTCACTTTGACAAAGTTCTGGCTTGTTGACAAGGTCTGCAGTCATTATAGCTAGGTTACCTCTCTCCTTACACCACTAAACATCTTGAAACCACCTCCAATAGTCCATACACAACCTCTAACAACTCCCTTAGCCATTTTGTCTTGTTCTATTGGTTAAATCCAAAGATATACCACATTTTCCATTATCTAGGGTTTCAACCCTGTCTACAAGTCGAGAGTGCTTTAAATGGCTTAACTTCAATTTGTTCACTTCTCTAGACTTACTAAGACCTCTAAAGGGTTTGTCCCATCATGATACAACTCCTCTCAAAGCATTGGACTCTTAACCAAACCTCAAAGCATATACACTACACTTTTCTTACCTTCGTTGTGTCAAACCACACAGAATACTTAGACTGTAGGTTTCCTTATGCCCTATAGAGCAATAGATGACATAAACAAAACTTGAAAATGGTTAAAACAACTCAAGATGTCCTTCTTACCATGTTTGATCTGATAAAAAAGATACACATTTGACAAATCTTCACATTCTTGACTGTAACTTCACCATTCTCCATGCAGGCCTGTACCAACATGCAAAATACCTTCTTCCAATCTCAAGAACATGTCAATTCATTACCATTCATGCAAAGAATACTCAACAAATATTGAACAAATGACATTTCACTTAAATAACTCATTTTTTATTGGTTTCCAACGGATATTTACAATACACAACCTGTTTGATGTTCTTGTCCTTTATAGACAAAATTGAATCTTCTTCCTTGGCTTCATGATTTTTGTCACCTTCTTGAACCTCCTATTTCCTAAACCCTCTACTACTCTCCAATCTACACATAATGACTCATGAACATGTTACATTTCTCTAAGCAAGTAACTACCAACTTCCCTCTTCTTAGCCACCTCCACAAATGAAGGGGCAATTAGATTGCTTTCTTGATTTCTGAAGTACATTGCACTTGTACGTTGATAGTATGTCCACACACCTATCTAAGACCTTCTAGAACCTAGAGAACCTATGACAAAGATTGAACTTCACAAAACACCTCCCCAAAGCTAATAACAAAATTCAAATTTTCAAATTCTAAGTTTTGGAGGGAAACTCCAAAATGACTCTCAAACCTACACATATGATCTACTAATGACTTGAACACAACTGTAAGGTCCCTAATAGACCTCTAATGCTCAAACTAAACCAAAATGATCACACGACACACTTGAATACATGAATTTCTCAGATTGCCAAATGATGCCCTACATCAATTTTCCTCATTGTTCATACAACGGGACATCAAATCCCTACAGTCCATTATATGTCAAAGCCATTAAATCCATTTTCTCTCCGCCATATTGCATGCTAACTACTAACAATAATGTCAGCGAAGATGGCGATGGCCTCTTCTTCTTTGTATATATAAATTCAGCTTTACACTAGTACGGTAAATAGTGACATTTAATTTATTTGTTATATCGTCTCTAGGGTAGTTTTTTTCTTTTTTATTTTTCAAATACAACTACATAAGTCTAACATTTAAATTAATAAAACCATTTATGTATTTAGAATTACTGCAAAAAATAATAATAGATTATATGGCACATATACAATTAAATGAATTTATCACTTAAATATGTTTAATAAATAAAAAAATTAACAAATTGTTATTAAAAACATGAGTTGGCAATGTGACGTAAAAAAAGGCAATGCCCAACGTCAGCACAAGCTTTATCCTTGCCATTTCATATTTCATATTCTTAGCTTGTGCAAATAGTTTGCTACGTGGATATTTCATAAACCACATTATTATTAACTTCCTAAAATAACATATATACCATGTTGCACAAGTCCAAACATCATCTTTCCAGACCCCCAAAAAATGTAATAAATGGACCCACTACATTTATTAAGGCATGGAAGACGTTATAGTAGATAAGCAATTCATGTTTGGTGCCATCACTCCGACCTAAGCCGCATGGATGTTGCAGACCTCAAACTCAATACGACATGGATTATACTCTCTATTGCATTTACGCACAAAGGCAAACTTGCTTCAGAGCATTGCTAAACGAGTCTTTTAGCTCTTTTGCTCTAAACATTCCTTTAAGCAACAGTACTAGCCACATCGTGGCTCTTCTTACACTTAAAAACATTCACATTTCTTTCCAATTACTACATGAATTCAGTTGATGTTTCACTCTATTATACATCTTCCTTATCATTGAAATAACTTCCACTAACAAATCTCATACCACCTTAGGCACTTTTGCATAAATACATCTCAACAAATATGACAAGGAGAGGAGGAGAGTGATAGGGAGAGGGCAAAAAAGATAATAATACCACTGAGAAAGTGCAGAAGGAAATGAAATTCAACTTGACAATCAAGCTCCGTGAAAATAGGATGCAATTTTGTAGAAATCACATAAACAAGGGTAAGTGACATAAAATTTGCGGATAGGAGAACTTAATTAAGCCAGTAACCTGATTGTCCTTGGCTTCTTTGCTCAAGCAATTACATGTCCCTCCCAAGAGTACTCCAAATGGCCTCTAGCAATGTCCCCCAAATTGTGGACCATCAATATTCATCATCTAACCCAGAAAGCTCACAAAGAACCTTTGAAGCAAAGAAAATAACTAAGGAACACAGGAACATACTTAAGTAACACATGAACTACCTGCTACACAAAATGGCTGCTATTCTCACTATTATAAGTACCGAAGCAAGGAAGAGAATGTATTTTCAAAGAGCATAAGAGCAAGGCTCTGATGCCAGAAAAGCAGGAGCAAATGAAACCAGATAACTTACCAGTCTCTGTTATGTGTATAGTTTTAATACTTCTACTTTCCTAATTAAATTTGTCAGTTTAGGTAAGAAAAATATTACATAGAATGGCACATTTAATTAGCAATGAGCTGGTTTCATTAAACACTAATATCAAGAATGTTGCATCATTATATGGTTTTCTTGTGCATGATTATATATTATCTTCTATACCCCTAGCTTTATTTTATTTGAACCGCATATAGAAAACCTGTAATTCCCAAATTCTGGTCAAAAGTTTTCAGTGACAATTTCCAAAACTGAAATAAGTCGTACCTCATCATACTCTTTTTTATCCTGCTTTCGCTGCTTCAGGGGCTTTGCTTTTAAACCTGAAACAAAAACTCTAAAGTCAGTAAAAGTAACAAAGGGAGGGCCAAAATGGCCAAAAAATTCACTCAATTGCTATGTAAAGGTTTGACAATGTTTCTCCAAAAGATTTAATTGCGAAAAACAAACAGATAAACGTGAAGTTTCTCGACAAACAGATAAACGTGAAGCGTCACTACATCAAGATGTACAGGTTGGAATTTTTCAACCAAAGAAAATAATTGCCAAAACAAACAAACAACTATCATCTAAGCCATAGGTTACCCTGCATGATATTTTACTAAATATAGAAGATATCAAAAAGGTTGACTACGACAGCTAACCCAACTATGACTCTGAAACAAAAATTTATCAAATAAAAGAAGGAAAACAGAAGAAGTTAAAAAAACTATCCATACTAACCTAATCTCATGCTGGGGGCCAGCTAACAGTTTTTAAGCAGTGCTGCTGAGGAATTATAGGGGTTTATTTTCATTTACGGTCCCATGCATTTTTTCTTTTTCTACCATAAGAACTCCTTCTAAAACAACTGATTTATGAATCATCTGAAAAAATTGGATCTGGATCAGGAATAGGATGAATTAGTTTGCCTCCCATAAATTGAGGTATTATCAACGCATGATGTTCATAAGATATCCCATATTTCTGTAATGAATCCGAAAAAAATTAGTACAAAACAAAAAAAAAAAAAACTCAAAACAAACATATCCGCATGTTCCAAAATATATTCAGAAACTGATTTCAAACAACTAGAAAATTAATTTTACTAGGTTCATTACCATCTCACCATTCATCAGCAACGGTACTTATGACATCACGGTCTGTGCCAGTTTTGGTGAGTCAATACTAATCCCCGATCATAGCTCATATGCTCATGAAGCATGGACTCTGCAGTATAATGTCTATCTTGTTTATCGCCATCACCAAAATCAAACTCGTTCTCTAAATCGTCAATATCATCTCCCTTAACTTTAGGACCCCATTTTCGGAGGCAACAAAATGCAAAATTACTAAATCGCAGAAGACAGGGCAGAAATGTCTCGTTCTCTAAATCGTCACTGTCATCCTCTTCTTCATCTCCCTCAACTTTAGGACCCCATCTTCGGAGGCAATGACATGCAAAATTGCCAAATGGCAGAAGACAGGGCAGAAATATCGGAGCGGATGGAAGAATTGTTGTGCCCCTCACTGATTCTCAAGGCTGAAAAATGTCTCACGTAGCAGTCGCTGCTGAGAGATTTCCGGGAGTATTTTTTGGTTCAAACAGTCAAAATTCATTTTTTTAAAATCACAGGACCCTATTTCCCATTTTAATAGCAGTGGTGGCCCCTAACATGGGACCCCGCTCTGAAAAATATTACAAATCAGGACAATCGCTGCATATTTTATCAAACCCCAACCCCTAAAATTTCGAAGTACAAAACTAAAAAAGAAACATCGGTTCATAATATTTAGAAGCACGGATTGATATGGCTGATAATAAGCAAGCCGCTGTAAAATTTCTTCTAGTCTAACCCTATAAAAAATAATGTAATGAAAACCAATCTTGGGACTATCAGGGTGAAAATCTTAATTCAAACAATCTTATTACTAGTCTCTGTAACTATTTTAATTTCCTCTTGAAATGGTAGGCTTTGCCTATCATTTTAAAGGCTCCGATCTATTACAGAGTGTGTCAGGTTTTGGAATTTTCAATTTTATTATAATTGACAGACACGACTCCTTTTCTTTTTTAATCGATCCAAAATATTATATATATAATAATAATATATTTTTTTAATTGTATGATATATAATATTAATATATATTATTATTTATTAAAAAAATTGTTAATTTAGAATAGTTTTACCGTTGTCTATTTTATGTTTATTATATCATTGTTATTGTAGATATGAGGAGTTGTTCAGGGCCTATTTTCATTATCTTTCACTATCACCGCTAAATGTACTTTGAAATGTTTCATCACTTTCATGTTATGTATGGTCTTGTCCTTCCCTACCACTTCATCATTGTTCAAGTTTATCATAAAAAGTCTCCTCTCAATACAATACATTGTCACGTGTTTGAAGGAACACACCACCTCCTTATTGCCTCTATTAAAAATATCAAATTATTATTGTGTAACGTTTCGTGCATAAAAAGTGAGACGATATCGACAGTCATGAGTTTCAATTAAAATATGATTGTTGATTTATACTATTTCGTTTTGTAAAACCCTACTTTACCAAAATAGAAAATTTTATCCCTTCCAAAAATAACTTACACCTTTAAAGATTGAAGGGATCTCCTCAACAACTTCTTCCACAAAAATCGAATAATTGATTCAAGAGCCAAATTATCAACGCTTGATGCATTCAATTTTATGGAAAAACTTCAAAATCATCCCATTCTCTTTTCAACCAATAATTTCCTACCTTACCACCTTGTCATCCTAAATCCCCTACAAAAGATCTCTCCTCTAAAACTTGTTGGGACCAATGTGTTTATTCATTCCTTCACCTTGAAAATTCTCCCTCTCTCGTTGTTGCTCTTGTGCTCTCGCCATCTCCCCAATTCATTTCCATTAATATTAATATATATATATAATATTAATATATTTATTATATTAGATTATACATTAATATATTATATATAATATTAATATATTTACTATATTAGATTATACATTAATATATTATATAATAAACTAATGTTATAACATAATAATAAAAGTGAATATAATTATATAATAATAGCAATAAAAATATTATAGGTAATAATGTATCACAATAATTATTATAGTATAAAAAAAAATAATAATAATAATAATAATATTATTATTATTAGTATTTTTTGATATTATTATTATAATAGTATCAAAAAATACTAATAATATTATTATTATTATTATTATTATTATTATTAAAAGTTGATAATATTATATTATATTATCTTTCATTAACAGGAGTAGTTTCTACATCTAATTTTAGGAGAAAAGAGAATGCAAACTCAGTCCCCCTTCTTGGATAGTTTACGTTGAATTTCAATAGATCTTCTCGTGGCAATTCGAAAGTGTCATGTGCGGGTTATATTATCAAGGATTATTGTAGCTCTTTGATCAGAGCAACCTCTCTTAAGTTGGTAGATGGCACCAACAATGAGGGGAAGGCTAGGCACTTGTCTTTGGGGTGGATTTGTCTTTGCAATGCAGGGTAGAGAGAATAATTGTGGAAGGTGACTCGTTGATTTTGATCCAAGCTCATCGTAATGGGGGGGCAAGGCGTGGTCTTTCAAGAACAACATGGAGCGTGTTTGGCTTTTGCATGAATCTCTCTCAACTTGGGAAATGTGTCACTATTTCAGAGAGGCCAATCTGATCGCGAACTTTTTAGCCAATCAAAGCATTGCATAGGTCAAGGAGCTCAAGGTGGATAATGAGTATGTTGCTTGGTCGAACAACCTTTATGCCCTTCTAGTTGACTTAGGCTAACGACCCTCCTTGTTTGTCACTTCACATTCTATGTGGTTTGTTGTTCTCTGTTTGCATCGATGTGTTAATATCATTGTGCCATTTAATCATGGCATTTGTGAGAGCACTTATGATTGACTTTGATTGTATTTATTCATGGCACATTGGTGGCAGCATGTTATTTATGCGAGAATTGTCTTTGGCTTTGGCATTTGGCACGATTTGGCTCGGTTCCTCGATTGCTACGACTCATTGTGTTCATCGTTATGGACCCTCATAGGGCCAAGGGCTAAAGCAAGGACATGTTCAAATGTCGCACACCATGCATATAGCCAAGGTCCAAAGCAATTACATGTTCAAATGTCACACATAACATGCAAAATCTCATAGAGATGTATCAATCAAGTTTTTTACACAAGGGCCAAAGCCCAATATATTATAAAAACACCATGTAATCTACTATGCATAGGTAAAACAACATCAACGGAACATAGAGTTAGAAATATAGTCTAAACCATAACAAATGTCATGTAATCATATCCTAACAAAAATCATGTCCATGTACACTATTTGAAATATAAAAGTTAGCAAGACATGTATATAAGATAGAGCTCAACAATATAGTGATTGTAGAATAATACCACCTACATGTTGTCACGTGTGAATAAAATGCCCCCAACGTAGCATAGCTAATGGGTAGAGAAAAGTCCAACATCTTAATCCATAAAAGAGTTTTGATGTTTTGTACAACATTCATATATACCAGTGAAATGCATGTGTGATATATAAATAGTATGTTATCTACTAACCATGATAAATAACATATTGCAAATGATGTAAATTAGATCACTAACCATGTTTACAGAGAGTTTTAATTTTTTTAATATTTTGAATGTTATTGTATTTTAAAATATTTGAATGTTTTTTATTTTGAAATTTTAAAAATTGTTTATGATTATATAACAATTAGACACAAACTAGGGAGACCCTATATGCAAATGACAACAGATTGAGAATGTCAAGCCCATGGATAGTGTTGACGCTGTAGATTGCACCCTTCGAAGGGAGGCTCAGGTCTCTTCATCCACGCGACACAATGGAGACATCCCTCTTGTTGTGGGTGAAAAACGTGAGGGGTGAATCTCTAGATTAGGGGCTAGCTCCCCTCGATGCACCTCGAGGCCTTGGATTTCCTACTGCTAATAATAGGAGGGATGAAAAGGGAGAGAAATACTGAAAATAGAACCTAAATTAAAGCAGTAATGCACCAAAATGGTTGGTCTACTCAGCTTTGACATACACTTTACATCAAGAACACGCTGATATACACTTCATTTGACACGAGAAATTCTTCTGCATCAGTGTTTCAACAGGGGATCCTATGGAGATACAGGGTGGAAGAACTATCGGATGTGTTCTAAGACACACTATGGCAGCGTGTTCGCATGCGTCTATACTCTGTTGTGGACACTTCTTGTTGACCTGCAAAAGAAGAACTCACAATACACTAGACATGCTGGAATCATTCTATGAAAGCATGAAAGAAAATGATATGTCTTGATTCAAGGTAAATTCCTGCAAAGCTTCGCCATACAAGTTGAGATATTTTCTCAAATGAGAAGTTACAAATATATAGAGAACTGGAAACAAGGTAGCTAACAAATCAAGGAGTGGAAACCCATGCTGAGTTAAACACTTCTGCAGAGACCAAAGGACCATGTTGTTGTCGTATTCTTCAAACTGCATATGAAAGAGCCATGATGTAGATGTCCAAGTCGTCGCCCTTACTGTCCTGGGCCTACAAAAGCATAAGATACTCCTTCTAGCAACTGACAAAGCCATCCCCAAGTTGTTGTGGCTAGACCATGCTCTCTTTAATGCTGAGCACAATTGGTTGTACATTAATGATGAAGCGTGAAAACACGGGCTGCTCTCCTCTATAGTTCGAAAACCAATCTATTTTATTGGTTTTTGGTAGATATATTTCACCAAATGTATTAATTCTCCTTGCTAAGTTGTCTATGCCACTTGTCTTGGTCTGAGTGGTCATTGATTTTGCCTTTTGACCTTGTCAGCTGCTGGGACTGTTATGTGCTTTGTCTTTTTCCGCTCTTTACTTTGCATGTGTTTTGTCTCTTCCTTGCCTTCTCCTTTGCCTTGGCTTGTCTTTGACTTATCGGGCCTTCTTTGTTTCGAGCTTTTTGCCGCGCTTTCCTTCAGACAAAATGTCTGAAAGAATTATTTCTTTTGATTGATTCTTTTCCCGAAGGGCACGTGCCCTTCAGGGCTTTTGTCTTCATTCTTCACTTTCTCAAGGTGCCCTTCGCAATGGCACTTTGTGCCTCGAAATGCCCCTTCGAAACTTTTAATTTGGCCCTGCCACCGACCAAGGTACCCTCCGCAAGGGCACATACCCTTCAAACTTTTTGCAAACGTCCTTCAAGCCGTCAAAATACCCTCTGAAGGAAATCAATTGCCTTTTGCAAACTGTTTAACCATTTCAGGTTCTTCAATCGCTTCTACTTATAAAAGTAGACAAGTAATGCACCTGCACAAACCCGATTTGCACTAGACTAAGCAAAATGACAAAACACTTGGCTTTTTCATGGAACAGGTCTAACAGGGGGTATTTTACACAAGGCAACTGAGAGATGACTTAGCCAAATCATGGATGTGAAAGACTTTTTGTAAAGAAAAAGGAGGGGGTACCCAATTTTGGCCTGCAGGACCAAAAATTGGTCAACAAATAAATGAATAACTAGATGAGAATGTGAGCAAGAGTCAATTGTGTTCATATAAGTCATGTGGGTTAAGGATTGATCAAAATTAACATTGTTAAGTTTCTAAAACCAAATGTATGTGTCTACAAATTCCCCACTTTTAGTCTAGTATTGAAAATATTAGATTAAAAGGATAAAGTAAGAAATTTGGTTACTTGGGTATAGTTGCATTTGGTGTCTTTAGGAATGCGCTGAGTATCCAACTTGCTTCATACAAAACTTACAATGAAACTTGTCAAAATCAATGTCCACTCATGAGAAAAAATTTGAACCAATCTAACTCATTGAAATATTTGAAATTGAAAAAATAATGAATGAATACCCTTGTAAACATGTGAACCGAGTCGCCCTCATGAAGTCACTAGAGAATGGGGTGATTATTCCCCAAGGAGATGCCACTTGTTCAAACTATAGATTGGGAAGAACATGCCCCAACCCTCATTGAAAATTAATAAGTTTTTAGTCGTTGAGCGACACAAAAACCTCAATTGCACTACTCACAATATCATTATGATTGTTTGGTGGTCACACGCTAAGAGTGGAGCCCCATACTATGCTCGTACGTAAATTTAAAAGCTCGAATTCATTGTTGCATACAAATTTTAAATTCAAAGTGCTACTTTTGATACCTTCATTACCATGATAAAAAATAGAAAAGTGTATGCATGAATAATGTTTATGCATTATAATTTGATCCATTTGTACCAATGTGATATAGAATGCCACAAACCTATAATGTCACTTTGTCCACCTTGATAATTTGATCCAATATAATAATTTGACCCATGTAATATGATATTTATTCGCAATCTAATCTATGTAACATATCTCATTGTTTCATAGAATTTCACTTGTTTCTCTAAAATGCCCCACATATGCATCACATATGTGACAATTTGTCAATGTCTCAATTTGAACCATAGTCTATCCCATTTGAATCAGAGCATGTCAAAACTTGAATCATAATACGTCTTCATCTAAATCATATTATGTGTTAATCTATGTCATCTGAATTATTTAATCTGACCCACAATCTCAATTATCTATTTGTCAAGGTTTGAATAGCTATAATAAGCCTACTAGTATGTCCCCTTTTATGGTGAGGGATCACTTATCTCACAAAAAAAGAGTTATATGCACCATGTTATGTAGAAAAGATATAAGCATGCAAGACATATGGGCTAACATGATCAGATTAGATTATATTATTATAAAAATATTAGAACATACCTGCATCCATGAAACATGCACCTTAAGGCATATAAATGTCATGTCAAAATGCATATAGCAACTAAAGATGCATTAATAGCCATCGTTACATTTGTGTCATCTATACTGCTAGGCCTATTGTATCATATAGGTAGATCCACATGAGATAGACATGAGATCTTCTAATAGTACTAGAATCAAATTTCGTAGTGATAAAATATCAAAAAAATAAAATGTCAAAGCAACTCAATATCAAAAATAAGGTAGTTTCATCCATTCCTCGAAATTCACTATTTAAAATATTTGACACTTTTATACATTCGAAATGCATTTTTAAACTGCTACATTTGACTCGATTTTTATCGTGTTTGAATTTTCCATCATTCTAAATAAATATTCCTCTGCCAAAAACAAATTAAAATTTTGAAATCACAAAATTCACGAGACAAATCAGAATTTTGAAATCACAAAATTCATGAGACAAATCAGAATTTTGAAATCAAAAACTTCATGAGATTCCATAACCCATCAGAAACATTTTTGCTAACACAAAAAATCAAACAAATCTCATGTGCTTTGGTAGGAATCCGACATTCATCAAAGGCTTCAAGACACATAAATGTTGACCGACTCCTTACAAGATAGAGTTTATGACTTATGGCTTCCCTCGTGTGCATAAGCTCGTTATAACAGTTTATGACTTATGGCTTCCCTTGTGTGCATAAGCTCGTTATAACAAATCTCATCAACACAATTTTATGTGGTCGATAAAAGGCGTCAAAAAGTGTCAAGCAAGACCCTCTATGAGTAATTATAAATTTCAAAAATTATGTGTTATCATGTATTTATGAAAGAAGAAATAAATAACAATGACATCAAGAAAGCATTGTATGAAATTTTATTATAAATAGAGGCAAAGAATTCTTATCCTTACATCATCCACTGACCTACCGTTGTAGATTACCTAAAGATGTTGCGAAGGAAGAATGTGGTAGAAAATAAAGAAGAAAAACACATTTCTTCCCACGAATATCACCACCAAGAATAACAAGCCACTACAAAGATCAAGTTCGAAAAGGCTATGAGGTCTCGGTTATACCACCCTTTAACTACAACACCCATTCTAAAACAATCTAACAAAAAAGGCTTAGAGATGGAGCCAATCTAAAACAATCTAACAAGAAGAAAGGCTTAGAGATGGAAGAGCATCCTTGGCAGCCAATTTGAACTTTCCTCTGCCACCTTTAAAGTTGAAATGGGCAAGCAAGGCCAGCCAACCCTTCTTCCGCGTAGTCCCAGATTTCATGCAGAAGATTTAAAGACATGACCCTTTCTCACACTCATCACATAAAAAATTCCAATGCCAAACCATCTCCATTGCAAAGTATGTCCGTAGACGTGACAATTTAAAGTTTGGCGGCCTCAAACTTTATAACATACTTGATGTAGATGTTTGTTCCATATTTAGACGAGATGTGTCAATATAAAGTTTAGCAGCCTCAAACTACATAAACATAATACATAATGAGTGAGATGTTTGTTCTTTAATTTAGAACAACATTTGACACCTTCATGTTTGGCAGCCTCAATGGGTACGACTCTGTTTCCACTCATAATGGTAAAGCTTTAGTTCTTAATTTGAATTTAAATTGGTCTATAAATATAAAAACTTTAATGCATTGAAACATATAGAAATTATCCAAAAAAGTATCTGATATTTATTATCAAGTATTTACAAGTACCCTATAGAACTCAAACAAATATTTATAAAACATTCATTATAACATTAAATAACATCAAGCATTTATAAAACATTCATTGTAGCATGAACATTTATAACAGACACATTGAATTATTGTTTTGCTTAGCTAAAAATTCATTGTATTTATTGATATATTGTTTTCGACACTGTTCAACATTAAAAGCCCTCACAAATAATGGAAGCCCAAGTTCAACTGTCCAATCAGGGTTTGGATAAATGTAATTTCCTTTTGATTGGTGTAAAAGTTTCTAAAACTGATCAAGACTTTTACAGGGGCCCAAATCTGACGAACACAACCATCAAAAAAGTTCATGCATCCTTGATTACCATACCCTCAACAGTTTTGGCAACCAAAAATGGTACACAACAGTTCGACCAAGATCTTACGTTCGTAACAAGTTTTCAAAAGTTCTCGTTGTCACATAACCCATGAGAACATCATCCTTTTTGACATATTAACCATGACAACATTATGTCCTTCAACTATATCTCAAATGGTAAAGCAGGTTCAACTCTCCTGGGCACCACTATGTTGAAGCAAATAACAGAGCACCCTTTATATGACGGCAAAAAAGGAGCTTTTCACTAATTATTATTGAATAGTAAATAAAATACTCTAAAAGCAAAGAAGTATTAGAAGAAACAAAAACAAAACAAGAGAGCATAAATGCATATCTCCAAGTAGTTTCCAGCTGTTCAATGAAAATAACAATTAAAAGGTGTCTCTGAAGGAGAATCAACACTTTATCATTTCTCTAAAATTTAATCATCGTCGTTTAACCAAATTCTTGTTCAGAATACATAGGTTAAAATACTTTCAGACATGTAAACTGATAACAATAACAGCAGCAACAGCAATTCTAAATATCGCCATCTAAAAAAATGTTTGCGCCGTCCAAAAACATGACCCCAGCCAAAAATTCTTTATATATGCTAATACGAAGTTCTACCACATAATTAACAATCTCGTAAGATTGGAAAAGAATTTAGGGAGAATTTAAACAATGTTTTCATCCCAGCATTATACTCCCCAATATGGGATATGGTAATATTCAAGATTCAATAAACGTAACACGTCCAAGACGCACAAGACCTATGAGGCTTAAAATAGCCACCAATGATGTTTCACTGGTATTGTGATTCCTATGACCAAGCAAAATGCCATAGAAATTTACCATCCTTCTCAGTCATGGTCTTCAAATGAATTCAGGTTGAACCCACCAAATGCAACAGCAACGTTACAATGATCAACACAAGAACCCTTCAAAATCCCGTTGCAAAAATCACCGTTCAAACCAAGCACCCGTCGCATCCCCGTGTCCCAAGAATACCCCCACTCCAAGGGCACCTTGTACTAACAAACAAACAACTCTAAGAGAATGAAACAACTCTTAGAGAATATGAAAGTTTTTGCATCATAAATTGGAACAAGCGAGATTAAGAAGTATTCCAGAGGTTAAAGCATGTCGATTATTTCCGTTCATCTGACAACAGGTAAGCATAAACAGTATCGACCTGGATTGGAAGTTCCCATCTTAATAATATGTTGAAACATTATTAGAACCATGTTTAGAAACTTCCAGTCTTATTCCAGTATAGATAAAGAATCATGAAAGGCTTTGGTATAATGTTTATTCAATTACAAGGATCTAAGAGAGACTTCATTCACTTTCCCTCTTCCTAAAGAAGATGTATTATTTCCATCTTACAGTGTTAAGCATGCTACACCTAGCACCTTCAGATCCGTCAAAAAACTTCCAGCTTCAACCAACAGCTAATTCCAAAAGTGCCAATCCTTTACGTATTTGTGATCTAACCTTAAATGACCCAAAATGGGCAGAAATGGAGGTCTACTGTTTGCCAATGTAACTACCCTGAAATGGCTTAGGTTACTATTATTGCATTTTGCTTGGCCATGATGACTATCCTGAGGAAGCCAACCAAAAAATAATTATAAATAACATTGAACATGAAAGAATCCTTTACTATAAAGATAACATAATCTTGCACTGCTGGATAGTCTGTAAAAATATGAATTGAAAATTACTAAAAGGATAATAAAACTTGCATCAAAAATATGAATTTCAAATGACAGAAAGAAGTAATCTAAGACTGATTTGTAATATAACAAAAGATTTGTTTCAGCAAATAAAGGCTACCAAATACCCAATTTCTACGCATACAGTACATACAAATTAGATGCTCAACAAAAACAGAAGTTAACTTGACAATCTATTCACAATCTAAAGATGTCACTTTCTAGATTGTATCAATTATATAATTCCACTTTATTTCTAGATTCACGTTTTAAAATCCTTCATTTAAGAAATTAATCTCTTGATATGAAAAAGAATCACAAAATGGTATCTTTCTTGAAAGTGTGAGGCTGATTCTATACAGACATCAAATTTTCAACACTACAAGGCAGAGGGCAAAAGCATCAGAATTTTGCCAATTCAAACTAGAGTGCCAGTCAGCGTATAAGCGAACACAAGAGATCGCCACATAAGCCATCCCCAGATCGAAAGAGACAGGCCATGCTAATCACTATAGTCAATACGTAATCTAAGAGAAGGCCCAGCCCATCCAATGCAAAGCACATACCATAAGATGGGCGTAAAATGAAGAAACTGCAACCGCCACAAGAAAAATCAATTGTAAAAAATCCGTATCATTACATAACGAACAGTAAATGAATCACACTTGTCCAAGTGAGAGATGAATGTAAAGCCCAACATGAATTCATGAATATAATATTCCACAAGCCATATACACTGCATGCACAGTATATAAATTTAATAATATTAGATTCATCGGGATACAGTTGCTTCACTAGGAAGCACTAGACACATACGTCAACACCACCATTGGTCTCAAACCAAGTTCCAAATTAAAGAAAGTATAACATTGTCCCAACTAGATAAGAAATAAGCCGCATTAATCCTAATAAGTATAGAAATGCGGCGGCTACATAAGAGTTATAGCTTAGAAACCATGAATCTTTATATTGTCCTTCTTCACAATTCCAGCCTGCACAAGCAAAAAAAATCAAAAACAGTATTGTAAGCAAATGCATGTCAAGAACTCATTAGCATAGGCTATGTAATGTAAGCTTGCGGTACAATATACCTGTATAAGGAAATTTGATACATTTTTCCGCTGATCACCTTGTAGCTGAATCACCTGCAATTGTTAAAACGTCCAACAAGGTTTTTTTTTAACTTTCCAGCCTGAAAAAATATTCCAAATAAATGCGAGCAATAAATTCAAATGTATAATTGGAAAGCTAAAAATGAAAATACCTGCCCCAGTTCAGGATCCTGCACAACAGTTCCATTACAGCAGAACTCTTTCTTAAGGTCTTTAAGAATTTTGTTGTAACTAAATTCTTTCTTTAAGCCTTGTACAGTTGTTAGACTCTTTCTTCCGTTTCGCTGTTGTATGCGCACATGGACATACTCTTTGGATCCAGCACCTGAATCTTCAGCATTTGCCTCAGCGAATGGATCTGATAAACAAATGATACAAACCAGGTTATAACTGGTAACAAAATAAAGAATTGGATAAAACAAATGCAATAGAGAGCTTACAAACTTTACCAAAAGCTCCAGGAATCTGAACGTCTAGATCTGACATGAAAGTTGTTTGTTGTGAGACACGAACAAGTGGAGTCTGCTCCAAGCTTTTTCGCTCACTCTAATGTCGTTCTTAATATAACGCTTCTGTATCACAGAAGGCCAATAAGCAACATAATCAAAACTTACAATGGAAACGTGCAAAATATCATTTGCTCAACTAAAACCCCTAAAAATAGGAGAGCACATACAACATATCAGACAAGAAAAGGATCCACCAACCACAACACGTATCTAAACCTTATTAGCATGAAAGAGCATTGCCAGGGTATTTTCAATTTATAAAAGAGAGCAAAATTAGCAAAAATATGATTTTTCCAATTTCCCCTTTTATCAATTACAAGACACTTTTTAAATTGCACTCAGGTTTCACTAATTAATTGGAGGATTTTGCTGGTGTTCCAAGCAGTGTATCTTATGTCCCAATATACAGTCTGGGAAAGTTATGAAGGGTTTCGCTACTATGATCCAACATACAGATACACTAGACAAGACATTGACAAATGAACTGTAACAACATAGTGTATTTCTGATTTGCTTCATAAAAATAAAAAATGAAGCAAATCAGAAATTGATAACCTACAAAACTTCAAAACAACATGATATTACATTCAATAATACAAAGAAGGTAAATGGAGATTAGCAATGGCCAAAAAAGTACAACCAATAATGTTGAGTCTTGAACATGTCTGTACAAAATATTATTTTTGCAAAATTTATTTACAAAACTAGTTATTATAATGCTCTAAGAAGCAAGTTGTTGAAGGTGAACAAGGTTGCAATGTAATGGTAGCTTGCAGCATTGGGAAGAGACTGAACTAGGCTAAAATCCTCCACAACATTAAGGCAACCCAATGGCATACAATTATAAGGTACATAAAAGCATGCCCCGTGATAACAAATCTTCAAACTGTGGTCCAAGTTTTGCCCCCAACAATAATAATTTTTTAAAAACTAAAATAAAAACCAGGATCACAATAAACTGTAACATAAAAGTTAAAACCCTTGCAATCAAGGACACAAACAATTCAAAAGGAAAGCAGCAAAAAACAAGTGCAGAACTACAGGATACAATAAGAAAGCAATCTGCCTACATTAAAATCTAGTATGCACTATAACATTTTCCTTCAGATTAAACACTCGATCACAGGATTAGACACTAATAGTAAAACAAATTAAATTGGAAATATAATAACCAAGGCTAACCAATTTTGCATAACCTGGGGCAAAATTTTAATACAATAGATTAGGATAATTCTTTGAGCAGTTCTTGTTGTTCATGATTGTTTACATTCATTTTATAGTACTGCAAATTATGTATATGTTTCCAGCAGCACAGTAATGCAAATTATGGATATGTTTTCAGCTGCACGCTCACTAACTCTAAGTCTATAAAGTCTTTAAAACTGTTAATTTAGAGCTTAATTCTAAGTAGTACAGCATATTGTAATTCTGCAAATTCAATTAAGCAATCAAATTTTGGAGTTTACAGATCAAAAAGTCTCGCTATTGCAAATTATGTATATGTTTTCAGCTGCACGCTCACTAACTCTTAAGTCTATAAAGTATTCAAAACTGTCAATTTAGAGCTTAATTCTAAATAGTACAGCATATCGTGATTCTGAAAATTCAATCAAGCAATCAAATTTTGGAGCTTACAGATCAAAAAGTCCCGTTCTCTTATCACCTACAGGTAGTTTGGGATCTCAACCCTGCCTTTATTTGGTAAGAAATCTGGTTCGCGACAAATAATATGATTTTCGATGTATCCAGTAAACATGGCAGTCCTATTTAGCTTTGGATCTTAAAATGCATTAGAGAATCCTAATCTGTTATGAAATCAACATGCTGAAACTTCTTTTCTGGAAGGAGCAAAGATTGCTGCTAAGACAGGTTTATCATCTCAATAACCCCTGAATGATAGTGTTATAAATTCTGTCATTAGAAACCAAGTGTGTCCCATCCTCAAGAGACATGGAAAATGCTGTCAATAACCAAATAGGGGTCCCATCCTCAAGAGACGAAGGGAAAAAAATCCAAAATAAGTCTCAAAAGGGAACCCAGATCCACAACATACCAAAGTTCTTGATATAAAGCTGGGACTGCTCGAGGCTACATGTGGACAAATTGGAGTGGTCCCTGTGGAGACTGACTCTTAAAATTCTTTAGTCTCATTTGGCTAAAAGGAATATTGACTTGCAATGAGACTGGAGAATAGCCTGCCATATTCAAGATGTCAGATCCATCATTAGATACATGCAGGTGATCAGAATTAAACACACGAGAAGAGAGCGGAATAAAGCTCCCGACTGCCTTGTGCAACATACTACACTGAGTCCTACACTAATTTGACCTAGAGGTTGTTAAAAGTCATCTCATGTCATCTCCATCTTCTAAAAATGTAGTTTACACCTTGTAGCAAATAATTACACTCTGAAAGGTCCTACAGGCCAATTTGACGTAAAAGACATAAAATTCAATCTTATAATCCTACCAAAGAAGATAAATTATAATACATATTTTAAGACATAAAACCAAAGACCTCAAACAATAAAGATGCATAACCAGGGAAAGGCTTGTGTAAACCCAACATAACATAAAATAAAAGCTAGGGCAAAGCTCATCCAACACCAAAAAGTAAAAGCCAAACAGGGTGATCGCAAAGCAATACAAGCATCAAATCTTTCTCAGTAAAGCCCCAAGTCCAAATCCCTAGGAGAGATGATAAAGTGTTTTTGAATTAGAGATAACTGAATTATAACATTTATCTTGCTGCATTAAGTTGAAGGATGAGCAAGGCTGTGAGCAAACCCAAAAAATCCTAATATCAAAATTTGCACAAAATAATCAACTCACTAGATGTCAAATGCCCTGATGGACAACCCTCAACTATAGCAATTATGCAAAAAGTATCATTGCAAGTAAATTTTATCAAATTAAAAATTAATAAAGAACTAAATGATGAAGCGTCTTTAAAATTAAGTAATGCACTAAATTCAACCTACTGGGCACAGTATGCCCAGTGGTTAAGGCTGTGTGCAAAGCTTACAAAATCTAAAAATATGGGGATGGGTAGAATAATGCATTCAATTTGCTAGATGTGGTATAGCATAATGGACCAGCCCTCAGCCGTGGGCATCTAAGCCAAGACTTCTCCTCAAAAGGTTATTTACCAAATCAAACAAATAAAACTACTAAAAGAATCAAATCTTACAAAGTAGAGTCCGCGGTTCAAATCCACAGGAGAGATAAAGAATTCTTGAAATCGAGTGAAGAACCAGAATTCAAGTTGCTCGGTACAGTACACCCAGCAGAAAAGGCTGTGTAAGGCCCACGGGCTAGCAAAAATAAAAAATTGGATAAAACACTGCACATTTACCTGGCGTGAAATACCCTAGGAGAACAGAGAGTCTTGCAACTAAGACAAGAGTTACCCTAAAAGGAAAACTTATGGAATCAAATCAAAATTACTAAAGAGATTGAATTTTTCATGTTAAAGCTCCGTATCTAACCCACGGTGAGATCATAAAATGATCTAAAAATTAGTAAAGCACCCAGCAGACAAGGTCAAGTGCAAAACCAAAAATCCCAAAATTGTGATAAACTATTGCACCCAAATCACTAGGCGTGGCATACCCTAAAAGACAACCCAACAGTAGTGGCATCTAAGTTGAAATTGGGCATAAAATGTATATTTCATTAATTAAAATTAAAAAACACTAACAGCATCACAACTTTCCTGGGCGAGCACCGGATTCTAATACACAAGAAAGTGCATAAAGTATATTTGGAATTGAGTAAAAATACCTTACTAAACTTGCCGGGTACAAACAAAGCCGTATACAAATAAAAATTGCATAAAATACTGCATCTAACTTGCTAGGTCATTGCAGCAATTTATCAAATCAAACGAAATAATACTGAAAGAAAAAAAGATACAGGCGCTCAGTTCTAATCCACAACAAAACCCTCAATACCAGACAAGGGCAAAATTTGCGGGTTACAAATAAACAACTAGAAGAATCCTGCCGAGCCAAAACAGCAAACGACAAAACGCAACAAAACCCTACGAGACGAAATCAATCGAAGAAAGCTCAAAACCCCGAAAGCCTGACTGCATATAACCCTAACTCCCGATAATAATATGAAAGAGATCTTGAATCGAGAAAGCCAGTCCAGCAAATCAGAGAGCAAAATAAAATTAAAAAAGAAAAATTTCGACCCATACACAGAGACATAAGAAAATAGACCTACCTGGAAAGCAGAGGAGAGAAAGAAGGCCGAAAATTCGCCCGAGGAAGATAATCCCTTCACGACGAAAAATATGAGGAGGACAAAAGAGAGAGCACACCGATAATTTATCCTTGTCGCTAAATTTAAAGGAGCGCAAAAGTTATTATTCGTGACCGCTGTTCAACCACGGAGTTAGCTTACCCAACCACGGGTTCGGTTTTATGGGATCCGGAATCGCTTTTTTTGGCGTCTTTCTTTTGTCGGCCGTGTTAAGTCGGTTTAACCACCACCCGAATATTCTATTATTTAATGTATTCTTTCAATTTTGAAATTTTGAAACTCAAGTTTCAAAGAGCATGGAAGAAGTACACATGTATGTGAATAAAATCATGAATTTTAATGTATATTTTTCAAAATTTATAAATCTATTATTAGAGATGGATTTATAAATTCAAGTTTGTTCACTCCCTGATGTTATTAAATTGTGTTTGCAAATAAACCACTGAATTCATACTTGATGCAAAAAGATGTAAATGTGTATAAATATCATGTCTTATTGAATCAGTGCTAACTATAGACTATCATAGTGTATATGTGTATGAATCAGTAGTATGTTTTATTAAATTTATACCATCTAATATAAAATGTTGTGCATATATATGTTAAATATAAGAACATGTATCTCCAATGTATTTGAATGTAAAAATATATATAATATATGTTTATGTAAATTGTGTGCAGCTACATGGCATATGCATTCAGGGATATATGAATATGTGTTTTGTAACCCATGTCTTTATATAAGTGAGTGCATATGCATGGCATTGTAGACACATAAATTTAATCATTAAAGTGCTTGACAATATTTAATCTTCATATTCTTACCATACTTAACCTATTTGTCATTTTGTTAATTCACAATCTCTATGAGAGCCTTCATTATTTTATTTATTAGCTTAAAATCACGAGAAACATCATTCAAACATCTCTATTCTACTTATGCATTTTGCGATACAAGTTTCAACATTTTTGGACCCTTTGCATACTTGTTCGCACATTCAGACATACTTGTTTGGCTTACAGGTTTTGTCATACAAGTCTCAACATTTTTTACCCTCTAGGACAAGTTTGCATTAGGTGGACAGCGTTGCATGCCCACCTTATCCCATAGTGTTCCCTTGTCCAAAGTGTTCTAACATATACTTTTTGAATTTGAAACACTCTATGTTGGCCCTCTCATGCTTTTATAAAAGTTGGTTAATATAAATATTCTGAATTTACCACGTGAAATCACATCAAAGTCACTCAAATACATTTCTTAACAAGTCTTACAAAAAATACTATATATTTAGCAAAACAACACTATTCTTTCCAATTTCAATTTTGTTGCATTCTGACAATCATAGGTCAAATATAAATATATTTTAGAGTATACTTAAACTCGAAATTTGAAAGAGCAAGGAAGGAGTACACATGTATGTGAGTAAAACTATATTGTCCTATAACTTGTTGGAGATGATACTTGTTGAAACATTAGATAATTATGCTTCCTTATTGAAGCACATACTGAGTTGGAGTGATTGTGCCCCAAATTTATGTAACTATGTAAACCTTTGGGTTAGGAAGATAAATGCCTCAACCCTCATGAATATAGAGTAGTGTTAAGATCATTAAACGTCATTGAACCTCAATTGCACTGACTCAAATAATTGATGTTGAACCTCAAGATGGTAAGGTAAGAACTACATAATGGGTTTGTTCTGGGCAATGTCATGGTCATTGAGTGGCGTTGAACATCAACATACATTACTTCAAAAATCATGAATCAACCACTGCAGACGGACTTACAAATTCAATTTTGCTCACTACCTAATGCCATTAAATTGTGTTTGCAAATAAACAACTAAAATCATACTTAATGCAAAAGGATGTAAATATGCATAAGTATCATGCCTTATTAAATCAGTGTCAACTATAAACTATCACAGTGTATATGTGTATGAACAAATATCATGCCTCATTAAATTTGTACCATCTGATATAGAATTATATGCATCTATATGCTAAATATAAGAACGTGTATCTCAAATGTATTTGTATGTAAAAAATATATAATATATGTTCATGTAAATTGTGTGCACCTACATGGCATATGCACTTAGGTATATATGAATCTGTATTTTACAACCCCTATCTTTATAAAATGAGTGCATAGGCATGGTAGTGTAGACATATAAATTTAATCATTAAAGTGCTTGACAGTGTTTAATCTTTGATATTCTTACCTTGATATATTTACCATTATGTTAATTCACAATCTCTATGAGAGCCTTCATTACTTTATTCATTGTCTTGAAATCACTATAAACATTATTCAAACATCTTTATTCTACTTATGCATTTTGTCATACAAATTTTAGCATTTTTTGACCCTCTGTGGACTTGTCCACACATTCAGACATCCTTATTTTGCTTACAAGTTTTGTCATACAGGTTTCAACATTTTTTACCCTCTGGGACAAGTCTGCACTAGGTAGGTTGGTCTGCAAGCCTACCTTATCCCCTAGTGCACCCTTGTCCAAAGTGTTCCAACAGACACTTTTCAAATTTGAAACACTCTATGCCGACCCTCTTGTGCCTTTATAAAAGTTGATTAATGGAAATATTCTAATTTTGACACTATGAAAGCACATCAAAGTCACTCAAATACATTCCCTAACTACTCCAATGGACACTTTTCAAATTTGAAACACTCTATGTCAGCCCTCTCATGCTTTTATAAAAGTTGGTTAATAAAAATATTCTTAATTTGCCACTATGAAAGCACATCAAATTCACTCAAATACATTCCCTGACAAGTCTTACAAAAAACATTATATATTAAGCAAAACAATACTATTCTTTCCAATTTCAATTTTGTTGCATTCTAATAGTCATAGAACAAGTCTGTATTCTTTTATTGCAGGTCAAAGAAGTTTATTGTCAAGTATTTCAATCAATCTTCTAGCTTCATTCATAGAGTTACGTAATCACATATCATACACTCACCTTAGGAGGGAGAACTACATCAGCCTGAGACCTATTTGGGCCATGTAGGCACCACTCATATTACACAGGGTTTTCTTAGCATAACTCAGTGATTCCCCTAACCACAGTCCCCCCATTTGGCATTTTATCTATATTATATTTTTTGTGCAAGAGCTAGGGTTTGAGTTTTACAGGTATTTTACATGGTAAATCAACCCTTGTAAATTGTCAATAATGCATCTTTGATAGTCACACATGCCTAAACTAAAAAATCATATAAATAGTCAACTTGGACAGTACCACAATCAAAGAACAAGTCTGCATGTCAACCATGTCCTAATGCACTCTTATCCCAATATATTATAAAATTTTGATTTTAAGTGTGACATGATTTGCATATCATTCTTATCGTTTTCAGGCCATCAAACACCCTACACAGTCAACATAAAATCATACCCAAGCTACATTTTCATACTTTTATCAAAGTTACTATTTTTAACATAGTATAAATTTTGTATTTTATTTTACATTAATATATCTTTTTGTATTTAAATTTTAATAGTTTAGATCTATTAGTTTAATAAATTAAATTCAAAATAGATGAAACATTTTGGTGAGCCTGCTATTTTTAGAACATTGTTTACCATTTGTTTGATTTTTGTCTTATGATTTCCTTAGAGTTTTTGTAAATTCGTAATACTAAAATAAAGCAACCTTCAACCTTGGATATAAAGCTGACATGTAATGATTCAATCTTCTTTGACCTTGGATTTAATATGACATTGAAGAAGTTGTCATATCACCTTGGATAAATTCGACACATAACCTATTTCTTTCAACCTTGAGTTAAAATTTGTCGATATTTATACAAAAAAACTTTCAATTTCATTTTTTATTTATTTGTATCTGTTTATAGAAATTGTATTCTAATAGCTTTAAAACTATTTAGTGACTGTCATGAAGGGCTACATGATGATCTATTTTACAAACATCATGGCATGAGGGATTTACTCATACTCATAGCTATTGTACAACACTAAACAAGAAATTTAGTTTTCATGTGCCTCATGGTATATCAGATATACATAGGATCTTTTTTAATACCATATGAAACGTCTTTTAACTATTTGATTTGTGGTGTACATAAGAGGACCATATTGCCTAGAGAGGTTACTTTCACTATATCCTAAAAAATGGGGTTAGTGGGCCAAAAACACAAATTTATCTTTGTAATTAGTGCTCTAAAATATTAGGTTGACACTAATCAATGAACAAACAAGTGTATTTGAGAGCCGACACATTCATTTAAACCCTTTCCTAGATCACCTATTACACCTTAATTTTGTTTGTATTGTATTCATAGTCATTAACTTATTTGTGCATGTTAGATTACTTTTTAGCTATAAATATTTTATTTGTTGTATCTATCTTAATTGTATATATCATGGATAGTCCAAATCAACTTGTTAATGATGTGCAGACTCTATATAAATTGTTCTCTACTTGTGATATGTCTTTCACTAATCATAATGAATGGACAAACCATCAAAAGCAAAAACTTATGGAAGATAATTTTAATGATGATCATGATTTTGACAATGTTGCAATGAATAAACATAATAACTTTGTTAATCTTTGGGAACATGTGTTCATTAAATCAAATTATCCTATAGATTCTCCCTTGGATTCTCATATAGATTGCCCTTTGGACTATCCTCTAGATTTCTCTTTGGTCACTCCTCTAAATTCCACTTTGGACTCTTTTTTTATCAAAAAATTGGAAATAAGAGATGCTAAATCCTAATTAGATAAAATGAAATAAGCTAAATCAAAATGTAAACTATATGTATAAATTAAACATTCAATTATTTATAATTTATTACATTTGAAAATATGTTAAAAGAGGAAAGAAAATGGACAAATTACCTAGCTAGAAATCAATAATACATGACTATGTATGCGATTATAGATCTAACCATATGCCTATCTTGACTGACTATGAATCAAGAATGAGGCTTTGCTTGATTTCTGGATGAGGCCATGCCAATTAGACAAGGTTGTGTTGTGTTGTAGTTCGTAGGGAGCACCAACATTTGAAAGGGTTTTTGTACTTTATGTGAATATAGGTTTGTGCATTATTGCCTATTGATCATGTGTATGTGTTATGCAATGTGCGATATATTGCATTAGCTATTATGTACCTTCTTCTTCACTTTTAACCCTAACTTGGTAGATAATAAGGAATAAACAAAATAAATAAGACAAAAAGGTCAAGGGTTAAAGTTGTGCTTGACCTCAACATCCCCCATGTTAAGTGTTGCTTATATACCAAAAACTCTGAAGAGGGATAAACTCCATATAGTTCTTCCATATTACAGTGGTGTGTGTGAAAGACTGGTAAAAAAACTTAAATGCTAGTGGAATCATTGTGTGATTAGATGCTTCGACAATGACCTATAACCTTAGAGGTGTATTCAAAATTTGATTAGGGTTATGAGGGTTGTGTGGACTCTAAATTAGAAAAATTTGTGTTTTTCTCTCAATGTATAGTTAGATATACAAGTGTTTTTCAATCATATGCGCCTCTAGTGAATAATGGCTTGAAAATGTGGTTTTATAGTGATCATTTAATAATTCCTTCAAATGGAGCTTATGAAATGTGTAGGGTGACTTGTTTGACAAATTTAAATGTGAGCAAATAATTGTTATTTGGCAGGAGGACATGGCTAACATAAATGGACAATATTGGGGAGTGGGAGAGTCCAAAAGGATTGGCCTTGTCCGAAGAGTAGATATAGTTAAACTAAAAGTGTGGATCAATGTGAAAATGAGCTTAGACAATTAGGATGTTGAATGAGGATATTTAGAATCAGAATTTACTTAAGAGGTAAGGGTCATCTGCATAAAAAGTTAAGTAAGGGCAACCAAAGACCGTGGAAATGGGCATGAGCTAAGCGTGTATAAGGAGTGGTCACAAGTGCAATGTTTTAATAATAAATATTAATTTGTATCTACATTTACCTCTAAATTATTCTATAATGCAGCAAAATGAAAGTACTAGAGTAAAAGGAAAATAAATATACATGAACTTACCTATGAAGAGCAATCTTGAATGTAGGCCACAATGTTGAACTATGCTTCATGCAAACCTACTAGGAAACATGTATAAATCAATCATACTTGAAATATAAATATGAAAGTAAAAGACAAGAAACTTATAAGACTAATAATAAGGAATGAATACACTTGATTGGGCATGTGAACCATTTTATTTTTTGGTGTAAAATTGGCAACTATAGAGGATAGGACCCTTAGAGATTTTCTTTTCATTGAGACATGTGGATTGGACTATGAATGCCACAGTCCTCATTGATAAGAGAGTGTGCTTAAAAACTCAAGGTGAATCATTGCATACCCAACATAATAGAGTAACTTGAAATACTTGTATGAATTTTAACATATCATTATGGTGTAAAACTGGTGCAAAAAAGTGAATCAACCATTGTAGATGAAATATGAAGCATTTATGGTGCAAAATCGGTGCAAAAAATAACATAATATGAGTCCAGTATATATAACATAGAGAAAAATGTAAATTATCATTTTTTTCTAAAAATCTAGTGCAAAACTGACCAAATAAGTGGTTGTGTCTTGTACATACCCCTAATTTGATAGTTGATTTTAGTGAATCTAAAAACTAAGTGATAACAAGTAAATATTTTGAACCAACCTGCGTAAATCATCTTGGAACACATGTTGTGCATGATGCCCTCAACTTGGAACAAACCTATGACACTTTATAAAAATTATGATTAGATAGTTGTTGAAATATGATTTGTGCATTGAATTTGATTATGGAATTATATAAATTATTAATTTTGTTTACTAGGACAATAACGCATTGTTTTGGACATGATCAATTTGTGCCCTTGTCTAAATAGAGCATTGTTGTCTACAACTACTTTTATGTATTTTTTAAGTATGAACAATGATCAACTATGTAAAACCTGATGATTCTTGACTATTTTGTATATTGCTACAACTTAGGCTCTAATATAAGTTGTTATGCATGCCCCCTCTTTTGAGGTGAGTTGTGAAGCCTGCACAATAACTTAACTCAAAAAAAAAGTTATGCTATAAATGCTATAAAAATTTGTAAATATGAATAGTAATGATAACATGAAGAGCATGGCATCATCACATATAAATTAAACAAGATAGTGATATAAGATTTGTATACACCCTAATTTGGTCAAACAACCACTAGTATTATGTCTTATGTTGCTCTTTCACATGAAGATCTTTGTGATGAATATAGCCCTTGTTTGCATGGTCATTTTGGGTCTTTTGATATTTTTTCTCTTATTTTTCCTATTTTTTACACCTCTAGTGGTCCTGAGTCGCCTTCTCTCAGTCACAAGAGCCTCTAGCTTGTCCTTTCTAGCCTTAACTCTGTTTTTAGACCTCAGGACACTAGCATCATTACCAGGACAATAGCACCATGTGGTGCTAGTGTCCAATTATGGCTCTAGCATTTAACGGTCATTTTCTCCTATGTTTTAAGTCTTAACCTTACCTTGAGCCTTTTCTTATGTTTTCTTCCCTCTTTTGTGGCTTGTTAGCCAATGAACAAGGTCTTACATCCAAATCAAAGTTTCTTACATATAAAGAGTCTCACGAGGCATTTTACATCTAACACTTATTATTTTGGCACATAATTACATAAAATTAGTCAATATTAAAACTCAATACTTTTCATAATATTTAGTTATTACATTTAAACATTGCATGTTTTATCAAATAAAGGCCTAAGCAAAAGTCATTCTAATATACCATGCACATTGATTATGCATGTTCCCTAAGGGAGAACTACATGTGATCTGAGACCCTTAGCATTGGATTAATGTAAGGAGTGTCTAAGACAACAGGGGTTCTGTTCCACATGATCGTAATATTCCACAACCTAATTTTTCCCTTTATTTTACATTTGATTTGGTTTTTGTTTCATGTGTGTAGGTCTTCATTAGGGTTTTAAAGGATATTTAATGAGACAGTGACACATGCGAGCTTTCAAATTATATATAACTACCTACAGGTCCCCCAAAATCTCCTAAAGCTTCTTTGAAACTTTCATACATCTCCTCCAAGAGGGACACTAGCACCACATAACACTATTATCCACATAAGGGCACTACTATCTGAAACCTAATCTTAGATACAATCACATAATGAAAGGTGTCTAACTATTTCTCAATCCTATTTTAGCCTCTTGAGTCATGAAAATACCTATTTTGCTCTAGATAAGTACCATTTCTTCACATATTTGGTATTTTAAGAAAGGCTTGTCAAATCAATTATTTCATATTTTCATTCCAAGTTATTGTTATACTCAACCCTTTAATAACATATGATTTACATACCCTAAGTCGTAAATGGTTAAAACATTTGGTGAACACATCTTATTTTAAATATTGTTTAAAACCCTGGTTTTGCCTAGGGTTTACCTTCTTCAATTTTTGTGCACTAAATTAGGATTACAAACTTCTATTTTTTCTTGATTTTTGGTATAAGGTGGTTCATTCAAATTAATCCTATATTATGGTTTCATCAATTTAATATAATTCAAAAAAATTCAAAACAAGTCTCATTCAAACCCTATATCACATATTAGGTCCTTATACATCCAAATACTATCAATTAGGATTTCAAGTACAATCTTAATTTCTTCTACGCATTGGGTTAAATATTTATAGTAGTTGCACATATACCTGTGTTATATTATATTCTACCCCTTGTGTGATTTTTATTCATTATTAAATTATCTTGTTTTGCAAGTTTAAAATGGCATCCAAGAAGTCTCTTACCCCTCACCCAGTTGATGAATTTTTGAATTTTTCTCATAATTATAATAATGAATAGATAAATTTTCAAGATTGCACATTAGTACATGATAATGATTTCATTTATAATGATGATGATGACTATTATTGTAATGATGGATATGAGGATTACTGTTAGCATGCCAATGAAAACATTGATGAGGATATACTAGATACATCTTCTTCTCTATCCTCTCCCTCTTTTCCCACACCTTGAAATCAAACTAACAATATAATTCCAAAGGAAAATTTTGTTATTAGTGCTTTACTCTAATGTGATCCTAGCTTTTCAACAACTTTCAGTACCTCATTATTCAAATTAAATTAATACAAGTGCAATACACAAAATCCAATTTTGCATGATTCAAGTAAATTAGACAAGAGCAATGCATCTTCTTTACCCTTCTCAGTTGAATTCAAAAAAACATGTACCAATGATGGTACACATTTTACCAATGCACAAACTAAATTAAACAAAATTATTTTATCACCTTATTTTGCATTTCAATCTCAATGCAATGATTCTTTGCAACATATTGATAATGCAAATGTCTCTAACTCTTCTCCTACATGTCTTAATATGCCAAATGAAAACATGATTGCTACTTCTTCTACCCTCAACTCCAAGGTTGAAAGTAATAATCATTCATGCACTCCACAAATAACTAGTGAAGAAAAGCATTGCATTACACCCACACAGGATGACATATTACATCATAATAAAAAGGTAAAATCTTCTCTTACTCTCTTTCTTGGTGAGCATGTGAATGATACTTCTTCTACTCTTGCTTTTACAAGTGAATTAAACTTTGATTATTATGAACATTATAATAATGATGATTACTATGATTATGGTCAAGAAGACACACAGTCTACACCTTCTAGTTCTCCCCCTGTTTCACCTATTTCTCACATTCAAACTAATGTTAGGTCAAATGATAAAACACACACACACACACACTTATTCTTATGTTCATAGTTTACATAACTTAAATTTACATGATAATAAAGTACCTTCAAGTCCATTAACATGTGATACTTCTATTCAAATTAATAAAATAAGAGATACCAATGAATCTCCCTCAACCCCTTACTAAAGTAGAACTTATTTCTCAATCTAACCTACACGAGGGGGATAACTTATTTCCCTCAAACCAAGTCTAAGCTATCACCCCTCCAAAATTTACAAAGAGCAAACCAGTCCTCCCTAAAAAAGGTTCCCGATGCAATATACCAATGGCTAAGATAAATAACAAAATTCAAGAGTTAAATGAACCCATTGGTGATGATAATATACCTTCATAAATGGTAATTTACTTGATGCATTCCATGGGTGCTTTGCAACAACAAGTACACTATCTCACATTGGAGAATAAAACATACCAATCTTTGGCCAATTCTAATGTCATCCATGGCAATCCTATTCCACGTAGAATCTTCACTATAAAGTTACAACCCAACTTTAAAATACTAGTGTTGCCCAAATTTGATAGCCATAGAGACCCATACCTATACCTTCAGGCTTATGAGAAAGCCATGACACATATCACCAACAAGTTGACTATACTATAATTATTTCCAAAGTCCCTAGACAGGTAGACACTAAATCAATTTCATTATACAATCCCTAGTGGATCATTACATACATATACTGAGTTAAAAACAGTCTTTCTCAAGCACTACATACATAATAAGGGACCTTGAGTCACATATGAGAGGTCGCCTTCATTACACCAAGGTGAGACAAAATCAACAACTGAATACATTCTAAGATTCAAATCATGTTTGCATTAGTTGATTTACCAACTGATAGATTTAGAGGTACAATACATCTTTCCTAGAGGCCTCATTTTTGGAAAAATTATTATATCAGACATCCAAATCATTTTACCATCTATGCAACACAACTATAATGTTATAGATAAAATTGGGACTAGTTACACATTTAAAGTTAGATTTAGATATAGGTTTCTTAGAGCCACAATAATCTAACATGGTACAAGAACCTACTCCACTTCTGATTAAGAAACCCATGGAATAGAAAAAACTAATAAAGATACTCAACAAAGGAAAAGAATCACTTCATAGAGCACCGCTTATAGTGAATAGAGCACATGATACACACATAGGGGTTATACAAATTTTAGACAGAGATAGACCTCATGATATCTTGCTTACATTATTAGATAAGGAAATGATCACACTTCCTCCTAATCATCGCCATCCAACACACCATCTGCATAGGGTAAAAAATATGCCATATTGTAATTTTCATAAGATAAATGGACATTCAGATAGCAACTATTATGCATTCTGAGACCATATTGACTAATATGTCAATAGAGACATTATAACATTCATAGATGGGGCACTGAGATATCAGTCTCCACAGTTTCCTAGAGCACACTCCTCTATAATAGAGTTATCAAAGGATGTTCCCTTTAAGGAGCCATTAGTTACTCATTGTATGAGCCATGTGGTTTCTAGCAATCAAGATATTTAAAATAATCACACCAATCAAGATATTTAAAATAATCACAGAGATCATACCATAACCTTAGTTTGCACACCAATCAAGATATTTGGAAACAATCATAGAGAATAGAGCATAATCTCAATTTGTACACCAATTGAGATATTTAGAAATAATCATAAAGATTAGAGTATAGTCTCAATTCAATCGCCGATCAAGATATTTGTAAGAGATCCTAAAAATAAAAAAATAGTCCATCAATAAATCAAGATATTTACCAAAGATCACAGATCTCATAGCACAGTTCTCATATGACAAATAATCAAGCTCTTTGTTATAGAGTTTACACACCTAGACAATAGCAATGTATCACATGCAATATCAATTATAGATTCTACTTCTACACTGACACAACTTGAGAAGTACGGTCATTTATTCACCATGCCATATGGGTTTAGATAGTGCATACTGCAATTACATGATCCACACACATATATCCTATAAAACCTATACTAACAAATAACATTCCTATTCCATTACACATGTCTACTTAAACATTAGTAAACAGATTAAAAAAATCATTTCCATCACTTAGACAAATACCATATTCCAGTATCACCATTTGACACAATGAAAAAAATTAAACACATCTAAACATGCACAATATAACTAGATCAAGACACCAATATACATAATGCCCATATAAAAACAAACATCCATATATATATATATATATATATATATATATATATATATATATATATATATATATATATATATATATATATATATATATATATAACTCAGAACATAGTTTCAATATAAATACTATAAATCACTCAATATTTTGAACATGGCCACTAGGACCACCCTCGTCACTTTCACTCTCAGATATATCCATACTAGAACTAGAGGCCCATTATCCCTCTGTGACCTCGATCGATGCTTGCATCTGCTCTCTCTCTCTCTCTCTCTCTCTCTCTCTCTCTCTCTCTCTCTCTCTCTCTCTCTCTCTCTCATAACACACTCAGTCTGACCATACACTCTGCATGCTCTCGATGTATACGTATGTAATCATCCATTATCTGGTTACTTGTCCCACCTAGAGAATCAAGTGCGAGCATGGTCCATCTTCGTAACTTTGTATGTGCCTTGTCCATGTCCATAGTTGCTCACCTATATACTGTAGTAGCTATGGTAGCTTGATCGAATGAATGGGCATGAACACCAATAACATCTGTGTCCCTCTTCACTAATCCATTATCTATGGCATCATTAGGAATATGCCATGTTAGTACATCAAGCACAAACTTGATGGTAGTCTCCCAATACTCATCATTACCTAAACTTGAACATATCAACACAATGCATCAAATACCTAACCAAGTAAATAAGTAACCAAATACACAAAATATACAAATATATAATAACAACTCACCATCAATAGCCCTAAGGGGTTCCACATCTTGTACATCCTTCGTAATGATCCCACCTCTCAAAAATAGAGGTGCCTATCTATGCTCTCTCCATGAGGCTATATAGGCATAAATAGCTTGTACATTGTCCACATCTAGTACATCAATCACCAAATATCACTCTGTCAATGAAATTGGGGTTAAATCTATATTTGATGGTTTAAGCCTACTACTTGGCCTCACTAGAACCCGAGAACTCCTCAACCATGCCACTAGCATTGGGGGCACATCCTGAGTAACACCAAACTATCATGTCACCTATTCATATTGGAACCTCTCAAATACATTGACCCAACATTCATGTAACCAATAAATCATTCAAACCCATCTCAGTTGAACATCATCCTTAGGCCATCCATTATAGCCCCTATAGGGCTTCCAAATAATGTCTCTAGTCATCAACCTATCAAGCACCTGCTGACACTACATTGTGCTCCTCCTATGCATGGAAGTCATCTTAATCCACCTCTATCCAAATGACCAAGGTTAAGCCCAATCACCTTATTGAGGCAACATCAGTTTACTCATTGTTATATGCTCATATGCCTAATAGTGTAATAGTGAGGAAGATCCAATACCTCCTACACACATCTCCTACGTAAAATGGTACAAATATTGGTACAAGTGGGCTAGCATAGTGTGACTCCATGAGTGTATGGTGCCATGCTCCTCTATGTCTTGCACTATCTCATGCATCTTATATGAGATCAATACCCCACTTCCATGTACAACCACGAGTGAAGCCAATAAAATTACTATGAATTTTTGTGATCATATAACATTTTCTATGATAATAAATGACAATAATATATCACTGTGGTTCCTTGAATGATGAGCCCTTGTAGACATCACATAAAAACACATAACAACCTACTATATAGCTCAATCACTAGTTTCCTCGTATAATCTTACTCTTTGCCCAGTAATAGGTAACCACATGATCTTATACACATCCTCTAGGGTGACAATCATCTTCCCAGTAGGTAACCAAAATGTGTAGGTATTTACATCCCACCTCTCACACAGTGCAGTCATCATGTGTTTATCCTAGGGCATCAGATCTAAGGATGTCACATGACTCAGACCAACTCTCTCTACCATGACCATATTGACATCTATTATTGCCAACCCCCGTAATGTCTCCATCATCCAACCACTCTATAACTCTCTCATGTGCACATCAACCTATAAAAATATAACCAAATCTGACATTACCAATGCAAAATATCATATCAATAGATAATAATTATCATCAAACACCAATTAGTAATAATGAGCATCATAAATTAGGGCTAATGGACACTAACACTACATATGGGATAATAGTGTTGGACAATAGCGCCATACCTAAGACACTAGCATCATATCTTGGACATTAGCGCCATTATCATGACAATAGCACCACATTTCCAAAAATGGCCCTAAACTACCAAATTTCCAATAAAATTATTTAAAAATACAAAAAATATAAAACTAAGAAAAAAATAGGCTCCTTACTAGGGTAACGTCTTCCCCAACTTAGATAATCACCTCCACCTCCTCATATCGGGTCAAATTCACTCCTCATCTCCTCGACATACTCTTTAGCTTAGAACAAACAATAAATATCAACTCAAATGATTCAAATGAATTGTTAAACTAATAAATTAACCTATTTAAGTCACATTTATAAAATTCCACGTTACTAATGTTGACATTACACACCAATTTCATAAACTAATACCAACTTCTTGCAAGTGCGATATCTAGAGAACCATAACTCCAATTTATGACCTGTTTCTTGCATGTGGGACTTGACCTCAATATACCTCACCCTATATTGGTTAAACTAATACCACGATCATATTTAACTCTATAAAATGAAAAAATCAATATTCTTATAAAAAATATAGACCAAAAGGTTTATCTCATTACCAATTTTAACAACTTACTCGGTCACAATCGATAAAATATGCAAACCTACAACAACATCACCATAGTTAACTATCACCATCATATCAATTATTACTACTTTTGGTTAGACTCCCTTACCTTATTCTTGAATCTCTTACCAAAGGGTGGATACACATAGATCAACTTAGATAAATATTCAGATACATGGGTCTACTCAGATACAAACATTCAGACACACAGGTCTACTCAGATACAAATATTTACACACATAGGTCTATTCATATACATATATTCAGACACATAGGTTTACATGGATATAAATTTTGACATAGAAATATAGGTTTACATAGATATATAGTTTGATTCAGACATATAGGTTTACTTAGGTATACAGTTAGACTCAGATATATAATTTGGCTCAATTATACAATTTTACTCAAATATATAGTTTGACTTAGATATACAATTTGACTCAGATATACAAATATTAAAATATACAATGTAATTATTCAAAAATTAGGATTAGGGGCATGACTCAAAGGACATGTCCTTGATCTCTATTTTTAGATTGTCAGGTAACACTCATATTGTCACTAGGATACCACCAAGGTTTCACCAGTTTGGGTCACATGACCATCTGCAATGGTTGATACATATCCCTCTACCAGACCCAATTTACATACTCAGATTCAGTACACGTATCATAATTGGGGAAAATAGTCCTTGTTTCTCCACATATTTAGTTTACATACTTAGATTCAGTACACATATCAGAGTGGGGGCAATCAAACCTTGTTTCTCCACATAACCAATTTATATACTCAAATTCAATCCAGATATCAAGGAGGGGGCAAAAGATGGTTTTGTTCCTCATGATTTAGTTTAATATTTAGATTCAATACAGAGGACACCCACATTATGGATTTATTTTTCACGTATTTCACTCCAGTTCCTATCCACTTCTCTAGCCAAGAAGTGAGACAAGTCTAGAACACATCTACATAAGTACATGTACACATTCATCTTTTTTTTTCCTCTAGTACTTTCATTTCATATCACTAATAGAATAAAAAGGGGGCAAATGTATACAACCTAATTTGGTCAAGCAACCATAAGTACCATGTCTTTTGTTTATCTTTTACATGAAGGTCTTACTAATGAATATAACCCTTGTTTGCATAGTCATTTTAGGTCTTTTGATTTTTTTATGCCTTATTTTCCCTATTTGTTGCACCCTTAGTGGTCCTGAGTCACCTCCTCTCAATCACAAGAGCCCCTACCCTATCCTGCCTGGTCTTAACTCTATTTTTAGGCCTCAAGAAACTAGTACCATTATGAGGACAATATTGTCATGTGGCGCTAGTGTCCAATTATGGCTCTAGTGTCTAACAGTCATTTTCTCCCATGTTTTGGGTCCTAACCCTACCTTGAGCCTTCTCTTATGTTTTTGTCCATCTTTTGTGACTTGTTAGCCATTGAATAAGATATTACATTCAAATCAAAGTTCATTTTATATAAATAACCTCACAAGGCATTTTACATATAACACTTACTATTTTGGCACATAATTACATATAATTAGTCAATAGTACAACTCAATACTCTGCATATTACTCATCTATTACATTTAGACATTACATGCTTTATCAAATAAGGGCCTAAAAAAAATTAATTATATCATATCATGTCCATTTATTATCAAATAAGGCCCTATAATAGTTTTATGGTCTAAATATGTACAAAGTATATCAAAATTGAATCCTTTAAAATAAGAAACAAATATTTCTTTGGTGTAGTTCCAGCTGGAACAATTCTTCCTTTCTTGGACTATCTACAAATTATCTTGTTTTTCAGACTTTGAACCTGCAGAGTCCGTAGATAAGGACCTATAAGTCCATAGAAATGGAAGACTGGGGGAAAAAATGGAACTTCTCCAAAATGTTGTTTATGCCATCTTTCCCTTGTATTCTTCAAAACCAAAACACTAAAACATGTTACTTGTTAGGTATAAATGACAAAATAGTAACTCAACCTTTGGCTTGACTTAAATGAGATAAAGTATCTATTTTCCATGCTACAATTAGCTAAAAATCTATGATTTGGATAAGATTATATTCTTAGAGAGATGAAATGAAGGAAATTCATGTTAATATTGAGCCATATTTTGGGCTCATCATCTCCCCCAGGCTTTACCTTTTGCAAGTCCCATTGCAAAAATTAATCTAGATTCATTGGTTCTAGGTCTATTCTCCATGCACTTACTTAGATCATAGTCATCAAATTCATATATGATATGATGATTTGTACTACTTGTAAATTCTTTATACCTTTAAATTATTTGTTTTCAGATGTTAAATTTTTCATTAGATTGAGTTGCCCAATTCTACCATCCTAGAATTGGTATAACTAACAAAGGGGGTTTGTACCTCATTCTAATCCACATATTTTCTCCATTAGAATTCAATACTACCACAATCTCATCAAGGATTGCTTCAACTCTTCTCTTTCTCCATCTTAAATTGTTAGGAGATATAACCTCACGTCTCTTGAGAGAGACTGGTAATAGATCCCATCTTTTAACACTGGCTATAACAACTGAATCAAAGTTATGCCTAGTGAAAAGGTCAAATGAGATAGTGAAATTATACAAAGCTTCCAAATAATGATTTTTGACATCAGCATTCTGGTAGGCAATCTTGAAGTTTTGTTTTACCAATCTGAGAATGGAAAAAGTTTAGTCTCATGCATAACCCTGTAGTTTTAGCATGCTTTGTATATTCTTCAAATCTACTTTTCCAAGCTAACTAATTTTTGAAGGTGGAATGGAGTGATCTTAGTTGAACTTATCCTACATGTAGATTGATTAAAAAATTGTTGTGATCATGATCTCCTATTATCAAGTCATGCAAATAAAATTCACAAAAGACATCTTGATTGTCACGCTTAAAATTGTAAAATATTTCTAAAAATGCAAATGGATCCAAAATCTTGTAGGGAAGATGGTAAGAAAATCTAAGAATTTGACATCTATAGAATTGTTCAAATAGAAATAGACTATATGCAGGAGTAGGACTTTTGCAGGCCAAAAGAGCCTCTCCTAGTTTACAAGCATTTTGCAAGTCTTCTTCCAAAGTCTAAGTTTTAGTTTATAATATATGTTTTTCACTTTTAAATATCTTATTTATAGTGACTAAAACTTTATTCTTCTATTTGAATGTTTGGTATTGCTCTTGATCCTGATGAAACATTTCTAACGGAGGAATGTATGGATGGCTAGTTTGACATTCTTGATCAATAAATGCTTTAAGAGAATAGGTACGCTGACTATCCTTTTTAGGGATAATAGTAGGAAGTGTCTGAGAAGAATTCAATAGTTTTTATTTTATTATTTGATTTTCATTCTCAAGACTCTATATATATCCATAAATTGACTTCTTCCTCCTCTTTTTGTTTTATTGTTTTTTTAAGTTCATTAATTTTCAAAGCACAATTCAAAGATGTTGTTTCTAAATTTTGTACTAACACAAAATAAAGTTGATCCTTACTATGTAGTTGGCTAACTAGATCTAACATATCTATTGCTTGTTGTTGGATCAACTGTTGAGCTTTAGAAAGTTCTAGTGGTAGCTACATGATAAGGTCCTTTGGACTAGATGATTATCCTTCTTCAAATGTACATGGAACTTTTCATTTGTCTAATGAAACTTCAATTTGAGAATTTTGTTCTTCTATTGTGTTACCTTACTCAGGTTATGATTCCCTTGTTTTAGCTGGAGAGATTTCTGATCTTCCAATGGTTGTATGGCAGGGCTTTCCACATGTTCTTCTATAAGAGCTATTTCAGGAGTCTCTCATTCTTCAATATTATACTATTCTAAAGGTTAAGATAGTTGCTTAAGACTATCCAAAGTATTCACTATTTCTTGTTCATATTCATCCAAAAGAATCAACTTGTTTCTCCTTTTCTTAGTTATTTGGGCTACACTTGAAAGTTCTTCTACTGTAACAGTCAAACCCTTAAACTTCTCAGGTCCTATTGAGGTAACAACTTGTCTTTTTAATTTTCTTCTTCCTGAGTAGAGGATTGGTTGCTCAATAGGTTCTTGAGGTTCTTGTGGAGGCTATGAAATGGTGAGGTTTTGAGCAACTTGAGATTTTATAACCCTTCTTGAAGAGAGAGGAGTTTCCTTTATAACTATAGGTTTGATTTTTCCTTGAGTTTATTTTCTTGGTGGGTATATCAATTGTAAGAGATTGTCTTTATGATTGGATTGATCATGATGTTCTAACTTCTTCCTATATAGGTAGGGCTAAATTTTTGTAATGATTCTATTTTCAAAGGCTTCCCAAACTTCTTTCATATATTGTAAGAAATGATGCTGAAGAATAAGGTGAATGAGGCCATGATGCCTGAGGGAAGGATTAGGGGTTGTGGTCATCACTTAGAGGGCACCATATAATAAATATGGAAGGTTAATTTTTCACTAAGGGTTTTGCCTTCCATGTTTAAGATGTATCAATATTTTCATGGCTTCTCCTCCTAAAAGACGACATTACCCCTCACAGGTGATATACTTGATTACCCATAATGCCACAGACTACGATGGCTTTGAAAGCAAATCTCTACGGATCCCCTTAGCTTTCCTTTTTAAATTAATCAAGCATGTAGCTCTAGTTTATTCATTGTCGTTAAATTGAGTAATCAAGTCATTAAATGGAATTATTCTTGTTACTTTCATCTAAGATTTATATGATTTCACTGATAACCTGACTAGACACTAAAATAACTACTCCTTCAACAATAGAAAAATTAGGAGTAAGGTTTTTTATGAATTCTCTTACCAATGTCTCATGGAAGCCCTAAAATATCTGAATAAATGGTTGCCAACCATTTACCTCAAACACTGCCACAGAAGCCCTATTGCTAAGGAATTTGGTTACCTTCCTTGATTCTGACCTTGTCTTTTGCCTCATTCTTGCTTGAATTTATGAGCTCAAATCAAATTGTTGTCTATTGTAGTAGAATTTTCTAATTCAAACCAGGGTTTGCACTAATTATTCTTGGGATTTGAAGGAAAGAGGTACTAATAAAATTTGTAGAAACTAAAAACCCTGTGTTATTACCATCGTTATTTCACACGTATTTTAGTCCCATCTAATTTCTATGAAATAGGCTAGCCAACTACCATGATGACTTGGATGATGACGTGACATAGTGGTAATTTATTACTTGCGTGGGAGGAACATTTGTAACTTCTACCACCATAGGCTTTTACTTATTGCCTTCAATCTTTGTTATTTTGAAGCCTTTATGGGATGTTGCCATAATGTCCCATCATTATGATTGACGATGTAATTAATTGTATTGGATATATTTATCCATTATAACATGCGTTCCCTCATTTCTTTCTTTTGCATGCTGTGATTATTCCTCTCTTTAGGGGATAGATGCTTATCTAGTTGTACTTTTTCATCTCTATAGGATTAACCTTATTTAAATCAAAAACCTCTAGTTCACTAAAACATGAATAAATAAAACTTATCATTCACTTATTCTTACCTCAGATCTTGTTCTTCTCTTACCATTTATCCTGTATAAGTAAAATTGTATGAATTAGTTAGCATGTTTCAAAGGAATAATCTAAAGTTTTATTGCATGAGGAAATCAATCAGGATTGCATGATCAATTTTATTTTAGTTTTAGTTTTTTGCCCTTTGGCCAGCAATTGTTGGTTTTCTAACTAAGGCCCTTTATCAATGCATAACTAGCCAACAAGTTGGTTTTTGAGTCATGCATTATCAATAACATCCTTGAAAGGATTTTCACTATTATTATTATTATTATTATTATTATTATTATTATTATTATTATTATTATTATTATTATTATTATTATTATTATTGCCAAAAGAGAGCAATCACTAAGGAACAAGTTCCCTAGAAAAAATAAGTTCTTCTAGGAAAGTTACCTGACATTGCATTTTCTAAACAAATTCCTCTTTAATAAGGGGCTTCTGGTAAAGTTTTAGTCTATGTCCACTGACTAGTAAAGTGCTTCGATTGTCATCAATGGGCATTAACTTGACATAACTATTTCCAAAGACCTCCTCTATTTGATATGGTCCCAACCACCTTGTCTATAGTTTACCTTTGAATTATTGAAATTTTGAGTCAAACAATAATGCCTAATATCCTTTTTAAAACTTTCATTGTTTGATGTGTGAGTCATGCCAGATTTTCCTCTGATTTTGGACCAATTTAGTCCTTTGTAATGCTTCAATTCTTATTTCATCAAGTTGATGGAGCTGCATGAGTCTCTCCTTTTGTGCTTCTTCCAATTCAATTCCCACTTATAATGTTGTTTTCAATGTTTGTAATTCAAATTCAATAGAGAATGGAGGTTATTACCATAAACTAGCTCATAAGGTGAGAAGTCAGTAGTTATTTTCCAAGTACTATTATAAGCCCAAACTACTTCTGGTACTTTGTCTGCCCAATCTTTTCAGCTGATACTAACAATCTTTGTTAAATAATTTCTAATTCTCTATTTTTAACTTCAACTTATACATTGGCTTGTGGGTGGTATGGAGAAGACTTCCTATGCTGAGCTTGATATGCCTTCATGAAGTATTTTATCATATTTGACATGAATTTGGGTCCTTGATCTAAGACTATCTCCCTTAGAGCACTGAATCTTTGCATAATCTTGAAGTACAAGAAATTTGCCACAACTTGTTCTTAAGCATGAGTTAAAACTTCTACTTCTACCCATTTAGTGACATAGTCTATGCAAATGAGCAGATACTCCTTTCCTTTGGAAGGGGGGTCCATAGCTCCTACAAAGTCAATTCCTCATTTCTCAAATGGTTCCAAAACTAGTTGAGGATGGAGAGGCATATAAATTGAAAGAGTGGGTTACCCTATTCTTTGGCATGCATCACATTGTCTAACATACTTCATGACTTTTCTGTGAAGATGAGGCCAGTAGTATCATGCTCCAAGGATTTTGTGTATAGTCCTTATGGTTAAGTAATTTCCTCCTCCTGGTTCATCACAATAAGCCCTGATGATGTCATATGCTTTATTGTTTGTCACACACCTGCGAGACACATGATCAGATCCAAGTTTAAATAACATTATATTAATCCATTTAAAATAAGAACATTCTCTCATTAAACATTTTCTTTCCTTTTGTGAAAAATATGGAGGAAAGTTCCTTGTAACAAGGTAGTTAGTTATATTAGCAAACCATGGAGATTTTGCTGAAATGGCAAACAGTTGTTCATCTAGAAAATCATCATCCATTAGTTCTTCTTTACATGAAGTGTTGATTCTAGACAAGAAATCAACAACCACATTAACATTTATAGGTTTATCTACGATAGTGATATCAAATTCCTATAAAAGCAACAACCATCTAATAATTTTTCCTCCCATTATCAGTTTGTCGGTAAGGTACTCAATGCCTAAGTGGTCTATATAGATAAACACCTTGTAGCCTATTATATAATGTCTAAATTTTTTTATTGCATAGGCTAAAACAAGGAATTCTTTTTAGTTGTGATGTGATTTCTTTAAGCAGGAGTCATGTTTTTATTGATGTAGTAGATAACATACATATGATCATTCTCATATTTCTGTCCCAGGATTGCACCCATTGTTATGTTGGAGGCATTTGTTTATATGTGGAAGGGTTGTGTCCAATCTGGTCCTCTCAACACTGGAGTAGTACTAAGCTTGGCTTTGATTGTCTCAAAAGCTTATTGGCAATCATCACTCCATATAAACTCATCATCCTTATAAACAAGGCAAACATTGGAGCAAGTATTTTACTGAAGTTGTCTATGAAGCATCTATAATAGCCAACATGGCCCAAGAAACTCTTGACTTCTATTTATGTGTGTGGAATGGGGAGGTTGGAGATTATCTCAATTTTCTTTGGGTCTACCTGAATACCTTTTTCAGAAACATGGTGTCGTAGCACTTTTACCTGATCCATCATTAAAAAGCATTTTCCATAGCTTAGTGATAATTAATGCTCCTCCCATCTTGTCAAAACTCTTTCCAAATTGATAAGAGTTTCCTCATAGGTTTCTCCATGGATAGTGAAATCATCCATGTAGACCTCTACATAGTCATTTGTGAGGTCAAAAAATATTTCTAAAACTACTATTTGAAAGGTTACAAGAGCATTACAAAGTCCAAATGGGAGCACTTGATAGGGAAAGGTTCCCCAGGGGTAGGTGAATGTGGTTTTGCCCTAATGTTTAGCTACAATTATGATTTGGTTATATCCACTAAATCCATCCTTAAAAGAGAAATATTTCTTCCCTACCAAATTATAAAGAACTTGATTAATGAAGGGAAAAGGAAAATAATCTCTTAAAGTGACCTTGTTCAATTCTCTATAGTCCACACACACACCCCACTTCCCATTATTTTTTGATACAATCACTAATGGTGAAACCCACTGGCTGTCTGAGATGGGGTGGATAAATCCCATGTCCAACAAATTTTGAATTTCTATTTTCACTGTCTTTCAATGCTAGATTTATTCTTCTTTGTGGTTGTCTTATTGGTTTTACTGACTCTATGTGGATGTAATGTGTGAAAACTCTTGGGTGAATCCCTTTCATGTTAGTATAATCCTAAGCAAAAGCCTTGATGTGTCATTCTAGTACTTCAAAGAGTTTGACCTCCTCATCATTTGTCAATCAACTATTGATATTAAAAACTTTTCTAGGTAATATCATGTGAGATTTAGTGTTTGGATTATTAGATTCCACTTACTTATATTCAATAATTAAGGATTTTAGAGGGCATGTATGAGGAAGTGGCATATGGAATGTGACTATGTTCTTAATAAATCCTTTTCTAGGAGGAATATCTCATACTAATGGGCAATGGAATGTACTCAAGAATTATGTTTGTTATGAATTTGCATAATCCCATACACTTGTTTGGATCATCCTATGGTAATATGATGAAGTATCAAAAGGATTGAGAGAATATGCCACTAGTAAGTTTGCACAGTCCATAGATTCTGGACTGACATGGTCTTAGATTATAGATTTATTTCTTCGCTCAATTCTTCTAAATGTTTTTTGACTGTAATCATGGCCAAGGTTGAAAGCTCATTTGTGTTGTTATCTAAATCATCTACCCAAATATATTCTATGTGTTTGACTAATGGTTTTGCAAGAGGATACAAGGAAATGCATTTGGATTTTAGACCATTGAAAATGGTCATATCTCCTGACCTGTAATCAACCAATGCTACTACAGTAGCTAACCATGGTCTTCCTAGGATTAGAGGGTATCCCAAATTCTTTGTTTTGGTTTGCAACACCATAAAATCAATTGGACATTGCCAAGACTTAATAAGTACTACAACATTTTCTATAATTCCTTCTGGTTTGGTTACATACTAATCTGCCATATGGAGAATGGTAGATGTAGATTGCATTTCCATGAGGGATAGTGTTTGGAGAGTATCAGTTGTCATGACTTTGATTGATGCTCCTAAATCCACTAGAAAATTAGGGATTTCCTTTCCTCTTATTGTGACTGTTATGAATGGACTGCCTAGGTCTGCATACTTGGGTATTAACAACTTTCCTATTAATAAGTCAGCTACCTTACCATCAACATGTATGGTTTTTGGATACTATTTCTTTGTTCTAGGTGTTTTGACACACAAGTTCTTGATGATTTTTTTAAATTTCAAAATGTCCCTAATAGCTTGTATTAGGGGTACCTCAATGTTGATCTTTTGTAGTTCATGAGTCAAGTATGATTCTTGTTTGATTTCAACCTCTTTCGATATGTTAGAAAAAATAACTTCTAGCGTAATGGTGTTTTCTTTGGGTTTTTCAGATCTTTCATTGGTTTTTATTTCTTTATTGTTTGACTGAGATAATTTTATTTCTTTTTTTTCATTAGGTACCTCAGAAATGAGTATAAAACATTCTTTTACTATTTTCCCTAACCTTAGTTGTATATCAGAACAATCAATAGCTCCCACATTTATTATTCCCCTTATTCATTAACATAAATAGGTGTTGGTGGTTTATTATTTGGATTGGCTATTATTTGAGTAGGCATTGGAGGCTAATTGACTTGTTTTGGATGTTGGAAATATGGGGTGGCATTATGGTTTGCTACTGGGGTGGTCTTCTCGATTGGTTATATTATTGAAGTGGAGTTCATTGTGGATTCCATTAAGGATTCCAATGTGGATGTGGTTGTTGTGGAGGCATCCATGGTTGTTGTGGCAACATCCATGCTTGAGGTGACACCCAATCTTGTCTATGCTATGAAATTTAAGCTGGGAGCATTTGAGTTTGACCCCACATAGGTGGAGGTGTTGGAACATTCCATGGTGCTATCCATGGATTGGCTAGATTTCTTGCACCAAACTATCCTTGGACCTGATGTTATGGAAATAAATTGCACCTTTGGACATAGTTTACCTCTTTAATGGATTGAACATTTGATTTTATTTGATTTTTCAAGGTAGGCAGGAGGGTACAATGATTTGTGTCATGGTCTATTCCTTCATAGATTCCATAAAAATAAATGTTTGTTTTGTCTAAAGGATAGTCTATAAGAGCATGTTTCAACCTACTCTTGGGACAATATATTGCCAATGGTTCTATGGCATTGGCTTTAGCCTACAAGCCATCCAATGTGGTGTTTAGTGTAACTAGAATGTCTATTTTTAGATTAGAAAATTCTTCCATTAATTTGCCTAGTTCAGTTGATTTCCCTAATTTTCCTTTCCTCATGTCTGGTTTGGTTCAGGAGTAGTTGGTACAGAGCTCTGAGATTTGATGAAATAATAGTTTATTTATGTCTCATCCACCCATTAAGTTTAATGCATCTCTGATGTCCTCATCTAGTCCTTTGAGGAAAACCAGTTTTAGGATGTCCTCGGTAAGTGGGTACTGCTTTATTTGTAAGTAAACAAAAATATGTCCAAACAATCTTCCAAGGATTTGTCTTCATTTTATTTGATTTTAAAGAATTATTCCTTTCTTTCTCTCACCTTGCAATAATCTTGATAATTATTCAAGAATTCAATTTCCATGTCCTACCATGTATGAATAGCATTACCTGGTAAACCCATGAACCATCTCATGGCTGCATCTTTAAGAGTTGATGGAAACAATTTAGTTTTTGATTGTCTATTGTGTAGTCATAAGTTTGACACAACACCTTAAAATCAAACAGAAACTAGTTAGGATCTTCTGAGGATCTTCCCCAAAAATTTGGTAAATTGGCAAGGGAAGTATTTTTCATGGTAGTTTGATCATTAAGATCTGCAATAATAGAAAAGGAAAAAGTCCTTCATGGTTTTGCACTTATCGGTCTTATTGATCAGTCATGTCTTCTTCTTCTGATGGTTCTTCAAAGCTAGGATTGGCTTCGCAAAGAATGTTTATGTGACTGGTGGTGGGTTGATCAAAATTTTCAAAAGTTTCTTCAACTATATTGCTTTCAAATGCTTCTTTTAGATCTTTTGCAGCCTCTAGATAGTCTCTTATCATGAGTGAGTCTGGATGAACTCTTCCTATAGGACTTGGTTGTGGCAATGTTCTAGTTCCAAATAGGATTTCAGGAGAATCCTAAAGATGTGATTCAATAGCTTGCTCAAGAATCTCAACTAGAGATGGTGAAGGACTTCTTTCTCTATGTTCAGAAGGACTTTCAACAAAAGATGTTGAAGGACTTTCTGCTTTTATTTTTGGAGGGAATCTAGGAACAAATCATCCTTTTGAATCTCTAGGTCAGAACATAAATTGATTGCTCTTTTTGGGATTTTATTATTTTTTTGTTTTTTTACTATAGATCAATAATATTACCTTATTAAAGCCTGAGGGTCCCTAGCAATAGCGCCAAAAATGATGAGTGTCATTTCACTCTTTATTTAATCAATCCTCCATATTGATGTATATTAAACTAAGGCTGGTGTCTAAAGTTATTTGCAGAAAGGCTTATGATGGTAGAAATATAGATTGGTCTTTTGGAGGGTATTTGATGATTCTATTCTAACACTTTCTAATAAAATAAATTCTATTAAACTATTTTTTTTACACTTTCTAAAAGAAAAGATTAACCATTACACTAACTAATTCAATCCTTTGCTTGGAATCAAAGCACATTTAATCTACTTCACACTTGCTTGGAAATGTAAATGTAAATCTAAATATAATACACACTTGCATGAAATGTAAACACTTATCTGGAAAGATAATTCTAAGCTAACTCACTCCTTTGTAGTAAATCAAAAGAAACACTAAGACTAAGTCACACTTGCTTTGGAAAATGAAATAACTATTGGAATGTGAATCTTGAATTTACCTCTTACGAATTACTAAGGCATGCAAGTATTTAAGATATTCTGATTATCTAGTAATGAATAATTAATTCAACATAAATATAAATACCATATAAAAATTCTTGGTTTTAAGGAGAGTGTGCCCTTGCTCTTCTTAGAGTCAGGGATGAAGTCTACTCAATACTAAAAGTTAGAATAATATTGCATTAAATTATGAAAGCTGGAATGTTCATAATATGTCTAAAACTCAAAGTTTGTCTATATTTATTATATTCTCATCTTAAGATGAAAGACTTACATATTTATATTAATACATTGGACTAAAGATAGTATGTATAAAAATAGAACTACGAATCAATCTGTTTGTCCCAAAGATAGGAGATTTAGATTGAGTATAATCCTAGAAAATCCAACTATCATCATGGAACAGTTATATTATCCCTATAATAGTTTTATGGTCCAAATATGTACAAAGTATATCAAAATTGAATCCTTTAAAATAGGAAGCGAATATTTCTTTGGTGTAGTTCCAACTGGAGCAATTCTTCCTTTCTTGGACTATCTATAAATTCTCTTGCTTCTCAGACTTCAGACCTATAGATTCCATAGAAATGGACCTATAGAGTCCATAGATAAGGACCTGCAAAGTCCATACAAATGGAAGATTGGGGTCAAAACTGGAGCTTCTCCAAAATGTTGTTGCTACCATCTTTCTCGTATATTCTTCAAAACCAAAACACTAAAGCATGTTACTTGTTAGGTATAAATGACAAAATAGTGACTCAACCTTTGGCTTGACATAAATGAGATAAAGTATCTATTTTCCATGCTATAGTTAGCTAAAAGTCTATGATTTGCATAAGATTATATCCTTTGAGAGATGAAATGAAGGAAATTCCATGTCAATAATGAGCCATATTTTAGGCTTATCAATTGTTTCATGTGTATTGGTCTCCATTAGGGTTTCAAATGATATTTAGTGAAAATAATAACATAGGTGAGCTTTCAAAAGACAAATTACCACTTATAGGTCCTCCAAAACCCTACAACTTCCCTAGAAGTTTCAGACAACTCCTCCAAGAGGGACACTAATACCATAATTAGACACTATTGCCACATGACACTACTGTCCACATAAGGGTGCTATTGTTCGAACCCTGATCTCAACTATAGTCATAAAATGAAAGGTGTTTGACTATTTCATAAGCCTATTTCAGCCTTCGAAGTCATAGAAATACCTATTTTTCTCTAGATAAGTACTCTTTATTTACATCTTTGTTATTATGAGAAATGCTTGTCAAATCAATTATTTCTTGTTTTCATTCCAAGTTATTGCTATACTCAATCCTTTAACAACATATGATTTACATAACCTAAGTCTTAAATAGTTAAAACAAGATGCATGTGTAAATAAGCATACATAGTGACATTATCAAGATAAATGTTAGCAATTAGGCACACAAATAAGTGATCATATGTTAAATATAACTAAAATTGATTAAAACAACTCAGGGAGTATGCATGATGTCCATCATAACATTGGAAAGGTGGAAAGATTCATGATATCCATCATGGCATCGAAGACTAAGCAAATAAGTGTCATTGTAGGGTTTTTTATTTGTTAATGATGTTTCAAGTGCTAAAGTGTAGCCCCAATGAGCTAGCATGTTGGCCCTTCATGCAAGATTGTGGTCTTACATGCTCATCTGAAGTGCACATCTAGAAATAGGTTCCCTAGGTTATGTTTCACAGTAACATATTAGTCATGTTCTTGAGTTTGAACTTATATCTAATTAGACGTTACACATAAAAAGAGATGCAATACTTTGGTCTTTGTATCATTAAGCTCAACAATTATAATTATGCAGATAAATACCATGGAGTTCAAAGATTATTATGCAAGTTCTAAAATTAAAAGTTTGTATAGATCTCATATTAAGTTACAACTACAAGTAATCAATGCAAACCTACCACATATGCATAACTATCAATTAATTAAAATATGAACATCAAAATTGATTATAATATCTATAACTCTATATTGTTCTTCAGCAAAATGATATCCAAAATCTATCACTTTATAATTCTTTCATATAGGGGTATTTATAATTATTTTTCCTTGACCAAGTAGTTACAAAAGAAATGACATGAGAGATTGGCCAATAAAGTCTCTATGAACTGAGAGTCATGGCAGTCTATTAACTAGTTTCTCCTAAGGACCTAGGCCTTTACACCCCCTATATACTTGTTATATGCTAGATCATTGATGCCATGTGTCTATCTCTTTTCAGGTTGGTGCAAAAATCATGATAGATAAGGTCTGAATGGCCCTCAAGAATCACTCCTTAACAGTCTCTCACTTCCCATGCCACTCCCCAGCTCTTTTTTTACTAACTTGAGTCTTATGCTCTTGGGTCCCTCATAGTTATATCACCTCTTTGACTTGGTCTTCTTGTGCTGGTGCTTTTGCACCCTTGTCCTTTTATACCTCACTAGTTCTGCACCATGGTCCTATTGTTCTAGTCTATTTCTACACCCTAGTATTTCTATGCTATATTATTTTTTCATCATGTTGATTTCATGCCAAAATACCAAAATACTTAGCTAGAATTTGGGGTTTAACATCACCCCACACTACATTTCTAGTTCATCCTAGACTAAGTCTTGGTTGTGACCTCTGCTAAAAATTTAGGCCCCATTTATTCAATTTGCTTCTTAACAGTGTCTCAATATGACAATGTGTCAAGCAAATTTGTTGTTATTTCTTCAATGGTCACTTTTGATTTATTCATATCCTGAGGTTGGTTAGATTCTCATTGGTCTTTTTGACCAATTCATCTAGGGATGTACTGGGATCCTTCTAAACTTCTTATAATGTTGAGACTTCACATACAACCTATCCTTAGAGGGTTATAAAATTGGTATTTAGTTGTTGTCGATGCACGTTTATTTTCTCTTCCATAGTTTTGACATCCTTGAATGCCTTCACATGCTCGGTGTAATCCTCTATTAATAGGACAACATCTACCATCTGTTGCCTCTAAAATTCCTCTACATGGAGTCGAGCCTCTAAGATTTTATTTGGTCACACCAATCTTTCAAAAATCCCATCCAAAATGGAGATGACTTCCCCAACTCTTTCGAGGGAATGCTTGCATACTTATACCACCTCATTAAATTGCTCTACTAATACTAGTACTTCATTACTTGATATAGGTCATTCTTCACAGCACTTCAAAAAGAGATTCACCAAGGTCTCTAGTTTATTTATGGTGTCCTTGTCTAAAGGCACTCCATCTACTAATGTTGGCTCTTGGCCTAAAATTGAGTTGCACAAATTTAAGGTTTTGTCCTTGGCCTTGATGGCCTCCTTTATTTTTTATTTTGAAACAATGAATTCTTCCACAAGTGCCTTTTAGGTGGTAACCTCTTTTTCATACATAGCCACCACCTGGCCATGTTTATTATCTATGTCATGCACTCAGAGTTTGAAAGTATATTTTGGTACATGATTAAAAAAGCCATCTTTAAAAATGCAACATTATATTATAGAGGAGTGATCTTTTAGGGATCAACCCATAAAGGTGTTTGCAGTGTTGGAGCTTGATGACCTAAGAGGAGGTTGTTTATAAGAAGCTCAAAATGGTGTTTTTCATTATACATGTCTAATGTGAAGGACATTTATTACATTGTGTCAAGGGTTACATCTTGGGGGAGGAAGTATAGCCATAAGTATAACATCATGTCAAGGATGCCCATTTGATTTTGAGCACATAGATTAGTGGATGCATCAATTAAAGGGAGTTCTTCCTTAGACCTAGTAGGTTCCTTCCCTTTATTCAAGTCACACTCAAATATCTTGACCTCTATATCAATAGCTAAAGAAGTGATATTGATAGCCATTCTTCTCATCTATTGAGTGTCTTCACCATCCCCCTCTTCACCAAATAGACCCCTAATGTCTAGTGGTGAGTTTTCGAAGGTAGTCTCCTCCTCTTGCATCAACAAGGGTATCTTTTTGGAATTAGAGTCCTCAGACTCTTCCTTTTAGATTACAGGTTCTTCTTGCTCTAGTTCTTTCTTTATTATTTGATGTGGTATAGTCCCTAATGGTGAAAATTTTAGGGGTGATGCTTGTGAAGTTGTCTTAGGAGGTGAATATGGGGGTGGGGGAACATGTGGATGTGAAGGTGGGGATGAAGGAACCTGTGGAGGTGAAACTTTGGGTGGATGAGGTCGAGGAGGATAAGGTCTAGGTAGAGAAGGTTGAGGAAGAGAGGTTCTAGGTAGAGAAGGACTAGGTTACAACACTTGGGTAGTCCTATACCATTTTAGAGGATCCTAGTATGAACTTGTGCTGGCATCATGCCCAACCTACTTCTTCTTCACTAGAGGAGGTACTAGTGGGAGTTTCTCTCTTGTATGCTCAACACACTTTGAATTCTTCTTCTTGGGTTACAACATTTATAACAGAGTTTGCACCTATTATCCCACCATTGTCTATTTAATCTTGATGTCAGTTTGGTTAGTCTCCCACTTTTCCCTATAGGCCTTCATTTTGGATATATGTACATCTTCTGGAGAGTGTGAATCTCTAAGTCAATTTTGTTTACCTCCAAAGTGATAGGCTATGCATCATATATACAGTTTACTAAGTCGATGAAGTACCACACTAAAAAGGCATAAAGTAGCTTCATCTACATATCGAGTTCTCTAAAAGGGACCATTTTGATGTGTGCCTAAGAGAAATGTTGCTTCATAGTGAACTAAGCTTGCTTACCGGCCTTGGTGGGCAAGTCTTTTTGAATGTGCCATTCATTCCTGAATAATTCCTTCATTCCATTAAACTAAGACTTTATCTTTATTTTGTAAGTAGGGGTGATGTGCCTCAAGCATGTGACCACCTTATAATGCTAAATAGGGGACTTGTGCTTAGGCAAGTATGCCCACTTTAGTGCTTCCATTGTGTAATCAGGTATACCAATCTCATCAAACACCATCGATAACAAAAATACTCCCCATGGAAACTTGTGATTGGGTATCTGATGGGTCTTCTCTGCATCCTCAATTATTTTATAGCCAAAGTACATAACCTAATTATATTTCAAGCCCTCATTAACTTGGTGGGTGATGTAGAGGTGGGCCATATCTACCTCTTTCCAAAGTTTGGTACCATTGATCTTGGTCATTATGATGCATGCTATAATTCAGAGAGCAAGATCCTATATGTTTTTAATGTGCATGGTGTGGCCCTACTTTTGGTACATCAACACCATGGCTATCTTTTTAATCTCATTAGAGTCCTCTAATTCAAATGATACATCCATTCCTAAACACTGTAACCTTAACACCTTACTTATCCTCTCAGACATGATTTTCATGCTGCACCCAACATAGTAAAGGTAATCCTCATAGATGCACAAGAGTATAAACTTGATTGCTTCCATGTGTTTTCCAAAGTATGGAAGGTTGAACAATTAGAACAAACCCACAACATCCAAATCATTGAAGATCTTGAGGTCATACACCAATTGTTTTTTGATGTTCTGGCACTGAACTTGGTAGTCCTTTTGCAACGTAACCTCATTCCCATGTTGATAATGATTATAGTCAAAAATTATGCAAGTGGGTTCCTTTGAGACCCAGTTTTCTACATGTAGCATTATCTCTAGGTATTAAATTTCTTTGATCATCAATGGCTGGGGTTGAGATGATTGTTCCTTCTTTACTTGGCACATCATACTAACCTCTTCTCTTTCCATGCACTGTGCCTATTCTTCAGGTTTATCTTCCCTGATTAATACTACTTCCCCCCCAAGTCCTTCCTCTTCATCTAGTATCATTGTCAATGGATTAATTCGTAAAGCCTTCTTCGTAGGCCACATTACCCTCTAAGGAGCTTGAAATTTGAGGCACAGTCATCTAAAGTTCCCAAAGGAATATGTGATTATTGTGTTGATGACTTTGGCTTTTCTTGCTTTGTTGCCCTCTAATGGTGGGCGTCTACCTCTGCAACCTATAACTACCAGTTCTCCCTAATGTGGTTGTGTTTCAGAATTAGCCCTATGTTTTGATTATGTAGATTGATGCTAGGTTCCATAACTATTTATAGATTTATGATGCTTGTTTACTCACTTTGGAGTCATTTTGGATTTTTTGATTCTTTGGCTCTGTAATCATAGATGAAAACAAAGGTAAAAATTAATAAATGAGCTTCCTTGTCCTTTTATAGGCTTGAGGGGGTTAACCTGAATTTACTACCCCCTTTCCTTTTATCCATCACTTCCCATCATTAATGCTTTTTTAATGGCCACTATTCTTCGACCATTGCTTCTCACCATAAAAGCATTTAATAGTATTGTCTTGTCATGATGTTGGCACATTTATTGCAACCATTATTTTTTAACATTAATGACACATCCCATCTTATGCTTTCCTTTGAAGAGGAAGATATTTATATCCCACACTTTTATTTGGATTAAAAGATAGCTATTATGTTTATTTTGAATTTTTGAATTTTTAAAGTATTTGGTAGGAATACCCTATCTTAGGGCTATGTAATTTGCATGCCTTACATAACTTATGTGCCTTTAGTAACTTGTGCATGCATCTTTAATCATGATTATAGATACCTTTTTACCCCACACTAAAATTATTGTGGTTTATCCATGAAAATATAAGTACAAAACTTAAGCTATTCTATATTAAATAAATGTTGCACACAATAAAGATAACACTTCTATTGAAAATAAAAAATCCTAGGCTAATGGCATATGCTTTATTGTTATAAAATTTAAGCTATTCATAGGTGAAATATGACTAAAACTGGCTTCCATTGCAATGCCTAAGAAGAAATTGGTCATCCAACCTTTATAATTGGCAAGTGCCGATAGGTTGAATGCTATGATTAAAAAAGGGACCATCCCAGTGAATTCAAAGTTTTACAAAATGGTGCATGAACTTGGAGTCATAGAGCAAGACTTTCATTCTAGGGGTAAATTTTTTATGCTTGTTGTGTCAATCATGCCATGATTTTTGTTTATACTTCTCCACATCTTGACTCCAATGAGCAAGGAAACAAGCTTCATATAGCTGTAACAAAGTATCCAAGCATGACTTTAAGAATGAATCCTCATCTAATTGTCCAATGCTTGTAATACAAGGAGATGGCACCAAGAATTCAATCGCTAGGACTGCCCCTTTGCCATATACTAAATTGAATGGTGTGTTCTTGTTTAGGCGTTTATAGGCTGTTCAGTAAGCCCAAAGCACCATAAATACTCTATCATCCCAATCAATTTGGCCAATATTACAATTTTTTTTAGTGTTGTGCCTAAATTTTTATTGAATACCTCAATAGTTCCATTGTCTTGGGGGTGATACAGTGTTATTTTATGAATAGTTTCATTTAGGAAATGGGTATCATGATTAATATTAAAACTTAATGGGCATTAAAACTAAGTTATGACATGTTACCAAATGAAATGCATGACAATAACAATAATCAAATCCCTTGTTGGTGCAACCTTATCCCAATGTGTGAGATAATCAGTTGTTATAATGATATACCAAGAACCTGTTCATCATCCAACTAGATTAATGGGGCCAAAAAAATCAATGGCCCACTTTTCAAATGGTTCTTGAGAAGAATTAGATGTAAAAGCATGGCATCCCAATGATTTGGTTTTCCTAAGTGTTGAAAAATGTCACACTTTTGAACATATATCTTAGCATTTTGAAAAAGAGTAGGCCACCATAATCTGGTCAATAAAACCTTGTGTGCGATGGCCTCTCTAACATAGTATCCACCTAAAATGCCTTCATAAAATCCTTAGAGTACCTTGGAGAACTCATGTTTCATGACATAGAGCCAAAGAATTTCATCTTGACCAAGCTTGTAGAGGTCCCCTCCTTTGAGTTGAAAGGGTGCAACATGGATTGTGAGTTGTTTCTTGGCCTACTAAGTTAGATAGGTAGGCATTGAGCTAGTAGTTAGAAAGGCTGAAATATCTTCCAACTCCTCAGGTACACAGGTAACATGAAAAAGTTAAACATCAAGCAAGTCATCTTCTATATCATGTGATGGTTCTTTAAAATCAATTCGAGAGAGGTGATCAGGGCCATAATTAGTTTTTCTTGACTTGACCATGATAAATAATTGAAATTATTGAAACAACACTATTTAATAAAAGATTCATCCATGCAACACAAGTTTGTTTACTAGATACTTTAAAGCTTCATGATTTGTATAGAATACAAAAGGAGCTATCAATAAGTATTGTCAAAAAATTTATAGAGCATAAACCATTGACAATGCTTCACACTCTATGGTGGTGTAAATCTGCTCAGTTGGAGTAAGTTTCCTACTAGCAAAGTAGATTGGGTGATCAAGGTGACCTTCACTTGGTTGTGCAATGATTTCACCAACTACCATTCTATAAGCATCAACATGGACATGAAGTGGGCTTGTCTAGTTAGGGAATTAGAGGATTGGAGTGATAACTAGCTTGTCCTTTAAGGCCTCAAAATATTCTTGGTAGGAGCAAGTCCAGATGAAACACTCATTATGTTTTAAGAGTTTCTCTAAAGGCATGACAATCTTTGCATACCCACAAATTAATTTCCTATAATAACCTGTATGTCCTGGAAAGGTGCAAACTTCACACTGAGACTTCAGCACTAGGAGGTAAAAAATGACAAATACTTTTACAGGGTCTACCAAAAGTCCACCCTTGTAAATAATATGTCCTAGAAGAACATTGAAAGGTGTAGCAAAAAGACACTTCTTTAGAATTAGTGATATTTTTAAGACTCAACAATGCTCAAGCATGAGCTATAGATTAACACAATGGTCCTTGACCAAGCCATAGACTGTCCAATCATCTAAGTCAACTTGAAGAAAATTATGGATGGAATCTTTAAAGGCTTCAATGGTTATACATGAGAACATAGCTAGTATGTTATTCAACCCAAAAGGCATGACATTATATGTAAAAGATCCCCATTCAGTGGCAAAAGTAGTCTTAGGTTGATCCTCCTTGATGATTTGGACCTGATGGTACCCTAAAAATCCATCTGTGAAAGTATATGTTTCACACCTAGTGACTTCTTCAAGTAATTCTTCTGTGAATGGTGTTGGGAAGGGATTAATGATGTAATATGCATTGAGTATCTGGTAATTAATGCAAATTTGAATGCATCCATCTTTATTTATACTTATCACCATGGGATTGACCCACTCATATTCATCAATGAGTGTGATCACTCCAACGTGCAACATACTATCAATTTCTTCCTTTACGCACAATCTTAGATTCAAATTCATCTTGTATGGCATTTTCTTGACTGGTCAAGCACCATTAACCAGTTTAATATGCATCTTACCTAGGGATGGATGAACTCCTTTCATCTCATTGTAGCTTATTGGAAAGACACATTTGTATTATTTTATCAACTCAACTATTTTTAAAACTTTGATGTTAGTATAGTAATTACCTATAGTCATTATTTTTAGTTCTTCTTTTATACCGATCATATGTTGGAGAATTTGAATTTCCCTAGAGTAAGGGTGGTCTGTATCAAGACCAATATCATAAATAGTTCATATGCCATAGTCTGTAGGTATATCCAAATAATTTGACAAAGGCTTAAGTGGGTTGGACCCTTCACCCTCTTCTACCTGAAGTACTAGCTTTTGTTTCCCTTGGCATATCTCTTCATGTTGGTCCTGATCAAAGACTGGTTCTGACATGGGCACAAGTTGTGCAGATGGTTTATTGAAGATAATTAGACCTTCTTCTGGGACATTATGGGTATATCTTAGGTGATCTTCAATAGGACTAGGGTCACCAATAACTTTTGCATACATGGCCTGGAGAGTGAAGCACAAATCCATTCTTGGAAAAGAAGATAGTGCAGAGTTCATGTTTTCCTTCAATAGATGCTAAAAATGGGTACCCATATATCATTCTTCATAAACATACCATGCCTTTGCCTAGGTTCATAAAGTTCTATAGAAATCATGTACCCATAAGTATTATAGTAAGTAAGACTCTTCAGCTCTCCACATTGACTCACAAGCATATGGGGTTCACGTGTTTGTACTCTGCTATAGATGATTGGTCCCTTGACTCAGTTGTCATGATGGAAGCAATGATGTAAATTAGAGCATACTTGATCCCACAAGAGAAGTTGATCATTATGGGTTCTCTACCATCTTGCATATATACCATTAAAGAGGTGAACTAATGATAATATACGATTATTGTCAGAGTTATAAAATTATTCAAGGTATTGGATAAAGTCATAGATTTCTATTTGTCCATGAAACTGAGGGGTTGTAGCGAGTCTTTCTAAAGGTGCATCTATCATTGGTCCCCTCATGACTTGGTTGGTAAGAAGGTGAATGAACTTGTGGCATTTATGATATTGGCATGAAATGTTTTCCTGAATACCAATGACATTACACTCTCTTCTAGTGAGGTCATAGTCATCGTGGGCCCAACAATTAAAAGCATTGCTTGTAGTATCTGAAAGGGATTAAGTGTCTATCCATTAGAGGATGTCATCAGGAGTAGGATCATGTTGCTCACCATATTTGGCAGTGACATTATATATGTGGTGAATATCCTCTTCCACATTAATAGGTTCTACATATAGGGGCCCATATTTTTGATCTAGGGGAATAACAATGCGTTAATCAACATTCTCAAAACTGATGTGGTGCTTTTAAAAATAAAAGTCTGTGTTGTTTTCATAACACTAGGGTCACCCCAATATACATAAGAAGTCATTAACCTCTGGTAACTCAATAACTTTAAATTTAACTTTGAAAGGTACTCCAAGGATATCCATTGTTGCATTCTTGAGGATGCCAATCCATACAGCACAAGTTTTATTAGCCATAAACAATACATGCGATGAAGGTTGTAATGCCAAACTAGTCATTTTATGCCATGCATATTTGGTGAGGACATTAACTTTAGTGCTAGTGTCAACTAAGATGTCTCAAATTACCCAACTGCCAATGGAAACATTCACTAGTATTTCTTTGTCCTCTAGAGGGGTTAGAGAACTAGGGGTATCTTGCTATTGAGCATGATTTAAATGATGATCCTCAATCTACTGAGTCATTTGCGGTTAAACATAAATTGGTGCTTGTACGTAATTTTTAAGCCAAATACTTAGTTGTGGGACAATGTCTTCATCTAGCACATGCTTGCAAAGCTCTTGAAAATCATCTTGCACCTGTTTTGAGGTCGTGTTACCTTCTGCATATCAACACATTGAATTGCTTCTATAGTCCTTAAAAAAATGAAATTTTCCTTGTATTTTTTGTACCAACATTATAATGTCCTGGAACACATCCTTTTATTGTTGGGCATTAGGATACTTCCTTGCCCAAGGATTTTCACATTGTACCTTTTTAATAGGAGTAGATGTAGACTGAGATTGTCCTCTATTACGCATAGTGACATTCACCTATTGAGATATTGGGGTGATTGAATGCATGCACCATTATGGTTTCTCAATGTGAATCATACCTTCACCTTTTTCATTTCTTTCCTTAGTTATGGCCATGTACAAGTCAAGACATTATTCCAGTCGATGGTTCTTTTTACAAAAATCACACGTAGGATAAACTGGATAATATTTTAACATGTTCATGATGGTAAACAACCACCTCATCATCCTCATCTTGTACCTCAACCATGAAAGCCACCATTATCCTATTTATTGGACATAGAGGTTTGACACATACTGCATGTGCATGCTTCATGGATATCACTAATTAATCAAAAATCACATGTCATGAGTGTAGGCATCACATATTTTGTAATATTCAAACACCTTAGAATGTGTATCTCACTGAAAGAGATGACAAAAGAATACATCATGCTCTTCATAGCATATTTCACATGACTACTTTCGTATAATGCAAATATTTTTGCATGGGCAATTACGTCAATTATTTCCTTCAGACTCACAATCGGTGCACTAAAGACCATTACAAGTATCATATGCATTGTTTATAGTCATTTTTCAAGCTATGATGCCATTGAAGTTATTTAGGCTTCCATGAAGGGACTAATCATAGTGTCAATACTACCAATAGCTTCATCATGGAGGGTAGCTTCTAAAACTTTTTGCAGGATAGTAAAGGTCTTATGGGATAGTGTTAATCGAAAGGGAAGTAACAAACCTCCCATGAACCATTATGCATGTTGAGCAGTATTAATTTCAAATGATAGCTTTGACAAATGTTTTTTGAATTATGCATCATACTCCCATATAGTTTCAGTGAGCTCCTACTTTATATCTTTCAGTGTAGTAATACTTTATTACTCAAATTTAGGAATGTTGTTTTGAGATGATCATAGTTAATTAATGCTTGTTGAGGGTCAAAATTTCTATACCACTTATGCACTCTTTCCAAAAGTGTAATCGCAAATTGTGTGGCCTTTCACTCAAAAGAAGTGATGCCTTGTGCCCTTCAAATAAGTTTGCACTTATGGACATGTTATGTAAAATTATCTATGCCTTGATATTTATGTAGGTGAAGCATCATTTCATAATATACTATTGGCAGCTGTGGTAATTATGTTGGTGGTTTTTGAGAAAACCTAGATCCTATCCCTTGAGGGAGAAGTCCACCACTTCCTCCCATACCACCTACTAGTCTACCTATAGTGCCTTAATTAGTGATGCCCATGCCATGAGGCATGGTAGTTGGTTGATTAATAAGATTTAGTGTTGTACTCTATCCACTATGAATGCTAGGTCCTCCAGGCATCCCAAGTTGAGCCATGAAATTCTCTTGAAGAGGGAAAGAAAGTGTTAATTATTTATGAGTTACAATTGGCTCAACTACAATATCCCCTATATGATCTATTTTTGATTCCACACTATCTATATCTCAATTATGTATATGTAATTTATTTTATTCAAAAACATGAGCACGTACAATGATTGGGAAGATTGGTTGGTTCAAACTTAGTTTTTTAGTTTCTATTGTCTAGTTAGTTTTTCCTTCATATGATAAAAGTGGCATGGGGCATGGTTCGAAAGTGATGGGGTCCTCTTCATGAATTTCTACTTCCCTATAGATTCTAATGACACTTCCTAAGCTCTCCCAATCCCTTCTCAAACTACTCACTCCTATGATCCTCTATTGAGCTTTACCATATTTTTGCTTTTGTAATACTCGTTTATTGGCTACTATTCCAAACCTAAAATCCTTTGCCAACTCTTCTTTATTCCCCTTCCACATGTGTGGCTCATGCAAATATGGATTTATCCCTCCATTGGCATAGTTTCAAGCCCATAGTCAATGAACAACTTCTTGATTTATAATGGAAAATGTCTGATATACCAACCATGTGGTTCTTTAAGGAACTAAAACTTAGCTTCTTCAGGATAAGAATAAGTGGTTACAACATACTATAGAATGTAGCTATTCAACACTCCTCTCTACCAAATGTTAACAACTCGTGTCCACAATATTCCTAGTTATGTTGAATCTCTTTGTCATTCTAATGTCTAAGATTGTCTTCTCCAAAAGTTTCATGATTGACCTTGAGCATGAAACAATAGCCAAATATATAAATGAATTAGGATTTACATAAATAAAGTTTTATATAATGTAATGTATAGAATTTATTCTACCCACTAATGTGTGGAAACTCTTGGTTCAAGGTAAGGAACCACAAAATTATCCTCAATCACAGTAATCCATTACTCAATACTCTTAAGGGTGATACGTTCAAACATCTTCCATTATTGTACAATAAGCGCTATGGGTCCTGACAATGGAACCAAAATGTTGGGTTTTTATATGTTATCAATGTTTCAAGTGTTGAAGTGTGGCCCCAGTGAGATAGCATGTTGGCCCTTCATGCAAGACTGTGGTCTTACACACTCACTTGAAACACATAGCTAGAGACTGGTTCCCATGGGTTATGTTGCACAGTAACATATGAGTTCGAACTTATATGTAATTAGAAGTTACACAAAAAAAAAAGATACACTAATTTAGTCCTTGTCTCATTAAGCTCAATAATTATAATTACATAGATACATGCCATGGAATTCAAAGATTATTACGCAAGCTCTAAAATTAAAAGTTTGAATAGATCTCATAGTAAGTTACAATTACAAGTACTCAATGCAAACCTACCACAAATGTGTGAGTATCAATTAATTGGAATATGAACATCAAAATTAATTATAATCATTTGTAACTTTATATTGTGCTTCAGAAAAATGATATCTAAAATCTATCACTTTACAATACTTTCATACATGGGTATTTATACTTTTTTTCCCTAACTAATTAGTTACAAAATAAATGATAGGGTAGATTTGCCAATGAACTCTCTATGAACTGAGAGTCGTGACAGTCTATTGACTAGTTACTCATAAGTACTTGGGCCTTTATGCCCCATATATACTTATTCTATGCTTGATCCTTGTTGTCATATGTCTATATCTTTGCAAGTCAGTGCAAAACTCATGATGGATAAGGTATGGATGGCCCTTGAGAATTGCTCCTTAACCTTCTCCCACTTCCCATGCATTCCCCAAGTTTTTTGTTGTTATGAGTCTTATGTTATCAGGTCCCTCATAGTTATATCACCTCTTTGACTGGGTCTTCTCACACTTGTGCTTTTACACCCTTATCCTTTTATGACTCACTATTTCCATGTCACATTCCTATTATATCAGTCTAGTTTTCGCCCTAGTATCTATGCACTATACTCCTTTCACATTATGTCAATTTTGTTCCAAAATACCAAAACACTTAGCCAAAATTTAGGGTCCAACAGTCATGGTCATGATGCACACACACAAAGATCAGATGAAAATCACACAAATCATGCAAGAAGGCCAAGGTGCCATATATAAGGGACATGTTTAAATGTCACTCACACTTATATAAACACATAATGAAGGAAAAAATAAAGGACAAGTTTAAATCTTCACAATCCAAACAAACATGAAAAACATGCATGAATAAGCAAAGTTGAGTGACATTATCAACTCGTAACATTATTATATTCAACAACTTAGGTATCTAGTGATCGATCAATATGAAAGTAACCTATCAATGTGAAAATATATGAGCAAATAATCACACAATGTAATGTATTGAAGTATGCATAATATGGATCATCATAGAATAATAAAACATGTATAAAAGGATGCCCCCAATGAACTTATTATGATATAAACCAGATATAGATACCCTATAACTGGTTTGAATATGTAAAATTAGAGCCTATGTTCACTGGGACAAGTCCATTAAAATTTAATGAAAGTGTAGTGCATAATTTTGGGGTTAGAGCAATTTTATTTGTGTAACATTTTTGGGCCTTAGATATCATCACTACCTTCAACTACATCTATAAATGAAAACCTATATATTATGCAAATCAATCAAGTACACTTGTGAAGCAATTGGATTTAAAAAATAGATCTAGAGAAGTACTACATATATTGAACATAAATTAACTAGTGTAAATGAACTAAACGGAGCATGCATAGGTCCTAGTTTTTTTAATTTTCTTGAAATACATACACATAAATTATTTATTTATAAAACCATTATAGATGTAAAATGTTCATTAGATTCTTGATTGATTTTTTATTCGAGTAAAGCCGATTGATAAAATTTGGTGTTTAAATTTTTTGTGATCATATAAGGACTTAACCAATCTGGCTTGAACTTACCCTTGGTTTCATATTTTGCATTGATATTTTGTATATTTTCCTTTAAAATGAAGTCACCAACCTCAAACTCTTGGATGTGAATTTTTTTTAATATGAATTTTGAATGTGATTATGATATACCCTGAGATGTTTTGTTGTATGTATGTGTGTATTATCCAATTATTACAATTCATGTGAAATGCTTTTCTCTATATTGATCATTTATAATAAGCCCTTTAAGGGATACCCATAAATAGGGAATTTCCAACTCTATTGAAAGTATAGCTTATGTGGGTGTGTGGATGCTTGTGTGATAAGCCTATAATGCATAAACAATTAGGTTATGCCAATCATCACCAAATTTAGTAATTGTCTTACTCAAGATTTTATTTATAGTCTTGTTTGTAGCTTCAACCTATCCATTGCCCCAATGGTAATTAGGGGTAGAACATGTGTGTTGAAGTTTATATTTAGCAAAAAAAAATGACAATTTTATACTTGAAAGATGAAATATTGTATGTAATGATAGCTAAAGCAAGCCCAAAATGAGAGATGATGTGTCACCAAGAACCAAGATACGTCCTTTCATGTAGTATACTATAATGGCATATCTTCAAGCCACTTAGTGAAATATTCAATAGTCGTAATTATAAATTTATTCCCATTTGTTGATTCTAGATTTATTTTGTTGACCAAATCAAACCCTCAAAGCGCGAATGGCCAAGGCAAAGTGATAGGTTACAATTTGTGTGAGGGTACATGGTTTAAATTATTATGCCTTTAAAATTTATCACATAATTTTGTATATTCTTGACATTCATGTTCCATGTTACTCCAATAGTATCCTATTCTAATTAATTTACAAGACATTATTTTTCTACTAAAATGTCCACCACATTCTCTGTCTTGTACCTGTTGTATTGCTAACTTAGTCTTCTCATATTTTAAACATTAGAGTAAATGTCCATCAAATGATTGTTTAAACAAGTCTCCCCTAATAATAACATATCAAAGTGCATCTATTTGTAATTTTTTCTTATCGTCTATGGTAAAATCATTTGGTGTGATGGATTTATTTAAAAAATTATATATGAGTAAACCATTATGAACCTTTTACACTGCGTGGAGTTGTCAAGATTAATAATGCAACTAAATTTATGTCTGAAATTGATGGTTCTTGTAAATATCATATAGTGTATTGGGTGAATATTTTGTCGACTAGCTAACTAGTGAGCAAAATAGTTCCTATCACCACAACATAGGGAGATTGGTCGTCCAAAGTTGTAGGTTTACCACATCCAATGGGGACAAATATCTCCTCTCATCAAGGGGAGGTTCCCTATTAAATATGCAGTGCCATATACTATATATATAAGTAGAAATTAAGATGCAGGGGCAGAATACATCATCCATCTCTCTTCTTTCAGAGATGATGTTAACACACAAAGGAGAAAAATCCTAGTGGAAACACTGAAGGCACTTCTCTTCTTTCAAAAGTGTTCTTGCAGGGAACAGTAGGATTTTCTTTAATGTAGTAAAAGTAACTGGTGACAAAAGGACGTAGTAACCAGCAGGATGAAACAGAACACAAAGTTTCCACCTCAACTGCCCAAAGAGTATAACACAAAGGATAATGGGGGCACAAAGTCATCCCAGAATCCTCAACACAAAAAGAAAAGAAAAACACACGCTGAAAACAATTGTGAAAGCACAAAGTCTTCTCACTGTTGGCTTCAGGACACTTCCCTTATTACCTTCACTAATTCTACTTGTCAAATTAAATAAACAAAAACACATACAAGCCAAAATAGCACAAAGTCTGCAAATAACTTGCTTTCTCATTCAAATAAAATGAAATAGAATTACAATTTGAGCTCAAAGTCTTAGTATTCTTCTTTCAACTGGGCAAAGCTTCTCTCCTATAAAAATGAAAAGTCCCCCTTTACTAATGAGAGAAATTAAAAACTTATAGCAACTACGCAAGGCTTGGCATTCTTTCCCATGGGACAGCCCATGCTAAAGTCAATGTCTTCAATGCACCTTCAGTTCTGTCTGGAGGGACCATGCTGGGAACAGTGTATTACCATAACTATGGCGTGTCCATTTTTCTAATATGTCTCTTCTTAGTATGGAATGTCTAGTCTTTTTTTGATATCTGTGCATCTGTCTAATTTGCCATTACTTTATGGAACAAAAATAGGGTTGCATCCTTGATTTGGTGTGCTCAGAAGTCTAAGTCTACTTGATCCACTGCTCCACCTACTGGAAATAACTCTTTTGAAAATATTTTTGGGTATTTGGTCTCGTTCCTCTCTCCCCTATAGCAATTTAAGTCTTCGGGCTCTCTTTTCAGTTAGTCACTTGATTCTTCCTTTTAAATTCCATGCTTTATTTGAATTTCTATGGATATTCCCTTTGAATTTGATGTCCACGAGACCGTTAATGGTTGCCAGCTGCTTGAACCACATTGAACCTTGATCCCGTGAACCTATGAAAGTTCATTGGTTCATTCCATCTCTTTTGTTCCATCGCTTCTTAGTTCAATCGCTTTCCCACTCCTTGGTTGAACCATCCATTGAACCACCTATTTGTTGCTTCTTTCATTAGCTGAGGCTGCCTTTGAACCTTTGAACCTATGAACCATTAAACTTGGAACTCTTTTGATTCAAGGTTCAATCAATTCATTGGTTCATTTTGTGTCTCACTCAATCATTGCTTCCTTTATCTTTCTAAGCTCTAGTTGAACCTTTGAACTTGTGAACTCATTGAACTTTTTGGTTCAACAGTTTAATGGTTCAATTGGTTCATTCAGTTCATCCTTTGAAGCCCTTTTTGTCTAAGTCTTTGAAGGTTCCTTTCTGTGTCTTCAAGTTCCCCCCGCAAGGGTACCTATCCTTCAATATTTTTTGGGTGGACTTTAGGATTCAACTTCCCCGATGGGTTCTTTGCTTCTTCAGTGGGCTTTTGGCTTTCAAGCTTTTTCCATCGGGTAAAAAGCCTAAAAGAATTCCTTCAGACAAAATGTCTGAAGGAAAGTTTCTGTTACTTAGCCATTTGTTCTTTTCTATTTCTTTAGACTTTCTCTCCGAGTGAATTTATTCGAACAAAAAGTTTGAAGGAATTTTGCCTTAAACATTTTTCTCGAAAAAAATTTCCCGAAAGAATTCTTTCGGTCTCTTTTACTTAGCCATTTTCCTGAGGGATTTCCAACTTTTTTCTAATTTTGCTCACTGCCCTCCGCAAGGGCACTTGTCCTTTGGGGTCTTGGAAGACCCTTTTGAACTTCTCCATTGAAAAAATGGCTAATTGTTGAACTCATTTTTTTCTTGCAGAGTCTGTAGAAACCAACCTTGAGAGTCCCTAGATTTGAGCCTGCCTACAAAGTCCGTAGAAGCCAAGTTCATAGTTTTCTCTAACTTTGAAAGAGTCTATAGACATCTAGCTTGTAGAGTTCATAGAAACCATCTGTAAAGTTCGTAGTTCCAAGCCTGCAGAGTTCTTAGATTCAAGCTTGCATAGTCCATAGATTTCTGAAAAAGCTTTGAAAAATGAAGAACCTGAATGCTCAGAATAATTTTTGAAAATGGGAGAGAGGATTTTGGTCTATGTAGGGCCAAAATAGTTTGTAGGTTGTCCCAAAAATGAGTGGCATTTTTTGGGGACAATAACTGGCTCTAGTTGGGGAACTACCTTTAGTTGAAAACTTGAAACACACCTGAGGGGAGTAAAAACCAAAATCTTTAGTGCCTTGAAGTGTGCCATTAGGCTATGGAGTTGCGTTACCCAAAAAGAAAGGCTCTAAAAAATAAAAACAAAAGAACAAAATGAAAACACAAGACTATACAAATATACATATGTACAGGGGAACTCATCCGATACTTCAAGAGTTGAAGTGCTTCAAATGTTGCCCATGTTGAGGCAGAGAAAAGAGAGTGCCATCTTGATACTTCAACAGGAAACTATTTTTACCATTGAGCTGATAAATAGTAAAAGGGCCCCTCCATAGGGAATCAAACTTTTCGTGCATCCCTTTTGGTTCTCTTCTCTTGTCCCACAGCAAGACTTGATCTCCAATCTAGAAATCACGATTCTTTCCTTTCTGGTCGAAGAGCTTCTTCACCAGACCTTGATGGGCAGCAATTCGATCCACCACTGTGGTTATCTGCTCCTCCAGCTCAATCAAGCACATGATCCTCTTATCCATGGCACTTTCATATGTTTGATCTTCAATTGCTTTAGCCAATTTCAGTGCCTATAACTCCAAGGTAATTGGTATTTCAGCATTGACTCCATAAATAAGTTGGAAAGGTGACATACCAATTGCTCTCTTTGGCATAATTATGTCTACCCATATAGCATCAACCAATGCCTTATGCCAAGTCCTTTGGTTGTCATCCACCAGCTTCTTGATGATAGTCACCAGGTTCTTATTGCTTGATTCAGCCTATCCATTCCCTTGTGGAAAGTAATCAGAAGAGTGGGAGAGTGTGATTTCGTAGTGGAAATAGAATTGAGTAATCTCCTAGGAAGTGAAACACGCTGCATTATCAGTGACAAAAACACTAAACCTAGAAATGATGTTCTCTTTGAGGAAACTGCATACTACTTCTGAAGTAACATGTTTGGTTGGAATTACTTCCACCCATTTGGTGAAGTAGTCTATTGTCATGAGGAAATAGTCATGTCCAACACTTGATGATGGGTTTACAACTCTAATAAAATCAATTACCCATTATTGGAATGACTCCTCTATGATCATTGGTTCGAGGTGTAGGGCAACTAACTTGGGCCTTCTAACAAATTGTTGGCACAGTTTACATCCCCTGACCCACTTGTATGCATCTTGAAAGAGAGTTGGCCAATAGTACCTGGCTCGTAAAATCTTATTGGCAGTCATAGGTGCAAAAAAATGTCCTGCACATGCCGAATTATGGAAGGACTTCAGATGTCAGCTTTGTTTCTCCTTGTCCACACAGGGAAGGAACATTCCATCAAGGCTCCTCTTGTATAGGCCGTTGTCCCAGAAGACAAAATTAGCAGCTTTCAGCTTGATGGTTCTCCTTTCTTTATAAGATAGGTGAGCAGGACACTCACCATAAGTAAGGAAATGAGCAATCCTTGAATACCACTCATTCATGGTGGAGACAAAAAGGACTGTTGGTGTGTCATCCACTTCCAGTTCTTCATGCTCTATTCCTCTTGGATTGTTATCAACAATTAGTTGGCATAGCCCCTTCCCACGCACCAAATTTGTTGGCTTGATGACCATACCAAGCTCCTAGATCTTAGCAACCCAATTGCCTCTTTTCATCCCAAAATCTTGCTGAGTTAGTATAGATTTGACCGTGGTATCAGGAACCAATGCAGTTGTGTGTGTATTCAAGATGTAGAAGCAGTAATGCTTCACCGCCTTCACCACTGCATAAGCATGATTCTCCATGTTTGAGTACTTTAGCTTAGTAGCTTTGAGAGGATAGCTCATAAAAGAAATTGGGGATTCCATACCTTCTTTATTCTGTTGAACTAGAATTGTTAAAAGTGTATGTTCTGAAGCATAGTTGTAAATGGTGAACTCTTTGTTATAGTCTAGACAAGCCAGAATAAGAGCATGGACAATGGTAGTCTTCATATCCTCAAATGCCAACTTGCCTTCTTCAATCCAGCTGAAGGTGGCCTTTCCCTTCATCATGTTTATTATGTGCCTATTCTTTTCAGCAAACTCGAGGATGAACCTCTATAAGAAATTCACCTTTCTAAAGAAAGAGTGAACAACAGTCTTACTTGTGAGCAAGGTAAGTTCTTGGATAGACTTGAATTTGTCTGAGTCAATATTTATGTCTCCTTTGGACATAATGTGTTCAAGAAGTTTCCCCTCTATTACTCCAAAGACTAACTTCTTGGGGTTTAAGGAAATGCCATTCTGGCAGCAGCATTCCAGCACTTGTTGCAAATAACGCACATGGTTTGGGCGATGCTTAGAAAAGACAATCAAGTCATCAAGATAAACTACGATGAACTTACCCATCTCATCCTTGAAGGTAAGGTCCATTGCTCTTTAGAAGGTGGTGCCAACATTTATCAATCCAAAAGGCATCTTGTTATACACAAATGTGCCCCAAGGTGTGGTGAAATCGGTTTTATACTAGTCTACTTCACCAAATTCAACCTGATTATATCTTGAGAAGCCATCTAGCATTGATAACATCTTCAAGCCCGTCACTATTTGCAGCACTTGATCTATGGTTGTCAAAGGATAATTATCTTTCAAGAATGCCTGATTCAAATTTTTAAAATCCACACAAAGGCAAATTTCACCATTCTTCTTTCTTACAGGCACTATATTGGCAATCCATGTGGAATGATGGATTGGAAAGATTATCCTGGCATTTAGCATTTTTTGTATTTTAGATAGAATAGTACCTAATAGTTTCAGATTATAATGCCTAGACTTTTGCTTGTAAGGTGTTGAATCAGCCTTGAGAGAAATGTCATGTCAAATTTCATTAGGTCGAAGTGACTTTAGGTCATCATAGGAATATGCCAGGATGTCCATGTACTAGTTGAGTAACTTGGTGAACTTGAACCTCTCCTTAGGAGTATAACATTTCTCAATGTTCACCATCTTGGGGTCTTCCTTGGTTCCCAGATTTACTTGATCAAACTCTTGAGATGAGTTTGAATCCATTGGATGCTGTTTGATGAATCTATCATGCTTATCAAACATCTTCTCAAGGGAAACCAAGCTTTTGGAAATCTTATTTCCTTTGAGTTGCAAGAAATCCTCACCTGTGTCTGCATTTGATTTAGTAGCTGGTTCACACTTATGAGGTTCACTGCCTTCAAAATACAGCTATTCAAAGCTGTCTTTTTGCTCCAGGAAGGCAATGATTTGATTGTCATTGTTAAATACATGCCAATGACTGGCATTATCAAGTACACTTGGCCAAAATACTAGCTCAATCATGTACTTGTCTCCTTTGAAATCTAGGTGGGAGACCAAGAGAGTAGCTGAAACAATCAGTGTATTTGCCCGGTCATTGAATTCTCTAAGAACTGCAGAGATGCTGAAAGCATCAAAGTCTTCATGTTGGTCCTAGACTAGATTGCGGTAATGATTCAATCTTTCATTCTTGGTTTGATATAGGTTCCTCACTTGACAAACCACTAGTTTGACATCTCCTTTAGCATGAAGGATCTTGATGCCTTTGTCTCGAGCAGCCCTCAATCCAAGCAATAGAGACTCATATTCAGCTATGTTATTCATGTTGTTGAATTGAAATTTATAAGATGAGAGAAAAATATCTCCTTGAAGAGATATTAACACAACCCTAACTCTTGAACCAATTAAGGAACAACTACCATCAAATTTAAGAATCCATACCTCATTTGATACTAATTTTCTTTTGGATTCTTCTTCATTCAAGGGTGGAGATACTTCCACACTTGCCTTGTGCTTTGCCCATTCTTTTGTTGTTTCAACTGAATACATTTTTAGGCTGTCACCTGTAGGAGCTTCATTAGATGTCTCATGAACCCCATCCATGGATAGAAAGTAGTTACCCATGCCTGAAGACTCAAACAAAATTTGAGTTTCAGGTGCTGAGGTATGGGTAACCACATATTTCACTTCCTTCTCAGGGATCAGCCTCTTCATAACACCTTTGACTGGAGTCCTCGCCTTTGATAAATCCATGCTCAATTCACCACCAATATTCCAACATAAATTTTGCCCAAGAAGGATGCCATATGATGCTGGGACATCGGCTACCAATACAATCATCTTGATTCTTTTGTCTAGGAACGCTGCAAACACAAATTGGGCATTTTTAATTTGTCCCAGCAAAGGTACTTACTTATTCTCCATGGAGAAGCATCTACCAAAAGTCTTGGTCAATGTGAGGTCAAGGGATTCAACCACTTTAGTAGGCATGACATTATTTGAAGCTCCAGAATCAATGATGCAATTATTCAGTTGATGTCCATTTATCAACAATGAGACATAAAAAGGTTCAGTCCTACCAGGAGCAGCAGACGGAGCAATGACAAGGTTTTTCTTGGTGGGTGCATTCCTGGGGGGATCATGTGTCACTTTGGGAATTGCTTGTTCAATAGGGACATTTTGGTTTTTAACAAGTTGAACCAGTCTGTCTAATTACTCAGGATGGGACTGCAAAAATTCAAATTCAGACATTTAAATATTGGTTTTCTTTATATGGTCAATGATATCAAATGTCTGAAATGAGTTAAGAGCAGAGGATGGGAGTTCATCCTTTTTATTTTTTAAAGGGGGAGGACTAGACTATGAATTTGAAGTAGAAGGCATAGGGGCATTTGGGGTACTTACCTTTCTCACAATCACTGGGTCCTTTGGCTAGAAAGGAAGAGTGGATTTTCGCTTAACAATTAAAACTATTGGTTGAGGTCACTCCTCTGCTTTCTCCTTATCAGCTTATTGAGCTGATTGATTCTTGGATTAGGTGAATACAACGTATGACCCCTCAGCTGCATTGTCTTCTCTTCTAGGTTCATCTTGATAGTTCAGGAAACCAATATGGGAGTCGCCAGCTAATTCTTCTTCATCCTCAGTGAAGAGATTAGCGTCATCTTCAGGATTTAACTCAAGTTGGAATGAGAAATCTGATTCAACTTCAAGATATCCAACTGCTGAGTTATTTAGAGGTGCTTCAAGGGCAAGGTTCCTCTGTGGAAGAGGAAGACAATTTTATTGTCCTTGATTCCTGACATCATTGCCTTGGTATGCTTGATTCTGAAATGTCCTCTTGGGCATATCTATGTATGCAGGAGCAGATGACATCCCTTGTGCCATTTGCTTTTTGAGAGCTAGCATTTCATTTGCTAGCTTTTGTATCATTGGGTCAGTGGTGATTGTAGGTGAGTGTTTAGAAGATGAAGAGGATTTACCTTTATTAAGGTCTCTCCTTATCTTTCTTACCAAGATAAGGTCATCTTTTACTTCAGTAGCCAAGTCCTGAGCAATAGTAAGGTCTATGTGTCTAGCATGTCTCAGCAAGAAACTCACTTTAGGTAGTTGTGAGTTGATGAAGAAACACTTGAGATTCTGAGGTGTTGGCTGGGCGATCATGGGAATCCTGTGCATCAGCTTATCAAACCTGGCAATGAAGTCCCTCATAGGTTCATGGGGCTCCTTCTTCATCTATGTGAGCTAGGCTAGCAAGGTATACACATGTTTTACAGGTTTGAACCTGGCTTTAAATTTGTCTTTTAAGTGTATTCCAGTCGGTAACTGATCCAACCTACAGGTGGTCGAACCAGTCTGTAGCAGCGCCTTGTAGTGTCTCCCCAAATAACTTGGCTGATATGTCTTCAAATTCCACCCCTATTACACCATAGGCTATGCTAAAAGCTATAATGTGTTCATTAGGGTGAACTTTCCCATCCATAAAGAACATGGGGAAATTCTTTCTTGAGCTGTGTGGAAGTTCATGCAAGGTTAGAGTCAAATTGAGTGGACCGAATGAGTTACCCCAGGGGCCTTGAGCCATGATTTGATTATGTAAAGGTGGAATCACAAATCTAGGTGGAGAATGGATAGGCAAAGCTCTACTAGCAATAGAAAATGAAGCTCTGCCTTGTGTTGGTGGCCTGGTAGGGCTAGGAGGAAGACTCCTAGTTCGTTGAAGGTGAGGTTGTGGAGGAAACAATTCAAAATTACTCTGTTGCACCAACTCAAAAGCAAGGTCAACAAAACCTTGTAATTTATAGCTTTTGGTATAACATGGAGTTGCCAGATTATAGAACAAAAATGGAAAAGAGCAGGACTTGCTTCAGCTTGAAGCTTGAGACTTCAAATTGCGTGCTCTTCCCCAGTGGAGTCGCTAAAAACTGTTGGGTGAATATTTTGTTGACCATCTAATTGGTGAGCAAAATAGTTCCTTTCACCACAACACAGGGAGATTGGTCATCCAAAATTGCAAGTTTACCACATCCAATGGGGACAAATCTCTCCTCTCATCAAGGGGAGGTTCCTTACTAAATATGCAATGCTGTATATTATATATATAAGCAGAAAGTAAGACTCAGGGGTAGAATACATCATCCATCTCTCTTCTTTTAGAGATGATGTTAACACACAAAGGAGAAAAATCCTAGTGGAAACACTGAAGGCACTTCTCTTCTTTTAGAAGTGTTCTTGTAGGGAACAACAAGATTTTCTTTCAAGTAGTAAAAGTAGCTGGTGACAAAAGGGTGCAGTAACTAGCAGGATGAAACAGAACACAAAGTTTTCACCTCAACTGCCCAAAGAATATAACACAAAGGATAATGGGGGCACAAAGTCATCCCAAAATCCTCAACATAGAAAGAAAAGAAAAACACACGCTGAAAACAATTGTGAAAGCACAAAGTCTTCCCACAGTTGGCTTCAAGACACTTCCCTTATTACCTTCACTAATTTTGCTTATCAAATTAAATAAACAAGAACACATACAAGCCAAAATAGCAGAAAGTCTACAAATAACTTGCTTTCTCATTCAACTAAAATGAAATGAAATTACAATCTGAGCTCAAAGTCTTAGTATTCTTCTTTCAACTGGGTAGAGTTTTGCTCCTATAAAAATGAAAAGTCCCCCTTTACTAATGAGAGAAATTACAAACTTATAACAACTATGCAAGGCTTGGCATTCTTTCCCATGGGATGGCCCATGCTATAGTCAACATCTTCAATGCACCTTCAGTTTTGTCTGGAGGGACCATGCTGGGAATAATGTATTGCCATAACTATTACGTGTCCATTCTTCTAATATGTCTCTTCTTAGTATGGAATGTCTGGTCCTTTTTCTGATATCTGCGCAACTGTCTAATTCACCATTACTTTATGGAAGAAAAATAGGGTTGCGTCCTTGATTTGGTGCACTCAGAAGTCTAGGTCTACTTGATCCACTGTTCCACCTACTGGAAATAACTCTTTTGAAAATATTTTTGGGCCTTTGGTCTTGTTCCTCTCTCCCTGTAGCAATTTAAGTCTTCAAGCTTTCTTTTCAGTTAGTCGCTTGATTCTTCCTTTAAATTCCATGCTTTATTTGAATTTCCACAGATATTCCCTTTGAATTTTACATCCAGGGACTGTCAATGGTCGCTAGCTTCTTAAACCACATTGAACCTTGAACCCATGAACCTATGAAAGTTCATTAGTTCATTGGTTCTTTTCGTCTCTTTTGTTCCATCACTTCCTAGTTCAGTCGCTTGCTCGCTCCTTGGTTGAACCATCCATTGAACAACCTATTTTATACTTCTTTCATTGGCTGAGGCCGCCTTTGAACCTTTGAGCCTATGAACCATTGAGCTTTGAACTCTTTCGGTTCAAGGTTCAATCGGTTCATTGGTTCATTCTGTGTCTCACTCAATCATTGCTTCTTTTATATTTCTAAGCTCTAGTTGAACCTTTGAACCTATGAACTGATTGAACTTTTTGGTTCCAATGGTTTAATTGATTCATTCAATTCATCCTTTGAAGCCCGTTTTGTCTAAGTCTATGAAGGTTCCTTTCTGCGTCTTCAAGTGCGCCCCGTAAGGGTACCTATCCTTCGAGATTTTTTAGGCAGACTTCAAGCTTCAACTTCCCCGACGGGTTCTTTGCTTTTTTGGCGGGCTTTTGGCTTTTGAGCTTTTTTTGTCAGGCAAAAAGCCTGAAAGAATTCCTTCAGACAAAATGTCTGAAGGAAAGTTTCCGTTACTTAGCCATTTATTCTTTTCCATTTCTTCAGACTTTCTCTGCGAGTGAATTCCTTCGGACAAAAATTCTGAAGGAATTTTGCCTTAAACATTTTTCCAAGAAAAATCTTCCCAAAAGAATTCTTTTGATCTCTTTTACTTAGCCATTTTCCTGAGGGATTTCCAACTTTTGTCCGCTTTTGCTCACTGCCCTCCACAAGGGCACTTGTCCTTCAGGCTCTTAGAAGACCCCTTTGAACTTCTTGATTGAAAAAATGGCTAAGTGTCAAACCTCTATAGTTCTGCTAGAGCACTAATCAATGTTTGACCTACTTAGATTACTGACATCCTCACCATGTGTAGGAGGCCAATCACATTAAATAACCTAGGCATGTCATTCATCCATATTGTTGGCTATCATAGGATGTGTGATCATTGCTCATGAGTTATAAGCATGTTAACTCACTCCTATAAGCTAATCAAAGTTGCTACATCTAGTCATTTGTCACTAATTCAATCACATTTCTACTTGCTAATCACATCTATCTTTCTAACACAATCAAGCATCTTTTCTTGTTCAGCTTTGATAATCACTCTCTTTTTTCTCTATTTAATTTTTGTTCATCTATATGATTAGGACATTTTCACCATTTTTAGGTGAATTTGCCATTTTTAAGAACCATTTCATTATTTTTATTGTAAATTCACTGTTAAACATAATCTAGCTAATTTCATCATTTTCCTATGATTTCAATGATTTCCCTAATCATTTTGTTGTTTTATCGACCATTTCACTGTTCTTAGTGTCATTTTTGTTAAATAAAAAATTAAACTTTATATTAATCAATTTTACTACGTTGATGAACCATTTCATCATTTTATCAGCTAATACATTCTTTCCATATTCAATTTCACCATTTGGACAGAATTAAAGGAATTTTCACATTTTCACCATTTTGACGAATCATTTCATCATTTTGACATACCAATTCACCATTTCTTTGAATTTGCATTGTGCCATTTTGATGTTTTATGAATTTGATATTTTTGAGTGCCAACTCTTTATTTTAAAAATGATGCATATGTTGATTTTACTATTTTTATGAGTAATAAATGCACTTAAATGACAAATTCACAAAGAAAAAAGTGTACTTATCGGTGGTTCAGCTCGTTGTGCCCATTTATGCTCTCAAATGCGGTCTGAAAGCACCTACAGATGTGGTCTATGCTTCATTTTATGTAGGTTACTCTTGCATAAAATTATGGAGATAAATTTTGAAATCATAGGGTGAAAATGAACCAAATTATTCCCCCCCTCATGCACTGTTTTTCTTCTCTAGATTGTACCTATATAATCATAATCTGTTCATGGTGGTAATAGGAAAGGGAGACAAATAATAGTGAAAGGGATGCCCCCAAATAAGGATGAAAAGGATAAGGAAGACATAATGGAATAAAGATTCCCCAAAGCAAGAATACCTATAGACATGGGTGTGGAAACTTAAACATAAAGATGCTTAAGATGCATAATGTTCATTTACTCATCTAATTCATCACCTTCAAGAGTTACCAGTCTATATAAACTAGACCCATAGTTAGCTATAACAATGAGGGGGCCCAAGCAATTTGTTTGAACTTATGTTTCTTTTCCCATTTAACATTAGTATTATTTTTATTTTATTTTAAGACCAAATCACCAAGTTCAAACTTGAGAGAGATAATGCACTTGTTATAATCTTGATGTAGCTGATTTTGATAGGATTTAAGTCGATTAAGGGAGGTTAACCATTTCTCATCTAGAAGCTCCAGCTCTGCCAATCTGGCCACTTGATAATATTCTTCATCTAGAATGTCCTATAGATAAATAAGCAAAGATGGAATCTTGATCTTAATAGGAATAATTGATTTAGAACCATAGACTAGGGAACAGGGAGTTGCACCAATAAGAATGCAAACATTGGTATGGTATGCCTAGAAGGCTGGGATATTTTTAAATTCTAATCATATCCAAATTCATTGACAATATTTTTAAGAATTTCAATAAAGGTTTTATTATATGCTTCAGCTTGGCCATTACCTTAGGGTTAATAAGGAGTGGAAAACTTATGCTTGATATAGATCTCAAAATAAAGGGTGATGACATCCTTATTTTTAAAAGACATGCCATTATCTGAGATGATGGTAGAAGGGATTTCATAACAAAAAATGATGTGATTTAGGATGAACTTAGAAACCTACTTATTGGTTATGTAATTGATATGGATTGCCTCTACTCATTTAGTGAAATATTCAATAGTAGTAAGCATATGCTTATGGCCATCTGAAGAAGTAAGGTTAATCTTTCTTATGAGATAAAACCCCCATGGAGAAAATGGCTAAGGAGTCATAACTGGTTGAAGTGCCTATGTCAGAGCATGAATAATATCACCATGTTTTTGACATGTCAAAAATTTATTAACATAAGCACATGAATTTGCTTTTGTAGTAGGTCAATAATAACCAATACACAGGAGGTATTTGGCTAGGACCATACCATTAGTATGGGCCCCACAAATCCCTTCATGAACTTCCTTTAGCATTAAATCAGATTCTACCAAATTCAAACAATGAAGCAAAGTTCCATCATAACCCCTATGATATAATGTGTTTCCAATTATGGTATAATGGGAAGTGGTTTGGATAAAGGATTTTGTATAGTTACGTGAAAGATCATTGTGAAAAATTTGATCATGGAGATAGGAATAAATGTTTATGTACCAAAGGAATTGAGACCAACAAGAACACATAATTTCCATATCAAAATAGTTGTACACTAGAATAAGTAGGTTTTCAATTAGAAATTGATACTAATTGATATATGGAGAAATTGAAATCATTAAACTAATGGTAGCCATAACATAAAAAAACTTGTTGTTGGCTCTAAGAATCTATTCAAAATGAATGGCTTTAAATTTTAGCTTGAGATCGTGTATCACACCTTTTTAAGGAAAAAGATTTTCATCCTTTGTCTGATATTGATCTTTAGTTTAATTGATAGTTAGCTACAAATCCCCATATACTTGAACTGTTGAATATTCTATTTTATTGTAAGATAGAGTCCAACAAACAAAACATCATATTCATCTATGTTATTTGTGCATGGAAATCCAATGCAAAAAACCTTAGGAAGAAGATCGCCCTGTGGTGTGATGAATAATACTCCTACCCTTGAACAATGAGATGTGAAAGAGCCATCAAAATAGAGCCTCTATTCTTTAGCATCATCTAGAGTCATAATAGACTCATTAGGAAAGTGTAGTGAAATAGGATAGAATATTGGAGAGGTGATTTAGCCAGTTGATCCATTAATACTTAACCTTTGATAGCTTTTTGATGTGTATATTCAATATAAAATTCACTAAGCAACATGACCCATTTACCCATTCGACTAGTCAAAGCTGATTTTTCTAATAGATATTTCAAAGGATACACTTTGGTAATCAATATAGTCTTATTATTCAACATATAAGTCTAAGCTTCTAAGAAGCAAAAACTAATGCGAGACAAGATTTTTCTATTTGAGTATAGTTTTGCTATTAAGAGACCAATGTTTGACTTAGATAATAAATAACTCGTTCTTTCCCTTGATCATCATGTTGAGTGAAGAGTACCCTAAGGCACTAGTAGTGGAATAAATTTACAATAATAAATACTTCCCTAACTGGTGGAATAAGTACTAGAGGACTTGATAAGTATTAGTTATGTTTCTCAAAAGCTTCTTAGCATTTAACATTCCATTGAAATGTAATGACTTTTTTCAAAAGATGTGTAAATGGATGACAATGATTAGAAATTTGGGAGATGAAGCATCTAATAGATTGGATTTTACCTTGTAGGCTATGCAATTGTTTCAAATTGGTAGGAGGAGCCATATTTGTAATGGATTGAACTTTGGCTAGGTCAAACTTCAATTACCCTATGAGAGACAATGAAGCCTAACAATTTGTCAGATGTAACCCCAAAAACACACTTCTTTGGGTTTAAATGTACTTTATATTCCTTTAAGCCTTTCAAATATTCTTCAAAACACTTTTGAATGTTCTTCATGAGTTTTACATTTGACCAAAATATCATCAACATAGTCTTCAATAATATCATGCATAAGATCATGAAAAATAACAATCATTACTCATTGATATGTGGCTCCAACATTTTTTTAAGCTAAATGACATGACTTGATAACAAAATGTTCCCCAAGGGGTTGTGAATGTTATTTTGGTTTGATCTTATGGAGTAATCTTGGTCTGATTATATCTAGAGAAGTCATCTATGAGAGATAACATCTCATAACCTGTTGTAGAGTCCACTATAACTATATATATATATATATATATATATATATAGAGAGAGAGAGAGAGAGAGAGAGAGAGAGAGAGAGATATGGCAATGGAAATTCATCTTTGGGATATGCCTTGTTAATATCTCTAAAATCTATGCAGATTCAGATGCTGACTGGTTTCTTGTTGACTGGAACAATGTTAGAAATCCAATCTATATAATGAATATGTTTAATAAAACTTACTATGAGCAAATTTTATAGCTCTACTTTGAAAATAAGAGTAATATGTGGATGCATATTTCTCATCTTTTGCTTAATAGGCTTGACATTTAGGTACATGACCAAATTATGGACTAAAAATGAAGGATTTAGACCACACATATCAGAATAGGCCCAAAAAAATATATCAATGAACTCTCTTAAGATAACAATAATCAAGTCACATTCCTCTGAAGTGAGAGACACACTAGGATTGATTATCTTAGGATCATCATATGTGTCAGTGTTCACTTTTGTGGTATCTTCCACAAGCAAAGTGGAACCATCATCTAGAATCGTAGGTAAAGAAGGCAACTAATCATCTAACTCTGAATGTGGACTCTCATATTGACCCATGTATGAAGATTCAAAATCATTCATAGGAGGTAATGACCATTGACCTACTAAATGTGGATTCTCCAAGTACCATACAATGAAATTTTGCATGATCTTCAGGATTGAGCTTCATATCCAAAGAATAAGCATGGACTTGTGGAATCCTAGGATCCCTATGAATGAGATATAACCTCCCCATCCAATGACACCTAAAATAGGTTTTCATCAATGGACTTGTCTTTTTCTTTACTTTTTCCCTGATTCAGAAATACCTCAGAGAGGTTTTCACTTAAGGATCTTGATGTTTCACTTTTATTTTGACCAAGAAAGTTTGATTGCTCCCCAAATTAGGCCTCAGGGTCTAAACTATATACAAACCCTTGCTTGTGGTTACCTAACAGTAAACCATCTCTTAATCCCATGAACTCTAAAATAACTTATTGATTTGAAAACTCATCGAGAATGATATTAATGTCTTGTTGGTCCCAATAAATAAGGGGAAGGGTGAGAATAATATAAATAGTGATAACATAATGGGAATCAAACATATTGGTGTTGGCAAGCTCATCGTAGATACTATAATAGGACTGTATGTTGCTACTAGGAACATTGTCTTTTAACATAAAGGTTAGATCATTTTTAGGATATGTAGGGATAACCCTAGGTGATTTGTATCTAAGACCTTGCTTATTTTAATGCTTAGTAGGAATAATAATATCTATTCTACCTTGCTCTTTTGATCCCAAACCCTTCTTTTATAAGCATGATGAATCATAATTCTATTTGGTACAGGGTACTTTTTCTCTAAAAATAAGGAGTTAAATCCTCATTGTACAACCATGACTCATCTTCATGATTCAAATCTTTTTAATCGAGTGTTTTTTATGAAATGAATGGAATATGTTCCTTGGGATAATATTCCAATTTCTTCTTGCACCATTCCATCTTGGGCCTACCATGGGATTTAGGTGATCTAGATAGTTTGGAAATGTGAAATGCATTTTCAATACTTTACTTGTCAAGGCCTTTGTCATGAATATTGAAATGGAAGGAATGAGGGAAGGGTGATTTGAAAAAAGAATCAATAGTATTGGGATCTAATTAATTGGATTTAGGTGGCTCAGACATTACTCGCTCATCCTTTTTGATGGTATTGGTAGCACTAGGAAAATATGTATATTGGTGACTTTCTGCGTCTAGATGCTTACAATACTGATATGGTTGTAAATTCTCAAGAATAGTAACTTCCATTCTAGAATGAGGAAAATTGATACATTAATGGAGTTTATAAGTAATTGATGCATCTCATGAATCCATGGATGGCCAAAAAGGAGATTATACAACAAGTCAAGATCAATTACATGACAAAGGGTGTTGTGGATGATAGAGCCAACCTGGATGGGAAAGGAAATTGTTCCCACTAATTTTTGCTCAGTATTATCGTATCCCTTAATAATAATAGTATCATTCTTTAGATCTATCATGTTATATCCCAAACATTGGACTATCTTTAATGGAACAATATTAAGGCCAAAACCATTGTCTATATGTACTTGCTTGATTTAATGATGAATAATTATGACTTTGATATACAAGGAATTGGTGTGGGAAGATCCCAGGGATGATATATCACTTTTACCAAATATCAACTATGGCCATGAGACAAGTATCCTACCAATGCTTGAAATTTTTCTAGTGAAATATTGTTAGGCAACTGAGCCTAGTTTAAAGTTCATACAAAACATCTTTATGGAGCTAAGAAGTACATAACAATTCTAAAATGGAAATATGTGATATAATTTTATTAAATTGATCCACAAGATCATTCTACTTCTTGATAGGTTCATACTTGAGATTGGATTGATTTGGAATATGATTAAAATAAGAAGGTGGATTAGGATCAACAAAAGAAGGCACAAGTCCTTGAAGGGTGATTTTATAACATCAAGTTGTGATAGTACAATGTCAAGTGGGAATAGAAACACCATAATTGGAAGCAAAATAAATAGGTCCTAGAATAATAACTCGAGAATGAGGATCACGGGAAGGAGAAACTCTCAAATAGACAGACTTGATCTTAGAATGGAGGGTTTGCTTATTTGATGTTATTATAATGGGAACAAAAGTTGATTGTGATTGTGGATACATGATGTTCTATGATACATCCCACTACATTTTAATTATAGGGGGAAGAATGGTAATCAACATTGTTATCCTGGGAACCCTGATTTTGATTACAATTATTATTTTGTTGATGTTGTCGTTGTTCATTTTGATTAGTGTGATGTTGAGGAAAAATATTTGTATATATCTCCATGTTCTGTCCATAATTAGAGGATGATGCATTGTTTGACTCAATTTATCCTCTTTTTAACATGTTTTGAATGAGATGTTGAAGTTACACACATTTATGAATTGCATGACCTTTGACTCGGTGATATTCTGAATATTCATTATCCCTTTACCACTCCGATTTAGGTTGAATTTGATGAAAGGGTTTGGTATTTGGCCAACCAATAATATTTGTAGCAAGTAACTTTTGAAATACAGTCTTAGTGGGATGTCCCAAATTATAAAATAGTCTCCTATTAAATTTATTCCTTTGAGGAGGTTGCCTTTGCAAAATAAGTGGTTGTGGTAGAGGAGATTTCTGTACTAGTGGTGACTTCACCATGTGGACATGTCTTGCTTATGTAACTCTTTTACCAACCACATTCTTGTTGTGATTAAAAGGTTTTGGGTTATCTACCACATTTTTTTGGTTTGAAGTTGAAGTTTGGTTCTAATTTTGATTATGATTTTGAGACTGGTCTTGCGAATAGATTTTAACCAATCCTCTATCAATGAGAGCTTTCTCTATTGGGACACCTTTAGTAATAATATCATCAAAATTATCTAGACATTATAATCTGAGCTTAAGAGCTAGTTTTGACATTAAATTAATCATGAGTATGTTTGTTAATTCAATATCAGGAAGTGCATAGGGAAATCTACTAGTCCATGTTCACCGTCATTGAAGATAAGCAACAAAACTCTCACCTCCTCTTTGTTTGATAGCAAACAAATAAACCATGGTCAACTCATGTTCAATGTTATATGAAAAGTACTTAATAAACTTCTTTGATAAATCATCAAAATTTATGATATGATAAATCATCAAGATTTATGATAGAATCTTTTGGGAGGTGCATAAACCATTCTAAAGTAGGACCAACCAAACTCTGTGAAAATAAGTAAAGTAGGGAATTGTTGTCATATCTTACTTATTGAAAGGAAACAAAAAATAGGCTTAAATGCTCTCTTGGGTCACCCTTTCCTTTATATTTGTCAAATTTAGGAATCTCAAAATGAGACAAAAAAGTTGTTTGGAAAATACTTGGATCAAAGGGATATGAACATATGTGATCTAATTTATTTTTTTGATTTTAACTCCTAACTTATAACTCATATATTAAATCCTTGACAACATGTAATTATTTGATAAAAAAGCATTTTGGGAAGTAGGTGTGGGATTGTATGATTGGAAATGAAATTGTGTATTCGTTGGATTTATGGCAATTTTTTGCCCTAACGAATTAGAATTATTATTTTTATTGCTAGGATTTGACTGGTAGGTGGAACTTGGTATTGGTTATGATTGGAAGATGGAATGAAAACATGTTTCTACATATGAGGAAATTGGTATTGAGTGCGATTATAATATGGAATGGAAATGCGCTACTACATAGGAAGAATTTGTTGCTTTTGACTATGGAATTTTTTTTGAGTGGTGGGAATTTGTTGTTGATTAGAAGCAACTTATTATGTAAAAGGAACTTATTGTTGTGTATTATACCAAATATGATGAGTATTATAAGGAATATTAGAAGAATTATGTTGGGGGATATGGGAATTAGAATTAATATTTTGTGTGTCATTGAGAACCTGTTGGGAATGACTTAAACTTTGTAACTGTTGAGGTGGAATTTGCTCAGATAGAATAAAAAATGTGGGATTACCAGGAACTTGATGAGGATTAGGGAATGTTTGTGGGTTATTTTATATAACTGGTTGTAAATATTATATAGGTATATGTTGCTCATGATAAATATGTGTCTTAATATTAGGCAATGGATCAACCAACAAATCTTTTACCTGATGTTCAAGTGTAAGATTAGAAAATGGATTAAGTAATAAGATGGTAAGGTCATTGAACACTGTACCAACTTATCATAATTGGGCTATAATGCTAGGAAAAATTTGGGGTGATGCTACAAGTATCTCCTTTCCTTTCTTAGATGTTTATAGAAATTTCGATATTTGAATAACTGAAAAACCATGACTAGAGGAAGGTATATCATCATTTCACTTGGTAATTTTGATAGTATTGTTTGGTTGTGATTTCTCAACTTTGCGTAAAGTTTCTATGGGAAAATTAAGAGGAACCTTAACACCCATAGCTAATAAGCACAAAAAGACTTCATATCTATAATCAAACAAGTCTTGCTCAAATTGAGTTCAAGATGAATCATAGGTAGGTGGCACTTCTTCATAATCAGGTTGGTGAACTTCCATATCCTGTGGATTCATAGAATCCTCTTGATCATGGGGATAATTGGGTTGATATGCGAATGGGTTTGTTTGACCTTGAGTCCAATCATCATCATAAGTAACATTATAAGTCATACTACTTCTTGTGTAATGAGGCTTATTGGACTTGAACTTGGAATATATCTATATGGGAATGGGAAAATATGATGTTTGGAAAGGACAAGAAAAAAGTCTAGACTTGAATAACTTTGATTTGAATACGAGAAAATTATTTTGAATTAAAAACTTAAGAAAAATGACTAGAATGGGTTCAAATTCACATAGATAACATAATGGTATGATTTCAGATAAGAGAGGTGTAATTTTGAATAAATTTGGACACAAGATGTAGAAAAGAACAATTTTGACATGGAATGTGGACAAAGTGATGCCTTTTTTATGTAGGTATGGTACGAAAATGTTGTGGACTTTGGTTTTGACTTTGTTTGATGGGATTGTTTTTTTTTTTGAAATACAAAAAAGGTTTTGATGTGACAATCAAACATCAATACACATGTATCACAAGATAAATTTAATAACTGATAGGGGTGTGCATCACATTAATTGAACCTTAAATATACTCACCTTTAGAGAGGATTAAAAATTCAAGATTCATTAAATAAATTATTATAGTTATTGATGGTGTTCTAATCCCACCATTCTCTCAAAGGTTCTATATGAGTAAGATGATCTTAGGGGGATGTTACCTTTATACCCCTGCATCCATGAATGGTCCACGAAAAAAGAGGCATTTAAAAAGTAGTTCAAGATCGATATATTTATAAGAGGGTCTTTTACCTTCACAACCACTTTAACCATAAAGGTTTCAGTGAAGTGTTACCAGATTTGGGGTTAGATTACAATTTTACTTGCCTTTATACATAGTCCCTATATATAACCCATAATAGGTGATATGTGGGCACAAGTCTATCAATGAAGAGGTTAATTTTTTTTTCAATATTGGTCTTTTTGAGTGTACTACACCTTACTCTTGAGTTTTGAAAATAAATCCATAGGATTTTTTCCTCACGCGATGATGTGCAAGCATAAAGTTAGGCCTTCACAATAGGAACGCTCCTCAATTTGTAGACCCTATCAAATATATAAAGTTTAGTATGAATGTTGGTTAATGTGTCTTAATCACCACACCCTAAAGACTTGAAATAATGTGATGAAATCTAACCTGCATAACCAAAAGAAAAAGGAATGTATTGCCTTTCTAATTAACATAATTCCCACTACGGGTGAGCAAAGAACATAATAGACAAATATTAAGGATAACATGAATAGAAACCTTGAATTTTTGGGTCATATAAAAGGGGAGAGCATACATGAAAAATATCCTCACACAACACTAAAACAACAAGAAGCAAAATAAATTTTGTATGGAATAAAAAAGCTTGGAAAATAAGTAAGTTTTCTTATAACCCAAATGAAATATGATTTTTTTTTTAAGATACCAAAGGAAGTGTGAGTAGATAGTGTATGTTTTAATGCATCATCACACCCTTTTTGGAACCTGTAAAAAAAAAAGGTAAGTAGTTTTGCATGGTGGGTCTTTGACGAATGAAGGAAGTTGATTTTGTATGTTTTTACAACTCTCAGATTTTGACACACGAAGGTGAAATCACCGTTTAGCAAGATCGATTCATTGATTTTAGAAACCTACATAAAACAAAGAATAAAATGCAAAAAAATACAGATAGAGGTGGTCTTGTTGATTACCAGGTCAATTTCAATGATAATAGATTAATTTCATTGATAATTAAATAATTTTTCCAATTACCAAGAAACCAAACTATAATATACGTGAGAGTGATTTTATTGATTCCTAGATAATTGAGTTGATTTCCTTAACAATTTCACCTATACTTAAAATAATTTTGTTGAATATAAAATCGTCATAGGCAAAATAGTGAAGAAGAAGAAAAAACATAAATGTTTTTGTCAATTGTAAATTTGATTTCACCAAAGTGATGATTTTTTTTTCGATCACTAGGAAAATAAACCCATGAGTGATTTTGTCAATTTGTCAATAGATTTCATCAATTAGAAAATGATTTTACCAATTTGCATACAATTTTGTTAATTATGGACCCTACGCAAATAATAGAATAAAACAAAAAATAGAGCACATAAATGAATTCACTGATTACTAGATGATTCCATTGATTAGCAAAAAAATAAAGACATTTTCACCATTGTTGTGAAATGAATTTGTCGATACACTGAGGCAAAAAATAGTAGAATAATAAACATACATGAGCTAATATAATCATATTTTCTATAAAGGAAGATTGTTAAAAAGGCTCAAAATAAAGGTGTTGGTTTCCAGTCCCATTCGATATGCCATATGTATCCATAGGATTCTTTACAAGTTATATATTCACAATCTTAGTTAAGTCTATCAAAAACTAAGCAAATGAAAAATAAAAATTGAGCCAAAGACCTCATGCACATGCAAAGATTAAGATAACAATGCTAAGATTAAATCAATACAATGAAAAACTTCATTAGAAACTCATATTTGTGTATGATTTAGCTAAAATATAGTCTCAATAGGTCTTTGTTAATGCTAATTCATGTTGAAACATCTCCTTTGAAGCTATGGACTAGTTGAATTTGATTAAGAATAAAAAAGGTGATGCACAAGAGGACTTCAGAATTTGTTGGCACTTCATTGTATATCTTGAGCATGTTGAATTAAAATGAGAATAGGTATATTTAACCAATTTAGGATCAATGAGGAGCCCTCATCTTAATTTCAAGTAAAAAATTGTAAATGAGTCCTCAATAATGTACATGGATCAACACATAAATCGCTAATGTGATCCATTCATTTTGTTCAAGATGAAGTGTGAAGAATGAATCTTGAAAATATCAAATAATTATTAATACGAGCCCTCCATCTTGCATGTAATATGGAGGGTGGAGAATTCTCCTCAAAAAATTCTTGTGAGAGTCAATGTGGATCCTTCATCTTGTTTCCAAGATGAAGGATGGAGAATCATTCCCAAGAAGGCACATGGATAGCCAAAGTGGACTCTTCATCTTATTTCCAAGATGAAGGGTTGAGAATGCTTTTAAAATATCTCACAAGGTTCATTGTGGCCCCTTCATTTGTCTCTAAGATGAAGGGTGAAGAATAATCTTGTATATTAATTTTTTTAATAAATTGCTTGGGTCACAAAAGAATATTCCATAGGATCTCAAGATTTTTTCTTTAATGAAGATGCTTTTTGAAGGGAAAAGAAGAATTAATTAATTGAAAGAAAATTATAATTATATTTGCCATAGAAATATAATTAGGAGAATGATTTAGAGAATAGGGAATTAATTGCATTAATTGATCGACGAAGAGGAATTAGTAAATTGACCAAAATAGAATAATTGAGCAGAATAATAACTAAACAAATATATTTAGTGAATTATCTCACCTAGAGATGTTCGATGGTGAATTCACACACATATATTAGATAATTAGATGACTTCAGAACAATTTTTATGTAATTGTTTGGAATCATTATATTTTACAATTTTAACACATAAGTAAAAATTCATATATACCATTCATTTCTATTTTGATCGCATCCACTACTATGATGAGCACGAGATTACTACATTCACATTCTCCAAGTTGTTCTAAAGGATCTATTCCTTCAAAAGTAAAGACATCAACCTAGGATTCCTCTTCTTTTGACCTATCATCAATAACATATAAGTGTTGTTATTTAGGGTTGATGACTCTCATGATTATACTATTCATGTTCATACCAATTGGATCAAAGGTAAGGTTCTCTTGAGGCAAGAGATCTTCCATTTTGAGCTCTTCTAACTCACCTTCTTCATGTAGATAACCTATTTCAAATTTTTTTTCATCTAATTCACCCATATCTAATGATGAGATAGGAGCTAAGTTGATATAACTGAGTTGTATATCATCTTTAATTAAATTTCCATGTGTAGGAATATTAACAAATGATAGGTAGGTTTTAGATGCATAACATGCATCTACTTTATCTGGTTACTCCAATTCTTCTACTTCATATTCTGGTTGATCACAAAAGATGTTTGATTTTTGGTCTTATGTGGATAGATCTTTACTACTGTAATTTTTAGCCATCAGGTCACCTAAAAATTACTACCATTTCATCATCATACTCATATTCATCACTACTCTCAGAGACTTGCTCTCACATATTGAATGGGACATTCTCAGTCAACAAGATCATTTCAACATTCATCTCATTTCCACATCCATAGACTCCAAATTATGAACTTAGGAATGTGGTCTCATAAGACAACCCATGCATTACTCATTGAGTATATCCTACAATAAGTGACACTTGATTATCAATAACATAAAAAGACACTTGATCATTAAGACAAGGAAAAAAAACATGTTGATTAAATGTTTGAATTATCATAATTTCATGTGTTAAATGTACAAGTAGAGTTTTCATTGGTCATAATGAGGTTTGGTTGGTTTTAAGTTTAAGGTAATGCTTAACTATAAGACACAAATTATTCCATGTGTTGACTAGCAAATTAAATCGAATGATTTTGGGTGTAAACACCTGGTTGTCCTAACAAGCAAAATGAGTCAGCACCATAACCACATGGCATTGATAGTTATTCAATGATGAAAGATTATTAGTAACTCAATATTTAAGATGTGAGGGTGGATGGAGTCCTCTGGATAAGCATATCATTTAGGGGATCTAATGCTTTAAGATAAATCTCAATAGTAAATACTTTCATTTACAGGAATGGGTCTTTCAACCTCATGTATAACTAGTGGATATTATTATTGAATACACTAATGGGTTTATTGGCTCCTTGTGGGTTATAATAAATTGGTAGTATAATGCAACATGATTAGTGGGCATGCTAAAATTGTTAACAATTAAGTTTTCAAAGATATACTATGAGGTAATATGTCCATCTAACAAACCAAGTTACCAATAGTAATCAACTTCATCTATAGAATAATAAAATAGATGGTAAGCCACATCCTCATTGGATTTGAGTTTGGATAATGGCATCTTTAAATGCCTAAATGTGTTATTTAGTAGCTTAATTTCCATAATTTGTATATTTCAAGCATAATTTCACAGGATCGCTAGGCAAGTCATGAATAGGCCCTGAAATGTTCATAGGGAAAAAAATTCCCCCAAGCCGAGGTAAGGTCATATATGGGTTTAAAAGTTCAAATTTTTAGTCTTAGAATTTGAGATATCATTTTGGACAAAACCGCTAAAGTGTCAAAAGAAAAAAATCATTAAAAAATTCAAATTTGAGTCTATTATAGACACTCCTAGTGCCAATTTGTTGATGTGTATTTTGAACATGCAATAGGGTGGGGAAACTATAAACGATGGGCCAAAAGACCCAAAACAAATGATAAATGAAACTATTCTGAACAAGACCTTATTTTAATGCCAATCTATTGATGGGTCATTTGACACACTAACTTGGGAGGGACATAGACCATTCAACCTTTCCTGAAAGAAGATCCAAAAATCTCGCCAAGGTCTATATCTACCAGGTCTTGGCATATTGGGTAACCCAGTTGGTAAATGCAAATTGTTCCAATACAAAGGGACTTTGTTGGTTTGAGAAATTTGACTAAAATTTAATGTTGTTTTGGACCTTTTAATAATTTACAGGGAAATGAAAATTGTTTGCTTCATTCATGAAGGTTTTAAATAGATTTTAGGAAACAAAAAATAAACAAACTTACATTTTTAGATTTGCCAATATGATAAAAATCAAAATTTTAAAGAGTTTTGATTAAATTTGAAATGACTAATTTAAATAAGTTCATTCCATTGCATTTAATAATTCAACAACGCTATAATAACAATGGATAAAATTACTTTCAATCAAGATAATCATTTAAATGGATTACATTCAAACCCTAGATCTAACAATTTATATAAAAAATGATAAAAAAGAAGGAAATAAAAAAGAAAAGATTGTGATTATGGAGATAAATTTGATCTACTCAATGAGGATAAACCCACAAAAACAATATCTTACCTAGCTAACATTCATACAACTAGGTACATGGATAATACAAGAGTTTGAGGAAAGTAGAACTTGAAAGAAAAATACATATCCACCATATTACATGTGTAGGAGATGAAAATATTCTTCCATAGATTTAATTAAAATTTAGATCGGCTTGAGTAACAAAAAATAAAGTTGATTAAAATTGATTTAAATGGGATTATCAAGTGAGTAGGTAGAACCTAATACCAAGCCACTACTATTACCAATATATATCCCTTTTAGCCTAAACTACTTGAAACTATCCATAAATTGATTTCTAGTTCCTTCTTATATCCAACTTTCTATCATGTTAATTTCAAAATTTGTTATAACTTAACAACATTTATAAATGGCAACTTAATTTAACATTTACATTCAAATTTTGTTGCTTACTTTTTTATCATTGTATTTTGTTTTTCAAAACTTGTACTAGCCAATGTTAGTACAAGGTTTGTGTTGTGTATTACAATTAGATCAAACACATTGATCTAATTACTTATGTGCTTCATTATATTTTCTTAGCTATTATCTTAAAAAATTCTCTATTTTTAGAGCACATTCATCCCTATCGACACAGTCTCTTATAGACTGTTAGTTTTGCTTACCTTCAATACATATCACCCTATATGACTGTGTATCTTTTTAGTTTGTTTAGTTTCTTTGTTTGTAGTACACAATTGACCTATTTGACTATGTATTTTGTTAGCCAACCTTAATTTTAGCATCTATAGAACATAGTCAAGTAGTTCAACTATTTTTTGCATCCTATTATGTTGACCTTTCCCATAGACTCTATCGACCCTATCGACTTGGTACCTCATGGATGATACTATTATGTTTTGGTTGACTCTATCCCTATTTTTCCTCCTTTATTCCTAGTTTTAGATTCTACCTTCAAGCATCATGAAATCCCCTATCATAATCTTTTAGACAACTTGATCCATTTAGATGCTATATAGGATGTTCTTTTCTTCCTATCTTCTTTAACCAAAAGGATCTTCACTCTTGGAGCACCTTTTCTCATCCCTCATCTTTGGACTGTAATATGGTCCAAATCACTCCAACCAATGAAATTGGTGGATTAGATCCATTCTATACTTCTCAAGATAATTCTCACTTTAAAGCACCTTACTATATTGTGTAGTAAATTAACACAAGCTTAATAAATAACCCCACAAGAAACCTTCTCGACACCAACAACCTACCTCCTACCAATCCACCACCTAGAAAACCTCCCCATAATACCAATTTGGGGACTCCCCCTCCTACCAATCCTAATAGTCCTCCTCCAACACCAACCCACCAATTGATATAACTCAAAATTTTTCACAAATAGTGCAACAAATAAACATCATGAAAACATCTAATACCTCTCAAATGATGCAACTACAACATAATTTGATAAACATGGATAATCATCCTCCTATCTTTCTTTCCCAAAATAACCAAAATTCATCCTTCTACCTGTTAAAGATGCGAAAAATATCATTCTCCAACCTATTATTCACAATAAGATGCTTCATCACATTCAAAATTAACCTTTGGCCTCGTTCATTATATATATTGATATTGGTAATATATATCCAACTATTAAATATGATGGGACTAAAGGCCCCACATCTTTTCTCAAAGCATTCTCTAATATTTATAAAGAGTGGATCTAAACTAGTACCTTTGCAACTACCAAAAATTTAGTTAAAAACTTCATAGGTGATGTATTAGAATGATATAACAAACTTACCCAACATTCTATATGGAAAATTGAGGATTTAGTCAATCCTCTAGTTAAGAAATTTCAACATAATGATCTTCCCAAAAACTATCTCAGTCATTTCATCAATGCTAAGCAATCTCCTACTAAACAAACTCATGATTTTATCAAACAATAGAAATCTTTGGCTCACAAAGATAATCACAATATGATTGATAACTTGTTCAAACTTTTCATCACTGCCTTAATACCTTCCCTCCAATAAAAGGTTCAAACTTTTGCTCCCCAAACTTTTAACCATGATATCAATCAAGCTAAACAACAAGACTTTCTAATGAAATAGTTCGAACATAACGCTGAAACGATCAAGGGATATTTCCAACACTCAACCAATGTAATCAATAGCAATCTTCCTCAACCAAAATTAGGAGTAGCCCAAATGGATAACCCCAGGCTTTTCATCCACATATCACTTCAAATTTTGGGACATCTTGTGATGCCCAACTCTACATCCAATTACCCATTGGGGCATCTTAAATGCCTACTCTTATTATACATTATATAATACTGAACAAATTTAACTTCAAGAAACCTTTCGAGACACATAGGCTTGTATTTCACATCTTTGATATAGATGTTAATATAGATATTTCCCTTCTTATCATCTTTCTATATGCTTCCATACTAACAATGTCTTGTGGGATTTCTACATATAACTCACCCTCTATAAAAGTTTCTCTTTACACAAACTTTAGTTCCTTCCCTTGGTCCTTTGGTTTCTTTCTGTCATGAATTACATTGTAATACCATGGATAGGACCTGATTTTACTCATGAATTCCTTTTACTTTCATTGATTTTTTCTGCCAAATTTTTTATTTTTCCATACTTTGTTCACCCTCTTGGGTTTTTATTTTATGAGTTGTAGTGTAAGGCCATGGATAGGACTAGGACCTCCTAAAAAATACCATTTTTACCTTTATTTCACTCGCTTGGGTTTCTCTTTTATGAGTTACAGTGTAAGACCATATATAGTACCAAATTCTCCTCATAAAATTGTAATTTTATTTAAAAACACCATTACTAAACCAAGTGTTCCTTTTCTAGAGTGTTAAGAAATGATTAAAAGTTTATGATCTCATGTCCTTAGCTTTGATTTTTATTACTGTTGTGATTAAAACTTACACAACAAACCATGTTAGCATGTTTCCTTACACTTCCATTCTTATGATAAAGAATCATACCTATATGTCATTGTATCCCTTTTCACTTTGTCACATTTTTTTACGATTTGAAATAATTTAAATTATTTCATGTTCATTCCTCTTGATTTACTTTCCTTCCATTCCAATTTGAATAAAACAAGGTTGAATTCAAGATAACACTTTTATTTTTGATGAATTAACAAGACTCTTAGACATCATGCTCTCTAAGTTCTCTTTCTTAGCAAGCAAGTCAAAAGTTTTCAAATGATAGTCATTTTTAGCACCCATGTTTAGTTCTTTCAATTAATATAGAGGAGGAATAGAAAAATCCATCAACACATAAAATCCAAATCATTTAAAACAAAATACAATGATCAAAAGGCAACATACAAATTCAAAAGTTTAAATCATACCAAAAGACATAATTTATAGCACATCTCTTATCTCCAATCGAAGCTTAAACTCCATAATTGGACTTGTGATAGAATTGAAGTCCATTGGGGTGCGGTAGGCTAGTAGATTAGAATAGAAAAATTCAAAATAATCTATAATGCTACTATAATGCTACCTACTTTTTCTTATAAATACCCAATCTTCATAGTAAACTGATGACTCTATAAGGGGTCCTGAGGAATAGGGAACACGTTGTGAGAAGGTAGGTTCATTTTAATTTTCATAGATATAGCCTTCATGGGATGATATTCATACTTCATTTGATGACCTAATATTTGTGTGGTTAGGAGAAGTTCTTCAGAGTCATTAATGTCTAAAGTCCTCTTATTATGACAAACCTAATTTTAGTGTCTTGACTTTAATAAAGAGTTTCTCTACCTTATTTTTCCTTTCATTTCCCCACCATCTATTTCATTTCCCCCCTTGAATATTCAAGTTTGATTTTAAATCTATTTTTCCTCTTCTATATTCCCTCTTCTCCACATCTTAAAAACATGCTAACACTTCTTTGTTTTGGTTTTATCAATATTTAGAACACAAAATAATATACTTAAGTGATTATGGATTATCTTCTTTATGCCATTGCTTTACATTTCTATAATTGCTTTGGTTGGTTTAAAAAAAAATTCATTATCACTTCTGTTTTCAAATAATTGCATCTATTTCTATATTTTTGTTGTACTTCTTTTTCAAACAATTGTTACAATTTCTGCTTTCCTATACTTTTTCCATTGTTGAGTGAGTTTGGATTGCTAATTCTCACTCACCAATGTTATTTTCCATTTCATGTACTTTTTCCATTGATTATTGAGTAAGGATTATTACTGCCTACTCGTCAATGTTGTTTTACCATTGTTTGCCCATCTTTGTTTAATTAAGGATTATTATTATTTTCACATTAATGTTTGATTACTATTTTTACATATATCCGTAGTTTGACTTAGTTTGTTTACATTTCTTACTTAAGGTATACTTATTTAAATTTTTTGATCATTTAATAGCCTTGGATTTTTGGTTACCTGATTTACTCTAGATTTTTAGCTTGGTCATTTGGTCCTAACTTAGGATTTATCACCCTAGCTTACCAAATTTCCAAGTACATTATGCCTACATAGTTCATTTATCTTGACTTTCCTACATTTCTTTGTTTTTTCTCTTTAGTTTTGTATCCTTTGGTTTGTCCAAAGTAGTCTCTGTACCCTCCATGATCAAAATTACAAACATAATAGACAACCATTCAATGATATAGATAATTCAAGGTACACATACATTAATTTTATTTTTAGTTATTTCCTTTCAATTATTTAATTTTTTGGTTATTTTATACTTTAAAATACTACAATTTATTTTGCTTCAGGTTTATGTGTTGCTATGTTATTTTCTCGAAGCACCATCCCCTATTACACCTAAGTGATATGTGATGAAATTTAAGTGGGGCATATTTATACACAATATTTTCAAAATTTATCAATTACTAATGTTGTCTCTTTTGTAGTAACCATTGAGTCTCAATCACTTTGAGTGCACGTCTTAAAGGGTGCATTGGAAAAAGGATGGGTAGACCATTGGTGCTTCATAAGATTTTTGTCCCCTATACCACCACTTTCAATCAACAGAACCTTATCCTGTACATTTCTCTAAGCTTTGACACTTCCCTTACATACTTGTCTAAGTAATTCACCATCTTAAACATCTCAAACCTAAGCTAAAAACACTTTAAAACATTTATTGAACAATGTCAGCCTAGGATGAACCTATACTTAAAATATATTAGCATGTTACAGGTTTAGGTTTGCCTCAGTCAACCTAGACTAAGACCTAACTTACTTTAATTAATTAATAATATAGAGTCAAATTGGGCTGACACTCTCAACTAAAATTTTAGAAAGGTTTAGGTTAGATTCAGCTATATATACACATCATTTTTGCCTATTTTTTGGAGAGAGATAAAGTTAATTATTCATTTGTGCTTCTTTATAATCTGCTCTTCTACCATTCTACTTAAGGAGTTATTACTTAGGGTTTATATTTAGAGAAGAATATTGTATTGTGGAAAAGTTTTGGATGCTTTGGCCTATATTAGTGATCCTTACAAACCACAATAATCTCTTAAAAAACACCTTTGGCCAAGGGAGAGATTGAGTCTCAATGGGTTCATCTTCAGTGTAAGAATCTCTAACTTTACTTGTCTATTTTAGTAGATAAAAGTAGCATAAGTAATGGATTTTGAATATTTTTTTATCTCCATAATTAGGGTTATATATATATACATAACCTAATTAAAGCTATTCTATGCATGCTTACTTTCATGTTTATTAGCCTCATTTTGTGCCACAAGCTTTGGTGAGCATTAGGTTATATTTTATTTTACTTTGTATTTACTTTGTGAATATAGAAAGCATAGGACCCATCTAGGGTTATCACATGGTGTTGCTTGACTAGAGGATTTGGAACCCTCTCTAGTGATATTATTGTGGTAAGAGACCCCTTGGTTAGGTCTAGTGGATCCGTCTTAGTCATGACCCCAATTGTCTAAATGTACCAACAAGTGGAATTGTAAGTGTGATTTAACTTCTTCGAGATAGGATTGATTTATAGGTCAATTGTATTTTCTCTTATTTACACCTCCCACTCACATGAGTGGTTCATGTACACCATGATTACATACACCTACTTTGTATTAAAAAAATAGCTATTTTATAAGTAGAGGATGATCTAGGCCATAAAAAAAACTCCTTTTATGACCCAAAAGTGGTCAAAATCACCTTTAAAATGTACTAATCTAGTGGGTTTGTGTATGGTCCCAAAAATGACTTGAAAAATAATGTTTTATTCTCATAAACACTATCTAAAAAGTGGTCCAAGTGATAATTTCAAGATTGTAATATTATGGAGTGTGGACCTCCAAATTCTTGTCGACTTTCTTCCTCAAAATGAGTGAGTTGTCCATTTCCATACAAAAGTTCTCCATGTCTCCCTCAAAGATCAATTTCTGCCTACACCTAAAAATGAAATTTCATTAAAATTTAAAAAATAAAATTTCTAAAACAAAATAGTGCATAAAAACATTAAAATCTAGCAATTAAAATCTCTAAGACAAGATAGTGCACAAAAATGTGAACAATTTTTTATCATAGGCAACATTTTTTTAAGATTTATAAAGTGTAATAAAAATATTAAATACTCATTTTAGGACCAATTTGTAAAATATGAAACATTTTCACATGGACATAATCTACCCAGTGGAGGTGGTTGCATGAGTGAAAACAAAAAATGGGTTTCATGATTCTGGAAGAATTAGATTGTGTTGTGCAAGTAACAATACATTTTTAGAATGAGGAAAACAATTCTTATGATATAAGGGAGATCCTCATATGATCATAAATACTCTAACAAATATACATCATTCAAAAATTTATCTCGTGTCAAGAGATCTAATTAAGAGGTTTTATTGATGAACTCTAGATAAATGACTGATAATGTAGATATATGATTGATTAAATACTTAGCCTATTAAATAGGTTTGCTAAAAAATTATGGGTTAAATAATAGTTGTCACTGAGTGTGAGTTTCCTGAATAATTTATATACAAAGGACTTATTTTCCCTTATGAGTGGATCACTCAATAAGATGAAGAATGACATGTGCATGCTTTCATAGTCCTTATATTCTATAACATATCTTTTGTAAATATTTGAAACCAAAGTCATAATGTTGTTCATTTGCATTATTAGGTGAGTTGGCTTCCTATGTAATTGAATTATTCACTATAGAATTGTGAATAGTAGATTGTATCATCATCTGAATAGAAATATCTAAATGTGGAACATAATTATGTGTAGATTTAGTTCCTCGACAATACTTGAATGGTTCATGATCCATGGGACATATATATATATATATATATATACCACTAATAATTGAACTTTAAACATTCATGCAAAGTGTAAGGGATGACTTTCATATCATGGATCCAAAGTCTTCCAAGTAAAATGTTATAATTAAGATCATTGGGCATGCCTTGGCATGTTGTAAAAATATTTCTAAGACCTAGAGTGAGATTCAATTTTATATGTCCCAACACCTTATGAGGAATATTATCAAAGCCTTCAATATTCATATCCAAATGGTCCAAATCTATAACATGTATATTGAGCTGTTAAATGAAGATAATATTGTAAATGTTCAAACTTGAACCATTGTCAACTAGGACACACTTAGCCCCCATATCATCAATTTTGAGCTCAATGTATAAAGGAAAATACCAATTAGTTATGTGTTGCAGTGGTAGATCTTCCTTTTCAAAGGATATAGACTCTTATGTCCATTGCAATGTGTTAAATATGGAAGCCACATAATTTGGTTCAGTATTTTAGGGAGCATTAACATCATGTAGTGTTGTATACAAAATATACTTGTATATATTTGACTGTTGGAACAACTCTAAAATGTAAAATATTTGTTGTTATGGTATTAAAATTATTAATGATGTTAAGCCCTGGTGTTATTCAATCATGCTTTGCATGATGGGGCTCCTGACCTCTTTTGATGATAACAACATGGACCTCAAGACCTAATATAAGCCTAGGGTGAATAGTAGAGGTAGGATGGTATCTAAGGTTATTGAGAGGTCTAGGGGAAGAAGTAATGGAAGGAAGCAACTATGCCCTTTAAATTTGAGTAGTGATACATGTAAATTATAACTAAACCATGTAAAAATAAACATCATGGATTTGTTTATTATTACAATCTTGGTTTATATTAGATTTTATCTTTTGTTTTAAATTATTCATCCATGGACTTACATGTAACTTAAATATTTTGCATATTAATGGCAATCTACATGTAAAAAAAAACTATTTTTTTTTAGTTAAGAAATGATAAACGGATTCAATTGTTATTATCATGATTATTATTATGAAAATCAATAACTTGAAACCCTAATATAAATTTTATAATGAAATAAGGTGAATCTTAGGTAATTAGGGTTTGTGTAGTGTTAAATAATAAATGGGTTCACTAATATGTTTATCAAAAAATCTAGAAATAGAAAAAAACAAGGAAAAATTACTTAGCTTGAAATTGATAATGTAATACTATGTATGCCACTGTAGATCTAACTATGTGACTATGTTGACTGACTGTGAATCAAAAATGAGGCTTTGATTGATCTCTAAACAAGGTTGAACTAATAATACAAGGTTATGCCACATTGCAGTTTGTAGGGAGAGTTGACATCCAATAGGTTTTTTCATCTGTGTGAAAATGGGTCTGTGTATTATCATTTGTTAGTATTGTGTAAGTATTTTATGATACGTGATCTCTTGTGTAATCCACTATGTACCTTATTCTTTACTTAGAACCTTAGTTTGGTAGACAATGAATAATAAATAGAATAATGGGTTCGTATTTGAAGTTGTGATTGGCCTCAACACCCCCTATGTTGAGTTTTGCCTACATACCAATATTCAAAAGATGGATCAAAATCTATGTAGTTCTTTCATGTTATGGTGATGTGTGTGAGAGACTGGTACAAAATGATAAATTATGGTGTAATATTAGTGTGATTAGATGCGTCAATAATGACTTGTGATCTTATGGGTGTATTCAGACTTAACTCAAGGTTAAAATATTATGTAGACTCTAAATTAGAAAAAACAATTGCTTTTTTCTCAATGAAAAATTAGATATTTTAGTGTTTTTCAATCATATGAGCCTCTAGTGAATAATGTATTGAAAATGTGGCTTTACAGTGATCATTTTAGAATTATTTTGAATGGAGAGTACAAAACATGTGGGAAGACCCATTTGGTGAATTTTAATGTGAACAAATTGAAAGAATTATCAAAACTCTTCAAACAAGATCTCTCTAATGGCTCATTACTACAACCATTGATGCTTCAACATACACTCAAAGAAGAAACCAATTGAAAACAAGATCAATTATTAACACACAATGAAATGATTACAAAAGTATGTAAAACATTATGAGGCATTTATATTACAATGAATAATACTTACTTATATAGGCAATGCAAAATAAGAATGAAAGCTAAACTAGTCAATGTGGGACTAATCCCCACATAAGACAAAATTAGGTAAACATAGATACCTATATCCTAGCAAGCATGAGTAAGATACTCTAACATCCCTATCAAGTGAAGTTAGGGGATGATAGTAGAGGATGTAGTGTGAATTTATGTGTCCCTATGGATACCAATCCATCATGTTAGAGTACATTGATGTTGAGTCATTGTAACCACCAAGTCAAAGTAGGAATGGTGTTGAATATGAGGATCACTTAACAACAACACTATGATCTAAAGTACTAGGTAAAATGATAAACTCAAAGAAGCATCACCTGGATACCCTCTAACAAGATGGCGAAGTGATCACAAAGACTGGTGGGGTAACCACAGTAGTGTCACTAGTGGGGATACCACACTAGTGTCACTATAAAAATCACCAAAAATGCCATAGAGTCAAGTAACAATCCTCATATGGGTTTTGACAAATAAAGTGACTGAATAAGAAACCCATGTACAAAGGAGGAATCTAGAAAACACTCAAAAGTGAAAAATACATATCACTCTCATAAAGTGGAGAAAAAGGAGAGAAAACTTGTAGTAAATACTCCCCCCCAAAAGAGAAAAGAAGAAGAGATAGCTAGAAACCCCCACACAGATGATGTTGAAGAAGTTCGCACTCCAAGTACTCACAAGTTATGAAGGAAATCAATCTTTATGAGTGGTTTGAATCCACTACTCAATCATAAAAAAACTAACACTAGAATTCACCAGATTAACTTCAAGCAAGAATACTATTAGTGGTAACGAGAGTACAAAAAAGTAAAACATGTGCAAGGAACACTCAACACCAAGAAATAAAATTTACATCACACCCCCATACTGTTGAATGGATTGAGTGAAAAAAGGTGTCTGCATTGTTAAGGTGTGGAGCCTAAAAGCTTCACATATGAGCGCATTTAACTGTTTTGGGTCTACACAGTCACCGGTGTCGGTCAGGAACGATCGCCGTCGGTCCAGTGCAGTTGAAGAGACGCCGGCGTCAGTAGAGGATCGGCCGACGTCGGTCATAGGCAAGCAGTCAGGAACCGGCGTCGATTACTTGTGTGTCCAGAATGCTATTTCTGAGGACAGAAGCGAGTGTTTGCATGATGAGTTTAAGTCTTAGTCTTAAGTTTGCATTTCTATTATTAGCAAGATTGTTTTTAGAGCCCTTGTTCAAGAGGCTTAACTATTGGTTGTAAGTGCATGCTCAAGTCTCCTAATTCTATATGTAGAATTAGATCTTCTTAGCTTTGAGTGAATTATTGTAGTAGTTCATTGTATGTGAATGTTGAGGAACAATACATAGTTGTATCAATCCAGGTTGTTGGAATTGATTGTACTTGAGAGAGATAGCTCTTAAGGGATAGAGATCTAGAGAGAGATCTTGTGCATCTGAGAGAGGTGTGGAAGAAAGAAGTTTATTCAATTGTATTCCTTTTGTAAAGAGTTTTAATACAAGTTTTCAGGGTGGTTTCTTGTATCTCTTGTTCATTGCTATTATTTGATTCTAGTTACTTATCTATCTGATTTAATTCTGCGGTTTATTGCTTTCATAAGTGTAATCTATTGTTGGTTGATCCCCAACATGCATGAGTGGTCTAAATCCACTACTCAAACACTAAACAAGCTAAGATTATATACACCAAAATAGTTCCAAACAAGGAGACTATCAATTGTTAGCAATATAGAAAAAGTCTCTAAAAATTGATGGCCCATGGTGGTGATGGAACAAACAAACAATTGACAAAGTGAAAAGTTCTCATAATAGAGCACATAAACATTGAAATAAGGCTGAAATAACAAATCCACCATGACACTTTATAAATCAGTACGATTATATCATAACCCGTACATAAAAAAGACACCAGATTGAGACAAAGAAGATACTGGGCTTCACTAGAATAGATCCAAATGAGGAAATTGTCAATTTATTGAATAATCCATCAAGAGAGATGTGATCTAAAAATAAAGGGATCAAAAAAGGTGTCCTCATAAAAGGGAAGGCACTAAGAAAGAGGCCTCGAGGAGACATGACATAACTACCAATGTGTCAAAGTACTAATGCACATCATGGGTTGATGAAAGAGTGTGGTAAATGGAGAAAAGAGACATCATGTATGTAAACAAAATAGAAAATAATCATTAGCCAAAAATAACAACATGCAAACTAGGATATCAAACTTAACCAAAAATGCATATGAGATAGTGCATGCACAAAGTATAATGCAGGGCCCATAGCACATGAAAACCCCTAGTAGTGACGATGTACAATTAAGAATAAGATGTTGGATTCAACTGAAAATGAATCCATGAGTGCAATAAATGATGATAATGTAATCTAGAAGAAGCAAAAAGAAAGTTTATGTTACTTGTGAGGGGGTCTGACCTCTTGTCAGATTAGACCTCGCCCTTTGATATCTGATAGACAAAAGAGATAAGGTACATGCAAAATAATGAATAATCCCTCTACAAATTTTCAAAATATATCAAAATGTGTCACCACTAAAATGTCACCACAAACCATAAGCATATGGAAACACAACCAATGTAAAGAGACCCCCTAAAATGCGTCACTTTATAAAATAGTGAATTTTTACAATTTAATGATACTAATGGATATATAATAAAAAACCACACACTTTTGAAAAAAATAGAACTCAAATCTGAGTTATGGTTCAACATTTATAAGTATTTTGATTTTCTATAAAAATGGATCAAAACAATTAAAAAACACTACAAACTAGAATTTGAGACCAAATCAGAAACCAAAATAGTCATGCAACCACTCTTTAGACCTAAAATTTTTCCATGAACTTAGAAAAATCAATGGAAGTGAAAAATAATCTTTTTGGTTACCTTGGTATGCATGCAAGTGTGTTTTACTTCCTCTTTTAAGAAAAATGTAGCTTAATAAGACAAATAAATGAATTTCTAGAGCTGAAAATGAAGAAATTGTTTGTTTTTGTTGAGAGGGGTGCCATGATTGTTTTCCAATGTAGATCTAACCTCCCTATAATGCTTCAGTCTGTTCATGTAGCAACAACAAGCAAAATGACAATGCTAACTTCATTTTTTCAACACCAAGGTAAAAATTAATGCCACCAGGTACTCATATTTGAAAATCCATTAGAAAAATGGATGTAATTGGTAAATAACAATTAGAAAAGATGGCACATGTTGGAAAGCTAAACTCTAAGGTTAGATATCTCCTTCCCACACAATAGAAAAAACACATTTGAAAGGATGCTAAATTCATATCTTCAAAAAACTAATAAAGATTCAACTCTAGCATAAAAGGCTCCAAAAAACATGCTAATATTTTTAGATCTGAGTAAGATGCCTTATTAGATCATTAATTTTAGAGAGATTTCAATGTCAAATCTCCTTTCTCTACCTCAGGTACTTGTACAAGTTCCAACACCATCTTCTTGGCCCTTCCACCAAACACCACACACTTGTTGATCTTCCCTCCTCCATGTAACAACTTTTGATAAATGCCAATGCCTTAGATCTAAAAGATACATATCCTCAATGCAACAGTAGAGAGTTCTAACACTAAGTGCAGATCTAGAAAAAATGAAATAAGGTTGGAAAAAGATGCCAACTAGAAGTTTTCAAAGCCACTTCTACAAAATTTAATGCTTAGGTAGATCTTGCCAAGCTTAAAAATAGATCTAAAAAATTAAACGTATGCCACAAATGTTTTTAATTCAAATTAGAAAGAATTTTAAAACTCTAATGCCTTATTTATCTCAATGCAATAATCCAAGATCAAATCTAAAAAGACAACACCAAGGTCAAATATTCAACACAAAGACACCAAGTATGAGAGTTTTTAACGCATAGTAGCATAAAACACAAACAAATCCCCTTTGCTTCAATGGTATGACATTAAACTAGATGTATAAAAAAACATTCATTGTCCTTCTAAATAAACTAAAACTTCAGATTTGCAACCAAATACTAAATAAAAGCACAACAATAGATTCCAACCAACTCAGATCCAAATCACATTGTGAGGACAAACAAATGCAATGAAGTAAGCTAAATAATGGCTATTGAAGATGGCTCTGATTACCATGAAATAGTTATCAAAACTCTTTAGCTAAGATCTTTCTAATGGCTCACTATAACAACCATTGATGCTTCAACATACACTCAAAGAAGAAACTAATTGTAAACAAGATCAATTATTAACACACAATGAAATGATTACAAAAACATGTAAATAATTAAGAAGAATGTATATTACAATGAATAACACTTATATATAAGGCAAGGCAAAAAAAATGAAAGCTAAACTAGTCAATGTGGGACTAAACCCTACATAAGACAAAACTAGGTACCATAAATACCTAGAGCCTAGCAAGCATGAGTAAGATACTCTAACACAAAAAACTATTATTTGGTGGGAGGATTTAACTAACATAATTGGATAGTAGCAAGGAGTAGGATAGTCTAAAAGGAGTGACCTTGTTTGAAATGTAGGGACAACTAAATTGAAAGCGTGAATAAGTCTAAAAGTGAACTTAGGCTAATTAAGATGTTGAATATGGATTTTTAGAATCAAAATTTACCTAAGAGGCAAAGCTAATATGCATTAAAAGTGAAGGGTGGTCAAGGACCATGGAATCGATCATGAACTAAGTGTATGCAATTAGAAATGCATCAGATCTAGAAATCAGTCCTAGTTCTAAGAAGATAGATCCTACTTACACTTTTGATTGGGGATACATTAGATAATCAAGAATATGATCAATATGGATCATTAGACCTGATTAAGGGATCTCTTATAAAAAAAAAATGCAATAACTCTAACTAGGTCCTATGTTTTCATATTCACTATACTAATAACAAGTAAAGCAAAGAAATCTGATATAGTGCTCACCAAATCTTGTGGCACAAAGTGGGGGTAATAAACAATAAAATCAAACATGTATAAGAGACATATCCTCATGTCAATGTATACCAAATCCTAATGCATAGAAGAGAGGTGAAAATGCATATCTATCTACTCTTACAAAGGAGGAACAAAGTTAGGAATACTTACCTTTGAAGATGAACCCACTGAGCCTCAATCTCTCCCTTGGCTAAGGTGCTTCACAAGAGGTTGTTGTGGTATGTAAGTATGACAAGGATAAATTATCTCTAGGCTACACAACCTATCAATGCATCAAAAAAACTTCTCTATAGAATAAGGTCTATACCTCCAAATAAAGTATGAAACCCTTAGCTTGCTCCTCAATTAGAATGATGGATAAGTAGATGCACAATATATCTTACTTCTTCTTCTCTTTTCTAAATAATGGTAACATGATTATGTATATATAGGCAGATTTAACCATAAATGCTTTCAAAAAATTTGGCTAAAAGGGTCAACCCAGTCAACCTAGTATCGTTATTGACAAAAACTCACTAGGTCACGTGATAGGTCAGCCAGGAGATGACCTAGACCCTAAATGAATTCTAGCAATAAGAGTACAAGGTTGACCTAGTTGACCTAGTCATGTAAACTATCGAAAGGGGTTTTAGGTCAGGACAAGGGGTATTGAAGGTGGTAAAATATTGGAGGAATGTACAAGATAGAGTACCAAGCTTAGGGGAATTTTTTTCAAGAGACAAGTGTGTAGATAATAAGTGGTAAAAGGGATAACAATTCTGCAAAGCACCAATGGTCTACCCACCTCTTTCATGGTGCACCCCTTAAGGTATGCACTTAGATAGATTGAGACTCGACAGGTTCTTGTGAGATAGATATTATCGATAATTGATCAAAGTTTGAAAATATTATGTGTATATATATGCCCCACTCGAATCTCATCATGTGTCACATAAGTGTAACATGGGATGGTGCTTCATGAATAAAACATGACAACACATAATGTTGATGCTTAGTAAAATGCATTAAGGAACAAATAAGATAAATTAAAGGACAAAATTGAAAAACACATACCTTTACTTACCTTAGTGTTATAGATAAATAAGGATATGCGAGAGATGTGAAGGTGTCCAATGCGAGGAACATTAAGCAAACCTATATAGATTAGTGCAAAAAAGAGCGAGAAATTGAAAATTTTTCAATGTAGGCATATAATAGTGGGAAAAAAATTCTACGACGTCAAGATTCCAAAACTTTTTATGATTTATAAAATGAGTTAGTAAAAACAAATATATGATCAAAACAAGGAATCTAATAGTAAATATTTGAATGGTAAATAATTGTGAACAATAAATTTAATTAGGGTGTAAAGAAAGTCAAAAGAGCCAAGATGGTAAGGAGATGAAAAATGAGATGAGAAGAAGTCTTAGTGATAAAATTGAGTGTATCATAGGTGAGAAAGTGAGAATTTCAAATATGTTTTGAGTATTTTATTTGAAATTGAGTGTTTTATAGAAAATTATAATTTAAACCAATTCTAAAAATTAGAATGAACCCATGGAAGATGTTTAAGGAAACTATAGGTCAAATGGGGATTTGTGTTGAAAGGGATCAGAGTAATAAATACTAAAGACATTTATTACAAAATGTCAAAAAGTCAACATTTTGACAGAACTAGGTCGACTCAGTCGACCTAGTAGGTATAAAATTAGGTGTTGAAAAGGCCGACCTAGTAAGTCTATGTTGATTTAGTTGGTTGAGGGAAAAAGATGACTTAGTACCTCATGGCTGACTTAGTCAATCAAGTCAAAAGGGTGACTTGGTACTAAGGGGGGAAAATGAAAGGGTTGACTTATTTTTAAGGCTAAGTGTCTGACCGAATACTATTGGGTTGACTTAGTATGTTATAAGTGGTTGGTATAGTACTAAAATGAGGGAAAATGACTGATATAGTACTTTTAAGGATCAAGGTCTCTGATTGAGGACTGAAATGGCCAATTAGGCTAAAAATAAGTGAAATTGGTAGAAAATGAATAGATTAAGGCAAAAATTCATGATTTTTGTTTCAAATTTTAATAGAATGTCTTTTTGATTATAAGTGACATGAAGGTCTAATACATCTTTTGTTATTGCATTGTTACAAGGGTGCTAGAGATTTTGGATATTGGTGGACATGTCATGGCTACCATATTTATTGGAGTGCTTGTCAGATGTAGATAGAGATAGATTGGTCACGCTAGGATTAGGAAGCATCATGGAGATGCAACGAGTTCCACTAAGTACTGATCGAGTGGTCATGTTCCTAGAAGCCTGGGAATGCTTGACCAACACTTTTATATGGGTGGTGGATCGAGATACCATAGAGGTTGGTATCACTTTAGAGGATATCCATGCATTACTTGGAATTCCTATAGGGGGACATGGATGATCATGGGGATACCAGATGATTAGAAGGAAAAGTGAACATTAGCCTAATGGGTCACTTGCTTGGATAGGATTTACCTAGGACTGAGGGTGAGTCTATTTGATGTCTATATTGCCTAAATTATAGATATCTAGAAGGCTATGTTAGGACTTGTGATAACATGAGTGTTATGTCACAAGTTGGATGTCAAGTATCATTATATGTGATAGCCTTATGTTAGTCGATATTAGAGCAGAGTGCACTCTATGACTTGGTTTCTATAATCTAGGTTTAACTTATGCATGATATATATGGGATATTAACCAAAGGGTAGAAGACCATGGGGTCAATGGTATTACTGAGTGCCTAGATATATTAGAGGTTTTTGATGTATCATCTAGCTGGGTTGCCCCATGTGGTCAATGATTAGTTGCCTCAGGTGTTGAGATAGATATATGATTAGGTAGCATGGGTCATGTCCCATGTGCCACCACTAGAAATAGTCAGATGAGGAGAGATCATGTGTTAGCCTTATGCACACATTATGATAGTTTGGCTAAGTTAGGTGATAATGGTGCCAGGGTTAGCATGAGTGGAAATCATGGGCCACTACACTTGGTGGGTAAAATTGTATCTAATGGTATGTGTGTCAGGATAATTAAGACTCTGTCACTTGATGAATACTATAGTGGTACCTATATTTTGGGCTTGACATGCGAGAGGGATTAAGGGGAGGGGAGGAAGAAGAGCACTAATCATGAGACTGGAGATCAGACCATAACATGTGAGACCATGGATTGGTTGAGCATGACAACCAATAGCTAGAGAGGGCATCGATGTAGATGCAAGAGTGCCATAGATACCACAACCAACATCAAAATAGGAAGAGCAGTAATGATCTCAATTTTACCACCAATGGAGATGCTAGTGGTGAGAGAAAGCACAAAGGGTGGTTTGTTGGAGAGTTGTCAATGGTGTCTCCAAGGTGGCCAAGGATGTTGATGAGGTATCATGTGTATTAGAATGATAATGATAAAGTGTGCTTCATAGTTATTCAATATGTTCTTGGATAGGTAAGATTATGGATGTTATTGATGGTGTAGTCATGTTGGAAAGGACCTATGGAGTGTTATTAGTTCTTAGATTTCTTATGGAAGTGAAAATAACTCATCAGAATAGTCATATGGATGTCTAGGTTCTCCTAGTCTTCTTGGTAGATAAGGCTAAGTAAGTAGATTGATGACATTAACATTTGTACATGTGGTAGTGATAGAAGTAATGATCACATGGTGGTGTTTAAGTTTATACCTAGTTTTTATGGTCCAAGTTTTAGGTCATGAGGTTGTGTGTAGTAAAATATATCAAGGTGAAAATATGGCCTCCTAGGCAAATTGCAGTGTTTCCCATTGTTAGCCAAATTTGCAAAATTGAGTGACCTTTATATAGGGATGTCAAGTATAAAAAAAACATCCAATCAGATCAAGGATATAATGGCAAGAATTTAATCAAGTAGATGAAGATCTAATGGTGAGCACAAGGTCAATAAGTCAAAAGTTTTTGATATTTCACATGTTGGTGACATGTGTCAATCATAGAAAATCAGTAGCAAATCAATGACATGCGAGTGATCATGCAGATGGAGATTGACAACACATTAAATCATAAAGATGGAGATAGAAATTGAGAATTAAGTAAATGATTTAATAATCTTAGATATAATGTAGGACTACCAAGTGGTGTAAGTGCATCAATTAAATGACTGACATTATGGTACATAGAAGGCACGCGAGGCTACCAAGTGACACAATCTCTAAAGCCCATATCAAAGATCAATGACCAAAATTGATAATTAAAGTTAGGAAGACTCTTGAGGAGATAAATGAAGTGTATTTGATAAAATTTATAGGGGGCACAAGATGGAGGTACATGTTTGAATATTTTACATTACACAATGACTGTTGGAATTTGAATTTTCAAATTAATAAAGGAAAAACTAGTTTGTATTGTTTGAGCTATAAATTTTGATATAAGATGAATTTGATGGTGGAGTGAAAAGTAATGTTTTAAAGGACTCCAAGGTCTATCCAAATAAATTATTTATAAGGTTTTAATATTTGTACAGTTTCACTTTTTGAGCTCCAAAGTTGACTATGTGTTTGGCCATCTTCTACGAGTGACTCAAGAAGGAAGTTTGAGTTTGTTTTGATGGTATTTAGATGTTTAATGTTTAATTAAGTATTGTAGAGTGTTTTAGACTCCATGAGAAAAATCTATATGGATTTTGGAGGTTTGACCAATCCATATTCATTCTGAAGAAATACCTATAAGTTGACTATTTATTCATTAATGTTGTTCTTTTATACAAGAATAATGTTTAAGTAGATTGTGCATATACATAAGAGTGTAGTGATGGATGTAATCAATTAAAGGTGTCTTAGGAGTCATGAAAAGTTGACCTATGCATTTGGAATAGTATTGTGTTCTTAATTTTCTTGAAGAAGTGATAAAGGGGTGAGTAGGTCTCCATGAGGCCTATAAGGGTTACTAAAGCCTAATTGAAAGGTGTAGCTACTTAAGAGTGACCCATGGATGTTATGGCCAACCTACAAGGATGGTATTAAGCTATGTATTAGTGTGATATAAGCATTAATTGTTAAATCAAGTGTTATGTCTGACCAAGAAGTTTATATTCATGAAGGCTCTATAAAGATTAAAATCAAATGTGATGGTTTCTAGAGTTGAGAGTGGAGAGGTAAAGAATAGAGAAGTGTGAGTTTTCCTAGTAGATGGAATAAATATCAAAATAATTTGAAGATTGTGTGTATGACCTATAGGTCATAATTTTGATGTCATAATAGTAATAATTCAGGTTTGAAGATTGAGGATGAGTGAAGAGTTCTTGGTTGATCCAAAAGGTTGTTTTGGATGTTTTGAGTGTGAGCAAAGGCTAGGTGATGTTTGTGTGAACTTGGTAGATGGATTGAAGATTATATGAGTGTAAGGTATGCATGTATGAATATTTGGTCATGATAGTTAATGTTTTGATAAATTTGTTATAGGTTTGATGTTTGAGTATGTATGAAGAAGTATAGAGTGATCCAAAAGGTGATTTTTGATGCATTAAGAGGGTGTGAAAGCCAGAGTGAGTATAAATGGGAAAGAGTACAAACCAAGGAGGCCATCCTTAGTTTAAGAGTAGTAATAGGTGTTCAAGATGATATAATTTTCAAGCTAGCTAGGTGGGTGCTTGGTTGCCTAGGGGGTTGGTTCTTCGTTACAAGGTAAAGATCGCAAAAAGTCTAGTTATGTGGGTGCTCAACTAGATAGGGGTAGTAGCTCATTGTGGAATGGGTGTCTCACTAAATTTGGATATTTTTATTATATGACTATAGTACATCTTGTAGGGTTCATTGGATTTTATTCCTCAAGAGGGTTTCCCATATATGTCATGTGTTATGTGCTTGATCTTGCATTATCTTTCGTGTTCATTATTATGAATGTATGTGTTGAATGATTAAGGGTTTGAAGAGTTTTGGAATTGGATTGAATGTCTTGAATCACTGATTCATTGCCCCTCTTAGTAATTATACCTCTAGCAATTTGTATCAGAGCTAGTCATTCAGTGAAGGCTTAACATCTTGTACCTCTAGTAATTGGTATAAAATGGGTAGTCATAAAATGCAAGGAGGATTTTATAATAAACAAGCACAATGTTCAATGGGTTTGATTATGTTTTTTTGGAGTGTGAGGATGAAGACCTACATATGTCACTAGGGTTTGACATTTTGCAATCTAATGTGGATAGATATTTAGCCCCCTTACTCCTCCAACTAGTGTAATTAACAAGAAGCTGTGTTAGAGCAATTCTAAGGTAATGAATGCCATCACTTATGGTCTTTTAGACATTGAGTACACCAAGGTTATCCATTGTAAATCTACCAAAGAGATATAGGATATATTGTAGATCATTTATGAAGGAGATTCAAAGGTCAAGTTGGCCAAGTTACAAACTCATTGAAGACAATTTGAGAGTCTCAAGATGAAGGAAGAGGATTCAATGACATCATTTATGCAGAGAGTTTATGAGATTGAGAATATCATTAGAGGTCTTAGAGAAGAGCTTGAAGAAGCTACTATCATGAAAAATGTATTAAGGTCTCTTACCTTCAAATTTGATTCAAAGGTTTCTGCCATAGAAGAGTGTCATGATCTCACAAAGATGAAGATGGATGAAATACATGGTATTCTCATAACCTATGAGATAAGAGTTAATGAAGACATACCACCAAAGAAAGAAGCTACATTTAAGATAAGAAAGAAGGCAAAGAATAAGTTCTAATGCAAGAAACTCAATGAGGATGATATATATTTGATATTGATAATGACGAACTAATTACTTTTTTTACAAGGAAATGAAAAATAGGTTCAAGCAGGTATAAGGGTAAACTACCCTTTAAATGCTTCAATTATGGAGAGGTAGGACACTTTGCCAATAAGTGACCTCATAAGCATAAGAAAAATGATGATGAAAATCATGGTGAAATACAAAATGAAGGTAAGAAGGCATTCATGTTTGATAAGAGGAAGAAAGGATTTAAAAATTATGGCAACAAGAAGAAGTCCTTCAAGGATAAGAAGAGTCTCTACACCAATGAAGATTGCAACTCATTAGATAAAAGTGAAGATAGTGATTTTAAGTTTGATAATGAATATGATGGTCCTATTGAAGATGAATCCCTCTTCATGGCTGAAGAAGGAAGCTGCTCACATCAAGAAGAGTCTACTTGAAGTGATACAGATAATGAAGAAGACAAGGAGGACTGTAAGACTGAATTGAGGAATGCTCTTGAAGAACTAAAGATTGACAAGAAGATTAAAAATAAGATGAAGTCAAAAATCAAGGACTATGAGGAGAAATTTAGTGTGTTTGAGGTAAGAATGAATGAAGACACTGAGGAGCATGAAGGTATAGTCAAACATCTCAGTTGTCAATTGGAAATCCTATCTACAAGCCTGAAAGCTAAAAAAGATGAGTGTTCAAGGTATGTGATTGAAATTAAGTCATTGAAAGCTAAGTTAGACAAGACATATAGTAAGGTGAAGTCATTTGTGAGTTTTAAAAATATAACAAATGATCTTGAAAATATTCTGATTAGCCAAAAGTATGCAAGTGATAAAATTAGTCTTGGATACAAAGAAGAACAAAAGGATGTAACTCAAGACAAGATAAAGACTAATGAGAACAAGGAAAATGAAACTTTGAAGATCAATCATAAGTCAAGGAAGGAAGGTATTAGCAAAATTAAGACAAATTAGATTAGACAACCAAATGCCATGAGGTATGCAAATTTCAATGGTTACTACTATATTTGTAATCAATTTGGTCATAGGGCTAGAGAGTGGAGAAGACCTACTAAGAATGAGTGGATTCATTGATCAAGTGGTGTGAGCAAGGTTGAGTGCTTAAACTATCATGATGTGGGACACTTTGAAAAATATTATCTAAATAAAGTAAGGCAAGTTGAGTTTCCTTTAAGAAAGGTGATTTGCTACAACTATGAGAAGATTGGTCAAATTACTAAGAAGGCTAGTTAACTCATGGAAAATAAAAGTGGAAAGTGTAAGTCATGATGAGTCTGCAGGTCCAAGTGGTCTATTATTGTGGTGGAGAATTATATATAGGTTGAAGAGTACTAATAGCTCTCATTGTCTACTCATGTTGTGAATGAAGAGACCAAGCTCAAGGAAAAGACCAAGGTGCAAGTTGAGGCTAGTTCTAAGGTGTTTATGGACCTAAGTGAACATTATGTTATTAATGAGCAATTATCATGCAAAAAACATTAGTTGTCAATGCCTAGTGATGAGGTTCTAAATTTCAAGATGAATACTTCAAGCGAAAAGGTATGTCATGAATCTATGTTATGTCCATGTGTTGTTAATAAATTCTTAGAAGAGAAGGAGAATGTTGTAGTGGATGAGTAATTTGTTTCTCTTAAACATAAGAAGAAGAATAAATATCAGTTTTAGATGTCTAAGAAGGAGAAGGAATATGAGGATATGTGGTCAACTATTGGTTTTACATTGTTCTAAGACATTATGGGTTAAGGTGTCTATAACTATGTTTCTTAAGAGACATCTTTCTTGTAGAGAAGAAAGCATGTGTGCTCAAGGTGTGTTTATAGATTTTGGTCCTGAAGATCTATAGATAGAGTATGGAGATTTTTGGGTGTCAAAATAGAAATGGTTAAGAATACCTATTGAAGATGTCCTAATCTAGGTGGAGCATGGAGTGAGCAGGAGCTAACTCAAATAGTTTTAAAGGCTTGAAGAGTTTTGCATGATGTGAGGGGAAACATATGTGAGATGTTCCAATCATGGTGGATATATGAAGAAGTATACGATAGATGTGAACTCAAGCATGTTTTTATGATGACTAGATCAAACCAAGTTAGGTGCTTTGATAATGTATTAAATTCTCATGTATAAACAAAGGGGGATCTTTGTAAATGGTCAAGTCCTAGGATCAGAGAACTATGTACTTGATAAAGAAGGTATGAAGGAAATTATGTTGTTTCTTCATGGTTGGAGATGGTCTAATGGTGATTAAAGGGTGCCTAAGCTCAGGTGACTTAGGGGGATTCCCTCTTAATGTTTTCAAGGTGAGTTCAAGCAGTTTCTAGTATTCATGTGTGTTTTGTCTTCATAAAATAGAGTATGATCAAAGAAGAGTATAATAATGAAGTGTGTTTAAGAAATTAAAGGTAAGAAGAAGTATGCACAATGATAGTGGGAGTTTTCATCATCTCTTAGAGGTGATCCTTTCCTATTGTTGGTTCGTGAAGTCTTTTTAAGTCCTCAGGATCAGTTGGTGCCTACTTTGTCATTATGTCAAAGGGGGAGAAAGTGCTTGAAGAGGGAGGAAGAGTTTGTGCAAAAGATTGATGATTGGTGTTGACATCAATGATAAAGGGGATATTGTTGGAGAGTTTTCAATGATGTCTCTAAGGTGGCCAAGGATGTTGATGAGGTGTCATGTGTATTAGAATGACAATGTTAAAGTATGCTTCATGGTTCTTCAGTAAATGCTTGGATAGGTAGGATGATAGATGTTATTTATGGTGTATTCATGTTGTAGAGACACTATGGAGTGTTATGAGTGCTTAGAGTGATTGTGGAAATCAAATGAACTCATCAGAATAGTCATATAAATGTCTAGGTTCTCCTAGTCTTCTTGGTAGATAAGGCTGAGTAAGTAGATTGATTATATCAACATTTGCGTGTGTGGTAGTGACAAAAGGAAATGATCACATGGTGATGTTAAAGTGTGTGCCTATTTTATATGGTTAAAGTTTTAGGTCATGAGGTTGTGTGCATCAAAATATATCAAGGTGTAAAGTTAGCCTCCTAGGAAGATTGTAGTGTTTTCCATACTTAGCCAAATTTGCAATATCGAGTGACCTTTATATAGGGCTACCAAGTATCGAAATGACATTAAATCAAAATAAGGATCTAATGGTGAGAGTTAAATTGAGAAGATGAAGATATAACAATAATCATAAGGTCAATAAGTCAAAAGTTAGGATGATAGATGTTATTTATGGTGTAGTCATGTTGTAGAGACACTATGGAGTGTTATGAGTGCTTAGAGTGATTGTGGAAGTGAAATCAACTCATCAAAATAGTCATATAAATGTCTAGGCTCTCCTAGTCTTCTTAGTAGATAAGGCTGACTAAGTAGATTGATTATATTAGCATTTGCATGTGTGGTAGTGACAAAAGGAAATGATCACATGGTGATGTTAAAGTGTGTGCCTATTTTATATGGTCAAAGTTTTAGGTCATAAGGTTGTGTGTATCAAAATATATCAAGGTGCAAAGTTAGCCTCCTAGGAAGATTGTAGTGTTTTCCATACTTAGCCAAATTTGCAATATCGAGTGACCTTTATATAGGGCTACCAAGTATTGAAACAACATTAAATCAAAATAAGGATCTAATGGTGAGAGTTAAATTGAGAAGATGAAGATATAACAACAATCATAAGGTCAATAAGTCAAAGGTTTCTGAGATTGCACACATTGGTGACATGTGTCACAATCATAGAGAATTAGCAATATATCAACGACATGTAGGTAATCATGCAGATGGAGATTGATGACATGAATTCAATAATGCAAATGAAGATCAATGGTGTGAATAAAGTAAATGAATTAATAATCTGAGATTTCTTGTGGGAATACCAAGTGGCATAAGTGCATTAACTAAATGACTAATAACAAGGTACATAGAATGCATGTGGGTTTCCCAAGTGGCACAATCTTGGAAGGCCCGATCAAAGATCAATGATTGGCATTGATAATTAAATCTAGAAGAATCCCAAGGAGATCAAAAAATTGTATTTGATAAAATTTATAGGAGGCACAAGATGAAGACATGTGTTTAAATATTTTACATTACATAGTGACTGTTGGAATTTGAATTTTCAAATTAATAAAGGAAAAACTAGTTTGTATTATTTGAGCTATAAATTTTGATATAGGATGAATTTGATAGTGGAGTAAAAAGAGAAGTTGTAAAGGATTTCAAGAAATATCCATAAAAATTAGTTAGAATGTTTTATTGTATGTATAGTTATATTTTTTGAGCTCTGAATTTGACTATGTGTTTGACCATCTTCTAGCAAGTGACTTGAGAATAATGTTTGAGTTTGTTGTGATGGTATTTGGATGTTTCATGTTGAATTAACTATTGGAGAGTGTTTTAGAATTTATGAGGATCACCTGTATGGATTTTATAGGTTTTAAAAATCCATAGTTAGTATGAACAAATGCCTAGAAGTTGACTATTTATTCGTTAATGGTGTTCTTATTACAAGACTAATGTTTGAGTAGATTGTGCTTATGCAAAAGATTGTAGTGATGGATGTAATCACTTAAAGGTGTCTTATGAGTAATGAAGAGTGGAAATATTCATTTGGAATTGGTATTGTGTTCTTAATTTCTCATAGAAGTGATAAAGGGGTGAGTAGGTCTCCATAAGACCTATAAGGCCTAATTGAAAGGTGTAACTACTTAAGAGTGACCCATGGATGCTATGGCTGACCTATGAGGATGGTATTGAGATATGTATTAGTATTATATAAAAATTAAGGGTTAATTAAAGTATTATGGATGACCAAGAAGGACCTAAAAAGAGTAAAATCAAATGTGATGGTTTTTAGAGTTGATGGTAGAGAGTTGAGAGGCAAAGACTAGAGAAGTATGAGTGTGCCTAGTGGATGGACTAAAGGTAATAATAGGTTAAGGATTATGTGTATGACCTATAGGTCATAATTATGATGTTATAATAGTGATAATGCAAGTTTGAAGATTGAGGATGAGCGAAGATGTCTAGGTTGATCCAAAAGGCTATTTTAGATGTTTTAAGTGTGAGCAAAGGATAGGTGATGTTTGTGTGAGCTTGGTGGATGGAATGAGGATAAATGGAGTGTGAGGTATGTTTTTATGACCATTTGGCCATGATTATTGATGTTGTGATAGATTTGTTTCAGGTTTTCTATTTGAATATGTGTGAAGAAGTATCGAGTGATCCAAAAGGTGATTTTGGATGCGTTGAGAGGGTGTGAAGGCCAGAGTGAGTATAAAGGGGAAATAGTGAAAAAAGAGATGTCATAATTAGTCAAATATTAGAAATATGTGTTAAAAGTGATATAAGTTTCAAGGTATTTGGGTGGGTGCTTGGTTTCCTAGGGGGTTGGTTCCTACTTGTAAGGTAAAGCTTACAAAAAGTCTAATTGTGTGGGTGCTCAACTAGATAGGGGTAGTAACTCCTTGTGGGATGTCTATCTCAATAAATTTGGATCTTATTATTATATAATTGCATTCCATATTGTAGGGTTTAGTGGGTTTTATTTCCCAAGTGGGTTTCCCACATATGTCATATGTTATATGCTTGATCTTGAATTATATTTCTTATTCATTGTTAAGAATGTATGTGTTAAATGGTTAAGGGTTTGAAGAGTTTTGGAATTGGATTGAATATCTTGTATCAATGATTTACCCCCGTAATGATTGTACCTCTAACATGGTTATCTGAGATGACCTATTAGTTAATCTAAGGTAGAGACGGTCTATAGAGGCACACTGAGGTGAGGCTTGAGATGTGCATGAGTGGTGACCCCAGGGTTTGCATTGATTGGGAGGCATCCCATAAACAAGGTACATAGGTAATGATATAATGGAGAGATTGTGTTTGGTAGATGAGTAGATAGGGAGACAGTGATTGGTAACACTAGGACATGTAATAAATGGTTATAATTCTTAGTTTTTGATAGATAATACTAGTTGTATGTGATTTGAGTGATTCTAGATAGATAGCTTTTGAGATATATCAATGATATAATATCTATCTAGTTTGAATTTTATAGATCCTATAGAAAAGGAGGATACCAAATGGGGATCCATAATAAGGAGAAAACTCCATTATATTATAGATAGGGTGTTGACACCATACAACCCTACCAAATTGGATGATCCCATAATGCTATCTATCCTAGATCAAGTGAGCTAGTTTAGACTAGTAGGGGAGGCCATGAGATAGTTATAAGCACAAGGAGATGGGATACAAGCATCATCATGGGTGGGAGTAGGAGAGGCATAGGCATGGTAGGCTTTGGCTCAAGAGAGAATTGTGCATTTGGCTACCATTATTCAACTAAGACAGGTACAGGCCTAGGTGGCCAACCTATAGGGACATGTTGTAAGCTTGAGATCTCAGACATACTCTTTACAATGTACAATTCAAAGAGGAATATTTGAGGAATTTATGGGAAATGTGACTATGCCATGAGATATACATGATAGAATCCAACCTTAAAGCTAGAGTGATGTATTTTTATACTTTATATCAAAAACACATGATATATATAGAGATTTTCTATGTTTTTAGTTGGATGTTGATCTTATGTGTTTGTATTGTGGTTATGGTTATGTATGCATGGATATATTTATTTATAGCACATGTATTTTTCTTTTGTTGTATATGCTACATGAAATATATGTGATGCGTTTTCTTTTCTAACATTGTGTAGGTCACATGCATGGTTAAAAAAGAAATAGGCAAAAAGGATTTGGAAAAGTATAATTAATCAAAAATAAATATACTGCATACTATTTCACATTGGAAAATGTGTGATATCAAAATATGACTAAGTATAAGAAACAAAAGAGTGGCAAACATGAAGGCAAAAATTTGTTTTTAAACCATGAAAAATATTTGGCACCAAATTAAAACAAGTAAAGTCACACTAAATCACATTGGGAAGTATGAAAATAATGTAATAAAATGGAAAGCATGTGAAAGAACAATGGTATAAAAAAAAATCAATTAAGTCAATCAATCATACTAAATCATGTTGGGAAGTATAAAAGAGACAAAAAATTGGCAAAATTGGTCTTAGAATTAATCACATTAATTCAAGTTGTGAAATATGATAAACTTAAGAAAAATGGTTGGATTCTTACATGCAATCATAAAATAAGAAGATAACAGATGAAAGATTAATGAAGTAAGCATAAAACATACTAAATCAAGATGAAAAGCATGTCCATGATGTGTAACTAATAATCAATCACATCTTATCTCATATTTGACACATGTAATTTTGTTGTGACTTGGATATTGAAATTTTTTGTGAGGAAGGCCAGGTCCTATCCATGGTCTTACACTACAACTCACAAAGGGAACACCAATGAGGTGGAAATAATGTAAAAATATGGTAAAAGGGGATGTTTGGAATGGTAATGTGAAAATTTTGGTAATTTGTGAGAAAAGCCAAGTCCTATCCATGGTGTTACAATGCTATTCACAAATGAAATCCCTAAGGGAGTGATCAGTGAACAAAACAATATTTCTCAAGGGGAAATTTGTAGGGAGTGAAAAATGGAATGTAAGAATCATAACATAGGTGTCTTATGAGAATAATTTAGGAGACATGAGGCACACTAAGGACATGAGAAGACACTAAGTGACTAGTAACCATCAGTATCTAGAGGATACATATTCGCTATAGACACAAAGCTATGTAGGCAAATAAGTATGCTACTAAGATAAAATCATGTAGGTTATTTTGAATAAGAAAATTAAATTAGACTTACCTTTCTATAATGTGTTCCCTGTTCCTCAGGACCCATTATAGAGTTATCGATCTACTACGAAGATTGTGTACTTGTGTGAGAAATTAGGTAGCACTAAAAGATTTTTTTTTTTTTTTAATTCTCCATTTCTAATATATTGGTCTACCATACCCCAATGGATCTTGGCCCTATCATGAGGCCAACTATGGAGTTTGAGCTTTGACTATAAAAAGGAGATGTGCTTAGAATCATGTCTTTTAGTGTGATTTGACTTTTGAGAATTTTGAGTGTTGCATTTTAGATCATTGACTTTTGTTAAATGATTTGGATTTTGAATGTTTTTATGGGTTTTAGATTCCTCCTCTATATGGACTTAAAATGAACAATCATGAGAGATATAATGATACACATGAATGAGATTTAGGCTTTGACTAAAGGAAGCTAAGTATCTAAAGACAAAATTAACTAGAATCACTTAGGCTTAATGATGAATGAGTGTGTTGTCTAAAGTCTCAACCATGTGTATGCTTAGTTTGTGAAAGAGAATAAAGGGGAATAAAGGGAGATCTAAAGTAGACTGGTGAAAGGAGAATGTAATGAGATGAATTGTTTCCTAACTGATCACATGGTAAAGAGGGAATGACTAAAGGGAGCAAGGTTTGTAAAACCAAGTCACAATAACAATTATTTATGTTTATAGAGATAAGATAGAAAATAATCATGAAAAAGAATCAAGGGAGTCATAAAAAAATGTCTTGAGAAGAAAAAGAATGCAATGATGGAAAAGAAATCCATAAAAGAAAATAATGACATCGTAAATAATATAAAGTGCAAAACCAAATTCACCATATAAGATAGATAAGAATTTGACACAATATTAAATGATATAAAAATAGATAAATAATAAGTTAGAGAACACGTCCTATCCAAATGAAAATGTAAGAACACCCTGCATGTCTTCATAAGTATTGATATATTTGTTTACAAACATTATCTATAACATTTGATAAGTCTCTATGTAGATGAATGCGAACTACAACTAATATTTCATCGATCTTCAGTGAAAGTTGAGAAAATACTTCATGTCAAATCTCCTCAATGGAAAATTTAGGAATACTCTAACGATCATGCTGATCAGGTCTATCATGCAGGGGATGCTTAGGCAAATGCATGAGAATGAAATCTATAGGAGATGAAGGGGTCACTAGTGGGGAAGGATCCACAAGTGAGGGAAGGTCCACGAGTGAGAGATTAACTGGTGGAGAAATAGTAGGTGCAAAAGGGACCATAGGAGGAGATGGAACCATGGGGAAAGAAGGGAGAGCCTTCTTACAAGAGTGACTTGTGGGAGGAATGGTAAAAGGTGCATAAATGGTTAAGAGGTGATCCTTAAAATGATGATGAAGGATTTAGCAATGATCAATGTGATGTGTGCCACATTGGTGCTAGAGACAATATCCCTCTCTATACTTAGGAAGATACTCATGTAATATTTTTGGGTGAGGTATAGCCTTATCTAAGGGCTAAGGAGTAGTGGGATATAAGGTGTTGATGTATTGTTATAGATTGTGATAATGTGTGGATGAATGGTTATCTATGTCATAGAAGCAACACATACACCTATGAGTAGTCTTAGTAGGTATACTCATAGGAAGAAGTGAAATAGATGCCAAGGGAGCTTGGTATAGGGAACAATCTCTAGTCTAGTGATCGATAACTTTATGAACGTCATAATAAGGCTGATTGACCCATTTGGTGCATGAAGGATCCAACTGTGATAAAGAGAGAAAACTATCACCAAGAGAAGGTAAGTTTGGTGGAGAGATTAGACAAGGCTTATCTAAAGGAGAAATATGATAAAAAGTAAGAAGAGACCCAGCTAGAGATAGAGTAGGAATGGGAGCCAAATTGGGTTGTACTAAGGGAAGAGTGGATACATAGAAGGTTGAAGAAAAGTTGCAAACATCTTAGGATAAATTGGCTAGAGGGGTTGTGGTATCTAGGAAAGTGATAGGGAGAAATCATAGCATGATCTATAAACATACTCCTACGAGGTTCTTCAAAAACTTGAAATGTGTGCACCATATTCACCTTATGATCAAGAGGAAAATGTTAAAATTAAGAATGATATAAGATAGAGTACGGGAAGATATACTAAAATACTAAATCAAAGAGGAATGATAATAAATAATCTTAGCATATTAGGCCTAAACAAGACCTCCTAAGAATGAATCATCTAAGGTATAACCATTGTCATAATTAGGTGTATGAAGATCAATGGTGCAGGTAGGGATGACCTTGTCATCTGATGTGGTGTGATGAATGGAATGTCAAGTCTTAATTAAGATAATGAGGATGCCATCATAATGTAGTTGACTAGAATGAGATTGTAAAGAAGTAAGAAGTTGAGAGATGAGATGAGGTGAGAGATCCAAAGTTTTAATCTTGAGATTGATCTTGTCAGGTTCATTATCACTGGAATCTAAGAGGTTAGTGGGTATATTCTTGATGAGTTTGGGGTGACCATTATAATGTTGGGTGGAATTGACAGGGAAGTTAAATCATTGAGATTCATGAAATGGAACACTTGGTAGAGGTTCAAGGGTAGGAATATTGAATACACCATAGTCTTGAAATTATCAAAATTACAAGGATTGGTGTCACCTTGAATCTTATAGATGGCTCCATTATGATGAAATTTGATTCATTAACGAGTGAATTAATAAATTAATCTCATGTGATGAGTTAATGGCCTGACAATAAAAATGTTGTAAGATAGAGGAAAGTTGAAGATCATCACCTTCACATGAATGGTGATAGGTGGGATGGTAATAGGGATCCACACACAACCTAAAGGAGGCATTTTATTTTGGTCATAGCCTTGACATGTGTTACATATGGACTTGAGATTGCATTTAGAATATTCAAGGATTTTGATAAAATCAAGAGAGGCAACACAAGTATCAAAACTCTCATCAATCAGGGCACACTTAACTTGGATATCACCAGTTTGAACATTGATAAATAAAGGAGGATCATATGTAGAAAGTAGAATCTATAGAAGCAATGGGGAATTTGAGAGAAAGAGAAGTGTCCATTATTTTATCAATATGTATGGATATCTCTTCACATTATTATAAAATTATATCTTCTAATTTAGATAAGGTGGTTTCACACCCTATTAGGGGAGGATGAGGGATGTTCATTTCTAATAAAAGTTACATGAGATAGTTATGATGACATGAAGAGGTCCTCATAAGTTCAAGAAATGGGATTTAAGATGGGATATTAGTAAGCTCTATAATAGGATCCCATTCATCATAACCCATAAAAAGATTATTAGAAAGATTTGTATAGTGTTGAAGGAGGTCCTCATAAGGAGTAGTCAAAGTACATGTGAATTTATGTTGAGAAGAGGAAGACGGTTTAATTAGAGGACAAATTTATAGATTATGTTGAGAAGATGGAGTAGCTTGTGTAGGTGTGGTTTGAGATAGATTAGAAGAAGTGTTGAGAGAAGTTTGAGTATCATTGGTAATAGGTAAAGACGCTAGAGGGATGGTATAAATAATATGAGAAGTGTTATTCAATGGAGGTGTTGGAATTGGTTAGTCAAAAGATATAAAGTCTTATTGATCCAACTTGGTTGAGTGAGTCGGAGAAGAATCTTAGATAACACAAAATATATGAGATAATGTGTCAGGGAAGTCCAAGAACAAACACACCTCTGTTCTGATTCCTCTTGTTGGATCTTGCTCCTCAGAAAGAGCACAGTATGATTACCAAATATAAGCAATTATAAATGCGGAAATAACTAGAAACACAAATAGCTAGAATTCACCAATAGCACAGAATATGAGAGACAATACACTTTCTTGTATTAACACTTTACAGAAAAGAATACAACAAAGAGCCGCCACACTCTTTCACCTTACAGAGGTTTGCCACACCTCAAGTGTACAGTAATTCTTCTCACACAACACTCTCCTACACAAAAAACGGTCCCAACAACCAACTCACAAACAGAATTGTTGTTCACCTCTCCAACTAGTCAGTAATAACCCTGCCAGTTCACCAAGCACTCAAAAGTACTTCAAGTAGATCTCCCATGAACCTGCAACCTGCAATTCAACAGACCATACTCACATGTAGATCTCCAATGAGCTTGCAACAACCTGCAGCTCAAATGATCTTACAATGGAAGCAACTTATTTGCCTTCCTTTCTATCTCATGCCTTAATTACAATACATGCCAATGGGTCTATAAATAGATCCCTAACTCAAACACTAACTTAGACTCTTACTTTAGAAAATTATCCTCGCAACCAAAGACTCTAACTGGCCTTCACATGCAAACACTTCGTTCACTTAACTAACTCTCCGTGTAACGAGCAGTTCGAGAACACACAGGCGACCGACGTCGATCCCTGCTAGTCTGGTTCTGTTGACGTCGGCTGACTCCCTGCCATCACCGGTGGCCTTCTGCACTGGGTCACGATCGACGTCGGTCCTTCTGCCGACGCCGATTCTCCTGGATCTCAGCAACCTTCCTGTTCTACCTGTTTGCAAAGAGTTGAAGCTTTTAGCTCCACAACTCAACAATCTCCCACTTGGAGATAAACAGTTGCAACTTGTACCTGTACCTGTACTTCGTCTAGTTTGTTCCCTTGGCTTTATATCCCTCCTCAAGATCACTCTTGAAGACCAACCACCACAAACCTGTAGTGTAAAACCTGTCATCCAAATCACCTACCACATCCACATCTACAACCATGTAGAAATTAACCTGAACCTGCATAGCATGTGCACCTGCTGCTAGTCCCTGTAAGAATCCACTGAACTGTCCTCCAATGGTTCTCTCTTGGATTGGCTCCAACTTGTGACAACTCCCACTGCTTGGGAAAACTCAGGTTTAGTACATACCATGCACTCAACCTCATTATGTGAATCAAGACACCTGTTCATAGAACTGTCCAACCATCGACGTGCTAACCGGTTTCACACAATCATCCTGAAACAAAGTCAACACATGACCTTCCATGTCTCTAGAACACACTCATGCCAAAGAATCTTGCTGCTCCCAGATTCTCCATGACAAACACCTGAACTAGCTTTACCTTTAGTTCAACAATACCTGTATATGTAACTCTGCAACAAGCACATCATACAGAAATAGGATAGTGTAGCTAATACTATCCAACCTGGTAAAGAGAAACACAATGATCAAACCTCCATTGCCCTACAGCTAATTCAAGACCATATACCCTGATCTTCCATCTCACGTATCCATTTCTGCTCTTCTTTATCTTGAACATCCATTCGTCTCTCAATGCTTACTTCCAGCTGGCCACTCTACCCAAAACACCTGTTTGGTTCTCCTCCAAGGAATCACATCCTCATCCATGCCTAGCTCCCACTGTTTCCTAGATCTACTTGTTCTGCTTCTTCAATAACTTCCTGGTCCTATGCCATAAGTGAGCAACAAGTAGTGTAAAGAAGGAAAATGACGAATTTAAGAACTTACTTACACCTTCAGTCCTTCATATGGGCGCTTGAGACTCCATGACAGCTGCTGTCCACCCAAAATTCATCTCAGTAACCGATGCCGGTCACATCTCAGTTTGCAGACGACCGAAGTCAGTTTCCTGTGACTGCCACCTTGCCAACGTCAGTTTCCCCTGGCCGACGCCAGTCAATATCTTTCTGAGTCACCGATGTCAGTCTGCACATAGCCGATGTCGGTCTCTATCTGGACGTCGACGCTGGTTTTCCTACTGACGTCGGTCTTTGTGTTTTTCTTGTGAGACCTAACTTTTTCCCACTAGCTCCTTTTGGATCAAATCCTTGTCCAAATCACCCTTGCTCTGCTCAGAATTCTTCTGCATCTTGTGTTGAACTCTGTCCGTCACCTTCTCCTTAAAAACCAAGGCTTTCCTATTCTTGTCACTAACATCGGGTTCCTCAAGAAACGTTACCTTCTTCTTCTGCATACAGAAACCATGATCCATACCTTCCAAATCCGAAAGCATATCCTTTGACTCAAGAACAAGCATCTCTTTCTTATCTGTGTGACCAAGCCTATCAAGCCACATCTCTGAATCTACAGCTGAAGTAGAAAACCCAGAAAGAGAATCAGTAGTACAAGTAGATAGATAAAGCGTACCTACTTTCTTACCTCTAGCTACAACAAGTGTACCCTTGGTAACCTTCTAAGAGTCCGCTGTGAGAGTTACTGTGCAACCCTCATCACCCAAACTTCTAACAAAAATTAAATTCTGCTCTAGAACTGGGACATGCATGACTTCTTTTAACACCCATGTGTTACCTGTCTGTAGTTTTAGCTTCACTTTCCCTTTGCCAATAATCTGACAAGGCTTACCATCCCCTACACAAATTTCTCCAAAATCTCCCTAGACATACTCATGAAAAAATTCCCTATGTGGGGATGCATGAAAAGAGGCACCAGAATCTAAAACCCAAGATTCTACTTTATCCAAAGAACATACCAGAGCATCCCGTGCAGCATAATCTACAACGTCTGCTTCTTCTTCATGTTCTTCATGCTGATCTGTACCTGATCTGCAATCTCTCTTTAAGTGCCCTTGCTTTCCACACTTCCAGCAGGTTATTCTGCCATACCTGGACTTGGATCTCTTGCCTGTCTTAGACTTTGATCTCCCATGCTCTATCTTTTCTCTTTGCCTTCCTCTGCCTTCAACACTCAAAGCGTTTCCTGATGATTCACCTGTGTTATTCCTGCGTATCTCTTCATTCAAGATTACACTCACAACATCATCCACTTTTAAGACTTTTGAAGGAGACATAGTATTAGAAACTGCCATTACCAAACCTTCCCAACTTTCAGGTAATGAACACAAAATTAAGAGAGCTCTAATTTCATCATCAAATACAATATTGACTGAACTTAACTGGTTTACTAAACCATGGAAATCACTAAGATGGCTATGAACAGATCCACCTTCCAACATTTGCAAATTAAATAAACGCTTCATAAGAAATACCTTATTAGAAGCTGAGGGTTTTTCATATAAATTTGCCAAAGATTCCATCAACTCCACCATTGTCTTACACTGTGATAAGCTGGAAATCACAGATGATGCAAGACTCAATCTAATAGATCCCAGAGCCTTCCGATCAAGAACCTCCCATTCTTCATCTTTCATATCTGAGGGTTTGCAAGTAACCCCTCCCAACGGTAAGTACAAATCTTTTTGATACATATAATCCTCAATCTGCATCCTCCACAATTGGTAGTTCTTGCCATTAAACTTTTCCATCCGTAGCTTACTACTTTCTGTCATTGCTCAACTCCCACTCAAATAGAAACATGTGAGTACCTGTAATCAAAACACACTAACCAGATCTAATCCAATCTGTTAGTATCCCAACCAAAAGCTCTGATACCACTTGTCAGGGAAGTCCAAGAACAAACACACCTCTATTCTGATTCCTCTTGTTGGATCTTGCTCCTCAGAAAGAGCACAATATGATTACCAAATATAAGCAATTATAAATGCGAAAATAACCAAAAACACAAATAGCTAGAATTCACCAATAGCACAGAATATGAGAGACAATACACTATCTTGTATTAACACTTTACAGAAAAAAATACAACAAAGAGCCGCCACACTCTTTCACCTTACAGAGGTTTGCCACACCTTAAGTGTACAGTAATTCTTCTCACACAACACTCTCCTACACAAAAAACGGTCCCAACAACCAACTCACAAACAGAATTGGTGTTCACCTCTCCAACTAGTTAGTAATAATCCTGCCAGTTCACCAAGCACTCAAAAGTACTTCAAGTAGATCTCCCATGAACCTGTAACCTGTAATTCAATAGACCATACTCACATGTAGATCTCCAATGAGCTTGCAACAACCTGCAACTCAAATGATCTTACAATGGAAGCAACTTATTTGCCTTCCTTTCTATCTCATGCCTTAATTACAATACATGCCAATGGGTCTATAAATAGATCCCTAACTCAAACACTAACTTAGACTCTTAATTTAGACAATTATCCTCGCAACCAAAGACTCTAACTGGCCTTCACATGCAAACACTTCGTTCACTTAACTAACTGTCCGTGTAACGAGCAGTTTGGGAACACACAGACGACCGACATCAGTCCCTGCTAGTCTGGTTCTGCCGACGTCGGCCGACTCCCTGCCATCGCCAGTGGCCTTCTGCACTGGGTCATGACTGACGTCGGTCCTTCTGCCGATGCTGGTGCTCCTGGATCTCATCAACCTTCCTGTTCCACCTGTTTGCAAAGAGTTGAAGCTTTTAGCTCCACAACTCAACATAATGGAGGTGTGTAGATAGGTTGAGGATCAATAAAAGCAACCACCCTTCATATGTTAGTCATATTGACCACATTATATTTAGGAGTTTGGTCAAGAAGACTATCAAAATTATTGGTAGAATGGGTAGGCTTGTCTTGGATATCTTGGTGATTTGGATGAGGATTTTTATAGATGGTCGAATGAGCATTAGCCTGGTTCAAAGTATGAGATTTAGTTTGTGTTTCATGGGATTTGAAGGTAATGTCAAAATATTGTTGGCATTTATGAATGATAGAATCATGGTCAAAATTGGGAACAAAAAGGAAATCCATAGCCAAATTATGAAGCTACCTATATGTCTCATGAGAATGACCCCAACTAGCATGAAACCAACAAAATTTATTGGGATCATAGTAAAATTTCATGGGTTGAGTGGGATCAAGTTCTTTTAGTAGAGGCCTTGGTATAATTTTTTTTAATTCCACTAAGGATAAAGGTTTATAAACATTGATGTTATTAGTTGAAGATAAATGAAGATTAGTGATGTGATTAGGAGGGGAAGCTTATTCCAGAGTCTGGTTGGGAATAATAACTTGAATAGTATGAATGGTATCAGAAGTGTCAATGACACCATCATTTGTAGCATGATGATTCTTATTCTTGATCAACATATGAGTACCCATACAAGGTTGGGGTGGATCAAATTGATTCATAAGGAGATCTTGACACTTTACTTGGTCAATGGCCTCTTCCAAAGTATATATAAATAGAGAGTCCAGACCTGATATTTTAACTTGGGAAAAAGAGTATTGATAAACAGATGGAAAAGGTTATCATCTACCATATTATGTTCACATTTATTAGATAATGTCTTCCATCATTTAATGAAATCTTGTGTGGTTTTGATTTCAAGTTACTTACAATTGATAAAATTGGCCAAGGTATTCTTAGGGAGATCACTAGTTTGTAACTCTTAGACTAGAGCATTAACTAAATATTTCAAACTAGTAATAGAATGAGATTTAATTTGGTTGTACCAATATAAATAATCACCTATGAGAGTTTTTATTAATAGCTTGGTAGTAGAAAATGTGTTTAATTTGACCCAATCTTTATATAGATTTCTAAATGTTTTTAAATGAAGAATAGGATCAGTTGATCTATTGTAAGAAATAGTAGTGGTGGTAACTCGTATATCAATATTATAAATTTGAGAGGTAAGAGGATTATTTTGAAGATGCTTTATTGTGTTATTCATAATATATGTTGATGGATAAGATTACCATGGGAATCCTAAAGAAGAGGTGGGGGAACATTTTGATTATGTGTGCCCCATGGCATCTATTAAGGGTGGGTTTGGAGATGGATAAGATGATTTCACATTTGCATTATTTAATTTGCATTTTTATCTTGAAAATCATTCATTTGATTAAGAGTTTGTAATAGGATTTGATGGGTTTGAGTTATATTATTAGCATTGTTTGAAGCATTAGAATTGGTAATAGTGGCTTGGGTACCACTGTGTTAGTAGGAGCTTAAGAAGAGTTTTTAGTAATTGAGGCACTAGTGTCATAATTTGATTATGTGGAAAAATATGCACTAGTAGAGAGATGAGAAGAAGTAGCACTAGAGGCATGATTACCATGGGTAGAAAATGATGCACTAGTGGAATAATTGAGAAAAGTGGGTCTTGGAAGAGGCCCACTAGATGTAGAACCTACCATGTTAGTAGAGATACTGGGCATGGAGGTAGAGGAAATCAAAGAAGAAGTCATGGTATGAGAAGGGGTCAAAATAGAGGGAAGAGGTTGGGAAGCAAAGAAGCTAGTATCCACAAATCCATGTGAGAATGTGGGAGAAGGTGAATGTGGGTCCTCAACTTGACCACTTATCATGAGATGGTAAATAGTATAATGGTCATTTCCTCAATGTTAAGGAAACTCATTGATGAATAAAAACATTTCTAGTGTATACCCTAACTCAAATTGATCTTTAAGTGAGAAGAGAGGATTACAAAGCAAAGAGGAATGAGGAGGTGTCCCATAGTTTGTAGTGCAAGAGGTTATATGAACCTTACTTTCATCTAGGTTAAGATCCACAAAATGCTTATGGGAGAACCTATTAGGATTGGTAAAACTCATCATACCCATTGAATTAAATTCAGTGTTATCTTCCAATAGGAAGTTCATGATGAAGAAGAGAGGTTAGGTAATACAAATTTGATACAAAAGCAAGGAAATAGGAAAGTGCAGATAAGAGTAAAAATTCAACCAGGTCGACCTAGTACTAAAAATAATGTATGAAAACTAGGCCAAGAAAGATATTGAGTCAACAAGGTCAACTTAGTACTGTTACTTGAGACAGAGAACAACTTGATAAGGATATAGAGTTGACCAAGTCAACTAAGTACTGTAACCTAGGAATCAAAAATGAATATCGGGTCAACCAAGTGAACACAGTACTGTAGGTAGGGGAAATAGACAATCTATAAGAGATTGTGTCAAATAGAATGAGAGTATACTAAAAACTAACATTTTTTTTACAATGTACTTTAAAGCAAGAAATGAAAGTAAGCACACAAATAATTGAATCAAATGAGAATGATCTAATTGAGGCACACAATACAAAACCTTGCATCAACACTAGTCCATGCATGTTTTTGTAACACAACATACAATAAGCAAAGAACAAGCAATAAACTAAAAAGTAAATGCTAAATAAATGGTAATCCTAAATGTTGTTAGATTATTATAAGGTGTTATTTTAAGTGTGACAGGAAAGTTGGCTGAAAGTAAGGAACTATAAAGTAATCTATGGATGGTTTCAGAATGTTTAAGATGAAAAGGATCTATGTTGGAAATGTTATTGGGGCTTACCCCCTCACTTCAAAATCCCACAATGATAAGGGTGTCGAGTGCTTTGCCAGTATATACCATTAACGACATGTTTATACTTGGCCAAAAAACCAAGTTAGCTTCCCCCTTGGTGATGAAATCCAAGTAGGTAGGCCTTGGGTAGACAAATGTTTAAATGCATTTGAAATTATGTGGTTTGTAGTATGTGCAAGAAATAACAAAATAGTCCAACTAAATGGTATATTGAAAAAAACCTAATTAGACTATGTGAGTTATTCTAAGTATGCAAACAACTGAAAGTGAACGTGTGAAATACTTAATAACATATAGTTGTTAATTTCCAATTTTAATCACAATACAGAGTTAGTTTAGACAACACTATATGCAAACATTACATAATAGAGTCAATAGGGTCGCTACTGTACTGCAGAAACAAGAGTCATTAAGAACTAATTCGACTAGGTCAACCTAGTCTTTTAAATATAAGACATAATACAAAATTAGGCCAACCAAGTCAACTTAGTTTATTGTATGATTACAATTTTTAAGACTGCAAAATTTGAAAAATAGAACTATAAGAAAGAAATGAAATTAAAAAGAGAAAAAGAAAGGAACCTTGGTGGGTTGGAAGATTATGAGGACTATGAGATTTCTATTGAACTGCCTTGAATATTACTTGAAAATTCTACCAACTGTGTCAACTAGGTCAACCCAGTTCTACAAAACCCTATTTGTTGAATCCTATTAAGATGACTATACCAGCCGGGTTGACCAAAGCTGACTGTGATACTAAGTCAACCTATTTGATATAGTCTACTTTTTACAATTGAATAAGAGTACTATGTCAACCTCATCAATGCAATAACTTGTATCTAATAAAGACCTACATAGAAAGAATAGAGTCATTTTGATACAACTATGTGTTAAACATGTGCATAAAAGTTAGAAACTATACCATCCTTGTTGACCTAGTATTGCAAATATAGAAAAATAGTAAATTGAAAGAAATGAAAAGTGTGAAAGAAAACCTACAAGGGTTAGATTAACATTGGGTTCACTAGAATGTATACAATCAAAAATGCATCAGATCTACAAATTAATCCTAGTTTAGAGAAGATAGATCCTACTTACACTTTCGATTAGGGATACATTAGATAATCAGGAACATGTCTAATATTAATCCACTAGACCCAATTAAGGTATTTGTTATCACAATAATATCATTAGGGAAGGTTCCAAAGCCTTTAGTCAAGAAAAACCATGTAATAACCCTAAATAGGTCCTATGTTTTCATGTTCAGTATACTAATAAAAAGTAAAGCAAAGAAATATAATCTAATGTTGACTAAATCTTGTGGCACAAAGTGGGTGTAATAAATAACAAAAGCAAACATGCATAAGAGACATATACTCATGTCAATGTATACAAAATACTAATGCATGGAAGATAAGTGCAAATGCATATCCATGTACTTTTATAAAGGAGGAACAAAGCTAGAAATACTTACCTTTGAAGATGAACTCACCAAGCCTCAATATCTCCCTTGGCCAAGGTGCTTCACAAGAGGTTGTTGTGGTATGTAAGGATGACAAGGATAAATCATATCTAGGTTACACAACCTATCAATGCACCCAAAAGACTTCTCCACAAGACAAGATCTGTATTTCCAAAGAAAGTACAAAACCCTAAGCTTGCTCCTAAATTATAATTATGGATAAGGAGATGCATAATATATATTACTTCTTCTTCTCTTCTCTAAATAATGGCAAAATGATTGTGTATATGTAGGCAGATTTAACCCTAAACCCTTGTAAAAGTTTTAGAAAATAGGGTAGACCTAGTATTATTATTGATAAAAACTCACTAGGTTATGGGCTAGGTTGGCTAAGAGCCAACCTAGACCCTAAATGAGTTTCACCAATAAGAGTACAAGGTCGACCTAGTTTACCTAGTCATGTAATCATAGAAAGAGGATTTAGGTTAGGAAAAGGGGTCCTGAAGGTGGTAAAATATTGGATGAGTGTGCATAAGAGAAGAACAAGCTTAGGGGAATGGTTTTCAAGAGACAAGTGTGTAAATAACAAGTGGTAAAAGGGACAATAATCTTGTGAAGCACTAATGGTCTACCCACCCCTTTCTCGGTACACCCCTTAAGGCATTCATTTAGAGAGATTGAGACTCGATGGGTTCTTGTAAGATAGAGATCATTAGTAGTTGATAAAATTGTGAAAATATTATGTGTATACATATTCCCCACTCGAAGCTCATCATGTGTCATATAAGTGTAATAAGGGATGGTGCTTCAAGAATAGAACATGATGACACATAATGTAGTAAGGAGTAAGTAAGATAAATGAGAAGATAGAATTGACAAGCACATACCTTTACTTACCTTAGTGTTGTAGATAAAGAAGGAGATGTGAGAGATGTGAAGGTGTCCAATATGAAGAACATTAGGCGAACCTATAGAGATTAGTGCAAAAAAGAGTGATAAATCAAATTTTTTGCAATGTAGGCATATAATAGTGTAAAATATTTTCTACGATGTCAGTATTCCATAACTTTTTACAATTCAAAAAATGAGTTAGTAAAAACAAAGATATGATCAAAATAAGGAATTTGATTGTAAATATTTGAACAATAAATAATTATGAACAACAACTTTAAATAGGGTGAAAAAGAATTCATTTGTTATTGTTTGAATATTTTGAGAGAAAAATAGAGATTTGAGAGATCTAGAAAATTTTGAAAGAGCCAAGATGGTGAGGAGATGACAATTGAGATGAGGAGGATGCTTAATGATCAAAATGAGTACAACATAGGTGAGTGAGTGATAATTTCAAATTTGTTCTAAGTATTTTATTTGAAATTGAGTATTTTATAGAAAATTGTAATTTAAACTAATTCTAAAAACTAGAATGAACCCTAGGAAGATGTCAAGGAAATTGGAGGTCAATCAGAGAATTGGGTTCAAAGTGATCAAAGTAATAAACATCAAAGGCATTTATTACAAAAGGTCAAAAAGTTGAAATTTTGATAAAACAAGGTCGACTCAATCAACCTAGTAGTAGAAAATTAGGTGTTGAAAAGGCCAACCTAGTAGGTCTATGCCGATTTGGTTGGCTGGGGGAAAAAGATGACTTAGTACCTCATAGCTGACTTAGTTAGTCAAGTCAAAAGGTTGACCTAGTATTAAGGGGGAAATATGAAATGGCCAACTTAGTTTTAAGGCCAAGTGGTTGACTTAGTATGTTACTAAGTGGCCCATTAGTATTGAAATGAGGGAAAATGGCTAATATAGTAATTTTAAGGCTTGAGGTGCCCAATTGAGTATTGAAATGGCCAATTAGGCTAAAAATAGGTGAAATTGGTAGAAAATGAATAGATTAAGGAAAGAATTGGTGATTTTTATTTCAAAGTTTAAAAGAATATATTTTGTTTATAAGTGACATTGAGGTCTAATACATCTTTTATTGTTGAATTTTTTTAGGGGCATCAGAGATTTTGGTGATTGGTGGATGCATCATGGCTAATAGATTTGTTGGAGTACATGTCAGATGTAAATACAACTAGATTAGTCATACTAAGATTGGGAGGAATCATGAAGATGCGATGAATTTCACTGAGTGATGATCTAGTGGTCATGTTCGTGGGAGCCTAGGAATGCTTGACTAATACTTTTAGATGGGTGGTGGATGGGGATACCGTAAAGGTTGGTATCATTTTAGAGGATGTTCATGTGGACTTCCTATAGGGGGACACTAGTGATCATAAGGATATCAAATGATTAGGAGGAGAGGAAAGCATTAGATCGATGGGAAACTTACTCATATAAGATTTACCCAAGATCGAAGGTGAGTATATTTGATGTCTATATTACTCAATTGCAAGATATCTGAAAGGCTATGTTAGGAATTATGACCTATATGGGGGACACCAGTGATCACGGGGATATCAAATGATTAGGAGGAGAGGAAAGCATTAGATCGATGGAAAACTTGCTCATATAAGATTTACCCAAGATTGAAGGTGAGTCTATTTGATGTCTATATTACTCAATTTCTAGATATCTGAAAGGCTATGTTAGGATTTTTGACAACACAAGTGCTATGTCACAAGTCATATGGCAAGGTACCATTCTATGTGATAGCCTTTTATTAGTCGATATTAAAGTAGGGGGAATTCTATGACTTAAGTTTTGTCACCTGGGTTTAGCTCATGCATGATACGTATAAATGTTATCCAAAGGGTATAAGACATTCATTCTCAAGAAATCATATGCTTAATGTATGTCATAGGTACTTTGTAAGACAAAGTTCATCAATTATCCTTAGAAATTAAAGTGTATCATGCTTGGGTTGAATTTAATGTAGTCCATGGTAATCCTATTGTGCTTAAAATTTTGTATGCACCCTTTCCCTTTAATTGCCCTACATTTTCCATAATTGATGGAAGATGGGACCCTTTTTTCATCTTAAAGTTTTTTGAGAAATTATGAATGGTTACAATGGTATTCAAATGTTATTACAATTATTTCATTAGAGCCTATAGGGATGTGCACTTTCTTGGTTTCATTCCCTTCCTAGTGGATCCTTAACAACCTATTTAAAACTCAAAGAATTATTTTTAATATAATATATTCAAAATAATGGACCTAGAGTCACTTATGAAAAGTTCCATTCTTTTCACCAAGGAAATTTTGAATAAATTTGTGATTACATTTTAAGATTTAATACTACTATGTGTAAACACATAAATTAACATTTATTTCTAAATGAATGCACTTGTCACCACTCCTTATACATAATTAGCTCATGCCTAGTTCTATGGTCCTTGACTGATATTCCTTCACTTTTATGTGGATGACCTATACCTATAAGCAATTAATGATTACTATATGCTTATATTCCTCATTATTAAAAACCTAAACTCACCTCTAGACTACTCCACACTTCAAACTTAGTTGCCTTCACTCCTTAGATAAGGTCACTCTTTCAGGGCAATCCCACTTGCTGGTACTATCTAAACCTGCAAGTTTTGTCTTCCCACCAAATAACATCTTGTTGCTCAAATTTAAATTCACTAAATGGGTCACCCCATAAGTTTTTTAATCCCCATTATAAGGAATTCCAAAGTAATCACTATAAGTCTACACTTTATAACCATTTGTTCACTTGATGATTCAAAATCACTAGGATATATAATTATGTATCAGGAGGAAAACATCTATTCTTCCCAATTCTGAGTTCACATATCCCTAAGATCTCTAAGCTATGCCTGAATAAACCTCCGAGGTCATAAATAATTGTTGAAGCACCTAATCACACTACAATTGCACTAGAATATAACATTACACTAATATTTCATACACACCATCATAGCATGAGAGAACTACATGGAGGTGTTTCCCTCTTTGGAGTATTGGTATGTAGAAAACACTCAACATAGGGGATATTAAAATTTAAGCACACCTTTAGCTAGTAAACCCTTTTACCATTTATTCCCTTTATTTCTCATGACCTATTGATCTAGGGTTTCAAGTGAAGAAGGAGGCACACAATGGATTTTAGATCAATTAAAGCGACCCTAATCATGTACACATGACCTATAGACAAAGTCAGACTTATCTATTTTTACACAGAAATATAAAACTCTACTAGACACTAACGTGCCCTATAGACACCAACATAGGCCAACCTCATCTAAATAGCATGGCCTTGTCCCAAGTGAATACAAAGCCCTGTTCCTAATTCATAATGATCTTACATAATCATATGGTTAATTTTACAATCGCAATCATAGTCCTACATATTTAATTTTTGAGCTAAGTACCAAAGAAGAATCACTTAGTGTACCATGATGTCTAGGGCACACTAAAGTCTAGTAGAGTTTAATATTTATGTGTAAAAATTGATCAGTGCACTTCATCTGTAGTTATTACATGCATGATCAGTGTCGCTTGAATCACTACTAAAACTATTCTATGTTTTCCTATTCACTTGAAATCCTAGATGAATAGGTCATGATGAATAAATAAAATAAATGGGGAATGGGTTTAGTGGCTGAAGTTATGCTTAACCTCAATACTCCTTATGTTAAGTGTTGCCTACATACCAATACTCTGAAGAGAGATCAAAATCCATGTGGTTCTCCCATGCTATGATGGTGTGTGTGAAATAATGGTGTAATGATATATGTTGGTGCAATCTTGGTGTGATTAAGTGCTTTAATAATTAATTGTGACCTTGGAGGTGTATTTAGACTTAGCTCAAGGTTACTAGGGTTATGTGAACTTATATTTGGGAAGAAAAAATGCTTTCCTCTTAATGTGCAATTATATATCCTAGTTATTTTCAATCATATCAGCCTCTAGGCAACAAATGGTTAGAAAATGTAGCTTTATATTGATCATTTTATAATTCCTTCAAATGGGGATTGCAAAATTATGTGGGATGACCCATTTGGTGAATTTGAATTTGAGCAACTAGTCTTTATTTGGCGAGAGGACAAAAATGGTGGATTTAGACACTAATGATGAGTGGGACTGTCCTAAAAGAACAAAGACAACTAATCTATAAATGTGGATCAGTCTAATGATGATATTAATCTATTTGGAATGATGAAAGAATTTAGTAATATTTAGTTGTTTATAGGTATAGGTCATCCACATATAAGATGAGGAATAACAGTTAAGGACCATAGAACTAGGGATGAGGTAAGTGTGCATAAAGAGTGGTTAAAAATGCATTATTTTAGCAAAGAATGTTAATTTATGTGTCTACATTATCTCCCATTTTATTATAGTAATGCAACAAAAGAAAATTACCAGATTAAAAAGAAAGAGTTATACCTAAACATACCTATGAAGAAAAGTCTTGAATGTAGGCCACATGTTGAATTGTGCTTCCTCCAAACCATTGTGTTTTTTGGTGCAAAAATGGTGATTGTAGAGGATAAGACCCTTGGATATTTTTATTTCATTGAATCCCTTAGATTGGACTATGCATGCCCCAATCCTCATTTGAGGGAGAGTGTGCTTAAGAACTCATGGTGTGGTTGACTCCATCATTGCATACTGAAAGTAGTAGAGTAACATGAAATCCTTGTGTGAATTCTCATATATCATTTTGGTGAAAAAGGTGAATCCACCATTGTAGATGGAACAAGATTCATTTTGGTTAAAAAATCATATGATATGATTCTGGTGTATACAACATATAGAATAATATGAATTGTCATTCTTTTTAAAAAATTGGTGCAAAAATGAGCAATAAAAGTGGTCATGTGTCATGTGCATGCCACCAATATGATATATGAATATTTTTATTCTCAAAATAAGTAATATCAAGTGAATTTTTTAAGTAAAAACATGTGCAATTATCTATAACACATGCAACACATGATGCCCCCAATCCAAGCAAAACCCTAAGACAATTCTAAGTATTCATCTGAAATAATTTTGAGTACCTATTGTAAACTGCCTTGTACTGACCATAATCCATAGAAATTCTCAAGATCATTATTTTTTGACTGTTGGAATGAGAGTGAACTGTTATGGACACAACTAGCCTACACCCTTATTCAAAGGGAACATTGTTGTCTAAAAGTATATTTTGAGTAAAATTTGGGTATTAACTATAATCAACTGAGAAAAAAATGTTTTTTCGTATGTGTAGTATATTGTTGTAGCTTAGTCTCTAAGAAAAGCCATTGTGTATGATCCCTCTTTTGAGGTGTGTTATGAAATCTACATAATAACTTAGCTTAAAACTAAGAAATTTATGGTTATGATGTTATATAAAAAATTTAAATTTAGAAGTAATAATGATAACCTTAGAGATTATGGCATCGTCATTGATAAACAAATCAATATAGTAACATGATATGCATGTAGAACCAAGCATACATGGTGTCATGTTGAGATAGATATTAACAATTAACCACAATGTAGACAATGATCATATATTAAGAATTTGAAACTTATATAGAGCAATTCAAGGAGGATCTATGATATCCATCATTGCACCAAAAAATTGAGCAAACAAGAGTCATGGCCATGACGTGCACATACAAAGATTACACACAAAATCACATAAATCATGCAAGAAGGGAAAGGGGACACATACAAGGGACATATTCAAATGTCATTCACATGCATAGAAGCACACAATAAGGCTTATATTCATAATCAAGGACACGTTTAAATGTCCACAATCTAGAGAAAGAAAACACACACAAAACTTGAAACAAATAATCAAAACATGATAAGAATACATGCATAAGTGAATTTTATATACATAAGCAACTTGTAACATCATGATATTCAGTAATTCTGGTATCCAATAATATAAAAATGTTAGTGTAAGGGACCCAAATGATAGATATTTGTGCAATGTGTAAAATTGAAGTTTGAATAATAGGGATAGTCAAGGAATGATAAAACTAATGTAAAAAGATACCCCCAATGAAATTTTTAAGATGCACACAAGTCATAGAAGGCCTATGACTGGGTTGAATCTAAAACAATAGATCCTGTGTTCACTAGGACAAGTCTGGTAGAATCAGACAAGAGCACAATGAGTGATTGTCTAGATTATAGCAGTTTTGTCTATGTAAAATTTATGGGTTTGAGGCATAATCACCATCTATAACTGCACTTATTAGTGATAACATGTATGTTCTAAAACTCACTCATGTGCACTTGTGAATCATATTTGATATTAAAAAAAAATATAGAAGTGCTACATATACTAACAAACAAAATCAACTAATGTAAATGAATTAAACATGGCATACATAGGTCCTTATTTTTAAAAGATTCAATTAAATAGAGAATGAGAAGTATCAACATACATGATTTATTAACCATAGTGATACCCAATTATATAGGCATATAACAAGCACCTATAAAGGAGTAAGATGCAAAAATAATTTGAAAGGAACAAGGAGATAAAATACTTATGCAACCACAATAACAAAGTGGTTATAACACCACAACAATACTAACAAATTACATATAAGCTTTAACAAATCTTAAGAAATATAATTATGCTAATACCCTCCCTAAATTATTGAACTAAAAACAAATCCAAGCTTATCTCATAATTTTATAATTTTTTCTTTACACAAAGGTTTAATTATTATATCAACTGGTTTTTTAGAGGTAGGACAATAATAAAGACACATGTCTTCATTAGAAACCAATTGTCGAATGTAATGATGATGAACTTGAATGTGCTTTATCTTAACATAAAATATTATGTTCTTCACCATCTTTAGTATGCTCTAGTTTTCATAGTAGATAGGTGTAGATGCTAATGAATCAAGGTGAAGATCCTCCAATACTACCTGAATCCACGTCAACCCTCTACTTGAACTAACCACTAATTTGTATTTTGTTTCAATAGAAGACAATGCTACTATATTATTAATCTTACTCTACCATGAAAATTATCCTAAACCAAAATTGAATGCATAAATTTTTGTATACTTTCTAGAATCAACTGATCATGCCCAATCTAAATCAATATATCATGCTAACACAAACTCAGTATATTGCTTATACATAATGATAAAACCAATAGTACCTTTGACATATATAATAACATGCTTTATAGCTTTGAAATTTTCTTCATGTGGTTTAGCCATTAAGTGAGAGTTAACTTATTGTAAAACATAAATCTGGGCTAGTAGTAGTAAGATAAATCAAACTTCTTACTAATTATTGATACATTGTTTCGTTAACTAGTGGTGAATCAGTGTTAGTTGAGAGTTTTGTTCCAACTTCCATAGGTGTAGCTTCTAGATTACAATCATTCATTCTAAATTTCTCTTACAAGTATTTGGCATATTTTTATATATATATAAAAATTGATTACCCGTAATTGTAGTACTACAAAAACTCCACACCTAGACTATATTCAAGCATACCTAGATCAATCATTTCAAACACAAAATAGATGTTAGATTTCACCTGTTTAATAAAATTATTGTTGTTACTAGTAATGTTAAAATCATCAAAACATACAACTATGATTACTCTGTCATCATCAATTATTTTAACATCGAGAGTAGATTATGCATGATATCTATTAAAAATGGACTCTAAGATATTTGATTATTTTTTAAGTACTAGGCTCAAGGAGTCTGCTTAAGTGCATATAAGGACTTCACTAACCTAAAAACTAGATATTCTTTATCAACAATCTAAAATCCTTGTGGTTGTACCATATACATTTCCTCTTGTAAGTTTCCATTCATAAAATAACTTTTCACATCTATCTAACATACCTGCCAACCAAACTGAGCAATAATAGATATAACCATTTTGAATGTTACCATTTTAGTTGTAGGAGTAAATGTTTATTCATAATCTACTCCCTCTTATTGTGCATACCCTTTTACAACAAGACAAGCTTTATATTTGTCCAAAGAACCATCTGATTAACATTTTACCTTATAAGTCTATTTACAACCAATGGATTTCTTACCTTGGGGTAGCTCAGACAAAATCCAAGTACAATTATTTATGAGTGAATCATACTCCACTTTCATGGTAGATTCCCATTCTAGCTTCCCTTTAGCATCTATATTTAAGATTGGGCTTAAATTTTTTGTGAAACATTGCTATTGATAGCAAAATTTACCTACTCAAGATTACGTACCACTTGTTTCCCTGATCTTGTGGATCTACCTTCCAAATAAATTGGAAGATCCTCTTGTCAAATATCCTGCATTGTGTTATAGTACCATTTTGGTCATTTGTGTTGACTAGTGCAACCACCTGTTGTGCCACTAGGACCTTCCATGGAGCTAGACTCTTTTGTTATTTGTCTTTTTAAGTCATGTTCATTTAAGTACTAAAACTGAATTCACATGCATCATTATGAATCTAAATAATAATAGTATCTATAGGTTTACCATCTTTTGAGAAATAGGGATTTTCTCATCGATTTTGACATCTCTATGCATAATTACTTGATTTGAAGAGATATCTAGTAACCTATATGCTTTGGAATTGTCACTGTATCCAATAAACATGTACTTTTTAATTTTTACATCTAAACCAATTCTTTTAAATTTATGGATTATTGCAAAATTAGTACAACCAAAAGTGTGAAAATCACTTACATCGGGTTTTCTTCTTGAATATGCTTCTTTTGAAGTAATATTTGACATAGATTTATAGTTACACCTATTCAAGATGAACACTATAGTATTGACAACATCTTCCCAATATTGAAAAGGTACATTCATGTTTTTCACCATAAATTATGCCTTATCCATAATAGTCTTATTCCTCTTTTCCACTACTCTATTATGTTATGGAGCATAAGGAGTAGTATATAACCTGTGTATACCTTCCTTTGTGCAGTATGCATTGAACTATTTGGAGCCAAATTCTCTACCATTATATGACCTAAAGGTCTTGACCTTTTTACATGTATGATTCTCAACTAGTGTTTTCCATGCAACAAAATTAGAAAAACACTCAAATTAATTCTTAAAAAAATACACCCACATTTTTTGAGAGAAATAATCAACTATCAAAAAGAAATAAAGGGCACTAGATATAGTGTTAGTTTTCATAGGACCATGAATATCTATATGTACTAAATCTAACGTAGTTTTTTCCCTCCATGATTTACCAGTAGGAATGATTGCCTAACCTTTTTACCTAGTTAACACCTCTCACAAACATTTTTATTTTCCTGAATAGATAGAGTCCAAACACTATTTTAGTTTTACTCAAGATGTTTAAATATTGGTAACTCAAATGACCATATCTCACATGCCATAAAGTAATAAACTACTCAATTATTACTAAAGTGTATTATTCTACTGATTTAAGATCTACAAGCTTATACAAAACCCTTTCCCTTATACCCACAATAACAAGCTTATCATTGAGTGTAGTGACATTACATTTATTTCCTTAAAATTTAACTACCAATTGTTCATTTTTGGTAATTTCATTGATGGACCAAAGGGTTTTTATTCATATTTGGTATATATCTAACATTAATAAAAGTATATTTGTATTAAATGTTCAAAATGATTTGTACATCCCCACAACCCTCGATGTCATGTGTCCATCCAACACCTAAATAAATAATTTCATTACTACTATTATCCTCGATAAAATTTACATACCAATCTTGATGACATGTGTAGTGTCATTAAGATCCTAAGTTAAAATACTAACTTCATGACTCACATGATTGGTCTTGTGTTGCTGCAAAAAAAAATTAGTAGATTCCTCTTCTTCTGCTTCTTTTGTAATATTAGCATGTCTAGATTTCTTTTTTGAATTAGCCATACCATCTTTTATCTTTGTACAATATTTATTAAAATGACCTAGTTACTTATAAAAAAACACTTTCATTTGATTTTCTTAGAATTAGATATATTATTCTTTGAATAATCTTTGTTTGCCAACCATTTACCCTTGCCTTTTGTCCTTGCCATAAAAACACTCTATTGAAGTTATGGACTATTCCTACTGTTGTTCCTTCAGTATGAGAAGAGTGGATAATGGCTCAAAGTCCAACGTCTGTGTCTCTACAATCATTTATAATGACTCCACAAAGGAATCATAAGAAGATGGTAAATTTTACATAACTAGAGTAATGAGGTCTTGCTCATATATAGGTTTTCTCACTACCTTCAACTGACCACAAATATATTTTAATTGTGACATATATTCAAAAATAGAACTGCCTTCTTGGATCCTAGTACAAAATAGAATATTTTTCAAATACAATATTTTACTGTCTGCAGAAGTTTGATATTTGTTCCTAAGGTGTTTCCATAATTCTGATGCATTATCAACATTTATAACCTATAGAATTAGACTATCGGCAATCGATAGTTTTAAAAACATTAAGATCTCATGATGATATTTATCATAGTCATTTGGTTGATTATCCGATCTAGATTCTTTACCAAGTATAATTTGGTCAATATTATGATACTCACTAATTATAAATATCCTATGACTCCATAAGCTAAAGTTTTTGCCATTCAATTTTTGAGAGTCTGGGAATAACAAATGTTGTAAAGTAACTATTTTTACCTATTTTTTCACAAAAATAATTAAATCTTAAAAATTAAATGACTTTGATAAAAACTCTTTTTGGAAAATTAATCTAATCTAAAATTGGACAAAGCTAACAATTATTAACAAGAAATTCTTTACAGTTTGTGAAATTTTAAAGTTTCTATCTTTTACCAAATTGCTCAAAAAATAAAAACAATTAAATTTAGAGTTGTATAACTTCATTTACAAAAACTATTTTTATGTGCGGTCAAAGACAAAAATTTAGATAATGTAGAAACTTTTTAAGAGTTTTTTATCAATGATTTTATTTCGAATGAAATTAAGCATGATTCTTTAAGCAAGATTTTAGGAAAAATCAAAATTTTCCAAGGTTGAAAAACAAATGATTTTCCCTTTTTAATTTAAATCAACTTCCACCTTAAAATCTTACTGGTTAATTTAATCTTAACATAAAACTTACATAACAAACTTAGGCCAATGATATAACACCTATGTATGCACATATAAATGGCATGCTTGTGGCATCTTGTTCTTCAACCAAGTGCTCCAACTAGCAAGTAGATCAGAGGTTTTGCATGAAAATTAATATTTTTGCAATTTAAAACACAATATAACTCTTCAGAATGCTTTATAACAACACCTAAACCATCTGACTTGTGCCAAAATTAATCATGCAAATTAGAATGGCACCTTAACAAATTTGAATGGATTTGAAAAGCATCTCAATGGGTATGAGTAGGTTTTAATGGCCTACCAAAATGCCTTACAAAGCTATTTATCAATTCAAAACTCTTCAAGAAACACTCAAGCTTATTCCTTGCCTCTCATGTGCCTCTTTCAACAACATCTTCCTTGTTTGTGCCTTGTTATGGGTGTGCCTCACCACTTAGACATCCACATATTATTTCTTCTCTCTCCCACAAGATTATAAAAATGACTCTCTAGCTAAAAACATTTCTTTTTAGTTGAAACACCTCTTTCTCTTGGAACACCACACCTCCCTAGAGTACCTTTCAATAGAGAAACACCTTCAAACTTATTCACCATTAACAAAATTGCCTCTCTTTCAAAAAAAAGCCTTCACACAAGGCCTATAACTGTGAATTAATTCCTCTTTTTTATTTTACCTAAGTACATACTCACACTATAAAAAATCTCCACCACTTGTGCTTTCTAGACAAGATTTTTCTACTCTCACCTCCTCATGGGATCATCCCCAAAGCTCCCTCAATTGTGAGCTTTGAAACCATAAAATATTAAATTAACTAGAGAATGTGAAGTAACAACAAAAGTGATTTATTAAGTATAGTGATATCCTATTATATAGGCACATAATAAGTACCTATAAAGGAGGAGGAAGGTGCAACAAGAAGTTGACGGGAAGAAAGAAATAGAATACTCGTGAAACCACAATAAAAAAAGTGGTTATAACTCCACAAAAATACTAAAAATAAATATATAAGTTCTAACAAAGCGTAATCAATCTAATTATTCCAATAGTTTTTAAATTTTTTTCATAATATTTTGATTTTTTTGAATGTATGAAAATATGAATTATTTAAGTATAGAACCGCCATAGACGAATAATTTTGATTGTATTTTTGACATTTTTACCTTCAATAAATTCCAAATGATAAAAATTTATACTCAACTTTTTGTAATCATATATGGACCCAATCAATTTGGTTTGAAGTTTCCCTTGGTTTCTTCTTTTGTATTAACATTCCTTAGATTTTCTATTAAATCCAAGTCACCAATCTTAAATTGTTTTTTGTGAATCCTTTTGTTATATACATTTTGAATGAGATTATAATATATTTCAGGATGTTCTACTACATGTATGTGTGTATTATCTAATTGTTCTAACTCATGTAAAAACTTTTATATGTATTGGTCATCTATAATAAGCCCTTTGAGGGATACCTGTAAAGATGGAATTTCCAATTCAAATGGAAGTACAGCTTTTATCCCATAGACAAAGGAATATGGGGTAGCTCCAATAGATGTGTGAATGCTCATGTGATAAACCCATAGTAATTAAACTATTTGGTTATGCCAATCATCACCAAATTTAGTAATTATGTTACTCAAGATTTTGTTTATAGTCTTATTTGTAGATTCTGCCTACCCATTACCCTGAGGGTAATAAGGGATAGAAAATGTGTGTTAAATCTTATATTTAGTGCAATTTTTTTTGACAATTTTATTCTTGATAGATGATCCATTATCTCTAATGATAGTTGAAGAAAGCCCAAAGTGAGAGATGATATGCATCATCAAAAATCAACATATGTCTTCCCTTGTACTAGTTTGCAAGGGTATAGCTTTGACCCACTTGGTGAAATATTAAGTAGTTGTAATAATAAGTTTATTCGCACTTATTGAATCCCTATTATTTTTTCCCACCAAATCAAACCCCCAAATTACAAATGGCCATGGTGAGATGATAGTTTGTAATTCATGTGAAGGTATGTGGTTTAAATTATTATGCCTTTGACATTGACATTTATCGTATAATTTTACATATTCTTGGAATTCATATTCCATGGGAGGCCAATAGTAGCCTAGTCAAATTAATTTACATGACATTTATTTTCCACTAAAATGTTTGCCACATTCACTGTCATGTACATATTTTAATTCTAACTTGGCCTCCTTAGAGTTTAAGCGTCAGAGTAATTTTCCATTAAATGATCGCTTACTCAAGTTTCCCCCAATAATAACATATCTAAGTGCATATATTTGTAATTTTCACTTATCATTTCTAGTAAAAGTATTTGGTGCAACTAATTTATTTAAATATATATATATATAGATGTGTGTGTGTGTGTGTGTGTTTAACCTTAAATTTTAGATATTAGGGTATCTAGTTTTAAGATTACTAGATTAGATTTTACACAAGGATGGTAAAATAACCTAATAAATAGGCCAATTAATGAAAAAATCATATAAATAGTATTGATAAAAATAATAAAGTACAACTATTGATAGATATTATATTGAATTGGAAAAAAATGATACTTGGTTTACTATGCTCATGTAGGCCTGAGAAAGAATAGGTTAGAAGTGGACTAGAATATGATCATGTAAAAGTCATCATATTTTGAAAATATTCTTTCTATGGCCTCAGATGCTCACATCGAATCTAGACAATTGTGTTGACATATGTGTCTAACTCTATCATAGGTGTCCTATATGAAATACTAACTAGATCTAGATGCAACCAACTAGAGCCTTATGGGTTTTCTATCACCTTTCTTTCGATGTCTTCGAATCACAAACATAGACTATCACTCTTTGTCAAAAGATCAAACCTTAACCCTTCACTTTGGAGTGACTATGGATTAAATGGGTTAGTGGTCCCATGGTTTTGAGCTACCCTAACAACCCTCTATTAAATAGGTGTTACCTACATATCCAATACTTTGAAGAGGGTCTCTAACTTATGTAGTTCTCCCCTACATGTTACTTATGTGTGCACAAGGGTACAATGTGTGATAAATACATGTAGTTACCAAACTTGTAACTTAGAAAATATCACTCAAGGGATTCTATTTTGATGCTTCAGACATGTGAAAATATTGCTACTATGACTAATATGGAAATAGGGACAAATAAGGCAGGGTTGCTCACCTGAATCCTTGATTGAGTGCTTCTTGGTATATTGCCTTATAAGTTGAATGTGATTTCTAAATGAGGAAAGAATGAGGGTTGATTTTTTATATATATAAATCCATTTTAAAAATATCTCACATTAAACCACTTAGGCGGACCTTTTGGATACATATATTCTACAAATTTGATGACTTTTGTGAATTGGACACTTTGTAGGAAAAAAGGACTCTTGCATCAATGCATGTATCTGACTAGGACACTAGTGTCTAAGAAGCTAGAAAATAGGTATAGGTACAAAATGAGCACTGAAAGATAATAATTAGGTTTACATATTTTTGCACAATATCAAAGGCTTGATCATCAGAATAACAAAGGTCAGACTAAGAGATAAGTAATTTGGCACAAAGAAATAGTGAACACAAGCCTTTTCACAACAACAAGGTCTAGAAATGAAAGGTACAACCATGATAGCTATTTTCTAAGTGTGTAATATTGAGGTACTATATCAATCAAGTTTTAGTATCTACATTTCCCCCCTTTAGTATAGTAATGAAATTGCTAGTTGAAAGGAAAGAAATGTGTACCTAGGTGTGTATAACACACATTGCCTTTGTGTGAGCACAACTTGAGTGAGTTATTGGTGACTAACCTACAACCAAGATTGTGTTAAAATATATAATTAGTGTACACAATCTAAAATTATAAAAAAATATATATGCTTGAAAATAAGAAGAGAAAGGTTAGGAGTACAATTGTGTTTTGATGTAACCATCTAGCTTTTTGAAAATTTGATTTGAAAGGATGCCTCATTATGAAGAATTAAAGATAATATTAGGAAAATTTTGAACCTACAAGTGCATGTATATGTATATGTATATGTATATGTATATGTATATGTATATGTATATGTATATGTATATATATATATATATATATATGTATGTATATATATATATATATATATATATATATATATATATATATATATATATATATATATATATATATATATATATATATGAGGAAACATAGCCCCAAACTTGGTGTAAAGGTGAGTTATAACATGACCATTGATCTTATTTCATCTCAATCGTGCTACCCAAATATGTGCACAATCTGGTGAGTGTGAGTGATTTAATCAACTCACACTATATATGGTGAGGGTGGATGATTTAATAAAATCTAACCTATAAGTCTGGTAATTTTAGATGATTTAATCAAATTTAACTTATAAATTTGGTAAGATTGAGTGATTTAATCAACTCAACCTTCCAAAGATAAACCAACTACTACAGTATATTGGCTCGATAATAGTCCATAATAGTCCATCTCAGGTATGATAAAAATCCATAATAGTATATGAAATCTCTAAATTTATTTTATTTTACAATTTTAAGTGTCTTTGCATGGCATATGAACCTCATATATGTCTCAAGCTAAAATTTGGGTATAATAACAATACCAATGTATATGATGCTGTCAAAAATATGTATATGAATCATATAAGTGTGAAATCCAGTGAATTTGAAAAATTGGTTCAAATGTGGAGGACATGTTTCCATAACATGCCCCCGTTGTAATCTAAATAATTTGAGAACTGGTGTAAATGTGGAGAACATATTTCTTAACAATCCCCCACTATAATCTAGAGATGTTGAATATTGAACAAGTGTGGAGGTCATGCATTTTTCATACATGGAGCTAGAAAGTATGTACAGGTCCAAAATGGGAAATGAAAGATAATAATTAGGTTTAGATATTTTTTCACAATCTATAAGGCCTAATCATCAAAAAAATAATGTTCAGACTAAGAGATATGTAATTTGGCATAAAGAGATAGTGAATGCGAGCCTTTTGGCAACAAAAGGTCTAGAAATAAAAGGTATAAACATGATAGGTATTTTATAAGTGTGCAATACTGAGGTACTATATAAATTAATTTTTAGTGTCTATATTTCCCCCTCTCTAGTCTACTAATGAAATTTCTATTTTAAAGGAAAGAAATGCATACCTGGGTGTCTATAACACACCTTGCCTTTGTGTGAGCCCAATTTGAGTACTTTATTGGTGACTAGCCTACAAAAAAGATCATGTTACTATATATGATCTGTTAGGGTGTGGAGCTAAAAACTTCACTAAGGAGCATAGTTTATCAGGTTCGGGTCTACACAGACACCGGCGTCGGTCAGGAGCGACCGACGTCGGTCACAGGTAGTTGCAGAGACACCGACGTTGATAGAGAATCAGCTGACAGCGGTCACAGACAAGCAACAGGAACCGACGTCGGTTACCTGCGTGTCCAGAAAGCTATTTTCATGGACAGAAGCGAGTGTTTGCATGATAAGTTTGAGTTGTGGACTCAAGTTCGCGTCTCTATTATTAGCATTACTATTTTTAGAGCCCTTGTTTAAGTGGTTTAACTGTTTGTTGGAAGTACATGCTCAAGTCTCCTAATTCTATATGAAGAATTAGATCTTCCTAGCTTATTAAGAGTATTGTAGAAGAATTGGTGTGTGAAGAACAGTACAGAATTGAATTAATCCAGGCTTGTTGGAGTTGATTGTTCTTGAGAGAGATAGCTCTTGAGGAATAGAGATCTATACATCTAGGAGAGGCGTGGAAGAAAGAAGCTTTCTTCAATTGTATTCCTTTTGTAAAGAGTTTGTTAATACAAGTTTTCAGAGTGTTTTCTTGTATCTCTTGTTCTTGCTATTATCATTCTAATTACTTGTCAATCTGATTTAATTTTGCGTTTATTGCTATCACAATTGTAATCTATTATTGGTTTGATCCCCCAACAAGTGGTATCAGAGCCTTGGCTATAGGTTCAGAGCTTGATAATTGGTATCAAAGTTCAGGTTCACTAACAGGTGGTTCAGATCTGTGTAGTGTGTATTGATTACAGGTTCTCACAGGAGTTTCTGCAGGGATTTCTGTTTGAGTGGGAGAAGCAATGGCAGATGAAAGTAAATTGAGAATGGAAAAGTTCAATGGCAAAAATTACCAACACTAGAGAATGCAGATAGAGGACTATCTGTATCAGAAAGATCTCTACTTACCGTTAGGAGGTATTGCAAAGAAGCCCAAAGACATGGAGGACGAAGAATGGGAAGTTCTTGATAGAAAGGCTCTGGGTTCTATAAGACTGAGTCTAGCATCCACTGTGATATCCAATTTATCACAGGCAAAGTCTACGGTAGAGTTGATGACTACGTTAGCAAATTTGTATGAAAAACCCTCAACTTCCAATAAGGTATATCTTATGAAGTAGTTATTTAATTTGCATATGAATGAAGGTGGATATGTTTCTACTCATCTGAATGATTTCAATGGTATTGTGAATCAATTAAGTTCAGTGAATATAGTGTTTGATGATGAGATAAAAGCTCTTTTGATATTATGTTCTTTCCCTGAAAGCTGGCATGGCTTAGTAATGGCAGTAAGTAATACTGCATCTGCATCAAATATTTTGAAAGTAGAGGATGTTGTTAGTGTTATCTTGAATGAGGAAATACACAGGAAAAGCACAGAAGAGGCATTCGGGAATGCTTTAAGTTTTGAGAGCAGGGGAAGGCAGAAAGAGAAGAGTAAGAAAGGCAGAGTAAGATCTAAATCAAAGGGGAAAGGCAGATCTAAATCCAGAAATGGCAGAAGGCCACAATGCTGGAATTATGGGAAGATGGGGCACATAAGCAGAGATTGTTGGTCAAAGCCTAAGGAGGACAACCAGCACGAAGGAAAGGAAGAAGCCAAGATTGTAGGTATTGCACAGGATGCTTTAATTTTCTCTCTGCATAATAATATAGAATCTTGGGTATTAGATTCTAGTGCATCTTTTCATGCTACTCCTAATAGGGAATATTTCAGTGACTATATCCATGGATATTTTCGAATAGTGTATCTAGGGGATGATGAGCCCTATAAAATAATTGGCAAAGGTAAAGTGCAGCTGAAGATGCAGAATAGAAACACATGGGTGTTGAGAGATGTGATGCATGTTCCTAGCTTGAAGAGAAATTTGATTTCTGCAAGAAAGTTAGGGGATGAGGGTTGTATAGTAACTCTCACAGCAGAATCTTGGAAGGTGACCAAGGGTGCACTTGTTATGGCCAGAGGTAAGAGAGAAGGTACTCTCTATTTGTGTAATTGTGTTACTAACAAATCTCCTTCTGTATTATCTACTTCAGATGTGGATGCTAAATTGTGGCATTCAAGGCTTGGCCACATGAGTGAGAAGGGGATGTCAATTCTTAAGTCTAAAGGTATGCTTTCAGATTTAAAAGGCATAGATCTAGAGTTTTGTGAGCACTGTGTATTTGGAAAATAGAAAAGGGTTAGTTTTCTCAAAACTGGGTCTACTAAGAAGAGGCACAAGTTGGAGCTTGTTCACACAGACGTGTGGGGACTAGCTCAGGTTGCTTCCATTGGAGGATCACAGTACTATGTATCTTTCATAGATGATGCCACAAGGAAGGTATGGATCTATTGTATTAGAAAGAAATCTGATGTATTTGATACTTTTAAAGTTTGGAAAGCTATGGTTGAGAATGAAACAGGTAAAAGATTAAAGTGCCTGAGATCAGACAATGGTAGTGAGTTCTACAGTCATAAGTTCATAGATTATTGTTACATGCATGGAATCCATAGGCAAAGGATGGTTCCAAGGACACCTCAGCATAATGGTATTGCTGAAAGAATGAACAAGACAATAATGGAGCGTGCAAGATGTATGAGATTGCATGCCAGTTTGCCCTTACAGTTTTGGGCACAAGCTGTTGACACTGCAGTATACCTAATTAACAGAGGACCCTCTACAGCTCTGGATGGTGGTATTCCAGAAGAGGCATGGATAGGTAAAAAGGTTGATCTCTCATATCTCAAAGTTTTTGGTTGTGAAGCCTTTGTGCATATAGATAAGGAAAATAGAAAGAAGCTTGATGCTAAGTCTATGAGATGCACGTTTATTGGCTATGGCTCAGATGATTTTGGTTACAGATTGTGGAATCTAGAAACTAACAAGGTAATCAGGAGCCGTGATGTTGTTTTCAATGAAAGAGTGATGTATTGTGATCAGCTAAGGAAGTTGAATCAATCTGAGCAGAGCAATGGTGAATTGGATGAGGTGAAAGTCCAAGATGAGCTCGCGGGAAAAAGAAATAATCACTTACAGGAAAACACAGAGACCGATGTCGGTAGGTTAGGAACCGGCGTCGGCAAAACAGAAACAGGCGTCGGCCATATAGAGACCGACGTCGGCCATACAGGTACCGAGGTCAGTCAGGCAGAACCGACATCGGCCAATAACAGGTCTGCAGGTGACCGAGGTTGGTCATTGTTAGAGAATTTGGGTGGACAACGTGTTATGGACGAGTCTCAGACACCCATCAGGAGGTCAGAAAGGGTGAGTAAGCCTCCAATTAGATATTCTCCTTCTTTATTTTATTTATTGCTAACTGATGGTGGAGAACTAGAGAGTTTTGAAGAAGCAATACAGGTGGAGTCCAAGAGTGAGTGGGAGCGTGGCATGGTTGAGGAGTTGGAGTCCTTAAGAGAGAACCAAACATGGGATTTGGTTGAATTGCCAGCTGGTAAGAGAACACTTAAGAACAGATGGACCTACAGGTTGAAGGAAGGTGAGAATGGACAGATGAGATACAAGGCTAGATTAGTGGTAAAAGGATTTGCACAAAACCCAGGTATTGACTTTGGTGAGATTTTTTCTCCTGTTGTTAAAATGACTTCAATAAGGGTTGTATTGTCTTTGGTTGCTTTTGAGGATTTGCATCTTGAGCAGCTAGATGTTAAGACAACATTTCTTCATGGAGATTTGGATGAGGAAATATATATGGAACAGCCAGAAGGATTCGAGGTCAAGGGTAAGGAGAAGTTTGTGTGCAGGTTGAAGAAAACCTTGTATGGCCTCAAGCAAGATCCTAGGCAATGGTACTTAAAATTTGACAGGTTTATGACTGAGCACGGCTACAATAGGTGTCAATCAGACCATTGTGTGTATTTCAAGAGATTTGATAACGGTAGATATATTATTCTATTGTTGTATGTAGATGACATGCTGGTTGCAGGGTCTCACATGCAGGATATCTCAGAGCTTAAGGTAAAATTAGCTCAAACGTTTGCTATGAAGGATTTGGGAGCAGCAAAGAAAATCCTTGGCATGAGCATTAAGAGAGACAGGAAAAATCACAGGTTGATATTGTCTCAAGAAGATTATGTGGACAAGGTGTTGAAACGGTTCAATATGCAGGATGCTAAACCGGTAAGCACACCTTTGGCTGGACATTTTAAGTTGAGTAAAGAACAATGTCCTAATTCCTATGATGAGGTAGAGTACATGAGTAAGGTTCCATAGTCTTCCGCAGTAGAGAGTTTGATGTATGAAATGGTGTGTACTAGACCAGATATTGCCCAACTAGTGGGAGTTGTAAGTATATGGCCAATCCAGGTAAGGAACATTGGAAAGCAGTTCAGTGGATCCTTAGATATCTGAGAGGAACCAGCAGTAGGCACTTGTGCTATCGAGGTTCAGATACTTCTCTACATGGCTATGTAGATTCAGATATGGCAGGTGATTTGGATGGCAAGAGGAACACTACAGGAGGTGGAACGACAGTTAGCTGGATATCTAAGTTGCAGAAGGTTGTTGCCTTGTCAACTATAGAAGCAGAGTATATTGCAGCCACAAAAGCTAGCAAGGAAATGATATGGATGACACGGTTCATGGATGAGCTTGGTAGGGAGCATGAGAGTTATAGATTGTATAGCGACAATCAGAGTGCAATCCATTTGGCTAAGAATTCAGCCTTTCATTCAAGAACAAAGCACATACAGCTAAGGTATCACTTCATACGACAGGTATTGGAAGATGGTGAGTTGAAACTGGAGAAGATCCATACAGATAGGAATCCTACTGATATGTTAACCAAGCTAGTTACAAAGGAGAAGTTGAATCTTCATTCAACTTCTATTGGTCTTCATGATTGAGTTGAAGATGGTGGAGCTAGAAGATGTTGCTGTACAGGTACTGGTGCAGCTGTTTATCTCCAAGTGGGAGATTGTTAGGGTGTGGAGCTAAAAACTTCACCAAGGAGCATAGTTTATCAGGTTCGAGTCTACACAGACACCGGCATCGGTCAGGAGCGACCGACGTTGGTCACAGGCAGTTGCAGAGACGCCGACGTCGATAGAGAATTGGCCAACGGCGGTCATAGACAAGCAACAGGAACCGACGTCAGTTACTTGCGTGTCCAGAAAGCTATTTTCGTGGACAGAAGCGAGTGTTTGCATGATAAGTTTGAGTTGTGGACTCAAGCTCGCATCTCTATTATTAGCATTACTATTTTTAGAGCCCTTGTTTAAGTGGTTTAACTGTTTGTTGGAAGTACATGCTCAAGTCTCCTAATTCTATATGAAGAATTAGATCTTCCTAGCTTATTAAGAGTATTGTAGAAGAATTGGTGTGTGAAGAACAGTACAGAATTGAATCAATCCAGGCTTGTTGGAGTTGATTGTTCTTGAGAGAGATAGCTCTTGAGGAATAGAGATCTATTGAGAGATCTATACATCTAGGAGAGGTGTGGAAGAAAGAAGCTTTCTTCAATTGTATTCCTTTTGTAAAGAGTTTGTTAATACAAGTTTTTAGGGTGTTTTCTTGTATCTCTTGTTCTTGCTATTATCATTCTAATTACTTGTCAATCTGATTTAATTCTGCGTTTATTGCTGTCACAATTGTAATCTATTGTTGGTTTGATCCCCCAACATGATAAATTTATGAAATCTAAAATTATTAAAATTTGAAATGCCTGAAAGTAAAAAGAAAAAGGTTAGGAGTACACCTGTGTGTTGATGCAACCATCTTGCCTTTTGAAAATTTGATTTGAAAGGATGCCTCATTATGAAGAATTGAAGCTAAGAATAGGGAAATTATGAACCTACAAGTGAAAACATATAGAGATTGAAGGACACATAGCCCCAAACTTGGTGTAAAGGTGAGTTGTAACATCACAATTGAGCTTGTTTCAAATCATTCGTTCTTCCTAAATATATGCATAATCTAATGAGTGTGAGCGATTTAATTAAATCACACTATATATATGGTGAGGGTTGATGATTTAATTAAATCTAACCTATAATTATAGTATTGTTATATGATTTAATCAAATCTAACTTATAAATTTGGTAAGGTTGAGTGATTTAATCAACTCAACCTTCCAAAGGGGAACCAACTACTGCAATAGATTGGCTTGATAAAGTCCATAATATTCCATCTCAAGTATGATAACAATCCATAATAGTATTTGAAATCTATAAATTGATTTGATTTTACAATTTTAGGTGCCCTTTTCATGGAATATGCACCTCATATATGTCTCAAGCTAAAATCTAGGTAAAATAATAATACCAATGTATAAAATGCTACCAAAAATATGTATATGAATCATATAAGTGTGAAATCTAGTGAATTTGAAAAATTAGTGTAAACATAGAGGACATGCTTCCATAACATGCCCTTATTGTAATCTGAAGAATTTGAGAACTAGTATAAATGTGGAGAAAATATTTCTTAACATGCCCCCACTATAATCTGGAGATGTTGAATATTGAACAATTTGTGGAGGTTATGCATTTTTCATATATGGAGCTAGAAAATAGGTACAGGTCTAGAATGGGTAGTGAAGGATAATCATTAGGTTTAGATATTTTTGCATAATATAGAAGGCTTGGTCACCAGAATAACAATGGTAAGACTAATAGATAAGTAATTTGGCACAAAGACATAGTGAACATGAGCCTTTTGGCAACAAGAATGTTTATAAATGAAATGTATAACCATGATAGGTATTTTCCAAGTGTGCAATAATGAGGTACTATATAAATCAATTTTTAGTTTTTACATTCCCCCCCCCCCCGCTTTAGTATAGTAATGAAATTTCTAGTTGAAAGGAAATAACTGTGTACCTGGATGTGTATAACACACCTTACCTTTACTTGAGCCCAACTTGATTACTTTATTAGCGACTGACCTACAACCAATATCATGTTATAGTAAATAATCAGTGTATGAAATCTAAAATTGTAAAAAATTGAAATACTTTAAATTAAGAAGAGAAAGCTTAGGAATACTTATGTGTGTCGATGCAACCATCTTGCCTTTTAGAGATTTGATTTGAAAGGATGCCTCATTGTGAAGAATTTAAGCTAATATTATGGAAATTATAAACCTACAAGTGCATATATATAGATATTGGAGGATACATAGCCCCAAACTTGGTGTAAATGTGAGTTGTAACATGACCATTGAGCTTATTTCATCTCAATCATGCTACCCAAATATGTGCATAATCTGGTGAGTGTGAGTGATTTAATCAACTCACACTATATATATGGTGAGGGTGCATGATTTAATTAAATATAAACTATAAATCTAGTAAATTTAGATGATTTAATCAAATCTAACTTATAATTTTATTAATATTGAGTGATTTAATCAACTCAACCTTCCAAAGGCAAACCAATTACTGTAGTAGATTAGCTCGATAATAGTCCATAACAATTCATCTCAAATATGATAATAGTCCATAATAGTATTTAAAATCTATAAATTTATTTGATTTAAAAATTTTAGATGCCCTTTGCATGGCATATACACCTCATATATGTCTCAACTAAAATATGGGTATAATAACAATAGTAATGTATAGAATGCTGCCAAAAACATGTATCTGAATCATATAAGTGTGAAATCTAGTGAATTTGAAAAATTGGTACAAACATGGAGGACACATTTCCATAACATTCCCCCACTATAATATGAATAATTTAAGAACTGGTGTAAATATGGATAACATATTTCTTAACATGCCCCCACTGTAATCTGGAGATGCTGAATACTAAACAAGTGTGGAGGTGATGCATTTTTAATATATGGAACTTCCTTTGGTTTATTTTGTAATGAAAAATCATGATGTTTTTTTATAAAAATAATACTGTTATTATTCAAATTCTTTAGTCTAATTCAAATAAAATTCACACTAATTTTGAAACTAAAAATAATGAAGAGGATAATGAACATGAAACTCATATTGATCCACAAGAGCTTACTGAAGTAGATTAAAACAAAGTGCAAGAATTATATAGATTTCATCAAGGTCTTCAAGATCACCCTCAAGAAGTGAATAAGGTCATTAACATATTTTTATAATCAAAATATGAGAATCAAGATAATTTGGCCACATCCCCACCATAAGAAATGCCTTTTCAAGTTGTCAAAACCCCTACTTCCAATGTTGCTACTTCCATTATTGCATCCATTCCTATTTCTACACCTCTAGTTACTTATACATCATCACCCCACCATTTGGGAACATCACTTGGTTTCCAATAGTTATCCATACATATGTCTAATCAATCAACTTATACTTCCCCATTTATCTCTACAAATACTACTCTTGAGCATATAGTTTTTGTCTTACAAGCTGAGCTATCTCAACTTGAGAAAACTCTTTCTCACAGTAACCCCTCCATGGAATCATGTTCTTTGTTACATAACTTTTTAGCACCTAAAATTACATCTTATCCATTTCTAGTTGGATTTATGGCTCCTAACCTTCTTTTATATGAAGGAAAAGGTGATCCTAAACAACATTTACATGCATTCCTTGTAGCTTGTCGAGACTATGTAGATAATGACAATTTTTTGACAAACTTATTTCTAATAAGTCTCAAAGAATATGATTGTACATGGTTTTATGATATTAATCTTCAATTAGTGAAGGATTTTAATCCATTGGAACATCAAATTTTAGCACACTTTTTTTTATCAACATTGGTAAAAAAATATCATATGCTCAAATTGCAAAGCTCAAAATAGAGTCCAATGAAATAATCAGTGCATATGTTCTAACATACAAGACTATACTATAAAAACTAGAAATCAAATGGCTAATCATTAACTCCAAAATATTTGATAATTTTAAATATTTTGATGAGCTATGTCATACAGTCAAAGAGCATGAGGTCAAATTGCTTACTTTGAACAAACTCACATATACTTCAAATGTTCATTATACTTCAAATACTAAGTTTCAAAGAAATCTAAATTATAAGAGAAAATCCAATGAAAGTAAGAACAAAGATAAAATTATAGTTAATGTTCTCTCACAACCAACACATAACCTTCAACTAAAAGCTCCACAAGGAGTCAATTCTCAAGGTTACCATAACCTCGTCATGTATTATTGTGAAAGTTAATTGAATTCAATCTCATCTCTCTTCATCCACCATTGAAAGTAGACATGTCTAAACCATAATCTAATTTTTTTGATAGCAATGCATATTTTAACTACCATAAATGTATTAAACATTCCACAAATAGATGTTTCAAGCTCAAGCACAAGATTCAATATCTTATTGATGAGAATATTATTGATATTAACATACCTATTGGAGAGGCTAAGCCACAATCAAATGATAATTCAAATATTAAAAAAATTAAATATCATTTTCAAAATCATGAAGAAAATGACAAGAAGGATAACTCTAAAGTACATTATGCATACAATGTTCAACCTCATCCTTATACATATGGGCATCCACTTGACAAAATCATTCATATAGTTACAAGCAACCAAACATTATGTCTTATGATTACATTTGGTGATGGTGAAGTTTTTGATGATTATTCAAATAAACGTGCATTTGTTATTCGAGTATATGTTGACAATACTTCATACACACTATTATGATAGATAACAAAGTTAATTAAAATTTCATGCACTATAATGCTCTTCCATTCTCTTGGTTATATCGAGCAAGACTTATAAGATAATTATAGAGTTGTCAAAACATTTTATGGGCATACACATGATACTCTTAGGCATATAGTACCATTTTTATAGGTGGGATCTCTCATAATGCCCACCCCCTCCTTAGTTATACTAAGCACAAGGGCATTTGATATGTTATTAGGATGCCCTTGGATAAAAAATATTTGATCAATACATTAGACAATGCATAAATGTCTCAAATACATTCATGGTAATCAAGTGGTAAAATTTACAAAAATTCAATATGAATATCTTTTGGAACCAATGATATTTTTTCCTCCTATAGGAAATAGTTGGTTGGCAGACTTATTGAATAACATGATAATGAAAGAGTCTACAAAACTATTCAATAGTATATTATAGAATCATTTTATCCATATATTTATGCGCATGATTTAGTTACACATGAGTATATTATAGAATCACTTTATCCATCTATTCATGAGCATGATACACTGGCACATGAGCATAAGCATAGTTCCAAAGATAATAGAACATTTTCCTAAGCATAAAGTGGTACCTAAAAAGAGGTATTTATCTCCTCAGGCACCATTGGTTATTTAGATTACTTCGACATAGGTATAGGTTGTTACATCTTTTATTACACATGAGGATATAGGTTCACATGGGTATATGATTAGTGATTCAGATGGTCATATTTTAACATATGATTCATATTTAGACACATAAGAATCTAAATTTGGCACTTTCTTTTCAAATAAATTCACTCCATATCATACCATAGGTTATGTATACATACATCCTATTAAACATAATTGATTATCTACTTACAATTTTTGTTTTATACACATCGTCTTTATTTTTACTTCTTTTCTACTTCTTCTATCCCTTATCCGAGAATTCTTCAAGTCTTTGGCTTTATTTTAAATTTGGTTATTTTCCTTCTTGATTTTAAAAACCAATTCAAACAATCCAAAACAACTATCATACAATGATTTTAATGCACATTCCTTATCTATATATCCATTATTTGTGCTTTATAATTGTGATTCACATACACATACATTGGGGTCATATTGTTTGCATTTCTTCTTGACACACTATGCTTTAGCTCCTTGTTACAAATTGTTCAAATCCCTCCTATTTAAGCCTCTCTTCTTAGTATTTTAGAATATTTTAAATTATAATCTTGAAAAAAAATTAAAAATTATAAAAAAAAAAAAATCCAAAACAAAAAATATGGATCTCCAAGCATTTTATTACATTTATAATTTACTTCCTTTCCATAAGTTGTTTATTTCATGTTAAGTAAATAACATATCAATTTTCAGCACACACTATTTTTCACATGGTATGTGAGTGTAATACATGACACACTGTTACATGATTCTTTGACGTCTATATTCCCTTCTTATCCAACAACTTTGCTAAGCTAGGGGCATCTCATCATTCTTTGTGAGCATTTAAAGAAGTTGTATCTATCCACAACCTTTAAACCATGATGAGATATATATCATAAAAGTGTTTTTTTATTCACTCATTCTTTACATTGTGTTACATGTATATTATATTTGTAAACATTAACATTGATACATATGGTTGATGTATACTAGTCTCATTTGCTTTATGTTTCATTTCAAATTCTTACTATACTACATGATAAGTTAGGTTTTGTTCACTTAGTGTGTATGGCCTTGGGCTTATGTGTGCAACTTATACATGTTACTGTTTGTATCCAATCATCATGCCAATTGAGTGTGGCCCTTGGCTTTGTTCATTTTTGTGACATTCATATGTCCCTTGTATGTGGCCTTTGGGACTTATGTATGTCATTATATACAAATTATGTGACATTACTTATTACTACGGTGCCATGATTTATTTCATACATCACTTATATTTTCTAATTTTACTCTTATGACATGATACATATCATGCACATGATACTTATGTGTTTCAATGGTATATTTAATATTATGATGCATTACATTTAAAATGTTCACATGATACTACATGATTATAGCTTTCACATGTTGTATAAATTTTATTTTTAGATTATTTCCATTTACGCTACATCCATCATCTCAAAATAGGGGCATCGTATGGGTTTATTTTGTGAATTTAATCCATCATGAGCAACAAATTTTAGATTTACAATGGAATTTTATGTTCAAGTTTTTAATATGGTTTAGAATTTTTAGATTGTGGGGGCATATGACATGCAGTGCATTTATTATTAAAATTATTCAAGTGTATTTTCACATATACATGATGCATATGCATGGGCATCTTAAAATTAGTTATAGAAAAAAGTTACATGTTTCAAATAATTATAGTCTAATGGCATTCTATATCAATACAATATAGATACAAGGGGCATGATATTTATTCATGTTCATGTTACTAAATTGAAAATTGAAAATTTCACTTCTTCAAATGTCAAAATTTTCAAAGGTAAAAAGTTTCAATATAATCTAGATCCATCTGCAATGGTGCAATGTATCTCATTTTGAAAATGAGCCACATTAGAGTCTAGTGACACTCAATGTCTATGGTCGCACTATAGTAGCCACATTTGATGGTTCCACCCCTTCTTATACTATAATCATTCTATAGAGTACTCTACACATTCAAATGAGAGTTAAAACATACAATATTTTCAACTTAATTACTTTCAATCTTTTTCATAATTGAGACTTTATCACTCTCAATTCACCATAGGTTCAACATTTATCCAAATGCCTCAACAAGGGGGCACATAATTCTACACTTTCAAGTTATATGAAAATTATATTGCATACTATTTTAGGTGTATTATTTCGTTACTCTCTTTTCAAATTTCAAATTTCAAGTATCATATTTTTAATTTTAAAATATGGATGATAATTACTTTTAGTGCCATTGTTTTAAGTTTTCCATTAAGGCACCTTGCACAATCAAACTTCACATCAAAATACAAAGTGTGTATACATAATTAGGTATCTAGTAATTTCATTCCATTACATCACTATAATAAGGTGGGGCAGAAGGGGGGGGCAAATTTTGACATCCTTACTTTATTTGACCTATCTTCCATTATATTAACTTGAAAATGTATATGATATCCTTCACTATTATACTATATTTAAAATATTTAAAATATTTAAAACATAATTTAGAAATCTGTATTCTACTTAATAAATCTTGTCAACCAAGTTCCAATAGTCTCTGGCCTTTTGGGACAAGACTGCACTAGGTTGGATAGGGTTTTAGCCTGACCTTGACCACTAGTGTGGACTTGTATCTTATGCTCTAATGGTTAATTTTAAAATTTGATATGTTTCATGTTGGCCTTCTTGTACTTCTATCAAATTTTTTTAATGGAATTATTTCAAATCTACCACTATATAAACACATCAAGGCCACTGAATACACAACGGGGTAATTTCCAAAATCACTCTCTACAGAAGCTATTGCACATTGAGAAAAAGAGCCCTATTATTCCCAAATAAATTCTAAATTATTCTATAAATCATAAGATAAGTCTAAATCTATTTTGTTATAGGTCAAGGGTATTCATTTTAAAGAATTCAAGTCAATTTACTAGCTACATCCATCTAGTTCAAGCATCAAAATTCACATACTGACTCTAGGTGGAAGAGCTACATTGACCTTACCTAATTATATTCTATGTATTTGATGTTTATTATTTTGATGTTTAAAAATTGGGGTTTCAACATTTTAGGTTTTTTCACACAACAATGTAGTACCCACTGACAACCAGTAAACCACCTCTGACATGCACAAGTACTCAAGTAAGAAAATTACCCACACAGTCAATAAAGAAGTGACCATAGTTAAACAAACAAGATTGTAGTGTGTTCATGTATACCCTAATGCATTCCTATCCCAATGCATTTCATAATTATTTTTCAATAATGACACACTTCTAAGATACTCTTAGTCAGTTCTACATCAATGATCTACCTGCACAGTCAACATAAGTCAGATTTGAGCTAAGTTATCATATTTAAAAATTTACTATATAAAGCTCATTTTAGTTTTTGAAATTTACTATTTTTTAAATTTATATTTTGTATATTATGTACTCTGAATAATGTTTCAATTGTTTATTATTTTATTACAATTAATTATTAAATTAAAATAAACCATTAAACATTAACATATATCCTTCCAAGATCAAAGCTATTGTAGGCATGCCTAAACCATTATATATCCCTCATGTTTGAATCTACATTAGGAAGCTTTGGGAAATTTATATATTCATTCCAAAATAGGCTTATCAAACTCACTCAGTAAACTCCCTTCTCAAGAAAGATGTTACTCTCAAATGGACAGATGCTTATCAAACCACTTTTTATAACATGAATAAATATTTACTGCAACCTCCTACTTTACATCTTCCATCCAATGATTTCTCTCTCATATTTTACACATCTTTGATTCTCATTTAGGCTAGGGAAATGTTTGTACAAAAAAATGAACATGAAAAAAAATGTTATTTTCTACATTATCCATGCTTATATTGATTATGAAATTCAATAAACTAATGTTGAACATGATATTCTCACCATCTATTTTGTATTTGATTTTTTTTCATTCTATGATTTATTATAAGATGTATTTCATCATCCATTCGAATCCCCTCTGCTATTTCTTATCTAAGGTATTTCTACCTACTAATCACATTATAAAATGGATGGCTCTCTTGATAGAGTTTAATCTTAGGATCATCATCCAAAAAATAGTCAAGGGGAAAGTGATCATCGATCAACTTATTATGGCACCTCTTCCTACTCAATGAAACATTCAATATACCCTTCCTAATGAATATGTTCTCTTTATTGAAGGTGTTGATAAAGTCATTACCCTTAAAGACTAATTCCATAATTTCATAATTGTTATCAAGTCCCAAGTCTTAAAAGAGTTTAAAATTCAAGTATTTGTTGACATGATGGATTGCACCCTATAAATGGAGGCTCAAATTTCTTCATCCACACAACACAATGGAGACATCCCTCTTGCTATGGGTGGAAAATGTGAGGGATGAATCTCTAGATTAGGGGCTAGCTCCCCTTGAAGCACCATGAGGTCCTAAATTTCCTACTGCTAATAATGGGAGGGATGAAAAGGGAGAGAAATAATTAAATTAAGACCTAAAATAAAGTGGTGATGCACCAAAATGGTTGGTCTAATTAGCTTTGACATACACTTTACACCAAGAACAAGTTGATATACACTTCATTTGACATGAGAAACTCTTCTACATCAGTGTTTTAACAAGGGGTCCTATGGAGATACAGGGAGGAAGAACTATTAGAGGTGTTTTAAAACACACTATGGTAGCCTATTCACATGCACCTATACTCTGTTGTGGACACTTCTTGCTGACCTACAAAAGAAGAACTCACAAAACACTAGACATGCTAGAATCATTCTATGAAATCATGAAATAAAATGACTTAACACAAGACAAAACCATAGACATATGCAAAAGTGCAAACTCAAATGGAGGTAAAAATGCTATGTCTTGATTCAAGGTAAATTCTTATAGGGCTTCACCATACAAACTAAGAGATAGCTTCTCAAATGAGAAGTTACAAATATATAGAGAGCTGGAAACAAGATGCTGACAAATCCTTAGGAATGGAGACCCATGTTGGAGTTAAACACTTGGTCATGACAAATGACCACGCTGATATCATATTTTTCAAACTGTATATGGGAGAGCCATGTTGTAGATGTCCAATCCATTTCCCTTGTTATCTTGGGCTTGCAAAAGCATGGGATACTACTAGCAACTGACAAAGCCATTCCCAAGTTGTGGCTAGACCATGCCCTCTTCAATGTTAGGCATAACTGGATGTGCATTAATGGTGAAGCATGAAAACATGGGTTTCTCTCCTCTATGGTTTGAAAACCAATCTATTTTATTGGTTTTTGGTAGATATATTTCACTAAATGTATTAACTCCCTTTGCTGAGTTGTTCATGCCACTTGTCTTGGTCTGAGTGGTCATTGATTTTGCCTTCTGACCTTGTCAGCTATTGGAATTATTCTTTGCTTTATTTTTTTCCACTCTTTACTTTGCCCATGTTTTATCTCTTATTTTCCTTGGCTTCTTCTTGGATTGTCTTTGACTTATCGGGCCTTCAGTTCTCGGTGGTCTCTACTCCTTTGTTTTGGGATTTTTTGCCACGCTTTCCTTTAGACAAAATATCTGAAGGAATTCCTTTAGAAATTTTATCTGAAGGAGTTAATTTTTTTATTACTTATTTTCTCAAAGGGCACATGCCCTTTGGGCCTTCATTCTTCACTTTCTCCTAGTCCCCTCTACAAGGGCATTTGGCTTCCTAAATTACCCTTTGGAGAAATAGCAATGGTCTCTTTTCCTACCTAGGTGTCCTCTGTAAGGGTTTCTTTCATCCAAAAGTGCCCTTCAAGATTTCTAAAATTGTCATCATCTTTCTCAAGGTGCCCTCCACAAGGGCACTTCGTGCCTCAAAATGCCCCTTCAAATTTTTTGATTTGGTCCTACCACCAACCAAGGTGCCCTCCATAAGGACTCTTTGAGTCTAAAGTTGTCTTGGCGAGCATGCTAGATCAAACTAGGTTCTTCAACGTAAATAACTCATGAATATTTCAAGTAAAATCACTTTGGAAACCCGATTCCTTCTTGATAGACCATTTCAAACTTCCCAAGAGCTTCTACTTCAGGTTTCACATCGACTTCAACTAATAAAGCAAATAAGTAAAGACACTTGGAAAACTCGATTTGGTCTATCAAGACCAAATCGGGTTTTGTAAGTGACTTTATTTATCAACCTTTATAAGTAAATATGATTACAAAGTCTAAATAACACTACAAGAACCAAATTAGGTTTATTAAGCAATTTGACTTATGAAAATTTCACAAGTAAAGTCATTTGGAAAAACTGATTTGGTCTGTGAAGACCAAATCAGGTTTTGAAAGTGGCTTAGCTTATGAAAATTTCATAAATTAAGTTATTTTTAAAACCTAAAATACACTATTTTTCATTTGACAAACCTGAAATGCACTTGGCTAAGCAAAATGACAAAACACTTGGCTTTTTCATGGAACAGGTCTGACAAGGGGTATTTTATGCAAGGCAGCTGAGGGATGACTTAGCCAAATCATGGATGTGAAAGACTTTTTAAAAAAAAGAAGGAGGGGGTGCCCAATTTTGTCCTGTAGGACCAAAAATTGGTCAACACATTTGGCGACTCATAGGGGAAGCATGCCTTCTATGCTTGGAACGACTAGTAGCCTCTAAGTCCATTGGGCATAGAGTCAGGATGCATCTTGGATAAGTTAAAAATAACCTTGTAAGGACATATTAACTAACAAATATTTTACCTCAAACACAAAGGAAAACACACATAATAAAGGCTAAAAAACTACACACATGTGTGTAATAACACTTAGGATAAATGAAAGACACACAACTGAAAGCAAACTACTATGTACAACTAAATAGATACATTTTCCTCCCTCCTAGATCAAAGGGAAAACTTCTTAAGTCTCCTTCATGGCAAGAAAACTTATGGTGCTAGACAAGTGGCTGAATGGAATGGAGACTTGGTGACTCGATCTTCTTGCTTGCCACCTTGATTGGATTGTATCCAAATGAATCAAGGTCAAACATGCTTCCAACATATATGTATTCATCTTGCTCTTGGAATATTACCTCATACTAGCCCTTCATGCTAGTGTATCTCACCAAGAAGTCAATGGCTGCTAGTTCATCACCATAGGGATCATCTAGCTCATAACCCCCTTGATATGCATCATGGATTGACTTGTTCCCTTCTATCTCATTAAAGAGCCTATCAAACTAATCTTCTGCTTCATCATGGCTTTCTTGAAGAAGGGTGACTATTGTGATGTCTAAAATGAGATCACAAACTACTTGCTCATCCCAAAGAATGTTACCTTCTTACTCAAGGCTCTCTTCTGTAAAGCGTTCATCAAGATGGATAGGCCTCTCCTTTTCTTGCTCAAAAACAAGAGTCTCTAGTTCTTCAAAGACATGCTCCTGATCCTCCTCCAACTTGAGTCCCATGGCATGGTCATTCTCCTCATCAAAGCAACAAAGAAGTTCATCAAATGAGGGAGGAGAGAGCTCACCAAGCTTACATTCCTCATCATCCATTGTTGACAAATAAAGTTTGTCAACCTTTTCTTCATATTGATAGAAGATTTGCATGTATGCATGACCTATGTCTTCTCCATTATTGATGATGTCTTCAAGGGGAGCATCCATGATGATCTCATCCTCATTGTCACTCATGAGAGCCTCTTGGGCAGTTGTAAATTAGATCCTCTCTTCTTCACTTGCCTCTTTCAAAATAGGTTCCTGTAATGATCTTCTTATTCAATATATGTAGAAGTACCCTTAAGGTAGGGAAACACCATAAAATACTCCTTTAGGAAGGAATAACTCCACAATGTCTCTTCGAGGGGACAACCTCCAATATCCTCTTACAATAGAAGACTCAATGCTTACTTGATATATTTACCATGATATTCATCCCCTATATATATACATCTATCTAACCCATGGATGGGTAACCTCCTAATCCAATGTAGGCTGACCATTACCTAATGTACTACTTCCATAAGTTACTCTATTATCCTAATATATTGTACCCATATAACTAAGGGGATGTGTGCCACATGTCGACATCTCCATCAACCCATATACATCAATATATCATATCCCTAAGTACATAGCATTCCTTCCCTCCTTGACATGTTTCATCCCCGAAACATAGGAAGAAAACAAATAATGAGTGTGCTTCAAATCATTGCACACTTGTCTCCAATCTCGATCATCTAGCCATCCATATGTGATCTTGGCAGGTGATAGCTCTCCAAGCTTATTTCCAAATTTTATTGTGCTCCTTTGATTTCTTTCATGATCATAATTATACTGCTTTGGTGTCCAAGCTTAATTATTCCTTTTTTTATTCCATGTACCATATTCTGTTGCGCTACTCTGATTCCAACCATGACCATAGTAGGTATTCTTCTATGCATAGTCATAGTGATTCTCCCATTCATTCCATGTGCCATAGTATTTTGTCTTTGGATTCCATGCATATCCATAATGATTGGAAAATTTATTTCCTGTATAGACAAAATGATTGTTATTATGACACTTCCTCACCTGGTTCCATAATTGTTTCCTCTCATGATGATGTGGGTGTCTATATACCTCAACCTTTTCCAATACTTTAACCTTATCCAACTTTGCTTCTACTTCTTACACCTTTTCCTTCTTTGTCTCTTGAGTAGATGAAGTGCTCATTTGTAGTGTCTTTATCTATATTATCTGAATCTTCATCATGATCTTCATCACCTGTTTCAATCTCATCCTTATGATCTACCTGGATTGTTATTGGTGCCTTTTTCACTATGATATCTTGTAAAGTAATCTTCTTTTTCGTGTACCAAAACTTCATGAACTTTTTCTGAACATTGATATTCATTGTTCCCAAAGTCTCTAACCATGGATATCCAAGAACTATATCCATATCATCCATATCCAAAGCATAGAAATCTAAATGCAAAACATATTTTTCCATAATGAGCTTTAGATCTTCAAACATTGAAATATTCTTACCATCTACTTGAACCTCCTTGATATTCTTTGCTTGAACATGTAGATGCTTCGCCACATTCATGTTAATGAAGTTATACTTGCTGGTAGGGTTTATGGACACAACCACCTTCTTCTTTTGAATGCATCCATGAAATTGAAAAATTAACTCAGATTTCTTTGGAGCCAAATTATTTGAACCCTTCTCTTCTTCTTCTTCTTCTTCTTCTTCTGCTCCTTCTATTGCTTCTTCTTCTACTTCTTCTTCTTGTTCTTCTACTGATTCTTCTATTTCTTCTTCTTCTTATTATTATTCTTCTTCTTCTTCTATTGTTTCTTCTACTGATTTTTCATTTTCTACTTCTTGTTTTATAGCCCATTGATCTAAAAAAATATGTTCCAATTCTTTCCATGAAGAAAACCTTTCTGTACAGCTCAACTGATCAAACCAATCTAGTGCAGGCCCAGACAAAAAAGGAGTTAATTGTCTCTGCCTAAAAGTTCTTATAAAATGATTCTCCAAAAGGAGCCACCATTATTTAGCATCAATATCATCTTCCCCTGAAAATATTTGCAACTCCATGATCCACAAAAAAAATTAAGGTTCATGAAACCCTAAAATGTCAAAACTGATCCATAAAATTGCAAAATATCACTCCACATAGCTCAAAAAATTCTAAATTTTTTACTGTACTTTTCTTATATCTGCTTACATCTCCAGTAAAAATTTAGAATAAAAATTCCCTATATTTTGGAAGATATAGCGAAATTATTATACACCCTAAAATAACAATAACTCCCTCAAAATGACTCAAAAAATTATGAAATTTTTACCACGCTTCCCTTATATTTTCTTACATCTCCAATAAAAATTTCAAATAAAAATTCCCTATATTTTAGAAGATATAGTGAAATTTGGGTTTCACTCCACACAAATTGCCCAAATCGAAGCTCTGATACCACTTGTAATGATCTTCTTATTCAATATATGCAGAATTACCCTTAAGGTAGGGAAACACCATAAAATACTCCTTTAGGAAGGAATAACTCCATAATGTCTCTTCGAGGGGACAACCTCCAATATCCTCTTACAATAAAAGACTCAATGCTTACTTGATATATTTACCATGATATTCATCCCCTATATATAGACATCTATCTAACCCATGGATGGGTAACCTCCTAATCCAATGTAGGCCGACCATTATGACAGGAATCTAGAACAACAAACAGCTTTGATACCACTTTGTTAGGATTAGGAGCATAATTGATTACCTTGTATAAGCAACTAAACACGAAATTTAACCAAAAGTAACAAGTAACTAGAAATCAGAAACAACACAGAATTTGAGAGACAATACAAATTTGTATTCAACTCATCCAGAAAGAAAATACAATAAAGAAGATGCCACACTCTTCCCACACCTCTAAGGCTTCCCACACCTCTAGGGCTCCCAGTAATACTCCTCCAAGAGTTCTCTCTCTCAATTACGGTCACAACAAACAACTCAAACACAGAGTTGTTGTTCACCTCCACTAGTCAATAACAATACTACCAGTCAAACAAGTACTCCAAGTAGATCTCTCTTGAACTTGCAACAACTTGAAAATCAAATGATCTTACTTACCATGTAGATCTAACCTGATCTTGCAACACCTGCAGATCAACCTGGTTTTGCACACCTACAAACCTAGATCTTACAATCGGAAGGATCTCTTCTTTGTCCTTCATTACAATACAACCCCATGAGTTTATTATATATATTCCATGCAAACAATAATTAGACTTCTAATTACAATAATTAGACACACAACTCTAAGACTAAAATTAGTCTTTACATGCAAATAACTGGTTCGTTAAACAAACTATTCGTGAAACTAGCAATTTTGGAACCACACAGGTGACTGACGTCGGTCACTGTATGTCTAGAGATGACCGATGTCGACCGATCCATGACCGATGTCAGCAGCTTCCTATCCACCCCTGATCGATGTCAATTGGCCTAACCGACGTCGGTGACTGTGACACTCAGCAACCTCCTCCATGTTTGCATACAATGAAGCTTTTAGCTCCACAACCTAACAATCTCCCACTTGGAGATAAACAGCTGCATTTGTACCTATACTTGTACCTGTACATCATCTAATTATTTTCCTAGCTTGTATCCCTCTTCAAGTTCAATCTTGAAAACCAACTACCACACATCCTGTGGTGCTACACCTGTCATTCAAGTCCCCTGCCATCTCCGAAGTATTTGACCCTGCATAGCATGTTATCCTATTGCTAGTCCCTCTCAGATACTTGAGAATCCACTAAACTACTTTCCAGTGCTTCTTTCCCGAATTGGCCATGAACTCATTGACAACGCCCACTGTTGGGCAAACTCAGGTCTAGTACACATGTACTTAACCTCATCATGTGAATTGAGACACTGTTTTGTGAACTATCCATCCATAGGTGTGCTAACCGGTTCTGCATCCTGCATCATGAACCTCACCACTACCTTATTCACACAATCATCCTGAGACAACATCAACCTGTGATCTTTTCTGTCTCTATGAATACTCATGCCAAAGTATTTTTTTGCTCCCAAATTCTTCATGACATACCTCTGAACTAACTTTATCTTTAGCTCAGCAACTCCCTGCATGTGTGACCCTGCAACAAACATACACACAACATACAATAATAGAATAATGTAGCTAATATTATCCAACCTAGTAAAAAAACACAATGGTTATATTGATATTGACTAAAGCCATGCTTTGTCATACAACTGTCAAACCTCCATTGTCATGTAGCTTGCTCAAGACCATATAACCTGGCCTTCCATCTCACGTGTCCATTCTCTCTCTTCTTTAACCTGAAAATCCATTCATCTTTCAGTGCTTTTTTTCCAGCTGGCAACTCTACCAAATCTCCTGTTTGATTCTCATCTAAGGAATCAAATTTCTCATTCATGTCATGCTCCCACTTTTCTTAGAATCTACCTGCTTTGCTTCTTTAAAACTTCCTGATTCTTGACCATCAGTGAGCAACAAGTAGTCTAAAGAAGGGGAATAATGAATTTGAGGCTTACTTACACTTTCAGTCCTCTTCATGGGTGTTTGAGACCCCTTGACAGCTTGTTGTCCACCCAAAATCCATTTTCTGGTTGACCCTGGTCTGCACCCGACCGATGTCAATCCCACCTGATCGCCGATGCCGATTCCCTGACCGACGTTGGTGTCCACTTGGTCACTGACACTGGTTCCTTGATCGACATTAGTTGCCACTTGCCTGACGCCATCGACTCTGATCTACACATGACTGACATTGGTACCTGCCTATTTGACGTTAGTTCCACCTGATCGACATCGGTAACTATGTTTTCTTGTGAGTGATGACTTTTTATCCGTGAGCTTACCTTGGATCAAAACCCTGTCCAAACTGCCCTACTCAGAATTATTCAGCCCTTGTGACTGATCTCTGTCTATCATCTTCTCTTAGAAAACCAAGGCTTTCATGTTCTTGTCAAAAACATCAAATTTTCTCTTTATGCAATAGACCCGATCCTTTCTTGTAGCATGTGTTTCAAGAAACCTCACTTTCTTCTGTTGCTTACAGAAATATCGATCTATGCTTTCCAGATCTGAAATTTTACCCTTTGACTCAAGAACATGCATCCCCTTCTTATTCATGTGACCAAGCCTACAGAGCGACATCTTCAAATCTACAGTTGAAGTAGATAAATCAGAAGGAGAATTAGTAATACAAGTAGATAGATAAAGAGTACCTACTTTCTTACCTCTTGCTAAAACAAGTGCACCCTTAGAAACTTTCTAAGAATCCACTGTGAGAGTTACTGTGCATCCCTCATCACCCAACTTTCCAATAGAAATCAAGTTCTGCTTCAGAACTAGGACATGCATGACCTCATTCAACACCCATGTGTTGCCCATATGCAATTTTAGCTACACTTTCCCTTTGCCAACCATTTGACAAGGCTTACCATCCCCTAAATAAATCTCTCCAAAGTCTCCCTGGACATATTCATAAAAAGATGCTCCATTTGGGGTTGCATGGAAAGAGGCACCATAATCTAACACCCAAGATTCCACTTTATCCAAGGAACATACAAGAGCATCTTGTGCAACAATATCTGCAACATCTGCTTCTTCATTTATTTCATGTTGATCTTCAACCAACTAGCAATCTTTTTTTACATGCCCTTGCTTTCCACATTTCTAGCAGATTATTCTACCATACCTAGATCTAGATCTCCTGCCTATCTTTGACCTTGATTTCCCTTGCTCGATCTTCTCTCTTTTCCTTCCCCTGCTTTCAACACTTAAAGCATTTCCTAATGATTCACCTGTGTTTTTCCTACAAATTTTTTCATTCAAGATTACACTAACAACATCATCAACTTTCAAAATATTTGAAGCAGATGCAGTATTATTAACTGCCATTACCAAACTATCCCAATTTTTAGGTAATGAGCATAAAATTAAGAGAGCCTTAATTTCATCATCAAAAACAATATTGACTGAAACTAATTGGTTTACCAAACCATGGAAATCACTAAGATGACTATGTACATCAGATCTACCTTCCAACATTTGCAAATTAAATAATTGCTTCATAAGAAATACCATATTTGAAGCTGAGGGTTTTTCATATAAATTTGCCAAAGATTTTATTAACTTTACCATTGTCTTAGCCTGTGATAAGCTAGAAATCACAGATGATGCCAGGTTCAACCTTATAGATCTCAGAGCCTTCCGATCAAGAACCTTCCATTCTTCATCTTTCATATCCATGGGCTTGCATGCAACCCCACTCAATGGTAAGTATAGATCTTTCTGATACAGATAATATTCTATCTGCATCCTCCATAATTGATAATTCTTGCTGTTAAACTTCTCCATTCTTAGCTTAATTTCTTCTACCATTGCTTTACTCCCACTTAATCAGAAACCCCTGAGAGTGACATGTAATTAAACACAAACCTACTCCCTGCAACCTCGCTCTGATACAACTTGACAAGAATCTAGAACAACAAACAGCTCTGATACCACTTTGTTAGGATTAGGAGCACAATTTATTACCTTGTATAAGCAACTAAACATGGAATTTAACCAGAAGTAACAAGTAACTAGAAATCAAAAACAACACAGAATTTGAGACAATACAAACTTGTATTCAACTCATCCAGAAAGAAAATACAATAAAGAAGATGCCACACTCTTTCCACACCTCTGAGGCTTCCCACACCTCTAGGGCTCCCAGTAATTCTAATCCAAGAGTTCTCTCTCACAATTACGATCGAAACAAACAACTCAAACACAGATTTGTTGTTCACCTCCACCAGTCAGTAACAATATTGCCAGTCAAACAAGTACTCAAAGTACTCCAAGTAGATCTCCCTTGAACTTACAACAACCTACAAATCAAATGATCTTACTTAGCATGTAGATCTAACCTAATCTTGCAAAACCTACAGATCAACCTAGTTTTGCACACCTGCAAACCTAGATCTTACAATCAGAAGGATCTCTTCTTTGTCCTTCATTAAAATATAGCCCCATGAGTCTATTATATAGATCCCATGCAAACAATAATTAGACTTCTAATTACAATAATTAGAAATGCAGCTCCAAGACTAAAATTAATCTTTACATGCAAACAACCAATTCATTCAACAAATTGTTCATGAAACTAGCAGTTCTAGAATCGCACAGGCGACCGACGTCAGTTGCTGTCTATCTGGAGATGACTGATGTTAGCCGATCCATGACCGATGTTGGTAGCTTCCTATCCACCTCTGACTGATGTCGGTTGGCCTGATCGACGTCGGTGACTGTGACACTCAACAACCTCCTCCATGTTTGCATACAGTGAAGATTTTAGCTCCACAACCTAACACATTACCCAATGTACTACTTCCATAATTTACTCTATTATCCTAATATATTGTACCCATATAACTAAGGGGATGTGTGCCATATGTCAGCATCTCCATCAACCCATATACATCAATATATCATATCCCTAGGTACATAGCAGTTCCTCCTTGAGAAGGAATGGAGTGGAGAGTTGATGGACAAACTCATGTGGAAAAGGAGGCAATCCTTGAGCTATAATCAAATGATTTTCTTCCTTCCATTTGGCTATCACTTCATCTACATCAGATTTGGCTTGGTATCTCTCTTCAAGGAGTGTAGATGGAGAGTGTTTAGACATGGAATTTGTTGTTTAGTCTAAACCATCCATCACACCTTGATTGAAGAACCTCATTCTGGAATCCAACTCTATAATTTTCATGGCTATATTCTCTTGAAAGAGTCTCTTTTGGAGATTATGAGGATCATCATGAGTAGGATCAACTTCACCTTCTGCAAGGTTTTGAGCAAAACCTTTCTCCTCCTCCTTCATGCCCCATGATTCCATTGTTTCCTTCCAACTCATGACCTTGGGGTTGAAAATCTTTTCTTGAGAATAGGCAACAACTTCATCATTTCCAAGGCCCTAAGATGGTTTATGGTATTCCCTCCTCCAACTTGGAATCTTGACATCATGTTCAAAGACTTGAGGAGGTTGAGGAAGACTAGAAAGAGACTGTTGATGCACAAGAATGATGGGGAATCAAGAACAACAAACTATGATTCCACTTGTTAGGATCTTGCTCCTCAATAAGAGCACAATATGATTACCTTGTATAAGCAACTAAACACGAAATTATACTAGAATTAAAAAGTAACTAGAATTCACAAATAGCACAGAATATGAGAGACAATATACAATCTTGTATTAATACTCATCCAGAAAGAAAATACAATAAAGAAGATGCCACTTCTTCTTCCACCTCTCAGAGGCTTTCCACACCTCAAGGGCTCCTAGTAATTCTCAATCAAGAGTTCACTCTCCTACCAAAAATGGTCTCAACACACAACTCACACACAGAATTGGTGTTCACCTCCAACCAGTTAGTAATAACCCTGCCAGTACACAAGTACTCAAAGTACTTCAAGTAGATCTTCCATGAACTTGCAACAACCTACAACTCAAATGATCTTACTTACACATGTAGAACTTCTCCCTGATCTTACAACAACCTGCAGATCACCCTGTTCTTACAATTAGAAGGATCTACCTTTCCTTCCTCTATTTGCTCATATGTGAAACTAGAAGGAGCTACACTTGCTCAACTCTAACTAGCACACTGGCTATCTAACACACTTTACAATACATGCCAATGGGTCTATAAATAGATCCCATACTAAACAATAACTTAGACTCTTAATTTAGACATGCAGCTCAAGACTTGAAATAGCATTTACATGTAAACACTCGATTCAATGAACTAATTGTTTATGCAATGAACAGTTTTGGAACTGCACAGGCAACCGATGTCGGTCCCTGTCTGACTAGAGGTGAATGACGTTGGCCGACTCCTGCCGATGTCGATTTCCCTTCTGTTCACCCTTGACCGACGTCAGTTGCCATGATCGATGCCAGTGACTGTGACACTCAACAACTCCTCCATGTCTGCAAACAATTGAAGCTTTTAGCTCCATAACCTAACAATCTCCCACTTGGAGATAAATAGTTACAACTGTACCTGTACCTATACATCATCTAGTTTGTTTCCTGGCATTGTATCCCTCTTCAAGATCACTCTTGAAGACCAACCACCACAAAATCTGTGGTGCACCTCCTGTCATCCAAATCACCTGCCACATCTGCATCTACAAACTCATGTAAAAAATAACTTGACCCTGCATAGCATGTGCACCTGCTGCTGGTCCCTGTAAGAATCCACTGAACTGTCCTCTAGTGCTTCTTTCCCAAATTGGCTCCAAACTTGTGACAACTCTCACTACTTGGAAAATCTCAAGTCTAGTACATACTATGCATTTAACCTCATTATGTGAATCAAGACACTATTCATGGAACTATCCAACCATCGACGTGCTAACTGGTTTCACATAATCATTTGGAGACAAAATCAACCTGTGACCTTCTATGTCTCTAGAACACACTCATGCCAAAGAATCTTGTTGCTCCCACTGAACTAATTTTACCTTTAGTTTAGCAACTCCCTGCATATGTGAACCTGCTATAAGCACAACATACAGAAACATGATAATGTAGCTAATATTATCCAACCTGGTAAAGAGAAACACAATGATCAAACCTTCATTATTCTGCAGCTTACTCAAGACCATATACCCTGGCCTTCCGTCTCACGTGTCCATTCTCGCTCTTCTTTATCTTGAACATCCATTCGTCTCTCAGTGCTTTCTTCCAGCTGGCAACTCCACCATAAACTCCTATTTGGTTCTCCTCCAAAGAATCACATTCCTCATCCATGCCAAGCTCCCACTATTTCCTAAATCTACCTGCTATGCTTCTTTAATAATTTCTTGGTTATTTACCATCAGTGAGCAATAAATAGTGTAAAGAAGAGAAATGACGAATATGAGGCTTACTTACCCTTTAAGTCTTTCATATGGGCGCTTGAGACTCCTTGACAGCTTGTTGTCTGCTCAAAATCCGTCTCAGTGACCGATGCCAGTCACATCTCAGTCTGCACCCGACCGATGTTGATTCCATGCGACTGCCTCATCACTGACGTCAGTTCCCCATGACCGACACTAGTGTTTATCTACCCTAAGTCACCGATGTCAGGCTACACATAGCCGACATCGGTCCCTATTTAGATGCCGACGCCGATTTTCTAACCAACGTCGGTCTCTGTGTTTTACTTGTGAGCGATGACTTCTACCCACGAGCTCCTTTTGGATCAAACTCTTGTCCATATCAACCTTGTTCTACTTAGAATTCTTCAGCCCCTTATGCTGATCTCTGTTTGTCATCTTCTCCTTGAAAACCAAGGCTTTCGTGTTCTTGTCACGAACATCAGATTTCTCAAAAAATGTCACTTTCTTCCTTTACTTACAAAAATCTCGATCCATGCTTTTCAAATCCAAAAGCATACCCTTTGACTCAAGAACATGCATCTCCTTCTTATTCATGTGACCAAGCCTATTAAGCCACATCTTCGAATCTACAACTGAAGTAGATAAACTAAAAAGAGAATCAGTAATACAAGTAGATAGATAAAGCGTACCTACTTTCTTACCTCTTACTACAACAAGTGCACCCTTGGTAACCTTCCAAGAGTCTGCTGTGAGAGTTATTGTGCAACCCTCATCACCCAACTTTCTAACAGAAATCAAATTCTACTTCAGAACTGGGACATGCATGACCTCTTTCAACACCCATGTGTTACCTGTCTGCAATTTCAGCTTCACTTTTCCTTTGCCAACTATTTGACAAAGCTTACCATCCCCTAAATAAATTTCTCCAAAGTCTCCCTAGACATACTCATGAAAAAATTATCTATTTCAAGATGCATGGAAAGAGGCACCAGAATCTAAAACCCAAGATTCTACTTTATCCAAGGAACATATCAGAGCATCTTGTGCAACAAAATCTGCAACATCTACTTCTTCATGTCCTTCATGCTGATCTTCATCCGACTTGTAATCTCTCTTTAAATGCCCTTGCTTTCCACATTTCTAACAGGTTATTCAACCATACCTAGACTTGGATCTCCTGCCTATCTTTGACCTTGATCTCCCATGCTCGATCTTCTTTCTTTTCCTTCCCCTGCTTTCAACACTCAAAGCATTCCCTGATGATTCACCTGTGCTTTTCCTGTGAATTTCTTCATTCAAGATTACACTCACAACATCATCCACTTTTAAGATTTTTGAAGCAGACGCAGTATTACTAACTGCCATTACCAAACTCTCCCAACTTTTCGGTAATGAGTATAAGATTAAGAGAGCCTTAATTTCATCATTAAAAACAATATTAACTAAATTTAACTAGTTTACCAAACCATGAAAATCACTAAAATGACTATGTACAGATCTACCTTCTAACATTTGAAAATTAAATAATTACTTCATAAGAAATACCTTATTCGAAGCTGAGGGTTTTTCATATAAATTTGCCAAAAATTCTATCAACTCTACCGTTGTCTTAGCCTGTGATAAGTTAGAAATCACAGATGATGCAAGGCTCAACCTTATAGATCCCAGAGCCTTTCGATTAAGAACGTTCCATTCTTCATCCTTCATATCTAGGGGCTTGCATGCAACCCCACCCAATGGTAAGTACAAATCTTTCTGATACAAATAATCTTCAATCTGCATCCTCCATAATTGATAGTTCTTGCCATTAAACTTTTCCATTTGTAGCTTACTTTCTTCTGCCATTACTATACTCTCACTCAAATAGAAACTCCTGTAAGTAATCTATAATCAACACACACTAACCAGATCTGATACAACCTGTTAGTAACCCAACTAAAAGCTCTGATACCAATTGATGGGGAATTAAGAACAACAAACTATGATTCCACTTGTCAGGATCTTGCTCTTCAATAAGAGCACAATATGATTACCTTGTATAAACAACTAAACACAAAATTATACCAGAATTAACAAGTAACTAGAATTCACAAATAACACAGAATATAAGAGACAATACACAATCTTGTATTAATACTCATCCAAAAAGAAAATATAATAAAGAAGATGCCACTTCTTCTTCCACCTCTCAGAGGCTTCCCACACCTCAAGGGCTCCTAGTAATTCTCAATCAAGAGTTCACTCTCTTACCAAAAATGGTCCCAACACACAACTCACAGACAGAATTGGTGTTCACCTCCAACCAGTTAGTAATAATCATGTCAGTACACAAGTACTCAAAGTACTTCAAGTAGATCTCCCATGAACTTGCAACAACCTGCAACTCAAATGATCTTACTTACACATGTAGCACTTCTCCCTGATCTTGCAACAACCTGCAGATCACCTTGTTCTTATAATTGGAAGGATCTACCTTACCTTCCTCTATTTGCTCATATGTGGAACTAGAAGGAGCTACACTTGCTCAACTCTAACTAGCACACTGGCTATCTAGAACACCTTACAATACATGCCAATGGGTCTATAAATAAATCTCATACTAAACAATAACTTAGACTCTTAATTTAGACACGTAGCTCAAGACTCAAAATAGCATTTACATGCAAACACTCGATTTAATGAACTAACTATTTGTGCAATGAACAGTTTTGGAACTGCATAGGTGACTGACATCGGTCTCTGTCTGACTGAAGGTGACCGACGTCGGTCGACTCTTGCCTATGTCGATTTCCCTTCTGTTCACCCCTGATCGACATTAGTTGTCCTAACCGATGCCAGTGATTGTGACACTCAGCAACTCCTCCACGTCTGCAAATAGTTAAAGCTTTTAGCTCCACATCTTAACAATCTCTCACTTAGAGATAAATAGCTGCAACTGTACCTATACCTGTATATTATCTAGTTTGTTTTCTTGCATTGTATCCCTCTTCAAGATCACTCTTAAAGACCAACCACCACAAAACTTGTGGTGCACCTCTTGCCATCCAAATCACCTACCACATCCACATCTACAAACCCATGTAGAAAATAACTTGACCCTGCATAGCATGTGCATTTACTGCTGGTCCCTCTAAGAATCCACTGAACTGCCCTCCAGTCCTTCTTTCTTGGATTAGCTCCAAACTTGTGACAACTCCCACTACTTGGGAAATCTCAGGTCTAGTACATACCATGCACTTAACCTCATTATGTGAATCAAGACACTGTTCATAGAACTGTCCAACCATCGACGTGCTAACCGATTTCACACAATCATCTGGTGACAAAATCAACCTGTGACCTTCCATGTCTCTAGAACACACTCATGTCAAAGAATCTTGCTGCTCCCAGATTCCTCATGACACACCTCTGAACTAACTTTACCTTTAGTTCAGTAACTCCCTGCATATGTGACCCTGCTACAAGCACAACATACAGAAACAGAATAATGTAGCTAATATGATCCAACCTGGTAAAGAGAAACACAATGATCAAACCTCCATTGTCCTGCAGCTTACTCAAGACCATATACCCTGGCCTTTCATCTCATGTGTCCATTCTCGCTCTTCTTTATCCTGAACATCCATTCATCTCTCAGTGCTTTTTTCCAGCTGACAACTCCACCATAAACTCTTGTTTGGTTCTTCTCCAAGGAATCACATTCCTCATCCATGCCAAGCTCCCACTGTTTCTTGGATCTACCTGCTCTATTTCTTTAATAACTTTCTGGTTCTTTACCATCAGTGAGCAACAAGTAGTGTAAAAAAGGAAAATAATGAATTTGAGGCTTACTTACCCTTTAAGTCCTCCATATGGGCGCTTGAGACTCCTTGATAACTTGTTGTCTGCCCAAAATCTATCTCAATGACCGATGCCAGTCACATCTCAGTCTGCACCTGACCGATGTCAGTTCCATGCAACTGCCTCATCACTGATGTCGGTTCTCCATAACTGATACCGGTGTTTGTCTATCTTGAGTCACTGATGTCGGGCTACACATAATTGACATTGGTCCCTATCTGGATGTCGATGCCGATTTTCTAACCAACATCGGTCTCTGTGTTTTACTTGTGAGCGATGACTTCTACCCACGAGCTCTTTTTGGATCAAACCCTTGTCCATATCAACCTTGCTCTGCTCAAAATTCTTCAGCCCCTTATGCTGATCTCTATTCGTCATCTTCTCCTTGAAAACCAAGGCTTTCCTATTCTTGTCATGAACATTAGATTTCTCAAGAAATGTCACTTTCTTCCTTTGCTTACAGAAATCTCGATCCATGCTTTTTAAATTTGAAAGCATACCCTTTGACTCAAGAACATGCATCTCCTTCTTATTCATGTGACCAAGCCTATTAAGCCACATCTTCGAATCTACAACTGAAGTAGATAAATCAGAAAGAGAATTAGTAATACAAGTAGATAGATAAAGCATACCTACTTTTTTACCTCTTGCTACTACAAGTACACCCTTGGTAACCTTCCAAGAGTCTGCTATGAGAGTTATTGTGCAACCCTCATCACTCAACTTTCTAAAAAAAATCAAATTCTGCTTCAAAATTGGGACATGCATGACCTCTTTTAACACCCATGTGTTACCTGTCTGCAATATCAGCTTCACTTTCCCTTTGCCAACCATTTGACAAGGCTTACCATCCCCTAAATAAATTTCTCCAAAGTCTCCCTGGACATACTCATGAAAAAATTCTCTATTTGGGGATGCATGGAAAGAGGCACCAAAATCTAAAACCTAAGATTCTACTTTATCTAAGGAACATACCAGAGCATCTTGTACAACAAAATCTGCAACATCTACTTCTTCATGTCCTTCATGCTGATCTTCATCTGACCTGCAATCTCTCTTTAGATGCCCTTGCTTTCTACATTTTTAGCAGGTTATTCTGTCATACCTGGACTTGGATCTCCTGCCTATCTTTGACCTTGATCTCCCATGCTTGATCTTCTCTCTTTGCCTTCCTCTACTTTCAACACTCAAAGCATTTCCTGATGATTCACCTGTATTTTTTTTGAGAATTTCTTCATTCAAGATTACACTCACAACATCATCCACTTTTAATATTTTTGAGGCAGATGTAGTATTACTAACTGCCATTACCAAACTCTTCCAACTTTCAGGTAATGAGCATAAGATTAAGAGAGCCTTAATTTCATCATAAAAAACAATATTGATTAAATTTAACTGGTTTACCAAACCATGGAAATCACCAAGATGACTATGTACAGATCCACCTTCCAACATTTACAAATTAAATAATTTCTTCATAAGAAATACCTTATTCGAAGCTGAGGGTTTTTCATATAACTTTGCCAAAAATTCCATCAACGCTACCATTGTCTTAGCCTGTGATAAGTTGGAAATCACAGACGATGCAAGGCTCAACCTTATAGATCCCAGAGCCTTTCGATCAAGAACGTTCCATTCTTCATCCTTCATATCCAGGGGCTTGCATGCAACCCCACCCAACGGTAAGTACAATTTTTTTTGATACAGATAATCTTCAATCTGCATCCTCCATAATTGATAGTTCTTTCCATTAAACTTCTCCATTCGTAGCTTACTTTCTTCTGCCATTGCTATACTCCCACTCAAATAGAAACCCCTATGAGTAACCTATAATCAACACACACTAACCAGATCTGATACAACCTGTTAGTAACCCAACTAAAAGCTCTGATACCAATTGATGGAGAATCAAGAACAACAAACTATGATTCCACTTGTTAGGATCTTGCTCCTCAATAAGAGCACAATATGATTACCTTGTATAAGCAACTAAACATGAAATTATACCAAAATTAACAAGTAACTAGAATTCATAAATAGCACAGAATATGAGAGACAATACACAATCTTGTATTAATACTCATTCAGAAAGAAAATACAATAAAGAAGATGCCACTTCTTCTTCCACCTCTCAGAGGCTTCCCACACCTCAAGGGCTCCCAGTAATTGTCAATCAAGAGTTCACTCTCCTACTAAAAATGGTCTCAACACACAACTCACACACAAAATTGGTGTTCACCTCCAACCAGTCAGTAATAACCTTGCCAGTACACAAGTACTCAAAGTACTTCAAGTAGATCTCCCATGAACTTGAAACAACTTGTAACTCAAATGATCTTACATACACATGTAGAACTTATCCCTAATCTTGCAACAACCTATAGATCACCCTATTCTTACAATTGGAAGGATCGACCTTGCCTTCCTCTATTTGCTCATATGTGGAACTAGAAGGAGCTACACTTGTTCAACTCTAACTAGCACATTGGTTATCTAGAACACTTTACAATACATGCCAATGGGTCTATAAATAGATCCCATACTAAAAAATAACTTAGACTCTTAATTTAGACATGTAGCTCAAGACTCGAAATAGCCTTTACATGCAAACACTCAGTTCAATGAACTAACTGTTCATGCAATGAACAGTTCTGGAACCGCACATGCGATCGATGTCGGTCTCTGTTTGACTGGAGGTGACCGAGGTCGACCAACTCCTACCGATGTTGGTTTCCCTTTTGTTCACCCCTAACCGACGTCGATTGGCCTGACCGATGCCGGTGACTGTGACACTCAACAACTCCTCCATGTCTGCAAACAATTAAAGCTTTTATCTCCACAACCTAACAAAGAATAGTTTCTTGAAGAGAAATGTGCTATTTTTCAAGAGACATAGGGTGACTTCTTTCAAAGGAGGTTTCATAATCCAAGAAATTAAGAAAGGTAGCTTCCATGGGAGGCTGCTTTAATGCCCTTTGGTGTTATAAAGCTAGCTTTAAAGGATTAAGAGCAGGAGTGGTTAATGCATCAGATGAGCTAGAAGATTGGATTTGGTAAGCAAGGGCTTTTTAGTAGAAAGGATTTGGCGTATAAGAGGGGAATTTTTTTTTAATAGGAGGGGGTTGATTTGGGATGGGAAAAAGAATGCAAGGATGATTTTCTTGAATGAATGGACTCTTCCATCTTGTCAGTTCCTCCTTCATGGATTGTAAGGCCTAAGATTGACTAAACAAGCACTCCTCTTTATACATCAGCTCTTGTTGATATCTATTCTAATCTTCTAATTTATTTATTTCTATCACTTACTTTTCAAACTCTAGCATTATTTTCGTTACACTAGGTGAAGGAAAACTGGGAGAGCTACTTGAGGTGATTCCATGAACAACCTGAGCTTGATCAAATTTATATGAAGGAACATAAGGCCCATGCTACTGATTAATGGGATTATAATTTTTTTTAAATCTAATTTCTTAATGACACAAAGACTGATTAACCAACTAATTCAACTCAAAGTCACCATTGGTGTTGGTTGAAATGCCTCCAAAGGTTGATTGGTTGAAGAACACACCCAAAATCCTTCAACTCCTTGGACAAACTATCCCATCGAGTGTGCCAAAAACTGTTGATGTTGTTGAGTTATGGAGCTAAAAGCTTCACTAGATGAGAAAATGCAGAGGTTTTTGGAGTTACACAGTCACTAACATCAGTCAGACTAACTGACATCGATTATGGATCAGCTGACATCAGTCATATGTAGACAGACAGAGACTAATGTTGGTCATCTGTGTATTCCCAAAATTCTAATTTTGAGAAGAACAATCAGTTTGCATGTAAAAATTAACTATTAGTCTTGAGTCCACTTTTCTATTTTTGGTAGGACAGATTTGAATCTTTGATTAAGAGGTGCATTTAACAGTGGAGAATGCATGGCTCATGAATTCTAGTTCTATATAATAGGGTTAGATCCTCATAGCATTGTAAGAAAAAAGGTAGACAATTCAAGGATTGAATTGGTTGTAATTGAGAGAGAGAGAACTCTTGAGGGAAAGAGATCTGTACATCTGAGAGGTGTGAGAAGAGAGAGAGATTTCTTCATTGTATTTCCTTTTGGAAGAGTGTTAATACAAGATTAGTTGTTTCTTGTATTTCTTATTCTTTGTTGTTTCTAATTTTTAGTTACTTATTATTTCTGATTTAATTTCGTGTTTAGTTACTTATACAAAAGTAATCAATTGTGATGTAAGATCCTTACAAGTGGTATCAGAGCTTGGTTCACTAACAAGGTTCATCAGAGCAGGTTAGTGTTTGTTGATTACGGGTTCACTCTCAGGGGTTTCTGATTGAGTGGGAGTAAAGCAATGGTAGAAGAAAGTAAACTAAGAATGGAAAAATTCAATGGTAAGAATTATCAATTATGGAGGATGTAGATTGAAGATTATCTGTATCAAAAAGATCTGTACTTATCGTTGGGTGGGGTTTCAAGAAAGCCCATAGAAATGTAAGATAAAAAATGGAATGTTCTTAATAGAAATGCTCTTAGATCTATAAGGTTGAGCCTGGCATCTTCTGTGATTTCTAACTTATTACAGGCAAAGACAATGGTAGAGTTAATGGATACTTTGGCAAATTTATATGAAAGGCCCTCAGCTTCGAATAAAGTATTTTTTATTAAGCAATTATTTAATTTGCAAATGCAGGAAGGTGGATCGGTATCTAGTCATCTTAATGATTTCCATGCAATAGTAAATCAGTTAAATTCAGTCAAAATAGTTTTTGATGATGAAATTAAGGCTTTCTTAATCTTATGCTCTTTACCTGAAAGTTGGCATAGTTTGGTAATGGCAGTTAGTAATACTTCATCTGCTTCAAATATCTTGAAAGTTGATGATGTTGTTAGTGTAATCTTGAATGAAGAAATTCGTAGGAAAAGCACAGAAGAAACATTAGGTAATGCTTTAAGTATTGAAAGCAGGGGAAGGAAAAGAGAGAAGGGCAAGCAAGGGAGATCAAGGTCAAAGTCAAAGATGAGAGGTAGATCCAAATCCAAAAATAGAAGAATAATCTGCTAGAATTGTGGAAAGAAAGGGCATGTAAAAAAAGATTATTGGTTGAAGGATAACAAAGAAAATTAGCATGAAGGTAATAAATAAGAAGCAAAAGTTGTAGGTATTGTTGCACAGGATGCTCTTATATTTTCTTTGGATAATAAAGTAGAATCTTGGATTTTAGATTCTGGTGCCTCTTTCCATGCAACCCCAAATAGAGAATTTTTCAATGATTATGTCCATAGAGATTTTGGAAAATTTTATTTAGGGGATGATGAGCCTTGTCAAATTGTTGGCAAAGAAAAAGTGCAGCTGAAATTGTAGAATGGCAACACATGGGTGTTGAAGGATGTCATGCATGTACCCATCCTGAAGAGGAATTTGATTTCTGTAGGAAATTTAGGTGATGAGGGTTGCACAGTAACTCTCATAGTTTAATCTTGAAAAGTTTTCAAGGGTGCACTTGTATTATCTAGAGGTAAGAGAGTAGGTACACTTTATCTATCTACTTGTATTATTAATCATTCTCCTTCTGTTTTATCTACTTTAGATGTAGATGCAAAGTTGTGGCACTGTAGGCTTGGTCACATGAGTGAGAAGGGAATGAATGTTCTTAAGTCAAAAGGTAAGCTTTCAAATTTGAAAAGCATAGATCTAGATTTCTATGAGCATTGTATTTTTGGAAAATAAAAGAAAGTGAGGTTTCTCAAAACTAGGTCAACAAAGAAGAAGCAAAAATTGGAGCTTGTTCACACAGATGTGTGGGGACCAACTCAGGTAGCTTCTATTGAAAGATCACAGTATTATGTTTCTTTTATTGATGATGCCACAAGAAAGGTATGGGTTTATTGCATAAAGAGAAAATCTGATGTTTTTGACACATTTAAAAAATAGAAAGCTTTGGTTGAGAATGAAACAGGTTTGAGATTGAAGTGCCTTAGATCTGACAATGGTGGTAAGTACTGCAGCAATAAATTCAATAGTTATTGTTCTATGAATGGAATATGCAGAGAAAAGATGGTTCCAAGGACACCTCAGCAAAATGGAGTTGCTGAAAGGATGAATAGAACAATAATGGAGCGAGCACGGAGTATGAGGTTGCATGCTGGTTTGCCCTTACAGTTTTGGGCAAAAGTTGTAAATACTACAATTTATGTGATTAACAGAAGACCTTCTACTGCACTGGATGGTGGAATTCTAGAAGAGGCTTGAACAGGTAAAAAAGTAGATCTTTCATTTCTCAGAGTTTTTGGTTCTGAAGCTTTTGTGCACATTGATAAAGAAAATAGAAAGAAGTTGGATGCTAAATCTATGCAGTGCACTTTCATTGGTTATGGTTCTAGAGATTTTGGATTCCGGTTGTAGAATTTAGAAACTAACAAAATTATTAGAAGCCGTGATGTAGTTTTCAATGAGAAGGTGATGTATAGTGATCAATTCAAGAGGCTGAATAATTTTGAGTAGGGCAATCATGATTTGGATGAGGTTATGATCCAAAATAAGCTCGCAGGTAAAAATAATCACCCATAAGAAAACACAGATACTGACGTCGATCAAGAAAGAACTGACGTTGGTTAGACAAAAACTAATGTCAGTCAAGAAGAAACTAACGTCAGTCAGACAGAATCAACGTCGGTCAGATGCAGACCGACATCGATCATAGATGACCAAAATCGGTCACTGATAAAAAGAAATTTAGGCAGACAACAAGTTGTGAATGAGTCTCAGATGCCCATGAGGAGGTCTGAAAGGGTAAGTAAACCTCCAATTCGTTATTCCCCTTCTTTATACTACTTGTTGCTCATTGATAGTGGAGAACTAAAATTTTTTGATGAGGCAATGCAGGTAGAATCCAAGAAATAGTGGGAGCATGACATGAATGAGGAAATTGATTCCTTGGAAGAGAACCAAACATGGAATTCGATTGAGTTGCCAGCCGGAAAGAAAGCACTAAAAAAATGGGTTTATAGGTTAAAGGAAGGAGAGAATGGACAAATGAGACATAAGGCCAGGTTGGTAGTAAAGGGATTTGCACAGAAACTAGGTATTGATTTTGGTGAATTTTTTTCTCCTGTAGTAAAAATGACTTCTATTCAAACTGTATTGTCTTTAGTTGCTATTAAGGATTTGCATCTTGAGCAGCTTGATGTTAAGACAACATTTCTTCATGGAGATTTGGATGAAGAGATATGTATGGATCAGCTGGAAGGTTTTGAGGTCAAAGGTAAGGATAAACTTGTGTGCAAGTTGAAGAAAAACTTATATGGTCTTAAGCAAGCTCCAAGACAATGGTATTTTAGGTTTGACAAGTTTATGACAGAGCATGGCTTTAGTAAATGTCAATTTGACCATTGTGTTTATTTTAATAGATTGGATAATGGTAGTTATATTATCTTGTTATTGTATGTAGATGATATGCTTGTTGCAGGTTCATACATGCAGGATATTATTGAGCTTAAGGTAAAATTAACTCACACATTTGCCATGAAGGATTTAGGAGCAGCAAAGAAAATCTTTGGCATGAGTATTAAGAGATAGGAAAAATCATAGTTTGATTTTGTCTTAAGAGGATTATGTGAATAAGGTATTGGAGAGGTTCAATATGCAGGATGCAAAACTTGGACACTTCAAGTTGAGTAAAAAACAGTGTCCTAAATCACATGATGAAGTTGAGTACATGAGTAGAGTTCCATATGCTTCAGCAGTTGGGAGCTTGATGTATGCAATGGTATGTACTAGACTTGATATTGCCCAAGCAGTGGGAGTTGTCAGCAAGTTTATGGCCAATCCAGCAAAGGAACACTGGAAAACGGCTCAATGGATTCTCAGATATCTGAGAGAGACAAGTAGTAGGCATTTATGCTATGGAGAGTCAAACACTTCTCTACATGGGTATGTAGATTCAGATATGGCAGGTGACTTGGATGGCAGGAGAAGCACCACAGGATATGTGTTCACTATTGGTGGAATAGCGGTTAGCTAGATTTCAAAGTTGCAGAAGGTTGTTGCCTTGTCTACTATAGAGGCAGAATACATTGCAGTCATAGAGGCTAGCAAGGAAATGATTTGGATGACTCAGTTCATGGAAGAGTTGGGAAAGGAGCAAAATAGTTACAAATTATACAGTGATAGTCAAAGTGCAATTCATTTGGCAAAGAATTTAGCCTTTCATTCAAGAACCAAACATATACAGCTTAGGTACCACTTCATTAGATAGGTATTAAAGGATGGACAGTTGAAGCTAGAAAAGATCCATATAGATGAGAACCCTGTGGATATGTTAACAAAGCCGGTAACAAAGGGGAAGTTGAATCTTCATTCAACTTTTGTTAGTATTCAAGATTGAACTTGAAGATGGTGAAACAAGCTAGAGGATGTTGCTGTATAGGTACAGGTGCAGTTGTTTATCTCTAAGTGGGAGATTGTTGAGTTATGGAGCTAAAAGCTTCACCTGATGAGCAAATGCAGAGGTTGCTGGAGTTACACAGTCACCAACATCGATCAGACTGACCAATGTCGGTTATGGATCAGCCGACATCGGTCATATGCAAATAGAGACCGACGTTGATCATCTGTGCGTTCCTAGAATTCTAATTTTGAGGAGAACAGTCAGTTTGCATGTAAAGATTAATGGTTAGTCTTGAGTTCACTTTTCTATTTTTGGCAGGACAGATTTGAACTTTTGATTAAGAGGTGCATCTAACGGTGGAGAATGCATGGCTCATGAATCCTAGTTCTATATAATAGGGTTAGATCCTCATAGCATTGTAAGAAAAAAGGTAGACAATTCAAGGATTGAATTGGTTGTAATTGAGAGAGAGAGAGAGAACTCTTGAGGGAAAGAGATCTGTACATCTGAGAGGTGTGAGAAGAGAGAGATTTCTTCATTGTATTTCCTTCTGAAAGAGTGTTAATACAAGATTGGTTGTTTCTTGTATCTCCTATTCTTTGTTGTTTCTAATTTCTAGTTACTTATTATTTTTGGTTTAATTCTGTGTTTAGTTGCTTATACAAAAGTAATCAATTGTGTTGTAAGATCCTAACAGATGTGGTGGATTACACCTTATGAAGGGAGGCTTAGCTCTCTTCATCCACATGACATAATGGAGACATCCCTCTTATTATGGGTGGCAAATTTGAGGGATAAATCTCTAGATTAAGGGATAACTCCCCTTGATGCACTAGATTTCCTACTGCTAATAATGGGGGGATGAAAAGGGAGAGAAATATTGAAATTAGAACCTAAACTAAAGTGGTGATACACCAAATGGTTAGTCTACTCAACTTTGACATACACTTTACACCAAGAACAAGCTGATATACACTTCATTTGACATGAGAAACTCTTCTGCATCAGTGTTTCAATAGGGGGTCCTATGGAGATATAGGGAGGAAGAAATACCAAAGGTGTTCTAAGACACACTATGATATCTTGTTCACATGTGCCTATACTCTATTCTAGACACTTCTTGTTGACCTAAAAAATAAGAACTCACAATACACTAGACATGCTGGAATCATTTTGTGAAAGCATGAAAGAAAATGACTTAACACAAGACAAAACCATAGACATATGTAAAAGTGCAAACTCAAAGAGAGGTAAAAATGTTATGTCTTGATTGAAGGTAAATATCTAAAGGGCTTCGCCATACAAGCTGAGAGATAACTTCTCAAATGAGAAGTTACAAATATATAGAGAGTTGGAAACAAGATGCTTACAAATCTTTAGGAATGGAGACCCATGCTGGGGTTAAACACTTGGCCATGATAAATGACCACATTTTTATCATATTCTTCAAACTACATATGGGAGAGTCATGTTGTAGATGTCCAAGCCATCACTCTTACTGTCCTAGGCCTATAAAATCATGGGATACTCCTAGCAACCGATAAAGCCATCCCAAAGTTGTTGTGGTTGGATCATGCTCTCTTTCAATGTGGGTGCAACTGGCTATGCATTAATGGTGAAGCATGAAAACATGGGTTGCTCTCGTCTAGAGTTTAAAACCCAATCTATTTTATTGGTTTTTGGTAGATATATTTCACCAAATGTATTAACTCCCTTTGTTGAGTTGTTCATGCCACTTGTCTTGGTCTGAGTGGTTATTGATTCTGCCTTCTGACCTTGTCAACTACTAGAACTATTATGTGCTTTATCTTTTTTCGCTCTTTACTTTGCCAATGTTTTATCTCTTCCTTGCCTTCTTCTTTTCCTTAGATTTTCTTTGACTTATCAAGCCTTCAGGTTTTCAGTGGTCTCTACTCTTTTTTTTTAGCTTTTTGCTGTGCTTTCCTTAAAAAAAATGTTCAAAGGAATTCCTTTGAACATTTTGTCCAAAGGAATTCTTTCTTTTGATTAATTATTTTCCCAATGGGAATGTGCCCTTTGGGCCTATTGTATTTATTCTTCACTTCCTCATGGTGCCCTTTGCAAGGGCACTTGGCTTCTCGAATTACCCTTTAGGGAAATTTCAATGGTCTCTTTTCCTGCCCAAGTGCCCTCCACAAGGGTTTCTTTCATCCAAAAGTGCCCTTCAAGCTTTCTAAAATGGCCTTCATCTTTCTCAAGGTGCCCTCCACAAGGGCACTTTGTGCCTCAAAATTCCCATTTGAAACTTTTGATTTGGTCCTCCCACCGACCAAGGTGCCCTTCGTAAGGACACTTTGAGTCCAAAGTTGCCTTGGCGAGCATGCTAGACCAAACTGGGTTCTTCAACATAAACAACTCATGAAGCTTTCAAGTAAAAGAACTTTGAAAACCTGATTCCTTCTTGACAGACCATTTTGAACTTCCTAGGAGCTTCTACTGTAAGTTTCACATCAACTTCAATTGATAAGGTAAATAAGTAAAGACACTTGGAAAACCCGATTTGGTCTATCAAGACCAAATCAGGTTTTGCAAGTGACTTTACTTATAAACCTTTATAATTAAAGACACTTGAAAAGTCTAAATAACACCAAAATTACCAAATTAGCTTTATTAAGCAACTCAACTTATGAAAATTTTACAAGTAAATTCATTTGGAAACCCTTATTTGGTCTATGAAAACCAAATCAGGGTTTGCAAGTGACTTAGTTTATGAAAATTTCATAAGTTAATTTGTTTGTAAAACCCAAAATTCACTACTATAGGTCAAGTAACTACACTTGACAAACTCAAAATGCACTTGGATAATAAAAATGATAAAACACTTGGCATTTTCATGGAACAGGTCTGATAGGGGGTATTTTGCACAAGGCAACTGAGGGATGACTTAGCCAAGTCATGGATGTGAAAGACTCTTTGCAAAGAAAAAGGAGGGGGTGCCCAATTTTGGCCTAAAAGACCAAAAATTGGTCAATAGTATCCAAACTAAAATCCACCAAAATAACCAAACAAGATAATCAACCAAAAGTTATCATCGATTTAAATGAGGACACTTGGACACTCCACTTTGATGAATCCAAGTGCTTGCAAGGAGTCATGGTAGTATGTGTTCTCTCCAATCCTTTTGAACATATCATTCCACTTGAATCTTGATTATAATTTTATGTTACTAATATCATATCTAAATACAAATCTCTTATACTTGGTATGCAATAATCCATCGACCTCAATATACCCTATTTACATGCTTTATGTAATTATTAACTTATATGTTACCAAATCAATGGCATATACATATCCAAATATGAAAACCTAAAATAATGTCACGAATTTTTTTTAAACCTTTCTAAATAATTTTCATCTTTGATTATTGAGGCAATATAAATAAAAAAATATATATTATCACTGATTTTATTGCCTCTTCAACTTCTCTTTTCTACCCACATAAGGCACTGCATGATAACCACTTACTTATTCACATGAAAAAACCCATGTACCCTCAAAATTAATGATGGTTAATTTCTTTTTCATATTAAGGATTTTACCATTTGACAAAGCCTTTGGTATGAAAATATCATCCAATTTCTAGAAAGTTAAACTTATCCTCCTTAAGCTTGTAGTGTGTGAATGCCTATGCATGTGTTACTATTGGCCGACACTTGAAAAGTATGCCATACATTTTTATAATAAGTGTAATCCATTTCAATTACAGGATGATATTATTCACTATACTATGGCTGAAATTTAAATATTTGAATCTCCTTGGCCAATATCTATGTGGAGATTATGTCTTATCGTAAAGTTGCCTTGATCACATGATGTCCATGTCTTTACAATCACCACCACCAAGTACTTTATAAATTAGGTAGAAGTTATTCCCCTTCCTAATTTAATTGGTATTACCACCTCCAAATTCATCCTTAAATATATCATTTGTTATTTTTAAATTTCCACACATCATATCTGACAATGGTGGGAATTTAAAATAAGGACATGAAACAAATTTTCTCTCATTTTATATTTCCCACAAGTTTTCCACTCCTTATTATCCCAAATGCAAAGGTCAAGATGAATCAACCAAAAATATCATTAACAATAACTTTTAGAATACTATAATAAACCCCTGCACATATTGGCATCTTAAGCTCTATCCTACACTTTGGGCTTATCGCACTAGGATTCATATTGCCATTAGGTAAACTCCATTTTCTCTAGTCTATAGTTCCAAACCTGCCTTGCCACAAGAAGTGGAGTTACCTTAATTTTTATATATAATTATATAATCACCCCCAATTAAGAGCTTCATGAATCCTACCTTCATTCTTTAGACCTCCTTGAAGAGAGATGCATATGTGTTCTTTAATACAATCAATAATACAAACTCATATATTTAAGCAACACAACAAGAACGTTAAAATTAGAATAATTAATGTTAGTGATTTCATGCTGAAAATTGATTACACCCATGACAAATAAGGCAAATATGTTGAACATTGGTGCGGTCTTTACCTCATCAAAAACACCTTAGGATCTAGCACTTCTAGATTGTAAACTAACAAAGGACATTTTTTAGAGAGGTGATCAATACTCAATTTTTGAATTATTATTATTTTGGACACTTTTCCTTCTTAGTTTTGCTTTTTATCTAGGATTTTTATTTTTTTGTACATATCACTTGCTTGTTCATAGTTAGTTTATTTTAATTTAGGCTAACATTTCTTCCAGGTTTTTATCTAACTCCCTTATGTTGTAATTTAGCTTCAGTTAGCTACACCTCCAAGTTTTTATATGCACCTAATTTATTCATAGTGTGAAATCCTTGACATGACAGGTACAATGATGATGTAGTGACCTCCTAATAATACTCAAAAAGAAACTTTCTAACACCCCTTCTCCTTTTTATTCCCTCTTTCTCTTCTAAGTCCCTCAAATCCCCATTTTGTTGGCCTTTGTATCTCCCCTCAACTTATTTTTATAAATTTTGCATTAGTGATAGAACTGCTCTGTTAGGTGATAGAATTGCCCTATGGGGTTAAATAAATACCTTATGAGTGAAGGGTTCATCAGGGTGGTTGTGTAAGTTTCCATGATGAACCCATTATTAAAGGGCAATTATTTTTTAAATGAAGGGTGATTATGTAATCTGATAGGGTGGTTTTGTTTTAAATGAAGGGTGATTATGTAATCTAATAGGGATTTTTTATCCACAAGAATGATGGTTACACAATTTTCCCCTATAAATAGGGGTAGTTTCATCATTGTTGTCTTGCCTTCTAATTTTAGATTCTAGGACTCATTCTTTGATGCATTTTGCATGCCTTATTATCAAATTTATTGCTTTTTATGCCTTAATTTCACCTCTAATCAAGCTCAAATCACTCCCTCTTCTATTTCCAATCATTTTGAATCCCTCATAAGTTCAACTCCCAATTAAACTCAATTAAACTCATTCATGTAACCTCCATTACTCTTCTAGAAGTAAGCCAAAATTGGCTTGGTTTTAGATATGAAATTTTTATTAGAGCTTAAGAGTTTTGAAGCCTTTTCAACCATAATTTTATACAATTACTTTGGAGTTTTTATTTGATTACTTTTATGTTCGACTACATAGTTCTAGACATGGGGAGCCATTATTCTTGGATCCAAGTCTTTACAATCTGAATCTTCATCTAGCCACAATCAACTATTCTATGTTTGGATTTGTGTCTTTCTTCTTCTTCTCCAATTTGTGATAATCATTTATCCATCCTTATTGTTAGAGAGTTCCAGAAACATTCATTTGGTTAAAGGAGCTAACACTCTAAGGACCACATTACAACAAATCTCTTACTTTCAGCTGGTCTACATCATGATCAAGTTTGAGGTTTTTAATTTACATTTATTTATTTTATTTTATTCAATGGATTATATTAAATTAGCATTCATTCTTTTATTATTTTTAATATTTATTTTTAAAAAATCAAGTTTTTATAAGAAAAATAATTCTTCTCTCTCCTGTCCTTACATAAAGATAGTAATTAGTTGATTTGTTTGATTGTATTCATTAAATATATTATTTCACAATATAGTATTTAATCTAAACCATAGATTAATGTTAGATGAAATATCATACACTTTCAGCCATTGCAATAATCAATTTTCAATTTTGAAACAAGTTTTCACTCTCAAATAAGCAACTAGTGAGTAGCAAAACCCCAAACAAATCTAGGTGAATAAGTGGTGTTATTGTGGTTTTAATTTTCATTGTTTAGATTAATTAAGAAAATTTTCCTTAGTTTATTTAATTAGATAAATCAGAATCTAAATCATTCATTTATATTTCAAATACATTGTTCATAGCTAGTGTGCAACACCTAGAAAGGTTATAAACATGTTCTTGGCTTGTTTGGGTGAAAGAAAACTCTAGGAACCTTATAATATTGTTGTTTGGAGCTTAGATATTCTATTTAGTCACTTAAATGTTATTAAAACATAGTTTTCATAGTATATCCATTCACATATAAATCAAAAATCACAAAAACAACTTCATATAACTTGCATCTAGAAAAGTTAAAAATCAACATTAGCATAACTATAATGGATCTCTCTCTCTCTTACTTTGCATGCATTGAAAAACATTTAGAAAATACAAAAATAAGTGTTCATTCATTTAATTTTAGTTTGATTATTGCTCTTTACTTTTATTTATTTCATTTCAGAAAGTAAATAGTTTCCATTTCAGTCACATATTATAATGAAAAAAATAATAAAAACATTGCCAAAAGCCTTTTCCAATCTGCAAGCCAAATAAAACCTCTCTTCTAAGAATGCAAATATTCCTCACAAAATCTATTCAAACAATCTCATATGCTTACACATTGTCTAATCCATTTTGGATGACACTTTTTGAAACACCCGGTCTTATTAGAGGTGGTCTTTTCCCTATGGCTAGGGCACCTAGTCCCATAATTAATATATAGTCTGATATCAATACCAATCTTAGGAGAGAGGTTTTCTATTACACCCCAATATCCCAACTCATTGTTGACTCTTTCAATGCCTTAGAAGAATGAGAACAAATTCTTGATCCACTAATCATTATCCTCATTCATAATAGAGGTCGATAGTATAACATGATACAAGCCTAGATCGTCACCTCCACCCCCTTCCTTATTCTCTTCAAGACTATCCTCATCTTATATCATTCACATTTGTAGATAACATTGACTATGCATAGCTAACCTGATAAAGTTGATCTCATTTTGTGAGTCATTATACCTAATATCCCTCATTTCCCCAATCTTAGTATCAACCGAGAGATTAGCCTCCTCGTAATCTCATAGACTAAAGGATCTTTGGAGCTTTATTTCTACATAACTTGACACACTCAAAGCACACCGTGATGTTGTAGGGGTCTTTTGGTTCCATCAAAAGAATTCCTTATCACCACCCATTCTAAATCCCATTCCACCTAACAACTAACCCAATACATAGCCCATCTATTATGTTGATCACCTCAACGCAACTTTGGGGAGTCAATTACATAGTTTGGTGTGTGTTATTGACATGTACACAAATTGATGAACCTGATATGAAGGAACTCCATCCTTTGTGTTACCCATTTCTTCCTCTTCTTTTTTATCCCTTCCACTTTCCCTCTTCCTTCCATTTATTCTAAGGGTATTCATGTACTCCCAAAATATGTATGGATAAGACATAGGTGGATCCTTGGACTAGAGGTCTATAAAATAATCCAAATGAAATATAGTGAGCCTTTGTTGGTAAGTTGGAACAACCCTACCTTTGACACTAATGTAGATTACCAATTTTATGATTATTCTCATCCTAATACCCAAACCAGGAGTGGGTTCTCTATTCATAAGATATGAGATGTTTCTAAAACTGCTAGCAATCATCCTAGCTCTGACACTATCACCTTTACTAAGGGAGGCAAAATCATTCACACCATGGACACTAGGCCATCAATTAACTTAATAATACTAAACATGAAAAACATTGCTAAATATGATTATTACCTAGGAAGGATCCACCACCTAGAGGATGAGGTTAATCGCATGCACGTGGCCACATGTCCCATTAATAAGAGATAAGATGATTCTAACCCAACAACACAAACCATGATCACTACCCCTGAGGCTCACACTACAAACCAAGCTCTTTAGGCTAACTAATATCATGCCTCTACCCCTCTTATATAAGATATTCCTAGACCTAACACAACCACTTCCTTGAATAATCTCATCAACACCCTAGTGGGTCACATTCATGACTTGGAAAATAACCAAAAAATTATGAGTCAAGGTATGGGTCCAAGTTCTCTCATACAATCTCATCCTTATCTTCCTCTCATCCAAATGATGACTCATCAACCACCACAACAAAAACATCTGCCCCTACCAAGCTATACCTCTAACTAACCCACGGGGGGCATACTTATTCATGTGGTCCCCCCAAATTGGACACTTTTAAAGTCCCTCTATCCTACCAATCCCCTACCCAAACCCCAATGGGAATCATGTACACTTACGCTCCACCTTTAAAAATTAATGTGTTGACCAATGATTCACCAACCTTTACTCTTTCAAGTTACGTGTCTCCCACGCATACCCTCCCACCAAATACATGATATACCCCACCTTATGTAGCCTTTGGCCATGTGTAAACTATGCATACCACTATAAGTAAGCCATAAATATTCCTACATCTAACAATATCCCCTCATACTTCCATATGTATTCTAAATATACTCAACCAGATAACTATTTCTCAAATTAATCTACTTCACCCTATCAAGCCTCCTTTATCCCTTTTAGTGGTTATCCAACTAACCCCCATATGATCCCACATTTCAAATCCAACCCCACTACGTCAAAAATTGACTTTAGAAACATGGGAACCTATGCTAAGTACCTTAAGGAGCCTCTCGACCTCAACATATGAGGGGTTATTCTCCCATGTGCCCTACCAGACCTTCCTAATTTAAAATGGGAAGGACATCCCAATGCACATGTCAATACTTTCAATATGACTATTAATAAACCCCTACCTTAGGATGGGGTTGTTACCAAAAATTTCCCTAAAATCCTAAAATGAATATATCTTGATTGGTATTACCACCTCCATGATTGGTCTATTCTTTCCTTCATATAATTAATGGAAAAATTAATTAAATACTTTGACATGAACAACTTTATCAAGATTGGAGTTCTATAATTACTTCACATTAAATAAGAACACAATGAGTTAGTTGCCTATTTCATCATGAGATGGTGACAAGTTTTGTATTCATCTAGAAGTGTGCCTCACATAGATCAATGGGAGTTGTGTGACCTATTCCTTCATTACCTTAATAAATATATGAAGGAGGACAACCAAAATTTCCCTTATCAATCTTATGAATAATCCCCTGAAAGTGTCTTGTAAATTAACTAGATGACCATTGATAGTGGTCAACAAACTTATAGGAACAACAAATGCATCATCACCCCAAACCAAAACAATGGGGGATTTAAAAATGTAAGTCTAATCAATACCAAGAGCCAAGGCCCCAATATCCTTAATATAAATAAGAATGCCACCATTGATAGTGTCACCAATCAAAGAAAAACATTGAACTCGGTAAATAACAATCAATATTAGCCAGTGAACAACACTAATGCCAATAAAAACACATTTACTAGGAACTAGAATCAACCTCCTACCATTCATGTTGTTGACTTTAACCAACCACAACCATGTAACATGTAACACCAAAACCAAAATCAAACCCAATATCTACATGTTGAATAGTTCCCTCAGTTCTAGAACCAACAATATTATCAAAGGAATAATCAATAATGTTTGGGAAACATGGACAAAACTTGAGGCCTAGGGAATATGTTCCCAATGTCTTTTAACTTTTCTATCAGGTTATCAGTCATGATTATTGAAAATAGTGAGAGTAAAAAAAAATTCATCTAATGGCTCCTTGAAGATTATAGACAAACATTTATAGACATGTTCCAATGGAATGCTAGTACAAACCCCTAAACCCTTAAAAATGACCATATCGCCCCTCAACATAAGAATTTATATATCTATCAAAACCCCTTTACCAACCATAAAAAATGTGTTACCCAAAATCAACAAAAAGGTGGCCCATGAAACCAACAAATTCAATATAATCAACCCATTATGACATGCACCCATGATGTTAAGGCTTCCACCTTTGGAACTATTAGTGTTGATATCGCTCATCAATTGGGAGTACAAGGAAAAACTAGAATGATAAGAGTTATGGAGTTATAAGTTCAAAAGGAGGCAAATATTACTACTTAAACTAAAGAAAATCAACCCATGCCTCTTCATCCCTCAAACATTTTGGAAACTAATTCTATCCCTAATCCCACGGGGGATTATGATTTTGTCTCTAATCTAACCAAGACATTTTCCCACATTTCATTTATTGATTTACTCAATAACTCCCCCACTCATCAATCATCCTCACTTGATGCCCTCAGGATGGGGCATTTGTCTAGTGTTAGTCCTCCACCATATGCCCATATCAACCACATTGATCTCGATATATTCCCACTTGGTGAGGACTCTTGAGACATTGGTTATTTATTTTATTTATGTAGTCTTCCCCCAAGCTTTGAAATGGCAATGAGGGGGAATCTAGCTTTATTTATACATGTTTGGATCTACAATAATTATGTGAAGAGAGTCATGGTTGATGATGGAGTGACATTCAATATTGTCCTATTTTCTTTCCTATAAAAGCTTGGTTATGGGGAAACCAATTGTTTCATAACTCAAACACCATGTGAGGCTATGATAGCCTCAAGTATACTTCCATAGGAACTATTTTAATCCTAGTCACTCTAGGTCCCAATATGGTGGTAACCAATTTCAATGTCATAAACAAAGATACCAACTATAATATGATTTTGTGAAGATCTTGGATACATAGGATGAAGGCTATCCCCTCAACCTTATTCTAGAAAATTGATTTCTTACTCCTAGTGAAGGTTTTTCATAACCTTGGGGGATCCTAAGACTTTAAATATGCTACAAATAACCATGCATATGTAACTAGGGTTGCACATTGATTACCATCTGCTTACCAATGGGATTATGAAACCTATGTAGTTGGTTAATTTTAATGAACGTGCAAAGACTAAAGTGATTATCTTGAAGAAGGGGGCTGAAATTTCTCAGACTCTATTAAAAGATAAATTGGAAAAAAAAGATGTAGTGACATGTGAAAAGGTTTCTAGTTTAGAGCTAGTTATTAGTCTAGTAGTTTCCACTATGTCTATAGCTAAAATATTCAATCTCTTGGAAAATGACACACCAATCATCCTCCCATTTGACTCATGAGGGTTAGGAACCTATAACTTATCTAAGTCTTGTAACTAGGGTTCCCAAGAGGGGTTAGCCAATCCATTTTATCTTTATATGATAGAGATGTTAGAGAATGAAGATGTCCCTCTTCATAAAAACTTTTCTCATAAATTCCATCATAATCACCCAATATTCAACCATACAAGGGTAAGTTATACTTTGCATACTACTCTTATTAATTTTGAACCTCTTTGAAGCATGCTTCTATATCGTGTTATGGCATGGACATAACAGTTTCTAGAATTCTTGATCCATTGGGTTTGTTTCCTTTTGAGATGTTATCCATTCTAATTCAACTCATGTTGAGTTATTTCTTACATTATATACTAAGTCCCCCAACATACAGTTGAACCATTCCTTTGCCCCTAGCCCTAACTTTACATAAAGAGAATATTTATACCTTAACAATAGGTGCCATAGAGATTAACATTGGATCTCATGCTTATCCACACATTCCTAAGGAGAGACGCTCTCTCCCCCCAACAAAGAAGGTGGCCCTCAAGGAACCACTCACTGAGTTCTTACAAGCTTTCCCACATATAACAATAGGAAAAATGGAGTTACCCATTTAGTATCAATAATATTATATGTTTCACGGTTATGTTTCTAAAAATTTTACCCTGAAGCAAAATCATAACTATGTTAGGATATTGCCCACACCAAAGAATCATCATAACTATATCGACATACTTCCCACACCAAAGAGAAGGCTTAGTGGGAAGCCTTTCTTGTTCTCATAATTGATTACCTACCTAAATCTAGATCTTAAAAACAAGCCTTTTGAATTCCAATAGGTGTTTCCCTTCCTTAAACCAAGTCACAAGATTTGACCTTTTGATTTTCCATAAACTTTATATTCATCTTGCAATAGGTAAGGACTCGTCACTCTTTTGAGTGTCAAGACTAGGAAACTCAAGAAGGGTTAATGTAAATGCTTGATATTCATATGGTTGAGATATCAGAGGACTAGGAGGCATTTTCAAATGACACTCCTTCCAAACATACTTAGTGGGTCATTTACTATGATGGGTCTAAATGTTGTTTAGGTGCAAGGGCAAGAATTATTCTAATTTCTCCTAAAGGATGAGTCATGTCATTTAGTTTCAAGCTAGACTTTGAGTGTACAAATAACAAGACTAAGTATGAATCCTTATTTCTTGCATGCTCATCAAAAAATGTTTGGGTGTTCAAAACCTAATGATCTAAGTAGACCCATAACTAATCATCATCCAAGTTTCTGAGTTCTATCAAATTAAAGTTGACCATTTTAAATTATATAATGTTGTTGTGCATGAGATTTCTAAATACTTTGACTTCATTTCTATAAAGGAAATACCTAGAAAAAATATCCATCTTGTTAAATCTATGGTTACTTCATCTTCATGCTTTGACACTCATCTCACTATACCGAAGTCTAATTTCATAGTTTTAGTTAGGACATAACCTCTTGTGCACAAAAGTCCTAGTGACCAAACTATCACTACTATTAGAAGAGATGACAACCCGTTAATACTTGACTTATCTAATAATGATAAGGCTATTATTGAGTTCTTGTGAGCTTATGATGAGCTCTTATCATTTCATGACAAGAAGGGTTTTTCCTTCACTTGTTATCCCACATTGGATTTTGGGGATGAATAATACAATTCTTACTACTAGGTTGAGGATTACTTGTCATCTAATGATGAACATGATATTTTAAATATTAAGGGTGAATATCTTAATTTTCCCCTAACCCCTAACATGTTTGAGGATGGAAATGCCTCCATCATTGAATAAACCATTCACATTAACATCAAGGATGAGGAAAGTCACAGAGTTATCAAGTTTGGGTCTTCACTCTCCATACATAAGGTGGAAGACCACAAATGACTACTCATCAAACTTTCCAAAGATTTAACTTTCTCTTACACTGACATGGTAGGCATCAAACCCAATGTGGTTGTCCATAGCCTAGTTACAATACTTGACACAAAACCAATCAAACAAAAGCTTAAGCCCATCAAGCCTAAGGTCATGTTGATGGTAAAAGAGGAAGTTATTAAACTTTTAAAATTCAAATTTATCAAGTGACTGGACTATTCGAAATGGATGTCCAAAATTATTCCCATTCTCAAGAAGAACAATAAGATCAAGATATGTATAGATTTTTGAGATATCAACAAAGATTTATGACTTCCTCTCCCTTCCATCGATGTTTTTATTGATGTAAAAATATGTATGAGTTGATATCGATCATGGATTTCTTCTCAAGATACAATCAAATATGCATTTGTGATGAGGATTAGAGTAAGACCTCCTTCACTCTGCCATGGGGGACTTTTTATTATGTCGTGATGCCCTTCAATATAAAAAATGCAAGGGTAACATATTAAAGGGCCATGAAACACATGTTTCATGGTCTTTTTCACAAGATAGTGGAGGTATATGTAGATGATATTTTAGGGAAATCAAGATGATGAATAGACCACTTAGATGTGTTATACACCATCTTAACACACTTAATCGAATACAGTGTTGCTCTTAACCCAAAAAAATGTTTGTTTGGAGTCGTTAATAGAAAAATACTAGGGTATATCATCTCACATCATGGGATTGATATTGACCCTACCAAGATTCAAGAAATCTTAGAAATGCTTCCTTCCATAGATGAATCAAGCATCAGATCATTTATGGGTAAATTGGAAGCCATTTGATAGTTTATTCTTTATCTTATCGATGTCTTTCATCCCATAAATAACCTTGTTAAAAATATAACTGGGTTAACTTAGACATATGATTGTCAGGAGGCATTTGAAGCAGTGAAACACCTCTTTATGTATCTTCCCATGTGATGGTGCTAATCTAAATAAGCCCTTGATACTTTACATTATAGAAACCAAGGTGTCTCTCACCTATATGTTGGCTTAAGATGATGATATTGGCAAATAACACACCATTTATTTCATTAGTTATAGTGTTTGTAACTAAATGGTTGTGACATTATATGTTTAATTAATAAGCAAGATTTATTGCAAGGTCTCAAGCCCTACATACCCAACCAACTCTCTAGGAAGGCTGGGTATTTCATCACACTCGCAAGCAAGTTTAATTTAACTTACATTAACCAAAATTTCATTAAGGGATATACCATAATTTATTGGTCGGATAATTCTCCCTTAAAATTTAATGATCTCATTAATATTGACTTTATTAATGAATTAATTTGCTACTTAGAAAAACCTATTATTAGCTCTTCTTCTTGGTACACAAATATCATCAACTACTTAATTGACTGTACATATCTCGAAGGTGTCAAATCATAGTAAAAGTAGAATCTTTCAATCATCACATCTAAGATGTTATCTTAGATACAGTTCTCTATGATAAGGCCTTTGATGGCATGTTACTCAAATGTGTCGACAAAGAGGAGTCAAGAAGAGTCTTTTTTTACATAGTGGCATTTGTGGTAGACACTTTGGTGGCCATGAAACCACTTATAAAATACACATTATGGGATATTTATGGCCACTTTAGACCATGATTCCATCGAATACATTCACAAATATTAAAAATGATAGCATTTTTCACATGAGATACATATTCCTACTAGGGCATTACAAGCCAATCACTTCATGGTCCTTTTCTAATTAGGGCTTAGATTTGGTAGGTAAGCTTTCCCCTACTTCTTAATATGGTCATAATTTCATTATCATGACCATGGAATATCTCACTAAGTGGGTGTAAGTTATGGCATTAATAAATGTCATGGGTTCAATCATTAAATTTTTTATTTTGAACCAAATCATTTATTGATTTGGGGTTCCATAGGTCATTATTACTGACAACATATCTCCTTTCAAAAATCTTGAGGTTTGTGATCTATGTAATAAGTTTGATATATCACACCACTTAGCCTCCTTGTACTACCCATAGGCTAATATTCAAGCCAAAACTACTAAGAAAACCTTGAAGTCAACTTTGGTCAAAATTGTTAGATATATTAAATGAGACTAACACTTTTAGCTCTATCTAACACTTTGGGCTTATACAATAAATATTAAAACACCCATAGGGGCAACTCAATACTCACTTGTGTTTGGATCTAAATATATTATACCCTTAGAAGTAGAGATACCCAACCTTCACATTTCCCTCTAAGGCCTCCTTGATCATGAAGAATATAGAGAGGCACAACTAGCTAAATTAAAAACTTTAGACAAATGTCAGATCACCATTGTACATAATCATATTGTTTACATCAATCATATGGGAAGACAATAAAATAAAATCATACATGAGCACCCAATTCATGTAGGATACCTTGTCTTCCATCTTGATATCCAAATTGACCAAAATAAAGGAGAATGTAAAAAATTCAGACCAAATTGGTTAGGCCCCTACCTAGTGATTGAAGACTTAAATAATAAAGCTTATCGATTATGCACTATATTTAGTACTTGCATATCACATTTCCCTCATTTGCATTGTGTTCTTATAGTTTGTGTGTTTGTTTACATATCAGATGTTCTATTTGGTTGTTAATTCACACAATGTGAAACTTTCAAAATACAACATATCAAATCATCCCATTATCATAATAATTTATTGTAACATAAAAACTATTCTTAAAATTATCATTACAATAGTTCTTGTCTTAGTCCTTATGAACATACTACACCTATTTTCCCTGCATCTTCTTGCACAACTTAGAAAATGCTAGCCTATAGTCTAGTCTAGAAGCTTGTTAATTTTAGAATATCATCTCACGGTGCCTTCTAAAGCATAACATTATCATGATAAAAAATAGGTAAATTTACTCACCTATTTTAGTATTCAATGATGAGGTCTTACAACTTACTAGTTGCATGGGGCCAAGATTTGGGGGTAAAGGCCTTGCAAATAGAATGGTAGAAACTCCTATGAAAATTAAAATCCTATGCAAAAAAAAGAGTCATATTTCACACTTCTCACCCCTAGTAGCCTTTGGTGTTGAGCCCTCTTATATTACTAGTTGTTTGGGGTTAACATTTGGGAGAGGTGACCTTACTCACCTACATATAGCCTTTGGTGATGAGACCATATGTATTCCTATTCACATGAGACTAAATGTAGGGGGTCACAACTAGAAGATAAAATTTAAATTCAAAAGCACTATTAAATCAAAAAGCCTCCAAGTTAAAAATTATTCCAAAAGATTACCTACATGCCTATGTTGAAAAGGCTAACTTTATCCCACTTATTAATTTTTTCAAGGCTAGTTATATCTAGATGAAGCCAATAAAGTTAGTATTTTGTAGGTTTTATCAAAAAACACATTTCCCCGCTTTGCTCATAAGGATTAGGTCATCTTCCTTTTTCTTTTAAAAATTTGATCTATGGTTTTCATCCTTTATCACCTCGTGTTTATCCTATTCCCTTTTCCATTCCCTATTACAAATCTAAGGTCATGTTGTGTGCATAAAATATTAGGTCATCACCTAAAAAATAAATGTTAGTGCATTTACAGTTTTATATATTTATCCATCACATTACATCATCTGTATACATTTTATTCCCGTATATATAAGCATTTTACATAGAATTATATCAAAAAGTGTAGAAATACATGAAATATCATCACATGAATAGTCATCTAGGGTACATATTTAAAATTAAAACATATAAATTAAAACCCATAATGCACAATGGCAAGTCATTGGGAGGTAGGCAACAACATCTCTATATATATCATAATGTTGAGTTTGTATAAAGATAATGTCCAATACAAATACCTTCATGGAGGGCTAATGTGCCTCAAGACATATCAAAAAGAATAAATATGAAGGTATAAAAACACATCTATAACAAGCCTTTGGAGCTTATCCTCCTCCTATGAAAATTTCATGATGTAGAGGAATGTCAAGGGTTGTCACTTTGATGGCATCTCCTATTAGTGAATCCCTCAGAGATAATTTCACTCACTCCAACTTAGAGGCAAATATGGTGGTCCCTATTGGTGCCTCCCTTTAATTTTATCCCCCTATCTTGTGGTTAAAGGCTCAGCTTCCTCCCATGCCTACCATTGTATCCACTAAGGCCTCTAATCTCCTCACCCTAGCTAGTAAGTTATTGTTCTTTGTCTTCAACATTGTCACCAATACATATGTATGGTACATTAGGGAAAATATATATGTATGTCATTCAATCCTTTTAGGGAGTTTAGGATTTATTAGGAGTTGATCCCTAGTCATGTTAGTGCTTAGATATAAAAGGTTGATAAGGGTATACCTGATCATACTCCTCCACCCACTCATAGTATCTGTAATCACAAAGTTCAAAATCAATGACAAATCTAGATGATATAAATATCTAAAATAGTAAAATTAGTTGAATAGTTAAACTACATAATAAAATAAAAACTATAAATAGAAACATGTAAATCAATATTTTACCTGGATCCACCTCATGTTAATCAGGTAAGAATCATCATCAGTGGCCTCCTCCTCATCAATGTTAAGTTCTTCTTCCAGATCAATATACTTTGGAGCCTCACCATCTCCACCTTCTGGATGTTGTTACTATGCCAGATCCTCTTGAGTGGGGTTTTGTGGTGGTGGTGGTGGTGGTCCCATCTACTACTACCCTAATATGATCTATCCTCCTCCCCCCCAACTAGCTTCGAGGGAAGTACCTATGCCACTCCAAACTAAACTTGTTAGTTGATGGGCACCCATATCATAAGCAAGTGCCACACGAACCATCCTAATACCCTAACTCTCACCTCCCATATGGCCTTATAAACAATCTAAGGGACAAAGGTTACTCATATAGGGCATGTCAAAATATTGTGCTACCCTATATATAGGGTGTACCTTAATCCATGAGAGCCTCTCTTAAACCTGAATGGCTCTAGTGGTTGTTGCAAGGTAAACCACCTCATTACCCCATTACCCAACCATGTCCTAGTAAGTCAAGGCAATCAGGTTGATTATTGTCAATGTCCCCACTACTTAGATTAAATCACAAAATGACACCACATTCATCCATCTAGTGGCCCTAATATCCTTAGGCCCTCAAATCAACACTCCCCTCTAGAAAGGGATGATGCATTTACATATCCAACCCATGATAATCATTGGGTGGCTAATCAAGAGGGATCCTAGATGAACCATGTGGTATAAATACCTATAAGTCCAAGCTAATAAATATTGACTCTAGGAGTAACATGCTCCCTTCTCCTTAATACATCGCATAATTAATGATTGACTAAATAGTAACTTATCGGTACCCTTGTCTTGCACTAGTCGAGAGACAAAGATACCAATAATAGATTTCCATAGGTTAGGAATCATTGATCCCTCAACCTAAAAAATCTTCACACCATACTTTTTACCCACATTAGGTGTGTTGGCATCTCCAAAATGCTTTGCCCAACTACGAGCCTTAGGGTTACTCTTGACATATTCAATAGATACCACTGACTAGTTGTGGGAAGGCCCATGATCCAATAAATGTTAATGAGAGTGATATTCGACTCTCTTGAGATCTAAAGGAACACAAACATGTTTTGATCAGGGTCACAATAAGTCAAGATGTCACAAAGTAGTCAGTTGTTCATTGGGACAATCCCAACCTATGTTACCCATAGGATCTCAACTTGATCAAGGACAACTAACCTGTCTGTCATCAAAAGTGTCAAGACTCAGGGGAGCCAATCCTATTCCCAAGCTCTAATCCAACATATGTAAGGTCCCTACAAAAAATAAATGGCTCTAAGTTAGCCTAAGGACCAATTCCATTCCTAAAAAAAATGCAAGTTTCTTCGCTCAGTTCTAGTGAATAAAACTACCCTAGTTTGCATGTGATAATTATGTAACTACCTTAGGTGGTTATGTAAATAACCTAGGTGATTACATCACTACCATAAGAAATTATTTAACCAACCTATGTAGTAGGTTCAAAATATCTCCATTGTAAATAATAATGGTTATGGTTTTGTCATGGTAGTTATGTAATTGCAAGCTTGTAAAGGCCAATGGTTCTATCATCAAGTACTGGTTCCACACATCAGTTATGTGCCCTCCAAAGCCCAAAAAAACTCACAAATCTATTAAAATCAAAAAAATTCTTACATTTTACTCATCTACCCTTCCTAATGAACATTCTATAGCTATAATTTTTTAAATTCATTAGATTTATAGAAAGTTTTGACCAAAATTGTAAAATTAGGGCAAAAATAAAAAGGCCACAAAACCTACTTGATCTGACACCACAGCGCCTCCCACTGATAAATTTACCATCTTCTCTTTAAGCTCTTCTCATTAACTACTTTCTTACTCAAAATGGTCATAGGCAACCCAAATTTCAAGAAATCTAAAAATCAATTGGCATAAATGAGTTAGTTTTTGGCAAATTTTAAATATATTATCCCCTAAACTAGTTATTTTTAGTTTAAAAACTTTCCAACTTTGGTATATTTTCACATTATATGCATATTTTCATGTTTAAAAACCATATTTTTGATTAATTCTATAATTTATGTTTCAAAATTGGTGTTTTAATGGCTTTATATCTTTCATATCATGGTTTTATGGTTTTACAAGTTCTAAACCACTTGGAACCGGATTCAGTCCCTTAACGGGATGATTCAAGTAGTATGATCTTCCCTACATGTATGGTGCATATTATTTTTAGTAATTTAATTATGTAATTTGTTTTCCACTTTCTCATCACATTGCACTTGATTCTCATCTTTGATTTTAGGTTACACCAAGTGTCGATTGGCTTTATTGGACCACCAAGGTAAGGTAATTGTTTCTAACATCATGTTTCCATTAAGCATGCCACTACTTAGGACTACACCCTCATAAATTCATGACAATGCATCCACTTGAGGGGGAAAAAAAATTTCACCCAATTTTTTTACAGTGTAATATTTTAGACACATGTCCAATGATGATGGAGTGATCTCCTAATAATACTCAAACAGGAACTCTCTAACACTCCTTCCCCTTTTGCTTCCCTCTCACTTCTAAGTCCCTCAATTCCCCCTTTTTTTGGCCTTTAAAACTTCCCTCAACTTATTTTCAAAAATCTCTCATTAGTGATAAAACCATCTTGTTAGGTGATGAAACCACCCTACGGAGTCATAAAACTACCTGATGAGTGACAGGTTCATCATGGTAGTTGTGTAAACCACCATGAAAAACCTATTATAAAAAGATAGTTATCTATTAAATGAAGGGTGGTTGCATAATATGATAGGTTATTTTTATCCCCAAGAGCAACGGTTATATAACTACCCCTAAAAACATGCATGATTATATCACCATTGTCTTGCCTTCTAATTTTAAGTTCTAAGACTCATTTCTTAATGCATTTTGCATGATTATTATCATGTTTATTTATCTATTTACCTTAATTTTACCTAAAATCAAGTCAAACTCACTCCCTCTTCTATTTCCAATCATTTTAAGTCCCTCCTAAGTTCAACTTCTAGTTCAACTTAGTTAAACTCCTTTATATAAGATGCATTGCTCTTCTACAAGTAAGCTAATTTTGGCTTGATTTTGGATCTATAATTTGCATTAGAGCTTAATATTTTCTAATCCTTTTCAACTACAACTTGTTATAATTGATTTGGGGATTTTCTTTGATTGATTTTATGTTTGACTACATAATTATATATAGGGAGAGTCATTATTCTTAAAACCAGGTCTTTGCAAGCGGTGTCTTCAACAAGCCACAATCAATTGTTATTCATTTGGAGTTGTGTCTCTATTTTTATTCTCAAATTTGTGATAGTCATTTATTTATCCTCCTTGTTATAGAGTTCCAAAAATCACTGTTTGGGTAAAGGAGCCAGCACTTTGAGGAGCACAATATAACAAATTTGTTTCTTTCAGCTAGTCTACATTATGATTAGGTTGGTGGTTCTTAGTTTATATTTATTTATTTTATTGAGTAGATTATATTAAATTATCATTCATTCTTGTATTAAATTAAATCTTTATTTTGAAAAAAATAAGTTTTGATATTAAATATAATTCTTCTCTCTCCCATCCTTGCACAAAAATAGTAATTAGTTTTATTTGTTTACTTTCATTCATTCAATAGGTTATTTCATAACATAATATTTCATCTAAACCCTAGTTAAATGTTAGATAATAGATCATATATTTTCATCCATTGTAGTAATCAGTTTTTAGTTTTGAAACAAGTTATTTTCACTCTCAAACAAGCAAGTAGTGAGTACCAAAATCCTAGACAAACTGAAGTGAACAAATGGTGTTATTGTGCTTATGATTTTCATTATTTAGATTAATTAATAATGATTTCCTTGATTAATTTAATCATATAAATAATAATATAAATCATTTATTTCTATTTCTAATGCATTGTTCATAGCTAGTGTGCAACACCTAAAAAGGTTAAAAACTTGTTCTTGGTTTGTTTGGTTAAAATGAAACACTATAAACCTCATAATATTGTTTTTTTGTGCTTATATATTCTATTGAATCACTTGCGTGTTGATAAAAAATAGTTTTCATAGTACATTTATTCACATATCAATCAAAAATCACAAAAACAATTTCATATAGCATGAATCTATAAAAGGCAAAAATTAACATTAGCATAGCTATAATAGATCTCTCTCTCTCTCTCTCTCTCTCTCTCTCTCTCTCTCTCTCTCTCTCTCTCTCTCTCTCTCTCTCTCTCTCTCTCTCTCTCAATTTGCATGCATTAAAAAATATTTTTAAAATAAAAAAATAAGTGTTCATTCATTTAATTTCAATTTACTTATGGATTTCTACTTTTAGTTATTTCATTTCAGCAAGTAATTAGTTTCCATTCCAATCATATATCCCTAGAATAAATAAAAATAACAAAAACATTAACAAAAGCCTTGTCCAATCATACAAGACAAATAAAACCTTGATTTTAACAACATATCAAGTCATCATACAATCTATTCAAACAAGATCGTATGCTTACACATTGCTTAATCCCTTTTGGACGACACTTCATGAAAGACCCATTTTTATTAGAGAATGTCTTTTCCCTAGGGTTAGAGTACTTGGTCACACAGTTAACACATAATTTGATATTAATATTGATCCTATGAGAGAGGGTTTTCATTCCAACCCAATCCCCCACCTCATTGTTTACTTTCTCAATGCCTTAGAGGAACAAGAACAAATTCTTGATCCACCAATCATTATCCTCCCTTAGAATATAGGTTGACAGTATAATGTGATCCAATCCTAGATCCTCACCTACACTCCCTTCTTTCTTCTCCTCAATTCTAGCCTCATCCTATACCATTCACATTTGTGGATGACATTGAGTAGGCATATCCAACCTAAAAGAATTGATCTCATTCTATCAATTATTCAACCTAATATCCCCCATTTCTATAGTCTTAATATTGACCAGGAGTTTCACCTCCTCATAATATCAGAGATCGAAAGACCTTGGAGTTATATTTATGCATAGCTTGATGTTATCAATGAGCAGCATGACACTATGGAGGTACTTTTGTTTCATCATGATAAATTCCTACCACCACCCATTTCAAATCCCATTCCCCCTAACAACCAACCCAATCCATAACCCATCCATTACGTCAACTATATGGACTTGACCTTGAGGATTCAAGTGCACAGTTTAGCATGTGTACATAGTTTCCATATCACCACAATTTTTGGGCCACCTTTTCCTATTTTTACACTATTATTTTTTACATTTTATCACCTCTTTTTATCACCTTAAAGCTTCCTTATTTTGATGCCTCTATTTTTTTATGTTGCATGGTAAGATATTTGGGAATACAATGAAGCCCTTATCACAAATGCTCATCCCATATAGCTACACATCAATATTTTATATTTTCCTACCTTATTTTATAATTCTTGTACCCTTTAGGTTTTTTATATCTTTTATTATCATTTGCACACTTCATATATTTGTCCTACTTATTTCTGCACCTCTTAACTTTTCAATTTGTGAGTTGAATGGTATCATTATTGCACCCTTTAGGTTTTTTATATATTTTACTATCCTTTGCACACTTCATAATTTTGTCCTAATTATTTTGTACCTCTTAAGTTTTTAATTTGTGATTTGAATGATAATACCTTTGGGAATTAAACTAGACCCTACTTATAAACACCCAACTTATCATTACCTTTATTATTGCACCCTTTAGGTTTTTATAGATTTTACTATCCTTTGCACACTTCATAATTTTTTCCTAATTATTTTGTACCTCTTAAGTTTTCAATTTGTGATTTGAATGATAATACCTTTGGGAATTAAACTAGACCCTCCTTATAAACACCCAACTTATCATTACCTTTTGCTTTGGATTTTGATCTCTAGGTGTCTACTTATAAATACAATACAATGGTCTAAAGTTTTCTTTTTCACTTGGAGTTAGTTATATTATCTTATGAAAAAGTAATAGTAGTCTATCTATATGTTTATCATCCATATTTTACCCTCTCTTATGAAGTATCAACATGTTTATCATTTTATCATCCTCATGTATATATTTTTTGTGATTAGAGTAACCCAATAATTTTATGTTATTATATATCTTCCACATATTCCACCTCATTTTGGGTACACCAAGTTCAATTTCAATATCACACTCTTTTCTAAGTTATAGGTCTATGAGTATCACACTTTTTGGTCTATTAGTTGTCTTCTTTAGTAACCAGGTGTCATCTCTTTTATGTTAGTAATATTTAGCACCCATTTTTGGTATTCTAAATATATATGGAGGATGAAAATAAAAAATTATAAAATATGAAGATAAATAAAAATGAAAATTTAAAAGGCAAAATATCTCTCAAAAGTTAGATCACACCAAAAGATGTGATTATGCACTTCTTTAGGATGTCTACTTATCTTAGTTGAAGTTAAAAATACATAATTGGTCCCATGATAGAACCAAACTCCATTTGGGTGTGGTAGGATAGTATAATATGGTATGAGGCCTCATATATCTCATTAGTGCCACCTGCATTCTCTTGCAAGTACCCAATCCTCATAGTAGATTGGTGGATTTGCAAGGAGTCCTAAGGAATAGGGAACGTGTTTTGGGAAGGTATGATAGTTTTAAATTATCATGCATATATCCTTCATGGAATGATATATATACATGACTATTTATCCCAAGATTTATTCTTATTGGGTCAGGTTCTCTACTATCATTGATGTGAAAAGTAATTAGTCTTGCCAGACTAATTATATTGTCTTGTTTCTAGTAAATACCATGTTTTTGCCTTGGTGGTTCCCTATTTTCCCTCCCTCCATTATTTCCCCTTGATATATATATATTTTACAAGTATTTCCTCTTCTCTATATCTTATTCTCCATCTCTTTTAAACATGTTAACATTGTGATAGGTGTTAGTGTTCAGAGGTTCATTCCTAAACTTGGCATGTTTGAATAGAAGATACGTCTTTGAATTTTAGCAAGATGATCTCTTAGTCATTGAATTATATTTATATGATTTCTCTTATATATTTTTGGGACATTTATTTTCTATTCACATTTTTGGGGTCATATGGTACTATTTCTACTTTTCTTGCTCTACTTTGGGCTTTCCTTTATTACATTTTTATGACTTTATCTATGGGTCTAAATCTTAATTTAACCTTTACTTTGTGGTTTTACAACCAATTCTATTTGGATTCATGTTAGCTATTATTTTATTTACCTTAGTAATATTTATCCTAATTTAACCTTACCATCTTGGCTTGTTATATCTTTCTTGTTTTTGTTATCCTCCTTAGGTATGTCAATCTTAATTAGCCTTATCATATTTGCTTGACAATTTCCTTTATTTTTACAATCTTTTCCAAGAGTTACATATTATTAAATTTATTAGATCCCTTGTGTATATATGCCCACATTACATTTATTTTATTTTTGGCCTCGTGTCATTAGGTTTACCATATGTGGTTTTTATTCCCACCATGACCAAGACAATGGTATTTGCATGTGTCTTTTTAGTGGAAAGGTTAGTTGAGGTATGTATATGTTATTTTATATATTTCATTCATTTATCATCATTTTTTATATTATTTATTTTTATGATTTTGTGTTGTTATGTTTCTTTCATAAAATACCATCACTCATTACACTATTATGACATGTGATGAGATTTTGGTGGGGCATATGTATACACATATATTTTTCACTTATTGATGATATATTTTTTAGGACTCTTTATCACATCAATCCCCTAGATTTCACGTCTTAAGGAGTGCACTAGGAAAGGGGTTGGGTTGGTTAATGGAGTTTTGAGATATATATATATATATATATATATATATATATATATATGATACCATCATACTTGTATATCATCACTGTCATGCCTTCAGCTATGTTTAGCCTCATATATATCTATTTTCCATTAAATCCTCTTATTCTACTAATATATTGACTTTTATCAACTAAATGAAACCTAATTGATCTAGTTCTATAATTTGTTCCTTGGATTTCCTACTAAATCAACATGGTTGATCCAGTCTATTTCTTATTTGTGTCTTTTTCCTATTAAATTGACCCTATTGATTTAGTTTTTTCTCTATTTTTGACTAAACTTATCTTGGTAAATTTAATTATTTCATATTTGTAATAGATCAACATGTCCAAACCCACACTATATTATTCCTAATTCATTATACTAAATTGATCTGGATCGATTGTGTTAGAATTTGATTTAGGTCACTTTTAAGACTTTGATTAGTATTTATAAGGTTCATAAATTTCATTTTTATAACATAAAAAAACTCATATGCTCTGTTTACACATGAAATATTTTATTTAATTATATACGATGATTTTGGAGATAGGAGCTTACTCTTGTGGAGGTCTAGTCTTGCTCAAGGTCTTTGAAGCTCAATAAAAGGAAGTTGAACCAAGGAGTTTCCCATTAATATTTGGAGTCCCAAATCAAAGACACTTAGGTCTTTATCCTTTTCATTTTATGTCTTCATATACAAAATATCTTGAAAAATGTCACTATATCTAAGGGGGTGATTGATGCGTTGAAAATTCTACTCAAGGTAAGGATCCCTATCCCTATTCTCTTTCATTTATTTAATTTAGTAGATAAATATATGTTTCATATTGTTAGAGTAGTATTTTTTTTATTACTTCTCTTCTTTCATATATTATCCTAATGTAGGCTACCTAGGCCTAGGTATACAACCATATTTATATTTCCTTTATCCATTTTTAGGTTATATTTAACTATCTTTATATGTAGCTATAAATCTTATAGTCATTTGGCATTTATATTTTGTTAATTTAGATTCTTACCATATTGGATATAGGTTGTCATTATTCATCAATACCTTGTATGCATTTTCCTTAGTATGTCCTTGATACCCCATTACAAAACACTTGGTTATAGCCTCCACCCCATTTTTTAGTGAAAACTATTGTATGCAGTTGGTCCTAATATGGTTTTCTGTCTTTCTTATCATAGACAACTAAAATTGGACACTTTGTGTTGATTTAAACTATCTTATTGATCCACACTAACATCATCCTTCATCCCTAATCAATATTATATTTATACTAACATCTCTAGTCTAATCACTATTCATCTCCCCTGATTAATTAATTATTTCTTCCATGATCGCATCCTTTCCCATAAAATTCACATCCCTTCCTATTAATTAATTAATCTCAATTAATTAGTTATTTTTCCTCTAATGGGAAAATCCATGGAATTTAGAATATGCCAATTTTTATAAATTAATAAATCTTATTTTCCTCACATTCTCCAAAAAATATTATATTCATTTCTAATCCCCATGCAATCCCTTTTTCAACAAGGCATGTGATAATACCATACCTCATCAAGTCCTCTTACACACTTCATCTCTATTTCTTGCACACTCCACCTACCACATCTATGGGATTGAGGATTGATCCTCAACCATAGACTTTGTTCCAAGATCGATGGTCCACATCACTTTAAAAAAGATATAAATAGAGGGAAACCCCTCCATTTTTAGTAAGTATTGATAACACAATGAAGTGTTTCCCATTTGGAGAGACACTCATGCACATCAAACCCATCACTTACCAATCCAAATTATCCATTTATCAAGGGGAGATGTTGTATGTTTGATCACATGCATCCACCAAGAAGATTGAAACTACATCCATCTAAGTAACATCTAATCCAAGAGAGTATCACATTTGTCTTGGTAAGACTCAAGGTATAACTATTTGTTTATTTACTCCTTTTTTGGATGGCTCTTTTGAAGACACATGTTTGAGTTAGTGGTAGCATTTCAATTCAAGATTTGATTTCTACTAATAAAGCTAACCTTTGTCTCATAATGTTAAATATGGTATGCCTATTGGGACTACAACCCATAATAAATATTGATATCCCTTAATCCTCTCTATAACTCGTAATTCAATACTAATTCTATTCAAAATTCCCCACAATTCCATGAAAATCTTCCAAATTTCCACCACCAAAATCCTAGGAAAATGACTATATGTAACGATGGAATTGCAAGTGAAAGTGGAAGAATAGCCAAATTTGTGTCAAAATTACCCAAACTGTAAAACTACAATAGGATTGCTGAAATCACCAAATGGGTTTCAAAATTGTCTAAATGGTAGAAATGTGGTCCATTAGGTAGAACATGGTCTGAATCAGTGGAAATGTAGTTTTTATTTTATATTTTTGTGTTTTTTTAAAAAAGGGATGAATCACTTTGATAAGTGGAGGAATCACTCTGATAAGTGGTAGAATCGCTCTGCTAAGTGGATAAATTGATCTGCTAAGTGGTAGAATGGATCTATTAAGTGGTGTAATTACCATATACTATTTTATTAATTTAAGCTCACTACATTAAAGAGGCCATAAATTTTGACTTGAGTGTCTGTTTGACCTCCCCTTTATATAAAAATGAAGGTATTGAAAAGATGCACACAACCATCTAAAAAAATAACGAGGGAAATATTTTCCCTCCATAATGGTAGAATTAAAAATAGAGTAGAAAAATTGTTATTGGTATTGGTGTAAACATGTTTTTCTACTTTCTATTTGTTAATTTTATATAGTAGTAAAAAAAATATTAGTACTATAAAAAATGTGGTTATCAGTAGTAGAATTTATAACTTATTAGTGAAAACATGCTTTATATTTTTGGGTATTCTATAAAATGATGGAATCACTCTATGTAGTGATGAAATCACCCTATAGAACAGTGGTAACATGGATAGAGAGTTAACCAATTCACTTGCAAGACCTACATGCCTACTAATTTGTTTGATTTTAGGTCTTCACCTATCAAAGACAAAATCACCCAAACAAACAATTTATCACACTTGATTTTGGTGCTTTAAAATGAACACTCACTTAGATTTGGTGCTTAAAATGAACATGTTTTTGTTTGATTGAGAGTTGTGTTTTATGTTTATGATAAATTAAGTGTGAATTCTCTCCATTTACATAATTTTGGGATCTTAGGTGATTAAAAACACTTTGGTTATCTTCCCCATCCTGAACAAAATGATACGTATGCTCTCCTTTTGCCCTTCATGGGACCCTGAGGATTATAAATAGCCTATCTTCCCTTTTTTATTTTGGCTACACGATATTGACCTTGATCACTAATCATGAGTCCTTAAGGCATGGTGACCAAGATTTCATCCCCTAGTGTATATACCAACCCTGTGTTCTAGTGGGGTATATAAATTAAGAAGGATTTATTGTTATTGGCTAAGCGATTGTATGTTTTAAGCATGTTGTGAAGTGAGGAGCTTTGTTTTAATACACAAGCCCTAAATAACACTTCAAATGAATGATTTTTCTATGGCTCTTCATTTAAATCCTACATATTAAGTGAGTACAAAGGGACTAAAACCTCTCATGCATGCCCATTAATAATCCTCTTCCATGGACTTTGGCCCCATCATCCTACCAGGTATATAGGGGACACACTTAGTTGAGCCTATTTTGCTTAGATTAAGACTATTTGACCATAAACAACTATTAGTGTAGGGAACACATCATTCTTGAAGACTAATCATCATATGCATATGCCTACTGAGGGTTGGGATACCAACCTAGTAACCATTTTGTGTGAGTAAAATAGTGGGATGATTAGTTTTGTTGTACACCTTTTATACTAAGCATAAGGCTTGTCATTTTGCATCTTTTTATTTGATTTTTGTTAAGACCTATATTGATTAAAATCCTTAAACACTTCAAACAAAATCAAATCCATCAAAATTTTAAATGATAACTATTTAAATCAAATATCAAGTCAACCTTCCAATTCCAAGCAAATTTAAATAAGGTCTACTTTGACCAACATTAAACATCACATGTTAACTTTGGTCAACTTTGACCAAGTCAAATTTATAAGTTTAACTAAATTGAAATTCTAAATTCAAACCAAGTAAAATTAGGTCAATTTTAACTAGGCCAAGTCAAATCAAAAGTCTAAAAATCTAGTCAACTTAGACCAAGTCAACCAATCAAATCCAAATCCAAGTTTAAAGTCAAAAAATCAATCATCCAAGTCAAACCATATAATTTCCAATTCAAAGATTAAACCAAAGTCAAATAAAATCAACTTTGAAATTTAAAAATCCCACATCAAAAGTTAGACATCAAGTCAAATTTGACCAAGTCAAAACAAATCCAAGTAAAGGCATACAAAGACAAGGCATACAAAGATAAGCATCATAAAGAGGAACTCATGCAGATTTTTTTTAGGAAAGAGAAGGAGAAGTACAGATCAAAACCATTGTCCAACAAAGGTTACATGCATGCTAGTTTGCCAAGGAAATGGCCAGAGGTATGTCTCTAAATAATGCATTATATCACTTTGAAAAGTAAACACACCATCCTCTAATAACATCATTTCCTACTTTTGAACCATTTTGAGGGTCATCTCATCAGTATCCCTTTCTTTATACTATAATCTTTAGATGTTTCTATTTTAAACTTCAAGAAGAATCCTACCATGGATCTTATCCACCAAGGTCTCATTTTCCTGTTGATCAAAAGCGGGGAATCAATTTGGTCCAACAAAATCTTGGAGGATATTGATATTAAAAGTGATAAGGAGGAGTTGGAGGTGGATGGTGATCAATCCTCAGCGTTCGAAAAAGATAATTGAGAGAAATAGTTGGGGGCTTCTAGCACCTGTGCACAAAAAAATCACAAATTTGATTTAGGAAGCCCCTTTTTTGCTTATAAATGAAAAGTTATTATAGGGGCTGATGGAAACAAGGGTGTTGAATATTCACTCCAAAAAATCCATACCAAAATCTCAATCCAAAATCTCCCTTACAGAGAAATCTTGATGGAATTTGAGAGGTTAAGTAATTTTCTCAGTCATGATGGCAGGACTCCTGATGGCTGGACTCCTGAGACTCACAACTTTAAAGATGACTTTTTCTAGAAGGACAATGAGGAGGAGGATACCCAAGCTATTGAGGAAATCATAAAATAATCCCCTCACATGGATCTCAAAAAGAAGAAGCTGGATAATAAGGAGGAGTAATTCATTGGCAATCACACTAGAAGCAAATGTCACAAAAAAGCAAATATAGTGACCAAGCAATTGGTCGCTTACTCCAAGTCAAAATAACTCTATTATTTCCTATTTTGGGTTGGGTCTTTTTTGATTTATCGATTGATTATTGGTTGATGTTTAGCAGAAGTTAGGTTGGTCATCAAGGTGTTTACCCTGATCTCGTTTGGGCTTTGTTGCTTTCTCTCACTTTTCTATCTATTTTTTTTTTGTATTGCATTTGGGTCCATTCAACCCATCTTTACCTATCAAATAAAAAAAGTTAAATCCAAGGTTAACTTTAACCAAGTCAAAATAAGTCAAAGGTTTGAATTCAAGCATTCTAAGTCAAAATCAGGTCAATTTTGACCGAAACCAAATGAAATCAACATCAAAGGTCAGATTTGACCAAATCAAATTAAATCAAAACATCACATCTAACAATCAAAAGTCAAATCATGATCTCTTTTGACCAAGTCACATCATTTCCAAATTAATTGAACATCCAAATTCAAATCATATTATTGACTTTCCATTCAATCTCCCACACCTGTCAGTTGGGAACGAAAAAATCATAACATCCATTTTTTTATACCATCTAAGTTAAAATATCAACAATAAAAATCTAATCTGATCTTAATTACATTGAACATTAAACATCAAATCAAAATCAAAATCACATCAATTAATCCAAACATCAACCAATCCTACACCAAATCCCATTTAGACACATAGCATCTCAAAATCCCAAACCTATTCCAACATCACCATCTTTAAATCAAGATGTGATTGACCAAATCTTAATAATTTAACCAACAGGTATCCCACTTAGCATCCCTTATTGGCCCTTCATCCACCAATATAACATATAATTCCCCTAAGTTACAAACATAAAAAAATTCTTATCTAACACCCATCAAATGGTAGAACCATAATAAATCCAATAATCCAATAATGTTCTATTATTACCCCTCCAAGGAGCATCATTTATTGAAGAACTATTTACATCCAACTTCGAGAATCATCCATTGTGAAGATGCCAAGATCCCCTTCCAAATCACAATTAAACTCCTCCACTTCCAAATGAAGGTCAATGCAATCACTCTATCATATTCCAAACCATCTTCGATGAATCCATTTTTATCGAATCATCCATATCTTTCCAATCTTAAATCATTATTGGGCCACCCATATTTGATAAGCCAATATTCTATGAACCATCACTTGGCCAACCATTCACACTTGGTCAACCTATCTTTGACTAGCACCCATCTTTGACCAATTACTAGTTTTTGATGATACCATCCTTAGCCTATCACCTCATCTCCCATCATATGCTAAAAAATCCATCACACAACACCATATGCCTCTTGAGGTAATAGTACTTATAGACAAGAAACATCAAAGTGCCTTACATTTGGATAATCCCAACATCAACCAAAAATCAACATCAACATCTTACCAATTTGTTTCCACATCATTTATCAAATCCAATCTCCTCATATATAAGGAATTTGATAGTAATAATCATTTAGGGTTATGCAAAGAGAACCCCGTAGTTTTTTTTCAAAGTCAAAAATATCTTATAAAAAGTAAAATAATATAAAGCATGAGCTATAAAGTAAAAATGCCTTAGCCTTCATGATCAATTAATCATCAAACTATCCATAAACAAAGGATCTCATGACATTGGCTAAAAACTATCGATTTGTAAACATAAATGTGTTAGTGATACTTTAACAGGTTTTTAGGAAGCTTCATCCAATATTGACACAAGCATTATTCATAATTCATACAATGACTATGATGACACCCATCCTCTTATAAATACCATCCATCCTTTTCACCATCTTTAAATTCAATCTCACATACTTGTTGATTGGGATCAATAAACTCCCTTACCATCAACATTATTCCATAGTAATAAAATGATGATAGAATTCATGATTGACATCTATCTAGAAAGAGCATAAAGATACAACAGTACATCTTAGGGAACAATGACTGATCCTCAATCAAAATTATAAATTAATGTCCCCTAGTGAAACCTTATTTGAGGCACTATGGGACATCCAACAAATCAAAGTAAAAAATCAGCATCCCCTAATGACACCTTGTTTGAGGCAGTACAGGACAATCAAAGTCAAATATCAACATCCCCTAATGACACCTTTTTTAGGAATTATGGGATAATCAAAGTAAAAAATTAACATCCCCTAGTGAAACCTTGTTTAAGGCACTACGGTATAATCCAAGTCAAAATCCTAGAATTATAGAATAAAAGTCCCCTAGTGAATTCTTGATTGAGGCACTATGGGATAATAAAAATCAAAATTTCAAAAATTCAAGTCCCTTAGTGAAAACCTCTTTGAGGTGTTATTGGACCAAAATCAAAATCAAAATCAAGAAAATCAAATAATCAATCTTCCTCCTATGTTGTATAATAACAAGATGAATCCACATGACATATTACAAACACTATCAATATATAAAAAATCCCTCGAGCATCTAACCAGTGGATATTATTAGACTCATGAAATATGAGATTGTTGGTCTCAGTCCCCATTCACATCATGACCCCCACATCCCTCTAAATCTTTTAAGCAATCAAATAACATCTTCCATCTAATATAACTTTTTATTTACCCTCATTGATATCACCCTCTTTCATAAGGGCTATGACAACATCCTGATCAATTTGGACAAAATCGATCTAGAAATCAATGAGTTTCACGATGACATATCTGGATCACGTACTTGAAATATCAAAGGGTTAACATTATGCATCTCATAATCCTCTAATAAGTTGAGATTCTAAAAAAATTTAAAAAAAATTAAAAAAATCAAAATAAAAAGAGAAATAATCCATCCAATGGTGAAAACCATGCGTAGGGTACCTTGGACAAGTAATTTAATGAAAACTAGTTTCTGGCATCATGTGTAAATAATTTGTTTTCTAAAAGTACCTCAACATGTGGGGGCATCGACATACCCATCAAAATAGTTCATCTTATGCATCCCACCCAGATCATATTCAACCATCTTATCCAAATCCTTCATCCTCATCCATCTTACTTAAACCATTTGAATCCTACCCACCCCTTCTAAATCATATGCAACCATCCTATCCAAAACCTTCATCCTCATCCATTCTATTTTAAACCATTTGAATCCTACTCATCTCATCCAAATCATATTCAACCATCTTGGCCATCCAAATCCTTGTCCTTCATTCACTCTCTGATCCATCTTATTTGTGCCCATCCTTTCTTCTTATTTTTAACTTGATAAGGAAGTGGAAGAAGTATTGAGACTTATTCAGAAACCATCTTGACATATCATCTGATTAGTACCTTGATGACTAAACACTTGGTTTCCATGTGACATGGTCCTTAAATATCCCTAATTATCCCCCATCCTCATTCAATATCATACATCATTATCCTTTCATCCCATCCATCCATTACATTTCCCATCATGGTCCTATAATAGGGTTTCCCTTTTCTAGTAGCCCTTGTATGTACTCATTCCAAAAATCCTAAATTTCAAAAAAATCATAATCCAAAAACATCAAATAATCCAAAAAATCTCTTAAAAATCAAAAAAGGCAAAAAATTTCCATAAGAGATATAAAGTCACAAAATCCCAAAACATTTGTCTTTTCTTAAATCTAGTCAAAACACTTAATCAAATTATTATAGCCACCATTTGGATGTGTCCTCAAATCTGTCATGTTTGGGGCAGATCTAATCATCCCAGCTTTTCAAGATATTTCATTCCCACATCCAACTTGCTTGGGGAAAATCATCATTACAATCTTCATCAAGCATTTTCCTAGGGGAACCATCCACCTATCAGTATCATTGAACCTTCACACATTGATTTTGACTTGATTAATGATAAGATGCTTTTTATTGCTTTTATTTTCAAATTGGTGTGTGTTTGCTTGCTTGCTTGTTTTGTTGAATTTCTTGTTGTGCCTTGACTTAGTCCATGTACACCAATAATATCATCATGGTTATTCCATATTGTGGTGCCTCTTATCATGTACTTGTACTTGAGTCCATACATCAACATACGATAACAACGTCATCCTGATTTTTCCATATCATGGTGCATTTATATCATTTATCTATTGGTTTGGGGGTTTATCCTTATGCATATTGTAACTAGGTCATAATGGTGTTTTATATCATGGTGCATATTTTCATGTATAATATAAAAAAATAAATTTAAAAATATGTGGAGATGTGCTAACATGGAAGTTTCTCCCCTTGAAAATTATCTTTTCAAATCCAATCATCTCATCCCTCTTTGACATTTGTCAACATCATATCAACATTCACTTTCTCTTCATTTATTTTCATATTCCTCTCTTATTTGGGAGAACTACATCTACCTAAGGTCCATTTGGACTATGTAGGCAATGTTCAATCACATGAAGTTTTTGAGCTCAGTTCGACCACTGTCACCATTACCATTTCATCACCATTCTTATTCTTATTTCCATTATCCATTTATTCTAAAATAAAATCCCCTATTCTTTCAGAATTTATCTAATTTCTCTCCAAAACTAATCACATAATTCTTTAATCATTATTTCAATCTTGGGGCATTCTCATGTGCATGATTATTTGTGGCTTTTTCATTTTTTGAAAAATCGTTACACCATTTGCACAAACATTTGTCTCCATCCTATCAAATTTTTATCATCCATAAACGTAATCATATCATCATTAATATATGTTATAGTTTAAACCATTGATCTATTCTTATAAATCAATCAATAAATCCATTAGTTAGTCATTCCTCTAGTCCAAGATCATAGCTTTCATCCTGTTTGGAGATAATCAAAGCTTGTAGCTCATCATCAAGTTAGGTCATTTCATAACCTACCATGCTTGGGGCAAGTCAAGTCCTTAGCTTTGTTGAGATATTTTCCCACATTTTTCTTACTTGGGGAAAATCAAAAAGTGCAAGCTATCTTGAGATGCATCCTTCCCACATCTGCCCTACTTGGGATAAATCCATGTATCATCATTGGAAATCAACATATGCAAACATGATCTATAGTGGGGTTAATCCCACCCACAATTTAAGAACCATCCTGCATCTTCACCCCTCTTTCTCCATCACCCACCCATTAATTCTTCCATTCTAGCTTCTTCCTCTCTTTTTTGAGAGCCCATCTATGTCCTTCATCCCCACATGCCCTCTTGAGGGGGAATTGTCCATCACATTCTATCATCATCGTCATCTAATTTTTCATCCACCTTTTTGGCTTTTTATTTATTTAAAAAGTCATTACTCCACCCATCATGTCTCCCAACATAATTTCAAATAGAGGGAAAATGTAGATACCTAAAATAAGACATATTGTATTGATTTTAACTTTCTTACTAATTAACACTAGCATCATCCTTTCATCCTTAACTTGTATTTTATTCACACTAACATGCCTAGTCTAATCTTTATTCATCCCCTCCCATAGATTAATTATTTCTTCCATGATCACATCCTTTCCCATAAAATTCACATCACTTCTTGTTAATTAATTAATCTCAAATAATTAACTTATCTTCTTCTAAAGGGAAAATCCATGAAATTTGGAATACCCCTATTTTCATAAATCAATAAATCCTATTTTCCTCACATTCTCCCATAAATGAATTTTATATTCATTTCTAATCCCCATGCAATCAATTTTTCAAAAAGGCATGTCATAAACCCATGCCTCATTAATTCCTCCTCTTACACACTTCATCCCTCTTTCTTGCACACTCCACCTCCCACATTTATGGGGACGAGGACTAATCCTCAACCATAGATCTTGATCCAAGATCGATGGTCCACATCAATTAAACAAAATTATAAATAGAGCCCCCCCTACATTTTTGGTAAGTTTTGATAACATAATGAATTTTTTCCCTCTTAGAAAGCCACTCATACATCAATCCCATCACTTACTAATCTGAATTATGCATTAACAAGGGGAAATGATGTTTGTTTGATCACGTGCATCCATTAAAAATATTTCAACTACATCCATTCAAGAAACATCTAATCCAAGAGAGGATCAAGGGTGTAACAATTTATTTGTTTACTCCTTTCTTAGATAGCATTTCAATTTGAGTTTTGATTTCTACTAACGAAGCTAACCTTTGTCTTGTTATGTTACCCCTACCTATAAAATATCTATATTATTGACCCTATTTTCCCAACATACATATGTTAATAGGAATATCATTTCCTAACCTCTTAATCGTAACAAGTTGCTTAAAAATCTTCAAAATGAACCCTAAGATCCTTATATTTTTTTCCATGGTCATTGGAGGTGATTGTCTAAGCATAACATATGATGGGATTATCTATCCTAACCTTTAGTTTAGAGCATTTGGAAAGCTATACTAAGAATGGATTCAAACCAATTCTTATATGACTATTAAGCTTATAGTTATAACTCTACTTGGATATGTTCTAGAATGGATAATCAACTTCTAACTGATTCATTTAGAGAACTAGAAAACTTAGTCAATTATTTAGTAAAAGAATTCCAATATCATGACCTTCCCAAACTAGCCTTGGTAACTTTGTTAATGCCAAGTAATTACCTAAAGAATTTACCCAAGATTTCATCAAGTGATGGAAATATTTGGGCCATAAATCAAATCACAACATGAGTGATGAAAATATTTTCAAACTTTTCGTTACCACTTTAAAAACTTCGCTTCAATACAAAATAAGGCCTTTCTCTCCTATGATATTATAAAAATATTTTGATCAAGCTAAAATACAATATTACCTTATGAATCAATTTAAATGTTATCAAAATAATAATAGGGAATATTTACAAACATCAAATAATATAACCAATACCAACACTTCTCAAAATAAACCTCCCAAACTAGAGTTGAGAGTCTATTTAGTATAAAATTAAAATAACTGAAATGATTTGAACCCTACCCACCCACCCTTGAGTATTTAATAACTCAAGTTAATCATATTATTGTCTAGGCATTTAAATTTTAACTAATCCAATCCTTTTCTGTCATAGTACCATGATGACATGTTTTATTGGCTCCATGCCATAGTTTGTCATTCTCATGAATATTGTCATGAACTTCGGAAAAATTCTGATGACCTCTTGCTAGGAGAACACTTTGATCACAAATTTTTATATAAATAATGTTAGAAGGACTATATTAAGGTTTTTAATGCTCAATCCAACCAATCATACTAGTTTATCCAATCACATTAATCTCAAAATAAAAAATAGTATAACAAAATTCAATAATTTTCTAATCCTAATATTGCTCCTATAAACAATTTTGTAGGTGTTATTGACATAAATTATGACCAACACTACATTAATTATCAATATCTAAACATGGAAAAGGTTAACTACCAATTTAAGACTACTTTTAAAGGTATTGTTACCAAACCTAAGAATCCTTCTCAATATGAAATACTTCTCAAAGATACAACCACTTCTATAAAAACTTTCAATTCACCATTTAATGATTCATCTACTCTACACTTAAGCCTCAATATAATGATTGACCTCCTTTAATCACCAAAGCTCCAAAAGCACATTTTAGTTTTTAACATAAATATCATTATTTTCTTTTACCAAAAATTAGCTTAATGGATTTTCATATAAGAACTTAACATTATGCCTTGTAATATTCTTCTAATGAAACTCATGAGAATGTCACCTTATCATTAGAAACTCCTCATGCACTAATTGTGAGATATTAGATAAATACCTTCTATAAGCAAAATTGAAACATATAGTCAACTTCTTAAAGATCCAAAACTTAGAAAAATTCATGCCATTGAGACCATATCCCATCTTTAACCTTCTATAAAACTCTCTATTGAGTTATTCAAGGATGATATGATTAATGATGAAAATATCTTCTAACCCAATGACCCACCTCTCTTTATTATCAACATGATCAATTATGTGAAGAAATATTTGATGAATGAAATTTTAGGCATTAATGTAACTTCTTTGTGGTTAATTAAATAACTAGGATATGCTGTTGGACTAATCTCCAGCATCCCCTTTAGGGATTTGTGACATGGACTAACATCCTCCCATGGGTACTTATCTGGTGTTTGTATCAGGTGTTAATAGGTCAATCTTTTGGCACAATGATAAGCATTCCTTTCTAACAATTGGTATTAGAGTTGTGGTCATGGGTTTGAATCCCCTTAGGTAACACTAAGGGGGGGATTATTGGACTAATCTCCAACATCTCCCTTAGGGATTTGTGATGTGGACTAATAGCCTCCCATGGGTACTTATCTGGTGTTTGTATCAGGTGTTAACAGGTCAATCTTTTGGTGTAACAACAAGCATTCCTTTCTAACATATACCACAAAATATCTTAAGAAAGCTAGACTTACTTGCCATGGACTTCATAAGAATGACCAAAAACCTCTTTGTTCCATTTGGCTTCCTCTCACTATGGGACCAAAATTGTTCACACTAGGCTTATGGTTTTTGATCTATAACTTTCCTATAACCTACTCTTAGGCCATCCTTGGACTCAACAAATGAGATAGATAATTTATTTTGATATCTTATGCCTATATTTTATCCATAGTGGTGTTCAATATAAATATGAAGCTAGTCCCAACCCATAGGAAGTAAACTTACCAAATCCTAAAATGCATTTTCACAATCCTACTGAATCCAATAATAATACACCTTTATCTAAGTTATTCAACATGCATCCTCATATTTAAGCCACTCTTGTTGATTCTAATGAAGATGTACCCAATGGGATCTAAAATAAATATAATACATCTAATTTATCACTATTTATCTTGGAATGGTTTTCTCCATCTCTTATATCAATACATAGTTCCCTTCCTTTAATTGATAATGATAGTGAAAACTCACTTGTTTGCGATGCTGATGAAGCTTCCTACAATAAAGAAAATTATGAAAGTAAAGATTATGGGGTGACTAAGATTTTTTAAGATCCATTATTCCTCTCTTCTTGTGATTTTTTTCAAGTTGATATTTCCACCAAGGATACTTCAAAATAAAATTTAAAACCCTATTCAAAAAATATGTCATTTTACTATGAAGATTACATTGTCTCCCAAGCTTAAGTGAGACACTTGGATGTGCTTCATTATCAATAATCCCTTACAAAAAATCATATTTTTAATTGAGATGTTAACCTCATACACATTTCTTAGCATCTTGATCCTTGGTTTGATTTACGTGATGAAGAAGAAAGTGTGGACATAAAATGTTATATGCCTCCCATTAATCCTTTCTTATAAAATACCAACTGGGTATCACATAAAATATATGATTTTCCTACTAAAAGTCAACTAAAATCCATTTCAAATATCATTTCTAAAAAATCTAGTAAAAATAAATGTATTAACCATGTTGATATAGTCGAGATATTTTTAGTGCAGTCCAAATTTATCACTCATGTTGATATAATTTAGAACCATCCCTTATCAAAAATTCATTGTCTTGGCCACGACATTACTCAGAATGCCTATATAATTTAGAAAAAACATCCAAAATATAACTGCACCAATGATTATATATCCTAGAAAAACCCAACTACATCATAATGCATTAATAATGTTGATATGATTCAGAATAAAGCAAATTGTTTTGACTAGATTATCCTTGCGCTTTTAACCATATCAACTATGATAACAAAAAATTTAAAAAAATGACTGTATTGACAAAGATTTACCTAAGGCTAATATAGTTAAAAACAATTTTTAAATGTGTAACTACCTTGACATGGCCAATACCATATAAAAATATTCCCAATCATCTCATACATGTCTGTAAATTACTCTAGATGTCAAAGCCACCATTGTGAGATATATTCACACATAATTTGGCATGAGAGGTAATAATAAATACATTGATCTATAGGTGGACATTGAATATTATGGTCCTTTAAATACTTTATCTATTGACAAAACTATTTTATAATTTATTCATGTGAGACAACCTCAACTTCCTTATTATCATCATTAATGCAAACATTTTGAGCATACTCCATAGTTTAAAAATTATATTGATAGTGTCACCCCAAAGATCCTCTATCCAAATTACATCTTACACCTTATCACTTTCAAGATGACAATGTAGTTTTCATTAGAGAAGCTAGGGAAATTAACACATGAACATGTAATGATTGTCATCTTGTCCTTATTTCTTCTTGTATTACTCATAAAGGAATGGATAGCCTTAGTGCAGTCCTTGACAAATACAAGAATGCTTTCACTTGGTCATGAGAGGCCATGTATACCATTAACCCTAGCATCATTCTCCATAATATCATTATTTGAATATATAGGGATCCCATTTGCCAAAAGTAGCAAAAATTCCCTCAAAATGTTCCAAATCCATGTCACAAATAAATCATTAATCTCCTTGATGCTAAGTTCATCAATCATGTAGATTACTTTGAATAGGTTTCTAATGTAATTCACATTCATAATAAAATCATATTGGTATTTTTCATGTGTATTGACTTTAATAATCTCAACTTAGCATGTACTACAAACAACTTCCATTACCTTCTATTGATGCCATTTTTGATTTTATAGCCACTTAGGAGATACTCTTCCTAATGGAATTTTTTTGGGGTATAATCAGATTTACATTGCCCCAAAGATCAACATAAGACTACATTTACCACTGAGTGGGCACATATTGTTATGTTAAGATTTCATTTGGCCTTAAAATGTCAAGTTAAACTACCAATAGGTTATGACCAACATATTTCATGATCTTATCATCAAAATAATTAAAATGTATTAGATTGATCTCAAATTCAAATCCAAGCATTATGATAATCAACTTTGTGACCTGCTATTATTCTTCAATGTTTAATCAAATAAAAATTTAAGATTAATCCCAAAAGGTGTGCTTTGGTGTTACATTTGGCAATATTTTAGGATTTTTGACCTCTAGATGAGGGATTGGCATAGATCCTTCCAAGGTCAAAGCTATTATGGACATGCATAGATGAGTATCCATTCCTCACATTCACACCTAGCTTAGGAAGTTTGGGAAATATCATAGGTTTATTACTGAATTGGATTATCAAACTCATTTAATAAAGTCCATTCTTAAGAAAGGTGTTGACTAGTAGTTGATTCACAATCAGATATACTTCTCTTGATCAAAATGAAGAAGGAAACTTACCATAGACATGTACTTTATACTTCATTTAAATTTCAATCCAAGGATGTAGACTTGTTAGGATGATGTCACTATATGTGCACACTCAATCTTCTATATTGACCTGCTACTAATTATAATCTAAGATGTTGAAGTCATGCAGTAAATGTAATGCTTGGAATTAAACATGAACATAATACTATGAAATAAATGATTACACATTGGAAGCTTCCATTAAACAATTCTAAGCAAGAATGTGAATCACACAATTCAAACATAAAACACACAATGTATAAATAAAACTAAATAACACGATTAGCTATTTAAATGGGTTGAATTGTTGTTACAAGGCTTCCAAAGGGGGCCCTTCTCCTTCTGAATCTAGCTTCAATACTTCCTCTCTCAACACTAAATTAAACTCAAAAATGCTTGTTCATATTAATCAAAAATGCAACAATGAATTGCTATAAGAAATTACAATAACAGCTACTTGACAAAATGTACTTTTGATAATTCTCTAATCAGTATCTACTACTCTTTCAACCCTATTGTTATATATATATATATATATATATATATATATATATATATATATATATCATAGAGGATATTGTTTTATACAAAATAATATAGATTATAATAATATAAACATTCAACTTAAGATAATCAAAATCGGCTCCTTTTGCTAAAGTCACCCTCCATGTGAATTTTGCAACATTGCTTTAGGACAACAAAGTTGTTTCATTTTTCAACTACATCTTTATTGAGCTCCATGGAGGTTATAGTTGTTTCTACGAGTTGGTTGAAAGAGGAATCAAAATTTATTTGTTTGCAACTTTGGTCATGTAGTGGCTATAGGATATGTCTATGTGATGAGATTCCTTTGATACAAGATGTTTCATTTTATATACCTATTTCTCTAAAACATCCTTATAATACATTATAGAAAAAACATCCTATATCAAAAGATAACTATCATATATTTAATTCCAATACACAATTCTTACTATTCAAAGAGTATGGAAACATAATGTTATTTATAAGATTATAGCTATTTGAGAAAGGAAACTTTGTAGAAAAGTACTCAAAAGCATGGTAAACAAGAAGGATGAGTGTGATAGATGAGGATAATAATAGGACATTTTTGGGGCTCATCACACCCCCCAACTTAAGATCTTGCTCAACCACGATCAACAAACTTGTTTATTTAAAATTCATAAAGAGCTCTAAAATCTAAAGGATCTATGGAACCACTGGCAAGGTGAGCATAAAATCCACACCTCTATTCAAACAGTTGCTAATTTCTGACCTCCCTAGATTCATCCAATGGGGCATTATCCTACCAATCTATAATAGGATTCCAAAATAGAGGGGGCTATAATCTGAGGCTCAACAATTGAGACCTCATTTCACCTACAAGTAAAATATATCTCTCTTTCTTAGTGCAAGAGTGAGCTCATTCCATCGTTTAATGCAGGACTCTTGGACATTAGGACTAGTAAAAGTTCTCAATCCCAAGTAAAAATCTTGGGCTTCATCATAATTCTTAGAAAACCAAGCTCTAACTTCTTTTTTTAACATGATATTATCCCATTATACCAATACAACATCAGGTGCCATTGACTCTCCTTTGATAAGCAACTAGCTTTCATTTTCCTTTTTCCTATATTCTACTACTTCTCTTCCTCTTCTTTGCTCATTCAATAGATATGATGAAAATACCTTTCAAAGGACATCTCCAACATATAGGTTTAAGTTATATTGCCTGTCATTAGGTACAACATAGTTGTGAAGATAGAACTCGCACAACTATGTTTATTCTTCCTATGAGCTCTCTTTATAGATTTGAAATGAGAGGGGATCAATTACTTCATGAGGCATGCCACAGTAAATTCACATAAATTTATACTCATGCCATTGCTCCTTAAGATAAACTAAATATACTCTTTCAAGAGGCCTTCAATCAATGAGCTCTTGGGTAAGACAAGTCATATCTTCAATTTTTTGTTGTAGTTTGGATATTCTTTCTTCCTTCATTCTGACCTCTTCTTTCAATTTCTTATTTTATTTTGTTAATGCCTTCAAACTTTTAGACTAACTATCCATCAAATTCATTAATTTAGAAGATACTGTAAATGAGGAATGATACCTAACATCTTAGGTAGTTATCAATTTTTCTTGTTGCTTTTCCTCTACAGAAGGTTGTGAAATAATGACTACAAGATGGTCTTCAATAGAGGACTACAGCTAAAAAGTTGCTGCAACAAGTGCATCTAGTCCTCCATCAGATTAATCATGTAGCTTATTTTTTAGTCACTCAATTTATTATAGGGCTTGCTCTAGAGTGGGAAATTCCACTTGAGTGGCAGGTTGCTCTATGTGTTATACTTCTTACTGCATTGGTTCCTCTTGCAACTCTTCAAGACTATGTTCTACTTATTCTACCTCCTAATTGTATTCTAGAGAACATTTTTCCTTGTTTTTTTCAGCCTCTAGAGATTCATTACTACTGCCAATCTATTTTCTCCATATTCTTCATTAATTTCAATATTAGAAGAAGGTTTAGTTCTCATTTTTATTCTCAATCTATGGGATCTACGAGTAGTAGAGGTTACCTTAGTCTTTTTAGGAGAAGGTGAAAGTTTCTCCTCAGATTCCTCTGAATCAAGATAGAGGATGAGTTTCTTCCTTTTTCTTCAAGATTCCTTGCTTGTGGAAGTCCTTTCTTTAGTCCTTATTGCAAGTTCTCATGTTCCTATAGGAAGATCTTCTTCTGTAAGTTCTTGTGTGGCTGCAAGAAGGTCTCCTTCTATAGGTTCTTGTGGAGCTGTAAGAAGGTTTTCTACTGAAAGTTCTTGTGGAATTGTAGGAAGGGCTTCTTTTGTCCTCTATTTTTCTACCTCAATTTTCTCTACTATTTCATTTCCCTCTATATCACTTTTTGCATTTATTAGTACTTAGATAAATTCTTCCCAACTTATGTTGGTCTAGTCCTTTGTAAATAGTCTTGAACAATCAACTGGATTAAACAATGATGAGAAAGAGCTTTAGAATTACCTCTTTGAAATGTCTTTGCCATTTTTTTGATCGTATAAAGAAATAAGTTGGGGACATTTATCTCTATAGCATATCGTAAATGATTTATGAATTTGAAGTGAATGCCATGCACCATGGAATACCTCCTTTCACAAGTGAAATATCTACAGATAAACCTAGTAGCTTTGGCCCATCTTCTTGGTAAAGATAACCATGCAATGTCATGCTTTGAAGTTTTTAAGCTTTTATTTCTTTTGATGAATTTTTGCCTCTACTTTGGCATCAAATTTTTCTTGCCATGCCTCCCCTGCTCACACTAATCCCCTTACTCTACTAATAATAATTGTTTCATCTTTATTTTCATTCCTCTTACTATTGCCATGTTGTTATGCAATGAACCAGTGAATTATTATGCAATTCCTTGATTTAAAGGATGTATCCTCTCAAAATATTATGCCCATCCTACATTTTAGAATAGGGATAGGATGTTTGGGTTATTGGTTAGAGGAGTGATATCAAGTGGTTCATGTTTAAGCAAGTCCCCTCCCATATTGTGAGATAAAATTTGAGTTATAGGTATGTGTTCTTATAACAAGGGTTTTGTGGATTTAAGCGAAATGTTTGTGACTTTTGCTTTGGGAGTGAAATAATCTATTTGAATTATGGAAAATCTCCCCCCAACTTAAATTGTCACTTATTCTCAAGGGACGAAGCTCACATGCACAAACAACTAGTGGCAAGAGCAAGGGGTGGTGACAATAACATGTCAGTGATCACATCAATCAATGAAGGAGAAGATATGGCAAGTTAGTGTGATAAATAGAAGATATGGTATGGCATTAATAGAATTAAGACCCATTGTCTTAGTAATAATTAAAACTTATGACATGATATAAATATAAAATAATTACCTTGTTACTTGTAGGAATACCTTACATTAATGCATAGATAATGATTTGAAGTGGCGGTCTGGCGTGTGTTATCATTTGATCAGGAGAAAATGATTTGCAAGAATGTTATGTAGGATAGAATGATAAGAATACATCATGTAGCAAGAAATGTTTCCTATAGCAACAAGTTATATCTTTCAGCAATAAGTTTTTCATCCTGTAGTAAAGAGAAAAATGTATTTTGGCTCCAAGGGAATGAATTTACAAGCAAAAATAAATGAAAACAAAAAGTTTTATTGCAGTAGTGTGTTTCTTTCTCTTTTTTTTAATGAATTTTGATCAGCTAGTGACCTAGTTTTTTGAGACAACATCCGTCAGCAATGCCTGAAGGTTTTCATTACATATTGTTTCATTTTTTTTAATTTTTGGTCCCAACTCAACTAGATTACAAAAATCCAAGAGGTAGGATTTTATTCAACTTGAACCAAGCCATTGTGAATGACTTATTCTTGGCTACAGGAAGCTTTTACTACTCTTGGAAAATATTAGAGAAGGGTTTACAACAATACCCTTCGACTGCAGGAACAGGTTGATTTACTTCATGAAGAAGAGATGGATGTTGTTCTTTAAGAAGTTGATAAGTGAGATTCTCCTTGGAAAATGGTTTTTTATACAACTTGAGCATATGTCCATTAACAAGCAGTCAAAACTAAACAAATTCAATAGTCATGAGCTATATAGCTCCATTATCAAAAACTTATTCGATCTCATAAGGCCCAAGCTATTTGGATCGTAGCTTTATTTTATGATCCTTGTATTTAGAGTCAAAAAGGAATGCTTATTCACCAGGTTAGAAATTCTTAGTCTTGATGTTCCTATCATACCAACCCACACATTGTCTTTACACTATTTTAGTGTGATGAAGTGCTTCCTTTCTTAGTTCATCAAGTACATTCAACTACAAGATCTTGTCTTGTTGAGTTTGGGAAAGATCCAAGCCCAAATCAAGTTTTTTCCTCAATATTTTATGCTCAAACTCAATAGACAGAATAGGCTTCTTAAAATAACCTAGTTCATATGAAGTGAGACTAGTTGTAGTTTTTCAGGTGATTTTGTAAGCCCAAACTGCTTCTAAATGAGTTGACTAATCTTTTCTATGTAGACTAATAGTCTTAGTGAGGATATTTTCCAATTATTTGTTTGTTACTTCCACCTGACCATTGGACTGAGGATGGTAAGGGTTAGATTTTTTGTGTCTAATTTCATATTCTTTTACCAAGGTGGTTATGAGGTTTGATGTGAATTGTGGGCATTGGTCTGTGATTATTTCTCTTAGTACTCCATATCAGGTAAATATTTCTTCATACAAAAACTCAGCTACCTTCTCATCTTAGGCATGGGATAAGGCGTTTACCTTAGCCCATTTTGTGACATATTCAATGCACACCAGTATATATTTATTTTTGTTGGATTTAGGATTAATGGACTTACAAAGTCTAGTCCCCATTTGATAAAGGGTTCTAGAACCAGTTGTGGTTGTAATGGCATTTCATCAGAGTGAGTGAATTTTCCAATCATGGCATCCTTATGAAAATAAGGCCAATAATATCTGGTAGTATGTATTTTCATAGTAGTCTGTTTGGTAGCAACATGACCCCCATAGGGTTCATCATGGCAAGCTCTGAGAATGTCATAAGCTTCATATTCTCAGATACATCTTCTCATAATTGAATCTAGTCTAATGATAAAGAGATATCCTAAAATCCATAAATAATGTCTACTCTTTTGGATCATATGTTGTTTTTCTCTAGGTGAGAAATGTTGTTGCAGTGATCATATAGCAAGATAGTTAGCAATATTTGAAAACCATGGAGATTGAATTATTACTACAAATAAATGCTCATCAAGAAAATAATCATCAATAATAGGGCTATGCTCATCATTTTGTAATTGAGATAGAAAATTTGCTACTACATTATCCTTACCTAGTCTATCCACAATGGTAATAACAAACTCCTATAACAAAAGCAACCATCAAATTATCCTACCTGTTACAATAGGTTTGTTCATTAAATACCTGACTATTGCATGATTTGTGTGGATGAATACTTGATAACCTATAATGTAGTGTCAAAATTTATTGATGGCATAGATGATAGCAAAAAAATTCTTCTCTACCCCTTGAAGATTCTTACTAATAAAATGGATTACATAACTCAAAGATTCATCTTTTTGGCCAAGAACAACTTTGAAAGGGGTGTCAGATGCATCTATGTGGATGTGAAAAGGCTTATTCCAATCAAGCCCTATTATAATATGAGTTGTTGTGAAAAGGTCTTTGATTTGCTGAAAAGTAATTTGACAATCATTAATCCATGTAAATTTAGCATCCTTAGTAATCAATCTAAATAATGGGGTGGTAATTTTACTAAAACCTTTGATGAATTGTCTATAATAACTAGCATGTCCTAAAAATATTCTAATATATTTTTGTTTCTTTGGTGTGGGTAGATCCTTAATGATACTCATCTTTGTTGGTTCAACTTGAATTCTAGTAGGGGATATGTGATGCCCTAACATAATCCATTCAGTCATCAACATATAACACTTTTCATTGCTTAGAGACAATTGGTGGTCCTGGTAGCATTGAAGAAATTTCTCCAGGTTGATCAGTGTTTTTTTGAATGTCTACCCATAGACAGTGAAATCATCCTTGTATATTTCAACACATTCATGGGAGAGATTAAAAAATATGCTCAAAACAACCCTTTGAAAAGTAGTTGGGGAATTGTAAAGGCCAAATGGCAAGATGACATAGGAATAGGTTCCCTAAGGGCAAGTAAAAGTGGTTTTATCTTGGTTTTGTGGAGAAATTTGTATCTAATTATAAACACTATAGCCATCTAAAAAAGAAAAGTACTTTTCCCCTCCTAATGTATCCAATACTTGATCAATAAATGGAAGGGGAAAGTGATCTTTCCTGGTAATAGTATTCAATTATCTATAGTCAATACAAATATGCCATTTGCCCCCTTTTTTTAGGAACAATGACCAAGGGAGAGACCCATTAGCTATCCTAAATAGGATAAACAAATCCTACATCTAAGATTTTTTACAACTTAGTCTTGATAATGTCTTTAACTATAGGATACATTCATCGTTAGGGTTGGCAAATAGGTTTGCATTCTTCTTTAATGTACATGTGATACATGCATAAATCTTGGGGTATTCCTCTCATGTCATGGTAATCCCAAGTGAATGTTGTTGTGTGTTTTCTCAACATTGTAAGTAACTAAATTTCTTATTGGGGTGTTAAGGAGGTGATAATGTTGAGAGGTTTTTTTGGTATAATGTCTACTTGCTTTGTTAAAGAAAGCATGGTTTCTACGTTGGTGATTAAAGGAGCATAACTACATTCATGGGGAAGCAACTGATGGAATGTCCAAATGTCTTTTGTATTTTTAGCAAGATCATTCTTAGGAAAAGTATTTTGAAGAGGGCATGGTGTACATTCCAACATGTTTATGACTACAGGATCCTGTTGATAGGTATTTTGTAAGATACTAGTAAGGACAATGTCTTATTATTGTGCTTGTAGAGCTAGACTTCGATCAATTATGTAGAGTGTTTACAAGGAGACAAATTCCTCAAAGTCATTAATCCAAGGGGTTGGGCCATCATTCTGGGAAGGTTGGGATGGTGAATAAAGAACCAGTTTCTTGGTGTCATTTTCATTGAAAATTAGTATTTTTCATAACCTACAACCATTAAAAGCATCAATAGTGGCCAACCATGGGTGGATAAGGATGAGAGAATAACCCCCAAGTTGATTTTTGGATATAGGATAATAAAGTCTATTGGATATTACCAAGAGTCCACTGTGATAACGAAGTCCTCAATAATCCCCTCAGGCTTAACAATTGATCTGTGGACCATCTAGAGGATGGTGGGTGTTGGACAGAGAGTTTTGAGTTTTAATATTACATGGTCTCCATGGTCATCACTTTGATGGCTGCACCCAAGTCAATTAAAGTATTAGATATTTTTGGCCATGGATGCTAACATTAAGTACATGACTTCCAAGATCAAAATATTTGGGGAGAACTATATTTCCTAACATATTATTTGTTAATTGGCTAATGGCCTAGACTATTTTAGGATCCTTCTTCTTTCTTCTCAAATTTTTCAAACATAACTCTCTAATAGCCTTATTTTAGATAGAAACATACTTTATTACTTGAAAGAGTGGGATTTTTATGCACACATTCCTAATTTGTCTTAAGATATCAAATTCAAGATCTGGTTCAGGATGTGATATGTTCAATATCTCTAGTAAAAGAGGATTATCATACTCTTTTTTATTTTTAGATTGACTTGGCTCAGGATTGACCATGGGCAACTATGGATTAGTATAGAGTGGGGCTAGTCAAAAGTGTTCTATGATTATGGGCAAGGTGGGTTGTGGAAGAACATGACTTGAACGAAGTTAAACTTGATTAATATCCAAGGTGTATGTTGGATATTGTATTATTTCAATGGATTGTGTTGGTTGAACCAACTTATAGATAGGATTAGGGATGGGTCAAGTGGGTAATTGAGTGTTTGTATTTAAGGTCTGTTGTTGTGGTTTTTGCATTTGCTAGGAAAATTCTTGATTACCTTTCTATTGTTTTTGATATGGATTAGAGGAAAAGAACCATTGTTGGTTTTAGAATTGCCTAGATTGAGGTTGTTGTCCATTCTATTACATCCATAATTAACTCTGGGGTAACTACCAATTTGTTTGGGACAAAATTTGATTGGGTATATTCATCTAAGAATCATATTAAGGATTATTTAAGAATTGAGAATTTATAAACATAGAGTTTGATGGCATACCTGATCTTTGTACCCATGGTTTTTGTTGAGCCATAAAAAATACTTGATTCTCATAATCTCTTATGGCATGTAGCTCCATTATTTCAAGACTCTCCTCAGTTATGTTGGCTACCTAATCTTTCATAGAATGGCATGTACAATCTACCTTCTTCTTTCTACATTTAAGGCAATAAGAGATTAAGGTTGTCTCAGTTTCTTCTTGCTTCCTTCGTGTATGTAATGTATCAAGTTGAGTAGCTAGGTGGCTGATAATGTCTTGCTTTATGTCTTAGAGCACGTTACTAACTTCACCTTTAGACAATCTTGTTGTACATGTTGCAAGAAGGGTTCTAACCCTACTTTTGATCATGGTTGATCTAGAGTAGTTTGTACATAGAATTTTTAGTTCATCAAAGGATAATGTAGAAACATCACCACTAGACATTAGATCTAGTGCCTCTATACAATCATCTCTAATCCCCTTTAGGAATATTAGCTTGACTGATTCTTTCTCCATTGTAGTCTATTTGAATTTTTGAAAACTAAACAAAAATATTTTCATATATTCTTCTAATGACTCATCATCATCTTGTGTCATTCAAAATATTTCATCTCTCCTATAGTTACTACCCCTACAATAGTCTTGGTATTTTGTTAGAAACCTCTACTTCATTTATTCCCAATTAGAAATGGCATCCTTTCCAAGTCCCATAAACCATCTAAGTGTTGCATCCTTGAGTGTTGCTAGAAATAATTTAAGTTTCTGAGCATCTTGATTATAATCATAGTTATGGCATAATATGTTGAACTTAAAAAGAAATATGTCTAGATCCTTAGATGTTTTTTCCCTAAACGTAGGGAGGGCAGAGTGAGGAATATTCTTCATGGGTGCATTTTCATTAGGAATAAGGATAGGAAATTTAAAAGTAACAGACTTATTAGTAGTGTTTTCTTCCTGATGATCCTCCATGAATATTCTTTGTGTTGGTAGACCGAAAGTTGTTGCTACCCACCGCTCATAATTCATATCAATTCTTTTATTTCCTAGGGTGTAGAATATGAAGAATTTATTTTTTTTCTTATAAAAGTATGGCTTCCTATATAATGGGATGGTGTGGAGGTTTCATAAGATTCAACTTGTATCTCGACAAAGAGTCTTTCTTGTCAAGTTGGTACCAACCTGGTCAACCTGCTCAACCTACATTGATACCAACTGTCAGGATCTTGCTCCTCAATTAGAGCACATATGATTACCTCTTGTATTAGCAAATAAACACAGAATTTAACCAGAATGAATAAGTAACTAGAAATATGAAACAACATAGGGTATGAGAGACAATACACAATTATAGTAATAATCACTCAGAAGAAAATACAATAAAGAAGATGCCACTTCTTCTTCCACCTCAAAGGCTTACCACACCTCAAGGACTTCTTCCCTCTCTCTCTCGGTCTCAACACACAACTCAAATATAGAGTTGTTGTTCACCTCCACCAGTCAGTAACAACGCTGCCAGTACACCAAGTACACAATCATACTCCAAGTAGATCTCCTGCTCTTTGCTGCCACCTGCAAATCACCAGACCTTACTCACCATTGTAGATCTCCAAATGTGGTCCTGCACACCTGCTGACCAAGATCATACATACATGAAGAACCCTTCTGATTCTCCAAAATAGCACCCACACTTGGTACTATGGCAATAGGAGGAACACACCATTCCTCTCCTCTCTCTGAAGGAGCTTATTTTGCTCTCTTACTCTCTAGCACTAATTTACAATACAACCCATGAGTCTATTATATAGATCTCATGCTTACAATAATTAGACTATCTTAATTACAATAATTAGACACGTAACTCAAGACTATAATTAGCCTTTAACATGCAAACTGACAATCCAAAAATAGACTCTCTAGAATCCGCATGCAAACTGCATGTTCACACACAGGTTTCCAATGTCAGCTCCTCCTGACCGATGTCGATTGACTTGTAACCGATGTCGGTTGCTTTTGCACTACTATCTGACCAATGTCAGTTGATCAAATCGATGTCGGTTGCCCTGTAACTCTTTCTGCAACCTCTAAAACCTCTGTAACTCTTCCTATTTGCATCCTAGTGAAGCTTTTAGCTCCATAACCTAATAATCTCCAACTTGGAGATAAACAACTGCACCTATACTTGTACCTGTACACTGTCTAATTTATTCCCTGGCTTGTATCCCTCTTCAAGATCAATCCTGAAGACCAACCATCACACAACCTGTGATGCTACACCTGTCATCCAAGTAACCTGCCACATCCGAACCTACAAACCCATGTAGTGAAGACCTTCACCCTGCATAACATGAATCCCTACTGTTGGTCCCTCTCAGATACCTGAGAATCCACTGAATTGCCCTTCAGTACTCCTTCCTCGAATTGGCTCCAAACTTTTTGACAACTCCCACTGCTTGGGAAAACTCAGGCCTACACTAGACCTCATGTGATTTCGAACACTGTTCTAAGCTAAGCTTGAACTGTCCAACCCTTGGTGTGCTTACCGATTCTGCATCCTGCATCTTGAACCTTGCCAACACCTTCTTCACATCAGCTTCCACTAGAGACAAAATCTCTGTCTCTTATGCCAAAGAATTTTGCTGCTCCAAATTCTTCATGACATACCTCTGAACTAACCTTACTATTAGCTTAGCAAATCCCTATATGTACAAATCTGCTAGCATATCACCCACATACAGTAAAAGGATAATGTTGTGACCATCATCCACCTAGTAAGTCAAACACAATGGTTACACTGACATTGATTGAAGCCCTGCTTTGTCATCCACCTATCAAAACGTGTACCACTGTCTTACAACTTCCTTAAGACCATATACCTTGGCCTTCCGTCTCACGTATCCATCCACTCTCTTCTTCAACTTGGGAATCCATCCATTTTTTAGTTGACAACTCCACCAACAAACTCTTGTTTGGTTCTTCTTTAAGGACTCACACTCCTCATCCATGCCAAGCTCCCACTGTTTTTGGATTCTACCTGCATTACCTCTTCACATCTTCTTGGTCCTCGACCATTAGTAAGCAACTAGTAAGAAGGTGAACAATGAATATGAGGTCCACTTACCCTTTCAATCCTCAATATGAGTGTTTGAGACCTTTTTGATAGCTTGCTATCCGCCCACCATCCGTTCCAGTGATCGATCTCGGCCATCTCCCAGTCTGCACCCGATCGATGTCGGTTTCCTGCACTAACCCTGTCTGTCGACGTTGGTTTCCTGACCGACACTGGTGTACCTACTACCAACGTCAGTTGCTGTGTGACCGATGCTAGTACATGTGTTCACCTGTGAGTGATAACTTTTTACCCGTGAGCTCTTTTTGGATCAAAACCCTGTTCAAATCAACACAGCCCTGCTCAGAATAATTCAGTCCCCTCATCTGATCTCTGTCCGTCATCTCCTCCATGAACACCAAGGCTTTCCAGTTCTTAATTTTGTCAAATATATCTGTCTTTCACTTAAGAACATGCATTCCCCTCCTACATATGTGACCAAGCCTACAAAGCCACATCTCTGCAATAGAAGGTGAATCAGTAATATATGTAGATAGATAAAGGATACCTACTTTCTTACCACCGTCTAATTCAAGTGCATCCACTGTGAGAGTTATTGTGCATCTCCCATCACCTAATTTTCCTAAAGAAATTAGACTCATCTCCAAGACTGGTACCTGCATGACCTCCTTCAACACCTGGGTGTTATCTGTCTGCATTTTCAGCTTCACTTCCCCTTTGCCAACAATCTGACAAGGATCACCAACCCCTAAATAAATCTCTCCAAAGTCTCCAAAGACATACCCATGAAAAGATGCTCTATTTTGGGTTGCATGGAAAGATGCAAAAGAATCTGTAAACCAAGATTCTACTTTATCTAGAGCAACCTGTGCAACATCACCTGCAACATCTGCTTCTACACGTTGATCTTCTACCGACCAACAATCTCCCTTTACCTACTCTTTCTTTCCATCAATAAAACCATTCATGGTATTCAGTTTCTCCATTCATAGCTTACTTTCTTCTGCCATTGCCATACTCCCACTCAATCTGAAACCCCTGTGAGTGACCTGTAATCAACAAACACTAACCAGATCTGAAACCACCTGCTAGTAACCCAACCAAAAGCTCTGATACCAACTGTCAATCTCCCACTTGGAGATAAACAACTGCACCTATACCCATACCAGTACTTTGTCTAATCTGCATCCCAGCTTGTATTCCTCTTCAAGCTCAATCTTGAAGACTACCCACCACACTCCTTATGGTGCTACACTTGTGCCTGAATTTCTTCATTCTCAGCTTACCTTCTTCTGTCGTTGTTATACTCCCACTCAATCAGAAACCCCTGTGAGTAACCTGTAATCAACAAACCACTAACCAGATCTGGGCCATCTGTTAGTCAAACTCGCTCTGAAAATATCCAACCTCGCTCTGATACCACTTGTCAAGTTGGTACCAACCTGCTCAACCTGCTCAAACTGCTTTGATACCAACTGCCAGGATCTTGTTCCTTAATTAGAGCACATATGATTACCTCTTGTATTAGCAACTAAACATAGAATTTAACCAGAATGAATAAGTAACTAGAAATATGAAACAACACAGGGTATGAGAGACAATACACAATTGTATTAATAATCACTCAGAAGAAAATACAATAAAGAAGATGCCCTTTCTTCTTCCACCTCAAAGGCTTGCCACACCTCAAGGACTTCTTCCCTCTCTCTCTCGATCTCAACACACAACTCAAATATAGAGTTGTTGTTCACCTCCACCAGTCAGTAACAACGCTGCCAGTACACCAAGTACACAATTGTACTCCAAGTAGATCTCCTGCTCTCTACTGCCACCTACAAATCACCAGACCTTACTCACCATTGTAGATCTCCAAACGTGGTCCTGCACACCTGCTGACCAAGATCATACATACACAAAGAACCCTTCTAATTCTCCAAACTAGCACCCACACTTGGTAATGTGGCACTAGGAGGAACACACCATTGCTCTCCTCTCTCTGAAGGAGCTTATTTTGCTCTCTTACTCTCTAGCACTAATTTACAATACAACCCATGAGTCTATTATATAGATCTCATGCTTACAATAATTAGACTATCTTTTACAATAATTAGACATGCAACTCAAGACTATAATTAGCCTTTAACATGCAAACTGACAGTCCAAAAATAGACTCTCTGGAATCTACATGCAAACTGCATGTTCACACATAGGTTACTGACGTCGGCTCCTCCTGACCGATGTTGGCCAACTTGTAACCGACGTCAGTTGCTTTTGCACTGCTATCTGACCGATGTCAATTGATCAGACCGACGTCAGTTGCCCTGCAACTCATTTTGCAACTCTTTGCAATCTCTGCAACCTGGTGAAGCTTTTAGCTGCACAACCTAACATTTCTAAATTAGAACATTTTATTGGCCTGGTGTTTCTTCTAGGAGCAAGAATAACCTTGAATGCCTCTTTAGAAAGAAATTTGGGAGATGGAGGAAAGTAAACTTCAGATTCTTGAGTATGAGGTGATAAAGTGGGAATTCTCAAAGGTGGTACATGTGGGTCTCTTTCAGGGGTATGAACCTCTTCAAGGTCTTCAACTTGTGCTACCAATCAAGCCAAAAAAATTTCCTTCTCTGTCTCTTCTATTAACAATTATGAGTGATCTTCAAGAATTCCTTCATGTTCCTTAGTTGTTTCAAGATAAATTTATGATCTTGCAACAATGGTTGATGATTCAGATAAAAATCTCCCTATATAGTCCCCTTCACTTTGTATGTATGTCAACCACTTTCCTTTTTAACTTTTTGCCCACCCTGCCTACACAAAGTTAGTAATATGTGGGTTTTGAAAATTTCCACTATCCTACTTACAAAAAGGAAAATTTAAACTATGAAATAAATAAATATTTAATCTAAAGAACAAAAATCTTTAGAAATAAAAATAATAAACATCTAGAAACAATTGCTATTAAGATTGAATATTATAAGTGTGTGACACCCTTCCTTGACAATAGTGCTAAAAATGACTAGCAGTTAATTTACAATCAGATATACTTATCTTGATCAAAATGAACATAGAGAGTTACCATAGACCTATACCTTCTACTTCATTTAAATGTCAGTTCGAGGATGTAGACTTGATAGGATGACATCACTATATGTGCACACTCAATCTTCTAATTTGACATTCTGCTAATTGTAATCTAAGATGTTAAAGTCATGCAATAAATGTAATGCTTGGAATTAAACATGAACATAATACTATTAAATAAAGGATTACACATTGGAAGCTTCTTTAAGCAATTCTAAGCAAGAATGTAAATCACACAATTCAGAAATAAAACACACAATGCATAAAAAAACCAAATAACATCTTAGCTATTTAAATGGGTTAGATTATTGTTGCAAGGATTCCAAAGGGGACCCTTCATCCTTCTGAATCTAGCGTCAATCATTCCTATCTCAACACTAAATTAAACTCAGAAATGCTTGTTCATATTAATAAACAATGTAGCAATGAATTGTTGTAGGAAATTATAATAACAGCTACTTGACAAAATGTAATTCTGATAATTCTCTAATCAATATCTACTACTCTTTCAACCTTGTTGTTACACACATACTATAGAGGAGATATACAAAACAATATATATTCTAATCTAAGAAACATTCAACTTAAGATAACTGAAATTGGATCCTTTTGCTAAATTAGCCTTTTATGTGAATTCTACAACATTGCTTTAGGACAACAAAGTTGTTTCATTCTTCAACCTCATCCTTATTTAGCTCCATGGAGGTTATAGCTGTTTTTGTGAGTTGGTTCAAAGAGGAATCAAAATTTGTTCATCTGCGACTTTGGTCATGCAGTGGCTATAGGATATGTCCATGTGATGACATTCCTTTGTTGTAAAATGTTATGTGTAATATACCTATTTCTCTAAAACATCCTTAAAACACATTATAGAAAAAGCATCCTATAGTATAAGATAACTATCATATATTTAATTCCAATACACAATTATAACTATTCAAAGAGTATGGAAACATAGTGCTATTTAAAAGATTATGGCTATTTGAGGAAGGAAAATTTATGGGAAAGTACTCAAAAGCATGGTAAACAAGAAGGATGAGTATGATAGATGAGGACAAGAATAGGACATTTATGGGGCTCATCAAGTGTAACTCTTGAATTGATTGATGCTTGTTGAAATGCTTTTGATAACATGAATAAATATTTACTGTAACCTCCTACTTTACAACCTATTACCAATGATCATCCTCTCATCTTGTGCATATATTTTACCTCAATCTCAATATGATGAGTTTGACAAGGAATACACCATTTACTAAATTATTAATGATTTGATTTATTATGAGACTTAATACAATAAGATGGAGCATTATTATATTTTTATCTATTTTTTTCACCAAAAAACTTTGGCATTACATTCTTTATTAGACGATATATGTCACTGTTCATTCAGATCACCTCCATAATTTCTTATCTAGGCCTTTTTTCCCTACAAAAATAATTGCAACCTAAATAAATACCTTAATGTAATTTTCCCTTAAGATTAATATTCAAAAATTAGTTAAGAGGTAAGTGATTTATAATAAGCTTTCCATCATAGCCCTTCTTGGAAAATGACATATTCATGATACCCTTTTTGATGAATACATCCTTTTTATCAAAAGCGATGACCATCATATATCCCTTAAAGACTTATTCCATAGTTTCACAATTGGTCTTGAATCCCAAGCCCTTGAAAATCTTAAATTTCAAGTATTTAAACTAATACCAACCCATACAACTAACAATAAAAAGCAAACCAAAGTCATTATTAAATTATATGAGGACACTTGGACACTCCACTTTGATGGAGCCAAATGCTTGCAAGGATTTGGGGATAAATGTATCATCTCTAATCCTTTTGGAAAGACATTCATCTATTTTTTTAAATTAAACTTAGATGTTACTAATAACATGGATGAATACAAAGATCTTATACTAGGTATGCAAGTATCCATTGACCTTTAATCTCTTACTTATATGCTTTAGGTGATTTTCAACTTATATGTTACCAAATTAATGGTGCCTACTAATGTAAAAGTAGGATCCTTATTAAAAATTGTTAAATGATTTGTATCCCTTAGTATCTAGGTAAAATCCCAAGAGAAAAAACATTGTCATTGATTCTCTTGCCTCATTGGCTTCCCTTTTTCACCTGCATAAAGCTTTATGTGATGATCAATTCCTCATTCACATGTGAATATAAACAAGTATCCTAACACCTAAGGATGATTATTTTATTTGTCACATCAAGGCAATCACTACTTTTAAAATCTCATGGTATGCAAACATCATCCAATTTTTACAAAATCATACTTGCCCTCTTGATGTTGGCTCTTATGAAAAGACTGCAATTCAAAAGAAAGCCTTTAAATTTATCCTTAAACATAACATACTTTACTATCATAACTTTTATGTCATTGTGCTTAAATGTATTATTAAATACGAGGTCTCTCCTCTTCCTCAACAAACACATGGGGTATTTGTAAAAGTCTTTTAGTGGACATGCTATAACATGAAAACTCCTACACATGGGTTATTATTGGCCAACACTTAAAAAAGATGACATAATATTTTATAATAAGTTTAATCCTTTACAATAACATGAAGATCATATTCATTCTCCTCTGGCCAAGATTCAAACACTTGAAACTCTTGGCCATTCTCTATGTGGGGATTAGATGTCATTGACAAGTTACCTCCATTGTAAGATGGCCATGTTTTTATCATCACTACCACTAAGTACTTTACAAAGTGGATAGAACAATATTGATTTCTAAATTTACTAGTGTTACTATATCCAAATTAATCCTTAAACCAAATCATTGTCACTTTAGAATTCCACACATCATCATATCTAAAAATGGTGGGAATTTCAATTAAAAAGCCATGAAAAAACTTCTCTCAAATTTTTAAGATTACCCACATATTTTCTACTTATTATAATCTAAATTGAAATGATCAAGCTAAAGCTACCAATAATATACTTAACATGATTCATATCTTTCCACATTGATTGGCATCTCAAGCTCTCTCCTACACTTTGGGCTTATTGCACTAATATATATGCTGCCAGTGGAGTAATTCCTTTCTCTCTAGTCTATGAATATAAGGTCATCTTTAGAAGTGGAGTTGCCTTTGTTTAAAATTCCTCTTCATGGTAATATCCTAAATGAATATCTCTGTGAATCCCATATTCATGCTTTAGATCTCACTGATGAGAGATGCATGAGTGCTTTATAACACAATCAATAATACAAAAACTAAATCACTAAGCAACACAACAATAAAATCAAACCTATAAAATTTGATGTCAATAATTTAGTGTTAAAATTGCATTACATACTTGATAAAGAGGGTAAATATTCCCAAATTTATGGGGTCCTTTAATTATCAAAGACACCCTTGAAACTAACACTTATAGATTGCAAACTAACAAAGCACACATGTTCAAAGAGCCAACCAACATATAATTCTTTAAAAATTATTATGCTTGACATTTATCCTTCATAATTTTATTTTCATCATGATTTTAATTTTGTGTACATATCCCATGTTTGTTTATATTTATTTATTTTATTTTAGGCTGACATTTCTTGCAGGTTTTTCTAACTCTTTTTTATTGCATCTTGATTTCATTTATCTCAGGGTTTCTTATTACCTACCTTAGGTGCATCTCTAGGTTACCCTCATCCTTTATTACATCCTTTGTTTTAAAATCCTATCACCTCATTATGTATATGCCTTCAATATATCTCATGTATATTCCTCTTGAATTATCATTTTATGAGTTGCATGGTAAGACCTTAGGGAATACAACCACAATCTCTTCACAAATGCCCAACCTGTACTCTCTTCACCTTCGGGATATTTTATTATATTATTATATTTACCTCAGGAATTCCTACTATTTTTTACACCTTTTATCCTTGTGTAATCACCTAAAAGTGGCATTTGAGTGTTAAGAATGCTACTTGAGACAACCTTTTCCTAGCTTAGCCCTAGACCTATCCTAAAGCTATTATCACACTTTTACAGCCTTTGTGTAGACCCCAAGAATCCCTAATTAACTTAAATATAGTTTTAGACCCTCATTTCCCAATCTTGGCCCTTCATGCCTAGTAGCCTACCAGCTGGACATTAGCGCCATAATAAGGACACAAGAACCATGTGGTGCTAGTGTACCCAAAATGGTGCTAATGCATTTTTCCATATCTTTCTCGAATGAATATATTTTTAAAATTAAAATCCTCCTAGGGTCAACTTAAGCATATTTTATTATCTGCATAAGCTACATAACACTATAAATTCATGACTTTTAGACCTTTATGCACTAGATGGAAATTAGATGCAAAATACCTATTCAAACATGAAACAAGTTGAGAAAAATCAAAGATATCAATCCCTATTCTACCCTACTTCTACATACTACCATCTATAGCTACACTAAGCTCAATTTTTCTATATTTCCAATCGAAAACACACTCAAGGCATTCAATACCACTATCATTCTAGCATCACTTACACTTGCACCAACACTTAGGTGGAGAGAACTACATTGGGCTTTATCCCTCCTTGAAGTATTGGTATAAACAACACTCTTCATAGTGGGGTGTTGACGATGTCCAACCTATCCTACTAATGAACACACTTTTTATCTCATGCCTTACTTGCAAGGAAGAATAGGTTTTGCATCATAAATCAACTATTATAGGCACAATACATAGTTTTATATTTTGTGCATGTAGGAATAAAACCCAAAAACATAGGTGCAAGGGCACACAGAAGTTTAAAGCAGTCCTACATAGAGGACACTGACACCATTTTTAGGACACTAGAGCCATGTGAGACTACTAAATAGGAGGGGTTTTAACACAGGGACAAGTTGATGACACTCAAACCTACTCTAATCTCAGTTTCCAACACTCAAATCATCTATATCAGGGATTTTCTAGATAATTCTTTATTTGCATATATTTATTACTATTTTTAGAAAGTCAAAGCTAGTCAAAATTATAACAAATTAGTGGTTATTTTATGCATATTATTTCATTGATTTAGACTACTCAACCTTATAACCAAACATAAGATTTACATTAGTAAAACCCTAAAAGATTAAAATATTTGGTGAACCTGACATATTTTGAATATTGCTTAAAACCCCTAGTTTTACATAGGGTTTACTTTATTCTAATTTTTTTACACTAAATTAGGGTTATAAACTTCTATTTTTCTAAATTTTTGGCATAATCTAGCTCATTTAATCAACCCTAAATTAGGGTTTCATTTATTTAATGTAATTTAAATTTTTATACAAACTCTAACCCTAGATAACCCTAGGGTTTTTATTTATAGAATTTAAATTTTAGATCTATATATCTTTTGATTTGTATTTCATATAATCATGATCACAGTGTTAGAATAAATTAATCACTTTTTGTTGCAAAGATTAATACTTTCATTTACATGTTTATTCCCTTTAATTCAGAATAAACTTAGAAAAGACATAAACACATGTATAGATTATGCTTTATATCAATTGAAATATGTCATATCTCATAGCATGCTATCTTTCTCTTGTGTGGAATCCAAACCCATACACACATAAAGTATTTAACACATAAGCTAACAACTATGTTTCAAGTCTCAATGTCATATCTTATTCATAGGAAAGAATATCCTTCTCCTCTTCATCTCCATGACGGGAATATCTACTTTCCCTCTAACTAGGTCCATGTTATAATTCCTCCATGAGATGAAGAAACTTATTCTACTATCACTATTCCCCATACTTAGCCTATTCACACCTCTTCCCTATAGGGTGTGTGCCTACATGTTCATTTAGAAACAATTAGGGTTTGCACTTGTGAGACTCTATGTGATCAAATTATTAGTATTAACAAGATAATTGAAGGTTTACAAAATTAGAATCAAATATTACATGAAAATATTACAACATTGAAAAATCAATATACAATAAAAAGGCCTCTAGGGCACAATAGTGTAAATCATGTATATGCATCTTTACCTAGTCAAGTTATGGAAAACAATGTTACATATCAAAACATGAAATCACAAAAAAAAATATGTACAACTAGTGATTCAAAAAGCATTCAAAGGTCAAATAAGAGTTCAAGTGAGGTATTAAGGGATATGATTAAAGCTAAGTTGATCAACCTACCCCATCTACACCTAATAAGGAAATCCAAATTTTATTGTTCATATCATAGAATGCATGGGTACCATATTGATTCATGTTTAGCATTGAAAAAAAATACACAATAGGTAATGGATACATATGACTCACACAATGACACATCATCCACACAACATGCAATGGCACATATAAAAATTAAAAAATGGTCCAATTCAAAAATAATACAAAAATGGTTACCAAAGCATAACTCAGAATAACAAAAGGTTCCAAAAACACAATCAGAACAATAAATAATACAACAAGCACAAGAAAAGCAAGTAAAAGAGGAAAATATACCTCTCCAAAATGAAACTCATTGCTCAAAATAGTATGATTTCAGCCATAAATATATATAATAATTTGATTATCATGGTTAAGGTTTGGGCACGTAGGCCCAAGACATCACTATTCCTACTCTAGTAGTTGATAATGTTGGTCAACAAGGTTTGGGATTTATTAAACATCCTAAGGCACATCATTCATAGATACAATTTATCAAGACAAAACATCCACACACATAGCACATGATACAAAAATAATGAGAATTTAAGTTGTAAATTCAAAATCATGTTAAACCAACAAACATTCTCAAAAAAGGCTTTCTAGCAAAAGAGCCTCCAAAACACCATATGTCTATAATAAGCACAGTTTCATAATCAATATTACAAAGCATAATTCATAAAGGTCAAATCCATATTATTCTCTCTAGCATTCTAGTTTATTATGATTTTGATGATGAATAATCCTCATATTGCTACTGCAACAAAATTCAACTACAACATAACATTCATATTGCATGAGAGATTATTGTTCATATTTTTGACATAAGTCACAGTGATAGTGAGTCTCCCATGGGACTCACCAGTTAGTATGATTTCACTTTTCTTGTACATATTTTCCCTCTCTTTTACTCTTTGTACATAGTTTATTTTCATTTTATTATACATAGATTATATCCAAAAAATATAAAAACAATATAACATGTCAAAAAAATAAAAACATTCAATATTACTCAGAAAACACAAAATTTATAAATTATATGCATTATTATATTTACAACTATTATATTTTTTAGACACTACATATGCTAGCTATCTTAGTATAGTCAGTTTTATTATACATACATGCTTCACTTGTTCTTGTCAAGTGCTTGCAGATTGATTATAGGACTCAGGTCCACTACATTGATCCAAACTTGCTATCATCTATCCATTAGGGGCGTATATACTAATTTAAGATTATTCATTTGACACATTCACCCACTTAGGGGCATGTTATACACAATTTTTATTACCAGATTCTATCTTTACATTCTTTGCATTCCAAATTTCACATTGTTATATCTTGATATTGATCCTTTCTACTCGTACTTAGATTTTTTTGCCAACTATCACTAGTTTAGACTCAACATATGTACATCCTAGCTCTTACATATATTTGTACTACATTCATGCATGATTTCATTTCTAATTTTCATAGTTTAGACTTGATAGTATTTTTTATGATTTTCTATTTGAGGGCATTTGAATATGACATTGTTATTTGGCTCTATGGCACTTCTATTAATATATTCCTTGGACATGTACTCATGTCCCTTCTGTGTGCTTTCCTGATTATATATGCAAACATTTGAACGTGTCTTTGTATACCTTATTTTCTCAGATTTAGTGACATGTGCCCATGTCCCTTGTATTGTGGCCCCTTGGCCTATTTTATGTGCCTCATGTGTTTTGTATGTATGCTTTCTTAGATGTGTCATAGCCATGACACTTGTCTTTACTTGTTACACACACCAGTTTTTGATACCATAAGGGATCTCATACATCTACCCTTCCTACTTGGGTGCCATGATGGACATCATGCCCCATTCCCCTAGGTAGCTACTCAGATTCATTGTTACATACATTGATTAAATCTATCTTGACACTCATGTGCAATTCTAGACTTACCATACATCTTACATTAAATACTTGTGCTCAAATTCTCTTACATTCTGATGTTATGTTTACACATTGTATTGGATTATGAGTCATTTATCACATATGCTCTGACTAACACACATCTTGTATAGCTATTTATTTTGAAGACAATTCTTACATAGGTTCAACAACTATTAGGTTGTGGAGCTAAAAGCTTCACCAGGATGCGAACAGAAGAAGTCACGGAGCTTGCAGAGAGTTGCAAAATCAGTTGCAAGGCAACCGACGTCGGTCTGATCAGCTGACATCGGTCAGATAGCAGCGAAGAACCAACCGGCGTCGATTATCAGTCGATCGACATCGGTCATAGAGGAGCCGACGTCAGTAGCCTGTACGTGAACATGCAGTTTACATGTTGATTCTGGAGAGTCTATTTTTGGACTGTTAGTTTGCATGTTAAAGGCTAGTCGTAGTCTTGAGTTGCGCATCTAATTATTGTAATTAAGATAGTCTAATTATTGTAAGCATGAGATCTATATATGGACTCATGGGTTGTATTGTAAATTTGTAGCTAGAGAGTAAGAGAGCAATAATATAAGCTCCTTCTGTGTATGAGGTGAGCAATGGTGTGTTCCTCCTAGTGCCATAGTACCAAGGTGGGTACTGGTTTGGAGAATCAGATGGGTTCTTCGTATTTGTATGATCTTGGTCAGCAGGTGAGCATGGCTTCTTTTAGAGATCTACAATGGTGAGTAAGGTCTAGTGATTTGCAGGTAGCAGTAGAGAGCAGGAGATCTACTTGGAGTATGGTTGTGTACTTGGTGTACTGGCAGTGTTGTTTCTGACTGGTAGAGGTGAACATCAATTCTGTATTGGAGTTGATTGTTAGGACACAGAGAGAGAGGGAAGCAGGTCTTGAGGTGTGGTGAGCCTTTGAGGAAGAAGAAGTGGCATCTTCTTTATTATATATTCTTCTAAGTGATTATTAATACAATTGTGTATTGTCTCTCATACTCCTGTGTTGTTTCATATTTCTAGTTACTTATTGATTATGGTTAAATTTTGTGTTTAGTTGCTAATACAAGAAGTAATCATATGTGCTCTATTGGTGGAGTAAGATCCTAACAAGTGGTATCAGAGCATGTTTATTTGTTCTAGGTTCCTGACAATTGGTATCAGAGCTTTTGGTTGGGTTGACTAACAGGTGGTTTTAGATCTGGTAGTGTTTGTTGATTACAGGTCACTCGCAGGGGTTTCAGATTGAGTGGGAGTATAGCAATGGCAGAAGAAAGTAAGCTACAAATGGAGAAACTGAATAGCACAAATGGTCTGATTGATGGAAAGAAAGAGCAGGTAAAAGGAGATTATTGGTCGGTAGAAGATCAGTGTGTAGAAGCAGATGTTGTAGGGGTCATTGCACAGGTTGCTCTGGATAAAGTAGAATCTTTGTTTACAGATTCTTTTGCCTCTTTCCATGTAGCCCAAAATAGAGCATCTTTTCATGGGTACGTCTTTGGAGACTTTGGAGAGATTTATTTAGGGGTTGGAGAGCCTTGTCAGATTATTGACAAAGGGGAAGTGAAGCTAAAATTGCAGATGGATGACACACAGTGGTTGAAGGAAGTCATACAGGTACCAGTCTTGGAGATTAGTCTAATTTCTTCAAGAAATTTGGGTGATGAGAGATGCACTATAACTCTCACAGCAGATGCACTTGAATTAGATGGTGGTAAGAAAGTAGGTATCCTTTATCTATCTACTTATATTATTGATTCACCTTTTGTTATAGAGATGTGGCTTTGTAGGCTTCGTCACATATGTAGGAGGGGAATGCATGTTCTTAAGCGAAAGACAGATGTTTTTGACAAGCTAAAGAACTGGAAAGCCTTGGTGTTCATGCAGGAGATGACAGACAGAGATCAGGTGAGGAGACTAAATTATTCTGAGTAGGGCTGTGTTGATTTGAATAGGATTTTGATCCATGGAGAGCTCGTAGGTAAACAATTATCACTCATAAGCAAACACAGGTACCGGCATCGGTTAGATAGTAACTAACGTCGGCAGAAGAAAGACCGACGTCAGTCATGAAGGAATCGACGTCAGCAAGAGGGACACCGGCATCAGCCAGGGAAACGACGTCGACAGTTAGGAACTGACATCGATCGGGAGCAAATTGGGAGATGGCCGAGATCGGTCACTGGAACGGATATTGGGTAGACAACAAGTTGTCAACAAGTCTCAAACGCTCATATTGAGGATTGAAAGGGTAAGTGAACCTCATATTCATTGTTCACCTTCTTTATATTGATTATTGATGGTCAAGAACCAAGAAAATAGAAGAAGCAATGCAGGTAAAATCTAGAAACAGTGGGAGCTTGGCATGGATGAGGAGTGTGAGTCCTTAGAGAAGAACCAAATAGGTATTTGTTGGTAGAGTTGTCAACTAGAAGTAAGCACTGAGAGATGGAATGGATTCCCAAGTTAAAGAAGAGAGTGGATGGATACGTGAGACAGAAGGCCAAGGTACATGGTCTTGAGGAAGCTGCAGGACAGTGGTACAGGTTTGACAGGTGGATGACTAAGCATGGCTTCAGTCAATGTCAGTGTAACTATTGTGTTTATCTTACCAAGTGGATGATGGTCGCAACATTATCTTGTTACTGTATGTGGGTGATTTGCTAGCAGGTTTGTACATATAGGGATTTACTGAGCTAAGGGTAAGGCTAGTTCAGAGGTTTGTCATGAAGAATTTGGAGTAGCAAAATTCTTTGGCATATGAGACATGGAGATTTTATCTCCAATGGGAGCTAGTGTGAAAATGGTGTTGGCAGGGTTCATGATGCAGGATGCAGAATCAGAAAGCACACCAAGGGCTGGACAGTTCAAGCTTAGCTTAGAACAGGGTTTGAAATCACATGAGGTCTAGTGTAGACCTGTATTTTCCCAAGCAGTGGGAGTTGTCAGGAAGTATGGAGCCAATTCAGGGAAGGAGTACTTGAGGGCAGTTCAGTGGATTCTCAGGTATCTAAGAGGGATCAGCAGTAGGGATTCTTGTTATGCAGGGTCAAGGTCTTCACTACATGGATATGTATGTTCGGATATGGCAGGTTACTTGAATGACAAGGGTAGCATCACAAGTTGTGTGGTGGTTGGTCTTCAGGATTGATCTTGAAGAGGGATACAAGCCAAGGAATAATTTAGACAGTGTATAAGTATAGGTACAGGTGTAGCTGTTTATCTCCAAGTGGGAGATTGTTAGGTTATGGAGCTAAAAGCTTCACCAGGATGCGAATAGAAGAAGTCACAGAGCTTGCAGAGGTTGCAGAGAGTTGCAGAATCAGTTGCAGGGCAACCGACGTCAGTCTGATCAGTCGACATTGATCAGATAGCAGCAAAGAACTAATCAGCATCGGTTACCAGTCGGCCGACATCGGTCATAGAAGAGCCGACGTCAGCAGCCTGTACGTGAACATGCAGTTTGGATGTTGATTCTGGAGAGTCTATTTTTGGACTGTTAGTTTGCATGTTAAAGGCTAGTCGTAGTCTTGAGTTGCGCATCTAATTATTGTAATTAAGATAGTCTAATTATTGTAAGCATGAGATCTATATATGGACTCATGGGCTGTATTGCAAATTTGTAGCTAGAGAGTAAGAGAGCAATATTATAAACTCCTTCTGTGTGTGAGGTGAGCAATGGTGTGTTCTTCCTAGTGCCACAACCAAGGTGGGTACTAGTTTGGAGAATCAGATGGGTTCTTCGTATTTGTATGATCTTGGTCAGCAGGTGAGCATGGCTTCTTTTGGAGATCTACAATGGTGAGTAAGGTCTAGTGATTTGCAGGTAGCAGTAGAGAGCAGGAGATCTACTTGGAGTATGGTTGTGTACTTGGTGTACTGGCAGCATTGTTTTTGACTGGTAGAGGTGAACATCAATTCTGTATTGGAGTTGATTATTGGGACCGAGAGAGAGAGGGAAGAAGGTCTTGAGGTGTGGCGAGCCTTTGAGGTGGAAGAAGAAGTGGCATCTTCTTTATTGTATATTCTTCTAAGTGATTATTAATACAATTGTGTATTGTCTCTCATATTCCTGTGTTGTTTCATATTTCTAGTTACTTATTGATTCTAGTTAAATTATGTGTTTAGTTGCTAATACAAGAAGTAATCATATGTGCTCTATTGGTGGAGCAAGATCCTGACAAGTGGTATCAGAGCATGTTTATTTGTCCTAGGTTCCTAACAACAACTACCCTTAAAAGAGGGGGAATTCACATGGGCTTGTCACAGAGATTAGGTTCCTATATTATATTCATAGAATATTTTTCAGTACATAGGCTCAATTTTAAAAAATCAAACACAGGTAAACATAGGAAAAGATAGTGACTCATAAAACAATGCAGTGACATAAAATTTAGCCCAGATAGACATTAATGCCTAAATAGGGACACTAGCACCACATGACACTATATTTTTAACATGTGGTGTTAATGTCTAGTAGCCCCATTTTTAGGATAATTTAGATTGGATAGAATAGCATAATAGGTATAGTACATGTTTGCATAGATTTAGCTACAAGTTTGACAGTTATACTCAAATTTTGCTCAAATTTAGACAAGCTCAACACATATTATTATCATTTGCTCAGAATGGAGGCATCATGCATGGTATGATCATTCCCATATTTAGTTCAAATACTGAGATATAATCATTACAACTTAGTCTAGAATTAGTATACTCAAACATTAGATTGGGGGCATGTGCATGGCACATCATTTTCATATGCTCAATTACACATAGGTTGATTAGATGGAATGGTAAACTTCATGTCATTCTCTATGTTGTATACACTTGACATCATATTCTAGGTTGTCATCATTTTCATATCTTACTCCATCTATAGTGGTTAGAATTCGTGACTGGCTCAGAGTTACCTAATGTACCTAAATGGTCACAGAGCCAACATTCACAATTAGATATACTCAGTTAGATATTTACAACACTTTGTGCAATTCAGTTTCATATGCATCTACTACACATGGGTGGTAACGATAGATTCATAGCCTACTTGATTTCTTAAGCCACCCACATGAGAGGGTTGGACACACTTTAAGTCCAATCCAAGCTATTCATAGGTCATGATTCACCAAGTAGGGGTGGACAATGATGGAGTCAAAATCAGATTGAGTTCTTGAGCCACCCATACATGAGGATTGAGCAAGCTATCAACTCATTCCAAGATATTCAATGATTTGATCATTACACACACACACACACACACACACACACACACACACACACACACACACACACACACACACACACACACACACACACACACAGGTTGTCACTAGGTTCATGCATTAGTTTGCATACCCAATGAGGTGTGTTTATTCTTTTCCTCTTTCCCATCTCTTTACTTAGTTTTACTCAGTTACTTCTTTATTCAACATAGTCTTTTAATTTTGATATTTCTTAAGTAAGGACTGATTTATGCACATTTCATTTTTCGGTCATGCTTTAGATCATGCTTCACATACGCAGACCTAGCTTTACATACCCAGACTAAGATTCATGGGCTTCACTTCCTAGGTAAGTCTAGGTACGCTTCTTTTTCCTTTATACTAGTCATTTTGCTTTGTTTCTTTTTTATCATAAAGGGGGGCAAATGTAATCATCTAAAAGTGGTATTTGAGTGCTAAGAGTGCTAATTGAGATAAACTTTTCCTAGCTTAGACCTATACCTATCTTATAGCCTATTATCACACTTTTTCAGTAATTATGCATACCACAAGTGTCCCTAGTCAACTTAAACATAGTCTTAGACCCTCATTTCCCAATCCTGACCCTTCATGCCCAATAACCTACCAACTGGACATTAGCACACATTAAGGACACTAGAGCCACATGGCACTAGTGTCCCCAAAATGGTGCTAATGTCCTCGACCATATCTTTCTTAAATGGATATATTTTTAAAATTAAAACCCTCTTAAGGTTGGCCTAAACATCTTTTATTATCCACACAAGTTATAAAACATTATAAATACATGACTTTTAGACCTCTATCCACTATATAGAAATTAGATGCAAAATACCTATTCAAACACAAAATAAGTTGACGAAAATCAAGGTTATCAATTCATATTCTACCCTAATTCTGCATACTACCATCTACAACTACCTTAAGCTCAGATTTTCCAAATTTCCAATCTCAAACACAAGCAAAGAATTCAAGACCACTATCATTCTAGCATCACTTGAACTTATACCAACACTTAGGTAAGGAAAACTACATTGGGTTTGATCCCTCCTTAGATTATTGGTATGTAGGCAACTCTCTTCACATTGGGGTGTTGAAGATGTCTAGCTTATCCTACTAATGAACACACTTTTTAGGTTATACCTTACTTACAAGGAGGATTAGGGTTTGCATCATGAATCAACTATTATAGGTATAATATAGAGTTTCAAACTTCATGCTCAAAAAAATATAACCCAAAAACACAGGTGCAGGTGCACCCAGAAGTTTAGAGTAGTTCTGTACAAAGGATAATAGTGCCATTTTTAGGACACTAGAGCCACATGGTGCTACTGTCTAAGTGTGGCACTATTGTTTAGGAGGGGTTATGACATAAGGATCTAGTTGATAACACTCAAACCTATTCTAATCTTAGTTTCCAACATTTAAATCATCCATATTAGGCATTTTCCAAATAAGTATTTATTGGTATATATTTATTACTATATTTAGGAAGCCAAAGCTAGTCAAAATCTATAATAAATCAGTATTTATTTTATGCATATTATTTCACTGGTTTAGACTATTCATCTCTTTAATCAAGCATATGATTTACATTATTAAAACCCTAAAAGGTTAAAACACCTTGTCGCTACCTTTCTTTCATTTAGGAATCTTTTATTACATGTATTTTTGTTGCTCTTGGATGTTTAGTTTGTGAATTCTATGGTAAAACTTTGGGGTATATAACCAAGCCCTCCTCATAAGTGCCCATCCTTTATTACCTTTACCTCATATTACCTCTCCCAACCATAGTTAGATGTTTTCTTAGAAAATTAAGGCAATGTTCAAGAGTCATTTTTTATCAGTTTGATTCAGTTATATTCTCTTGAGAAAAAATTATTACAGTCTACCTACATGTTTCTCATCTATATTTTACCCTCTCTTCTGTGAAATTCTCAACCCTATATGTTATTATATCATTATCAATTTATATATATATTTTGTGATTTGGGCAACCCAATCATTTTCAAAGTCATCTTTAATTTCCCTATTTTCCAACTCCTTTTATACACACCATAGTTTTATACACACCATAGACAATTTCAATATTCCACTATTTTCAAAGGTGCAAAACTAGGAGTATATAAGCTTATTAGTATCTAGGTTATCATTTTTAGTAGCTAGGCATAAAATATCTTGTGTTAATCATATTAATCACCCATTGTTGGTATTATAAACATGCATAGAGGAAAAAAATAAAAAAATCCAAAAAAGTCAAAAGTGAAGATATCAAACAAAAAGGCAAAAAAAATGAAAAAACATAATTTCAAAGTGAAAAATATCTTTAAAAAATTAAAATCATACAAAACATACATGATCATGTCATTTGGCATTGCCCTATCTTAGGTGAAGTTCAAACTCCATAGCTAGCCACATTATAGAGCTAAGCTACATTGGAGGGTGGTAGGCCAGTAGAATGGGGTAGGAAGCTTTAAATATATCATTTAGTGCCACCTACTTTTTCATTATAGTACCTAATCCTCGCAATGACTGATGGATCCTTCAGGGTCTTAAGGAATGGGGAACATGTTGTGGGAAGGTAGGATCCTTTTAATTTCATGCATCTAGATTTCATGGAATGATCTTTATAATTCACTAGTTATCCCAAGCTTATGCTTGTTGAGTTATATTCTTTAGGGCCATTGATGTGGAAAACTTTGACTCTTTCCAAATTAATTAGATTATCTTGTTTGTAGTAAATATTGTGTTATCACTATTGTGGCACCCTCTTTTCCATAACTTCTATGTTTCCCATCGATGAATATAATTGTTTCTAAATCTCTCCCATCCTATATATATATATATATATATATATATATATATATATATATATATATATATATATATATATATATATATATATATATGTATGTATGTATATATAATTCTCCAAAAAAATTATACATGTTAGCACTAGATAGGTGTTAGTGTTCAAGGGTTCCCCTTTGAACTTGGCATGTTTGAATAGAAGTTGCATCTTTCAGTTGTTATGAGATGATCTCTTGGTGATTTCCCTATTTTTATATGATTTCTCTTAGATATATTTGGGACATTGATCTTTTATTTTTCATTTTTCATGTTGCTTGGACTTAAATCTATCCCTCCTTTATGGCTATATGGCCATGTTTCTTATTTTATGCTTTATTTTAATTTGTTCCATCTTCTCACTTGGGTTTTCTAAACCTAATTTAACCTTCCCTTTATAGATATTTGTTCCTTTTTATCTCCTTTATCTTTTTTAAGTCTTTGAGACCTAATTTCACATTTTACTTGTGGATTTTTTGGATTTCTTTACCTTTTCCCATCATTTCTTAGAGTTTTGCATACTTTTCTTTTTAGACTCCCCTATGTATGCCTACATTGATTTTATTTGTTTTGCACCATGTATATTTAGGATTTTCAAATGCAGTTTCTTCACCTATCATAATAAATATTAAGGTATTTTGATGCAATGTTATTAACAAGAAGGTAATTTGAGGTTTATAAGTGTTATTGTCAATTTAATTATTACATTAATCATAATTTCTATTGCATTGCTTTTACCTTTTGTGTTATTATGTTTCATCCCAAAGCACCATCCCTCATTACACTACTGTGATACATGATGAGATTTGGGTGGGGAATATATATACATTTATATTTTATTATTTTTGATAGTTTATTTTGTAGGACTCATCGATGCATATTTCTCCTTGACTGCATGTCCTAAGGAGTGTATAGGGATTGGGTTTGGGTCAGATTATGATACTTTATGAGATATTATTGTCATATGATCACCTATTATGCCTATTTACACTCATTACCTTGTTATCTAGTCATTATCACCTCGTTTAATGCTATGTTATCTATTTTCTACATCTTCTTCCTAGTTTTAGGTTTTCTCCTAACTCAATCCAAATCAAGTTAGTTCTATTTTGGCCCCTATGTTTACAACTATACTGGTCATGGCTGAAACAATTCATTTTTTTTCTTGCGTTCATTTCCAACTATATCTTCCCCACTCGATAGAGTTATTTTCCTTCATGTACTAACTCAACAAGCTGACATAGTACTATTTTTCATTATAATGATTATATTATATCGATCTAAATTGAGTCCATTTACATATTTGATAAGTCATTTTTAGGAGTTATATTTTTATATGTAGGGATCCTACATATCATTTTTATATGAAACATACTCCAATTTTCTCTATTTGCACATAAAAACCTATTGTTAGTAGAAGAAAATTAATTAGAATATTATAGTTTGCAATTATGGAGGTTTATGTTTGAATAAGGTATCAAGAGTTCTTGAGAAGGAATCTTAACCAAAAAGGTAAACCTAGTTCTTGGAGCCTCCAACTAAGGATACTTAGGCCTTCATCCTTACCTTTTGAGCCTTCACCCATAACATCTCTCATATAGTGCCACTTAATCCAAGGGGAGATTGATGCACTGAAAAGTAAGTATCTTTATCTCTAAAATATTTCTTCTATTTGGTTTATATGCATATAAACCAAAGTAATATGTTGTTGTCTCATTATCCATGCTTTACTTAGCTTATGTTACCTTTGCATGTCAATATATCCTTAGTTAATACCTCTTAGTTACAACCCTTATCTTAGATACCTCTTGGTTACCACCTAATGGAATTTATCTCTCTCTAGTTTACCTCTTACATATCAGATCTAGGTTGTCTTTGTTCACCAATTTCTTGCTTAGGCTTCATAATTATATCATCGATCTTCCTCTTTAAAAATTGATCTTGCTTATAGCCTCTTCTGCACTTTTCATTGTGGTCAACTATATGTATGTTGTAATTAGTATAGTCTTCTTCCTTTTTTATATATTAAAGGATAATTATATTGTTGGTCATATTCACCCTTCATACAATAAGGGAACCTAAATTTTGGATTTCTAAGAGGTTTTTAATAAAACATATAATAACTTTGTGGAAGCTAAGGTAATGTGGAGATGCCTTTTCCTTGTAAAAGATATAAATTGGCCATATTTTTTGATCAAGGGAGATTCTAAATTGATTATCGAGGCTTTAAAAATAAAATCAAGTAAGCATTAAAAACTAGCTTATGCCATTGAATTTTTTTTTAGATAGCATCTTAATTCACTTCATTGTTAATTATTCACATAATAAGTGATGGTAAAAAATTGGTTGATGATATGGAAAACCTTGAAATAGGTATTAATTTTTCAAATAATAATACTATGCATACATTAACTCATTATTCATGATTGTAAACCTAAATACAATATTGGAATTTAATCTCTAAGCATGTCTAAAATTATGACATAATATGTAATCCATGTCATTTAGTGCACTAGGAATATAATTGTGATATGATTGGCAGTTGGGAAATGTGGCAGGGGATACAAAAGAGAGATTTTATAACCACTATCACTCCTTGCATTGTCCTTTCTTGCATGTAGCAAGAAATATGGTGGGGATAAATAATCTTCTTAGGAATGTGATCCATTCCTTTTTCCTTTGCCTATATCTGATGATGGTTTTGGTTGTTTTGGTTATCGTCTATTTTGCTCTTTGTGGGTGGTTATTACTTTTGTTTTCTGGATGATTTATTTGAAAATATTTTACAATTTAGTTTGGGTTGTTTATCTTCCTTTTTGGTATAAAATTATGATATTGAAAATTTTGGTTGATCTAGATGGATTCCTAAATATCTTGTTATGTACTTCTTGCCTTATGCCCTTAATGTTTGTCATGTTTTTTTTTTAATAGTATCTATGAAAATTTTATGGATTGAGTTTTACATTAGAATGTATATTGCTCCTTACCTTAATTTTTTCATCTTGTCTATCATACTTAAGATATATGTTGTGATAGTGGAATGGTTCTAAAAGTTTGGATTAATTGTAATTGTTTTGAGAGGGACATCCTAGATGATTTCATACTTGTTTATGTTTTTCTTTCTCAATTTTTTTGTGCCAAGGTTTTTTTTGGAATTTTTACTCTATATGGATATGGAATTATATCTTAGATATAACCTTTATATACTTTCATTAATCCCCCACTAGTTTCATTTTGATCTTTTATACCTCCTAATAATTGGTGGTTTGTCCAATTTTTTTAGTGTTTGATAATGAGTCTAACAAGGTTTGATAAGTGGTTATGAATCTTTTTGACACATTAATATTAAGATATGTAAGGGAAAGACCTCTTATGACAATACATTCAAAGAGAAAACTTTTGAAATTGTGCACATATATTCTAAAAAATTATTTGCACTCCTCATTTATGGGTTTGGTTGATGATCTCAAACTCTAAAAACTATTGAACAATAGTTTCCTCTTAGAGAAGACACTTGGAATGACTAGAGAATAAGCCATGAAATTTTGGAAGGATAATTTTTTTAATGGAATTAAGGATGAATATTTGCTAAAGTGGATAACCATTTATTTATTTTAATCATAGATTGCTACCAAATTAGAGGGGGAATCTATTGACTATGTTTTTAATTGAAGAAGGATCCAAGTCAATCCACTCCCCAAGGATTGACACCCTTAAGGCAGCTCATATTATTAACGTTCAAATTATTTTTTCTATGCTAATAACACTCTTGTTATTCACAAGGATGTGAAATAATTGGGATTTAGTATTATATGTCTATTGGATCAAGTTTGTATGTTATTAAAGGGGAAGGATGTTAATGATATCACTTGGGGGAAGAAAATTGACACAATTTACTCTAATTTAGGCATCAATACTTCTTCATTTGCTTCTTCTCAGTTGATAGAGCCTCTGTGTGATCTTGTTTTAAAGGATGAAAAGATGAATCATGGGCCTATTGTTATGGTTTGAAACTTTAGCGAGGATACAAATGAATAAATGGTTGGGTTGCTTGTTTTTTACTTTTTATTTTTTATCTTATGAAACCTTCTTAGTAGAAAGGTGGTGAGATTCTATTCATGTACTTTCTTGATTAATTCAAGGTTTTTGATTACTTTATTATTAAATTAGAGAGGTTGTATTCCATTTTTTACCTTATCAAACAAAAATAAACCTTTCAACTTTTAATTTTCTCATTTTTTAAAGTATATGTAAATTTCTCTAATTTCCATAACTTTTATATGTGAATATGTAACTTTTTACAATTTGTTTTATATTTATAATTATTAAAACTTCCAACTCTTTGATATATTTATGAATCAACTATAAAAAATAGATTTTATCAATAAGCTAAAAAACACATTAGGGGATACTCCTCATATGTTTCCACATTCCTCCCCTCCCATTGAAAACACACTTCAAGTCATCCCTCTACTTATCTTACCATCATTACCATCATGTTGGAATGGATTTTCACCTTCATTTTCACAATTTTCACCCCCTTCAATTGTGGCACCAAACAATAACCTACCTTCATTTCACATTTCAACTTCATGAGATGTGAGATTTGATTATTATCTAACACCTCTCCACCTCACGTTAAACAAACATATACAAACACTGAGTGGGATATAAATATTTTTTATGGGTGGATCGATATACAAGGTCATGTTTTATCACCCACAACCACACCATCCATGTTGATCTTGAGGGGAACATAACGATGGACTGAATAACGTGTTTTTAGTATTTAAGTTCAAGGTGTGAATAATGTTTATCATTTAATATGTTTTATATGTGTAATCAATAAAGTATTAGCATATTTTGTTGAATGCAAGATTTATAGTGCCAAACGCAACACTTTGTTTAGGAAATTAAGAGATATATAGATTTTAAATAGCATTCAAGATATATTTTAAAGATCATTTGAGATAGATTTCAAGGCAACTTCCAAAAAAATAATAATCTACTTTGATTTTGAAGAGCATTCGAGATAGATTTTCGATGCTCTGGTCAATGAGGAAAAAGTATTTTTGAATTTAATAAATAATTTGTGTAATTATGTAATTTTCTACTATTTTATTATTTTATTATTTTTACTTGTTTTTTAAGTATAGATGGACCATATAAAAGTGAGGAAGGGATGCCCTCAAAATATAGAAGGAAAGATTGAAGAAAAAAAACATCAAAAAATTTTATAATGAAAGTGGAAAACTTTTAGGAGTTAAATTTTATTTTTGGTAATTTTTTTAATTTATGAAATTATATATATATATATATTCATTATATACATTTAAGAAGCATGTTTTAGAACAACAAAAAAATGTATCAAAATATCAGTCACTAATAGAAAAAATCTTATCAAGATCTCAATTTAATAATCATATCATCATATTGTTAATAAGGAACAACTTAATAAATAATTAACATTGATCACCATCAGTGCCCAAAAGGAGGCAATGATAGTTTGGCCACCTCTAGCATCCACAAGATCATTAGTGCCTTTTTTCAAAAAGTCATTCCAACTAAAATTATTAAATTAAAACCACATATCCCCATAAACTAACCATGAAAAAGGATTAAATATATATCCATCAACTGCTCTTGCTATACACATCACATACTTAATAGATAAAAATAATTGATTTTTTTTTCTTGATTACAAGATTACAACATTTTCATCAGATTCAATCAAATGAAAAACATGAACATTATCCCAGTTCCTTCCACTTTATTTCCACAATTTTATCACAGATGAAACCTTTTGGGTAAATCAAAAGAGTGATTATAAATAATGGTTTAGGATCTAATATTTGTATTCAAATATTTATTCAACAACTTGGTATAAATAAAGATTATTTGTGCAAATTAAATGTGACCATAAGAAGGATTGATAACCAAACTCTAGATTTTATTGGCATGATTGAATTTAAATTAGATTTAGGAAAACAAACATTAGATATTTTATTTTGTGTCATACCCAATAATGTAACTTAAAATATTTTGTTAAGGAATTTTTGGATTCATGGTATGAGTGATTTACCTTTTAATTTTCCTATGTGATTTAAGTTTCTACATGAAGGCAGTATTTGAAAAATCCCAATTGATGATAAGTATTTTCAATTTTGTAAAATAATTGAGCTTAAAATAACCTAATGCCTCATTTAGGTAGAAGTCAAGAGATAAATATTGAGCCTAAACATAATATTGCAATAGAACAAAATAACATTTAACTCTAGAAAATATAGCTCGACATTAAAGAATATAATGAGATTAATGATGGAACTAATAAAATTGATGAGAAATTGAATTTTTTTTCACTCCAATAGATTTAAGAGAGTAAAACTCATATATAAATATATTTGGTATTGGTTCTTTATACAAATCCTTAAATTTATAGAGGAATTGTTTTATTTTTAACATATACAAAATAAACAACAAATGAGAAAAACCAATGAAATATGATTGTTGTTTCACATAAAATGATAACCAAGGTCATAATCTCACACAAATTGAACTATACAATTATGCATTTGTATTGAGATGTGTAAAAAATATGGGATATAAAGGCAAATGACATATAAATATTAATAATGTATAAGAGAACCAATTAGTATGAGAGTTATTTTAAATAGGCAAAGATTTCGTTACAATGTTTAATAATATGTCTTCATTGCACATGCATGGTGAGATACATGATAATTTTGAGTATAATAGTGTGTGCATGGTTTTTCATAAAGATAAAAATGAATGTGCATTCAAGAATGTTTTCCCTTAAATGCTTGATTTCTCTAGAGAACATGAGGCACTAAATGTCGACACTTTCTTTAATTATGAATCTTTTTTTGAATAAATTAATGCATATTTACCTCCATGTTATTATAAGAATATATTTCATTTTTATTTGAATGAATGTTCTTACTTTGGTTCAAATAAGAACCTTCTCATTGTAGAAATGATGATATAGAACTTGATGATTTGAAATATTTGCCTAACTTACTTTGCACAAAAGATAAATCTACTTTGATCAATGAAGATATAATAAATTTAAATATTTGCACTCCCTAAAAATATAATTATTTTGAAACTTGGTGCTTCTCTAACTCTCAAAGAATAAAATATATATATATTGATTTATTGATTGAATATGGAGATGTTTTTGCATGGAATTATAATGATATGCTTGGTTTATCTACCAATAATGTTATGCATAATATTATTGTTCATACATGATAATTTTAAGTGTTTCAATTTTCAAGGTCTTGAAGACACAACCGTAAAAATGATGAAGAAATATGGCTCTTGGCGTCAACCTACTAGCATGATGCTTATCTTCCTAGAATCCCTCGATGCTTTATCTTCCTCTACAACTAGTTCTTTTGGGGAGATGACTATTCCAACTTCCTCTACTTATGCCCCTACACAACTAATAAATGTGAATGCCAGTGGTTTGGAGGTTTCCTTAACGGTCAAACTTAGGGGGTGATTTAGGTTAACCTTAGGGTTTTTTTGAGAGCATGTAATGGGATTTGTTAATAGTGACATGTCTCCTAGTGCTCTAGATTGTCTCTGCTATCCTTCAATTGTTGGCCTTGATTTTTCAAGTTAAGCTTTGGAAGGATTTAGGAAGGACAAGCCTAAAACCTTCTCTCAAGCAGTCTCTTAAGGGAAGTAGGTTGTATCTCCTATTTATAAGATCCTAGTAGTGGCAAAGAACACATTGATGATGTATTTTAAGGATGGTACTCTATAAGAGGTGCTTAGAAATGAGGTTTGGTTTGCCTCTTAGGGCTTAATTTGTAAATTTGAAAATTTTTGGTCGAGCCTTCTTACCCCTCACTAGTGTATCTCAGAATCATGGAAAACTTTATTAGAAGATAATTTGGAGATATACCCCTATGCTAGGGGATTTTTTATTGTACTTTTTAATAGCTTGGTAGATCATAATAAGGTGACTCTAGTAAAACCCTGGTCTTTGGATCATCATCTTCTCCTTCTAAAACCCTAGTTCCCTTCCTTCAATCCTCTACTCAAAATTTTTGTTATCAGGTTTGTTTACATTCAATTTCCCTATCTTCCACTTTAGTTTTTGGTCAAATCTAACCTAAAGGCCATTGGTGGTTCTCTTATAAATATGTTAGGGATTGATGCTTCTACTTCTATATTTTCCTGCACCACCTATGTGTAGATTCTTATTAGTTTAGAGTTATCTCCGGATCTCCCAGTAACCATTAAATTAAAGGTTAAAGATCGGTATTGGATTCAAACCCTTAACTATGAGGGTTTGCCTTTTATATGCCACAGGTGCTTTAAGCATGGCCATTTGCCTATTCTTACTCTTCTTCCAAGTATAAAGTGAACTCTTCTTAGTGTAAGGATGCAGTTGTTGATCACCTTTCAGTTTCTATTGTGATCCCTCATCCTAATCCTTTAAGTGATTGTGTTTTATGGTTCTCACAAAGTGGATCTTCAGGTTCTTAAATCTAGTGTTGTGATTTATTCTTTATCTGTTATTGAACGGTTTAACACAACTAATAGGTATGAATTTCTTGATGTTTTGAATATATCCAGTAAGTATGATGCTTTTGGAGGACTTCCAAATGGTAATCCCACATCTTTTAATGTGGATTCTAGTAGTTTGTGTGTTCTAAATAAGTGGACTATACTCTAGAAGAATAAAAAAGGGCAGTTTGCCTCATATTCACCTTATATGATTTTTTGCTCTCACCATAAAAGAGGGAAAGAAAGGCCTTCAAGTTTGGGTTTCTTGGCCTTTCCAAGTTCTTTCGCATGAAAATGGTGGCAATTTCTAGCCCTGAGGGATGAGAGTTTTCTATTGTATTTTGTATTTATTGGTGTATCAAGTATGTATGGGTGTCATTAGCCCTATTGGTTTATTTGTAATATTTTGAGCTTTTTTAGGTACTCCTTGGGGTTATTTATTCTCCCCTTGGTGGATTTGGGCTAGTTTAGCCAAGGTTTGACAACATCGTTCCCTCATGGGTTTTCATCTAAGACAAATAGGTGATGTTTTGGATACCCTTATTGTGGGTGAGGGACACTTAAATCCTCAATTATCTTAAAAAAAATTATCGTTCACACTGATTCTAAACTAGTGAAACAAAATATTAGAAAAATGCACCTAACATTATTTTTTTAGTTAAAGAATAAATTCAAAAATTGTTTGTTGTTGGATTTATTACACCAATTAATTATTCTGCACAAAATTTTCATTTTATAGCTATTATGAAGTAAATAAAGATGATTTTTCATTACCTAATATTGATATGATACTTACTTCTACAACTAAACATGTAATTTTTTCTTTTAGGGATGGATTTTATGGATATAATTAAATCAAAATTAAACCAAATGATCGACATAAGACTACTTTTACTATCCCTTAGACTATATTTTATTAAGTCTTTTAGACTAAATAATATAGGTACTAAAAGATTTATGATGTATATCTTCTATGATTACATATATGATATCCTTGAGGTCTATGTGGATGGAATCTTCTCTAAGTCAAAGAAAAGAAAGAATCATCTTCAAAACTTGAGAAAAATATTTGAACAATTAAGAGCTAATAAAATACATCTAAACTCTAAAAAATGTGTCTTTAATGTGACTTATAAAAAATATATATAGTTTTATTGTTTCTATAATATAATATTAGATCCTAATAAAGTGAATTTTATCATATATATATGCCTCTAATAAACCTAATAAATTAAGATTTTTTAAGGTAAATTATAATTCACTAGAAGAATTATTTCTTAATTCATTGATAGAATGCAACCTTTTACCAAGTTACTAAGAAAAGGCATGAAACTTAAATGGGGTTTATCATTTTAACTCACATGTTATGGTGCCGCTTATTTTAAGTAAATTTTTATTGCTTCACATTCTAGAATGGGTATTCTTTGGATGATTTTTTTTGGAAAAAAATGATGATGACAATAAGGAAAGGGAACATTATAACTTTGGCCTATTTTGAGATAAAATATACTTCAATTGAAAATTTATTCTTAGATGTTGTCGTTCAACAATGAAACTCTTGTGATTGTAAAAGTTAACCTTTTAAAATATATCATAAGTGGATTATGTTATAAATGGAGTTTTATTTTAAATGTGTTTTACATAAATAACTCAAAGGACATGTAATACCATGCAATTGTAAATTAAATAATAAGATGATGTTTAATTAGAATGAAAAATTTATTGATGAGTTTATTATGTATGAAGATGAAAATAAAATTAGGAAAATGTACTTTCATTGGCTCTAAGTGTGATTTATGTGTATGTGCAAGGGCAAAAATTGTTCTTATTAATTTTTAAGGTGAAATCATGGCATTATCATATAAATTGTATTTTTCATGTGCTAACACTATTAAAAATTATAAAAACTTCATATTGGGGCTCCTTACAACAAAAGTATTAAACATAAAATTTATTAAAGTTTACAGTATTCTAAACTTATGGAAATTACATGATGTGTACTTATCAAACCAAATAAGACAAGCTTGTTCCTTATAAAATTTTTATGTATGAGTTGATTTATGAATTTGAAATTGACATATTTCTAAAAAAATAATAAACATGTCAATGTTATGGTTAGTGTTGCTTCTTTAGTTCCCATTTATATCTATTACGATCATGTTATAATTTTTTATATTAAGAAGTTAGCATAAACTAATACTTAAATAGTAAGTATGAATATTTGTACGTATTTAAAATAAAAAGTGGTATAAAAAAATCATAATGGCATATATAAATTTACAATTATTTTTCAGAAATCATTTTACCTACACATTACTCAAGGATTGATAGGCAAAAACTAATAATAGATATAATTATATGTTATTGTTAGAAATATACTTCACTGAATATTTTATGGCCAATTAGTAAGAAGTATGTGGCATAAGGAAGCTAGAAATATATTACAAGAGATGCATGATAATAATTATGGTGGTTATTTCAATGAAAAACTAATTATGTAAAAGTTAATCACAATGAAATATTATTGGAATACAATGAAAATTTATTGTTATGAATATGTCAAAAATATGGTGAACTTAAGCATGCCTTTTATCAAGAATTACAACCTATTGTTACACCATGGACATTTTATATATGATTTGATTAGAATAATAAACTTTAAATATTAAAAAGGTCATGTACTTATTATTATAACTAAATAATACTTTACAAATAGGTAGAGGAAAATCCTCTCACAATAATTATAGGTTTATATATATAGGTTTTTATATATGTATGTTTATCATGGAAAGTGTTATCTTAAGCTTTGACTTGCCTTCTACTATAATTTTAGATAATGATACTTCTTTAAAAATAAAATAGTTAAAAATATTAATAAGTAAAAAATCAATAATAAATTTTCTACAAATTACCACTCATAAAAAAATGGAAAAGCTAAACCATTAAGCAAGATTATTGTAATTTATTTTATAAAGATAATGAATACAAAAAGAGATGATTTGCATAATTAATTGTATGTAGCTTCATGTGCATATAATTTATTTTATAGGGTTAAGAAAGATAAATAGAATCTTCTCCATATTGAATGGTTCATTTAGATCCATGACATCTCCACTCCAAATGGCATGAACATACTCCATGAGGGGCATAAGACCACATACTCATAGGGGTAGTTATTATTTGATTATTATGTTTTTTCATTATGACTATGCTACTTTTTTTAATAGTGATATATTTGATTGCACACACATTTTCTTGGAGATACACTCAAAGATTTAACTAAGAATTTGGTGTTATTCTTAGTCAACAATGTCGAAGACACTCTATAGAGCACTTGATGACTCCAAATGTTCAATTCACTATTTTAAGCAACTCAAGTGCCTAAAAATATGTCTTTCCACCCCCTATTCTATGAAAATACTACTGTTATACCCTCTTATCATCTGTATTAGGCCCAAAATACTCTTGGTTTTACCCAAAATTGGCCTGAACAAGCAAGATAATAGCCTCCCCATAGGGTTTGCCTCCCTCCCACCCAGTTCAACCCTTTTGACAGCCTACTCATGCTCCAAACCAACCTCATCAAAGCATCAAAGATATCCTAATAGACCTCAACCAACATATGAGGGAGACTAACAAGGAGCTAGAGAATGGTAGATGGCACGAGGAGCTCGCAATAAGTTTATCTTCGATAGCAGGAGAGAGAGATTCAAAGAAGATATGAGGAAGAATGCTTGGCTAGACAAATTACAGCCAAGGAAGAGAACATACACCAAGTACTTATGCAAACACAAGAAATTAAACCCAAAGCAATCCCTTTTATTCCCAACTTCAAACAAGATTCCCTTACAACTATAGGCCAATCTAAGAGGCAGGAAGCTTATGCATTCAAATTCCCTGGCTGTAAGTAAGATAAACCTCCTAAAATCTCAAGTGGGCCTCTCAATTTTAAAATACCAAGTTTTAGAGGCCCCCCTTCTCTGAGAAAGTCTATACCCATGCCAATTCAAAATTATGTTCTCCCTCAAGAGACTTAAGCCTAACCATGGCAACCTTCTTGGACCAAGCAACCTAATTTCAAGATGTCAGACTAGGTTAAGGCCACTCCTACTTAACCAATAGAAACCTCTTTCCCACCAACTGTCTCACTTTCTAAAGGAGGGATAGTTGTATGGATAACAAATGAAGATCATTCAAGCAAAGAAGAGGATACCTCAAGTCAAGAGGATAAGGAGATAATAATTAGCAACCCTATTTTTGTCATCAATCCAAAAAGGCCAGGCTTAGAACAATAGGTATAAAATCAATCTAGTTGGCTTAGTTTTGATCTCATGGAGGAAGCGGTCCCTGAGGATGAAGGGTTAAAATCCCTTCATGAGGAGGATTTTCAAACACTTAACCTATTGGAATGAGGAGGATTTTCAGACCCTTAACCTATTGGAGGAACTCCCTCCCTTCATTGAATAAAAAACAAGTGCACTTCCTCCTCCTCTAGAGGAGGAATCTAAGAAGGAGGGGGAAGTTGAGATTATTAGCTTATTTGGGGAGCTATCAATTTACATAATGGAAGAGGACCTTAAGGGTGAACAAAGTGGCAAAGGGGAGATTATGTTTCAAGAGGAACACCCTGATCATCCCAAAAGTAATTCTCAGACACTAGCAGGTGGCAAGGAGTTGTGGGACTTATTTAAGATTATGGAGGTAGGTTATATTCCTCTTTGAGGTAAATATGGTCTAGCTAGGGTCAAGGGGCATGATTTTATCAAACAAATCCAGAACTAAGGATTCAACGCTAATATGTTTGATATTTTCAAAGATGAATATCAACTCTTGGATAATCCCATACTTTATTGTGCCCCCTAAGAGGTAACACAAACATGTTTTGGTCTCGACCTCCCAAGAAGTATCACCCACTCACTCTTGAGGCCTATCTTAACATGCATCACAAGGACAAGGAGGAGGTCATAGTATCAAGTGTGCTTTATTTTTACCCTCCTAGGAACTTTATAGGGGAGTTTCCAAAGTACATGCTTAACTCAAAGGAATAACTACTGAATAAATAAATAAACCCACCCATTAAGGAGGAAGGACCTGAACATGTGTTCATTTTTGAGCCCCTCATTTTAGAAATTGGCAATTTGTATTTCCATTTTGGAAAGTAAGTCTTTGCATGTATGTTCCTTGCATTTGGTAATAGACTTGCACATAATAAAAATGACCTTGGAGGATTTTGTTTTGACCCAAGAGACCAAGGACCTTGTTTTCATTTTGTACATTGTAGATTAGTTGTTTTTCTTTTCCCTAAGTGCATGCATGCACATATAGGTAGTCATAAGTTAACTTGTTGTTTCCTTTTCCCTAAGTGATTTGCACACTTGTCATTCCATGTTTTCTCTATATTTATGAGGTAGGCTCAGTTCTTCAGCATAGGTCCAAGCATTATTAGGTGAGTAACATGTGTAGGAGCACATAATGAGAGGGAGAGATAATTCCTACACATATGAAGCTGAAGTAGAGCTCTTGCACATGCAAGAATCACACTATTATAGTGGATGGATTCCAGGATTTAATGACTCCATCCTTGATAGACCACTTTAAAGGCTATTGGGTTCATGTTTAGCAAGTAAGTGGCCCATCAAGGTTGCCAGAATGTTGATAATTTTAGGTCACCATGAAGGGGAACCACCCAAGTAAATAGTTTAAGGTTTCAAATTTCATTTGGAGTTAAAAAAAAATGGTAGAGTATTTTGACTTAGCATTTTTACAGGAAAGGTTGGTCTTTGTGCCTTTTGTAAAACATAGTCAGAGTTTTTGTTCAAAGCTTTAGTTGCGAACAAAAGTTCCAAAGACTAAAATGTGAGTTGGGTTTTTCACATGAAGAAAAGTCAAAGATAAATATTCTAAAGGTTTAAGAAAAAGTAAAAAAAATTATTATGAAGAAGTGTCAAAACTTTTGTTCCAAACGTAAATGGCAAAGCCAAGTTCAAGAGTAAAATTATGAAGACAGGGGTCCAAACAAATCTTGCGAAGACCAAGTTGTAAACAAAAGTTCCAATAAAAAAAATCCAAAGGCTCGAGTCTTCAGAACCTTTGTAAGTGAAAGTGTTCATGGTGCAAGTTATGTGATAGCCAAAAATACAAAGGCACATAATTGAAGGCATGCAAACCGTATACGTAAGGCTCTTAAGTTTCAGGTAGTAATAAGAGGGAAGTATGCAGAGTGCAAATTGAAATTGTAAGATCACACCCAACATATTCAATACTCTTGCATGATCTTTTTCTCAAAAGGTTACCCATGCCAAAATGTTAAAAACTTGAGCTCGATCATAGTAGTTAGCATCTGTGATCTCATCATCTACCAATTATGCACCTTCCTCTAAATAAATCAATAAAAGTTATTAAACATAAGATGCAGACTCATGAGACGAAAATAGGGGCTAAGTGCAAAGGGAATCACATCCTTATACTTATATAGGAAATTATTCTACACTATTTATTCTCAAGATCTTAGTTTCCACACATCATTGTGATATTACTCTTTAACACTCGACCTACTGCATAACCTTTAGTGTACACTCTTTGCACAAAATGCAGCCAAGTATTAAAGCATGCAGAAGTTAAGGTGAAAAATGAGCACACACTTAAATGTATGAATTCAAGAGTGCAAAGATCAATCAGGAATAGAGACTAAATGAAGGACACATTCCATGTTTCCATGTAGGCTCTCCACACTCAAGCACTTAACCTACAGAGAACTCAACAAAGTCATAAGTGCACACCAACTAGTGTGTAGATGATTCTTGAAGGATGTAGGGCACATATTTCTATTTCATGCACAAGATGACATGGCATAATTTAAATAAGCCTATGTAACTTCCACATCAAGTGAACCTAGAAAGATCTCTAGGTGATAGGCAAGTATAGGTACTAGTTGGGGGAAATTGGGCATTAAATGAAATTGTGTCAGAATAAGTTAAATATAAATGCAATTATTAAGATGGAAGAGCATGACCACACACCTCCTTTGACTACCTCAATGTCCTTCAACCCTCGATGAACTTGTAGACCCAGGAGTATCCTTCCAACTACTTACAAATTTGAATTGTAAGAGCAAATTAAATGGGCATGGTTCACAGTGATTGTTGCATGGTGAGTCAGTCTTCCTCATCAACCTATAACCTCAAGCTCTAACGTCTAGATTCAAGCTTCTATCTACCATCCCAAGTGGTGAATTAATTATATAAGAGCTTGATTGACCCTTTTAAAGTCTTAATTTTTATTGTATAAGTAGCCCTTTCCTTGGTATAGCAAAGCTCTGCCCATTTGAGTTTGTAATATTGACTTAGGCCTTGGAATTAATGAGAATTAGACTATCTTTCCTTTATACTCTATGTTATATGTGAACTTAATGTTATTGATCTTTGTCTATGGATGTTCATCCCTCTCTTCATTGTCCTCCCTCACACCTCCTTGCAAAATTGAAATCCCCTGTTGGTCACATTATATGTACATACAGGTTTGTGTATTTGTTGTTTTTAGACCATTGTCATCACTTTCAACATTATATTATGTTCCCTTACCTCTGTGTGAAACACTCATGCAATGGATGTCAAATTTGAAGGTCATATGCTTTAGTCCCACCTTAGTTTTATTGTGCCACAAGAAAATGAGGTGCTCACTCTATTCTTGGTGCATCACCATGTTTCCCTTCCATCAAATCTCTTACCTTATCCCTCCCTTTTCTTTTCAAAATATTTAGGTTTAGAATTAACAATATAGTTTCTTTCTACTTTTTGTAGGTTTGTGCACTGGTCATAAATTAGGTGCACTTAGATTAGAAGGAAGTTGGCCTACTCCAGAGGTTCATCCTAAGGAGTGAAAGGGTCTCACATCTTGAGGGACAATCCCATTGTCTCACTAAACTATCTTCCAATTCAATAGTTGCACAGTTTGAGTGATAATAGTTTCTCACACACCTAGTGGGATAAAAAATTCAAAGATTTAACTAAAAATTTGGTGTTATTCTTAGTTAAGAGTGTTAAAGACACTTTGTAGAGCACCTGAGAACTCCAAATGTTCAATTCACTAGTTTAAGCAACTCAAGTGCCTAAAAATATGTCTTTCCATCCCCCATTATATGAAAATGCTACTATTATACCCTCTTATCATCCATATCAGGCCCAAAATACTCTCAGTTTCACCCAAAATTGGCTTGGACCAACATGTTACCAGCCTCCCAATAGGGTTTGCCTCCCTCCCACCCTAACTCAACCCTTTTGACAAATTGTTCATGCTCTAAACTAGCTGTAGAAAAGCATTAGATATATCCTACTAGACTTCAACCAACAGATGAAGGAGATTGACAAGGAGTTAGAGAATGGTAGATAGGAGGAGGATCTCAATCAGCAAGTTTATCTTTACCAACAGAGAGAGAGATTCAAAGAAAATACAATGATTATTTGTCTAGGCAAATCGTAGCTAAGGAAGAGCATATACGTCAACTACTTAAACAAACACAAGAAATTAAACCCAAAGTGATCCCTTCTATTCCCAACTTCAAACAAGCTTCCCTTACAATTGCAGGCCAATCTATGAGGAGGGAAACTTCTGTATTCAAAGTCCCTAGTTGCAGGCAAGATAACCATCTTGAACTCTCAAGTGGGCTTCCCAGTTTTAAAATCCCAACTTTCAGAGGTCCCCCTTCTCTGAGAGAGTCTATACCCATGCCAATTCAAAATATTATTCTCCCTCAAGAGCCTCAATCCTAACCATGTTAACATTTTTAGACCAAACAACCTGATTTTGGGATGCCTGATTGAGTTAATACCACTCCTACTTCACCAATCAAAACCTCTTGCCTACCTACCATCTCCCTTTTCAAAGGAGGGCTAATTATATGGAGAATAAATGAAGATACCTCAAGTGAGGAGGACAAGGAGATAATTATTGGTATCCCTCTTTCTGTCATCAAGCCATAAAGGTTGTGCTTGGAACAACAAGAACAAAATCAGTCTAGTTGGCCTGATTTTGATCTCATGGGGGAAACGATCCTTGAGGATGAAGGGTTAAAGTCCCTTCATGAGGAGGATTTTCAAACTCCTAACTTGATGAGGGAACTCCCTCTCTTCAATAAAGAATAAATAAGTGTACTTCTTCCTCCTCTATAGGAGGAATCCAAGAAGGGAGGGGATGTTGGGATTGTTAGCTTATTTGGGGAACTATCACTTTACATAATGGAGGAAGACCTTGAGGGTGAACAATGTGTTAAAGGGGAGCTTATGCTTCAGGAGGAACACCTCGATCAACCCAAAAGTAGTTCATAGATACCAGTATGTGGTGGGAATTTATGGTACTTATTTAAGATTATGGAGGTAGGTTATGTTCTTCTTCGAGGTGGCTATGGTCTAGCTAGGGTCAAGGGGCATGACTTTATCAAACAAATCCAAAACTAAGGATCTAACATTGATATGTTTGATGTTTTTAAAGATGGATATCAACTCTTGGATGATCCCATAGTTTCTTTCACCCCCTAAAAGGAAACATATGCTTGTTTTGATCTCAACCTCCCTAGATGAATCACCCCTATGTCTTGATGGCAAGCCCAACATGCAACACAAAGATGAGGAGGAGGTCACAGTAACAAGTGTGTTTTATTTTCACCTTCTTGGGAACTTCATAAGGTATTTTTCAAAAGACATTTAACTTAGAGGAGTAGCTATTGAATAAATAAAGGAACCCACCCATTGGGGAGGAAGGACCCAAATAGGTGTTCATCCTTGAGCCCCTCTTAGAAACTAGCGATTTGTATTACCAGTTTGGAAAGCAAGTCATTTGCCCATCCACTCTATAATAGACTTATGTATAGTAAAAATGACCTCAGAGGCTTTTTTTTCAACTCAAGGGAACCAAGGCCCTTGTTTTTAGTTTGTACATAATAGATTAGTCTCTTTTCTTTTCCCTAAGTGCCTGCATGCACATATAGATAGTCATAAGTTAACTTGTTATTTCCTTTTCCCTAACTACTTTCACACACTTTTTATTCCTTATATTCTCCATTATTGTGAGGTAGGTCCAATTCTTTAGTGGCAAGCCAAGTGTTATTAGTGAGTAGCATGCATAGGAGCACACAGTGTGAGGGTGAGGCATAATTCCTATGCATATGAAGTTGAAATAGAGCTCTTGTGCATGCAATAATCACACTATCAGAGTGGATGGATTATATGTTTCAATGATTCCATGCCTAATAGATCGCTTCAAAGACTACTGGGTTCCTGCTTAGCAAGTAAGCAACCCACAAAGGTCACCAAAAAAAGGACCATTTTAGGTCATGATGGAGGGGCACCACATGAGTCAACAATTTAGGGTTTCAAATTTTAGTCAAAGTTAATCAAAAATGTCTAAGTCTTTTGACTTAGCATTTTTATAGGAAAGGTTGGTCTTCGTGCCTTTTGCAAAACATAGTCAGAGTTTTTGTTCGGAGCTTTAATTGCAAACAAAAGTTTCGAAGACTAAAATATGAGTATGGTTTTTTGTGCTAAGAAAAGTTAAAGATAAATGTTTTGAAGGTTTAAGAAAAGGTCAGGAAAAATGTTACGAAGAAGTATTATAACTTTTTTTTTGAATGCAAATGCTAAAGACCAAGTTCCAGAGTAAAATTACGAAGATAGGGGTCAAAACAAATCTTGTGAAGACGAAGTTACAAACAAAAGTTTTGACAATAGAAAATACAAAGTATTAGGTCTTTGAAACCTTTATAAGCATAAGGGTTCATGGTGCAAGTCACGTGGTAATAATAAATACAAAGGCACAGAACTGAATGCATGCACACAAACTGTGTGTGCAAGGTTCCTAAGTTTTAGGTAGCAATAAGAGGGAAGTGTGTAAAGCACATAGTCAAATTATAAGAGCGTACCCAAAATATTTAATACTCTTACATGCTCTTTTTCTCAAAAGGTCCTGATGATGCTTGGATTTGCACCCTTGAGGAGATGCTTAGTTCTCCTCAACCAAGTGGCAAAATGGAATCATGTCTCTTGTTGTGGGTGACAATTTCATTAAGATGAATCTCTAGATTAGGGGCTAGCTCCCCTTGATGCACCTTTAAAATTTTATCCAGTCTATCAAGTGTGTATGAAAAGAGTTAAGGAAAACAATTAAGAAAACAAATGGTGATGCACCAATGTTTGGTATCCTCCCAATTGATGGAAACCACTAATTTAAAGACAAAACAAGGTGTTTTCTTATATAGGACTCACAACTCAGGATCCATTGCTACATCAATATTTCATATGCTAGATTCGAGAAGGTATATGATTCTTAAGAAGAAAATTAATAATCCAAAGAAAGATACATTCATGAATCACTTCGAAGATATATCTACACTTAGAAAAGAATACTAGCAAAGACCTGCAACTATCTTCTTTCTGTAAATTGGTAGACCATCAAGAGTACAATCTAGAAAATACAATCTTTCACTAGACTAGACTAACAATGATTTGATCATTACTCAATATTAAAACATATGAGAGGCAATCACACTTGTGTATCTCTTCAAGACTTCTTCAAGTATAAATATGGCTAGAGATTCCCCAATAACCAGTGGAGGATGTTGAATGAGCAAGGAGGATGCATATATATAGCCTTGAGAGGTAAAGAAATCAAAGGAAGTCCAAGGGTCACTGAGACATGTGTCATCTTGAAAATATCAGTTACATTTGCATGGGAGAGAAGTGGGCAAGTTGTGCCATGTCATCGAATGGATTAGTTACAATGAGTTACAATTGTACCAAAGCCTTAGTTACAATTGAATCAACTACAGTTGAATAAGTTACAACTGAAACAAAATGCCTCAGTTACAATTGCCACTTGTTACCTTTATCCTCACCTTCAGGTTCCCATTAATCCTTTCTTTTAAACTCCAATGACTAGTTTGCGTAGTCTAAAATTTATGTTCTATGGGCCATCACCTTTCGGGTATTTCTTTGGACTTTTATTTCCTCAGACTTCTTGTCTCAACACTTTTCACAAAAGAATTTATTTGGGTCTTTTATTTCCTTTATTATTTTCTTCGGCTTTTCTCTTGGTCCTTTATGCCTTAAAAAAATTTATTAGACAAAAAAATCTGAAAGAAATCATGTTTTCTTTGTATCAAATAAAATGTCTGCAAGAATTGGACTTTGGCACCTTTTCAAGTTTTTCGAAAGAATTCCTCGGACAATTTCTTTGAAAGAATTCCTTTGAACTTTATGTTTGGCACTTTTTGGTTCTTTGAAGTGACCCTTTATAACAGTGAAAAGACCCTTTTTGAAAGGAAACATACCCTTTGACTTCTTGCAAGTGACCCTTCAGAAAACTTATAAGTGTCTCTTTTGAAAGGAAAACAACCTTCAGATTTTTGCAAGGGTCCACTCTCCCATGGAAACAATCTTTTGATCTTTTGAAAATGTCCCTTTGGGAAAGTTGAAATGCCCTTTAGGGAAGTTGAAAGTGTCCACTTAGCTTGAAAAAGTCCTTTGGAAAAGTTGTCACCTACCCTTTAGAAAAATTGTAAAGTATCCTTTGGCAAAAATGAAGTGTCCTCCAAAAAAATGAAATGATCCTTTGAAAATACAACTGCCCCTTCAGAAAAACTACAAGTGACCCTTTGAAAGATTTGTAAGTGTCCACTTTCCAAAGAAAATACCCTTTAGGAAAGTTGAAATGCCCTTCAAACTTTTTGAAAAGTACCTTTCAGCCTTCTTGCAAATGATCCTTCGGGAAAGTTGAAAGTGTCCACTTAGCCTAAAAAATTCCTTCAAAAAAGTTGTCACCTACCCTTCAAAAAACTTACAAAGTATCCTTCGGCAAAAATGAAAGTGTCCTTCAGAAAAATAAAATGATCCATGGAAAATGCAAGTGCCCCTTCAGAAAAACTATAAGTGACCCTTTGAAAGATTTGTAAGTATCCACTTTCCAAAGAAAATACCCTTCGAGAAAGTTAAAATTCCCTTTGGAAAAGTCAAAGTGGACCATTTATTGCGAGAAAGATACCCTTCAGGAAAGTTGTTTCAAACAAAATGTTCGAAACAATTCCTTCAAAAAAGTTGTAAGTTACCCTTTGGAAAATCTGTCTCGAACAAATTGTCCAAAAGAATTCAGCGCTTAAACAAAAACCCAAAGACAAAAAACTTGAAGACAAAAACCCAAAAGAATAAACACTTAGAAAAATACCAAAACAATCCCTTTGAAAGAATTAGACTTGTACATTGTTGGGGCTTGACAAAAAACACTTCTTCTAAAGAAAAACTACGTATTGGACCTAGCCAAGGATATAGACTTAGACAATTTTTTGCAAATAGGGGTGCCCAATTTTGCCCTGAAGGACCAAAATTTGGTCAACAGGTCCCCCATGCCAAAATGTTATAAACCTGATCTCGATCATAGTAGTTAGAATCTACAATCTCATCATCTGGAAGTTGTGCACATTTCTCTTTGTAGATCTGGATGTTGGTGGTTTCATGAGTCTGCATCATATGTTCATGAGTTTGTAGATATGTTCATAAGTGTAGAGTGAATCAGAACCTTATACTTATGCAGGAAAGTATTCTCCACACCTCCTCCATAGGATCTTAGTTTTCCTATTGTGATATTACTCTTTAGCGTTTATCCTACTATGCAACCTTCAACCTACACTCTTCACACAAAATGTAACCAAGTATTAAAGTGTGCGTAGATTGAGGTGTGAAGTGAGCACACACTTAAATGCATTAACTCAAGAGTGTAGAAATCAATCAAGATACAAAGACTAAAGGAAGGACACACACCCTCTTTCTACATAGGTTCTCCACATGCAAGCATGTGACCAACTAAAACTCAACAAAGTCCTAAGTGCACACTAACTAGTGCACAAATGATTCCTAAAGTGTGCAGGGCACATATTTCTATTACATGTGCAAGATGACATGGCATAATTTAAATAATCATACATAACTTCCACATCAAGTGAACTCAAAAAGATTGTTAGGTGATAAGCAAGTATGGGTAGTAGTTGGGGGCAGTTGGGCATTGAACAAAGTTGTATCAAAACAAGTTAAATGCAAAAGTGGTTGTCATGATGGCAGAGCATGACCACATGCCTCCTATGTCTACCTAGTGTCATTCAACCGTTGATGCACATGTGGACCTAGGGGTATCCTTCCAACTACTTCCAGATTTGAATTGTCAAGGTAAATTAAATGGGCGTGGTTCATAACTACTATTGCATGGTGAGTCAGTCTTCCTGATCGACCTAGAGCCTCAAGTGCCAACCTCTGAATTCAAACTTCTATCTACTACCCCAAATGGAAAATTTATTGCATAAGAGCTTACTCGACCCTATAAAAGCCCTGATTTTTAATGTATAAGTAGCCCTCTCCTTAGTATAACAAAACTTTACCCATTCGATTTTATAATATTATCTTAGGCCTTGGAATTAATGAGAACTAGACTATATTTCCTTTATACTTTATGTTCTATGTGCACTTAAGGTTGTTAATATTTGTTTATGGATGTTTGTCCCTCTCATTTCCTTCCTCTCTCACACCTCCACATGGGATCAGAATCCCCCCCATAGGGTGTATTTTGTGTATACATGGGTTTGCATATGTGTTTTTTGTGGATTGTTGTCATCCCTCTCAACGTTGTGTTATGTTCCCTTACCTCTATGAAAAACACTCATGCAATGGATGTTCAATTTGAAGGTCATGTGTTGTAGTGCCCCCTTAGTTTTATTGTGCCACAAATGGGCGAGGTGTTAACTCTATTCTTGGTACATCACCATATTTACCTTCCAACAAACCTCTTACCTTCTCCCTCCCTTTTCCTTTCAAAATATTTAGGTTTAGAATTAGTAGTAGATTTTCTTATGCTCTTTGTAGGTCTGTGTCCTTGTCCTAATCTAGGTGCACTTATATTATAAAGAATTCGGCCTACTCCAAAGGTTCATCCCAAGGAGCACAAGGGTCCCACACCTTGGGAGATGATCCCATTGTCTCACTGAACCATCTTCAAAATCAGCAGGTGCACGATTCGAGTGATAATAATAAGAATGTATAACATTTGTCTTATAATATAATAATGAATTAACATGAAATTATTGCCATGTAAAAGAACATCTCACATGCATTTCAATGCAACTAATGGTAGGATAAAAGGACATACGAGTCTCAAGATATCATGTGTACTGTGTCATAATGGATTAGTTGATAATTGTACTTTATATCACAAAATTTGTTGAGTATATTTAGGTTTAAATTTCAATTTTAGAATTCATTTGAAATTCTATTGCTATTGATTTTGAGCTTTGACTATGAAAATGTCACTACAACAAGAGGTGAACCGACCAAATTCAAGCGATTGGAGAGTATGTTATAGGTGGAGGAACCTTTGGCACTTGTATGTTTTAAAAAAATGGTACTTTTTGAGTGATTTTATGGATTTTGAAAATTTTGGTTAATGTAAATTCATCATGTTTATGTGTTTTTAAGATTATTTATGAGTCTATTGGAGGTGTTTGGCATCTGAAAAAGATGTTAGAACTTTTTTGGATCTATACTAGTACTATTTTATGTAGGAGTATTATCTGTGCCACATGTGTTTGTGAAGGATGATAATTTTATGTATTATATTTTTTTAACCTTGTAGTTTTTTTTTTGGGGGATTTATAATAGAACTAATATTGTATTTTATATAATTGTAGGATGATATGCATTTAGAGAGTTCGGACATGGTCGATATATGGAGACTGTATTGGGATTATATTTTAGTGATGATGAGAGGAGATTATGAAGGAGGCAGGGTTAAGTGAGGTTGGCCATTATGCACTATGTTTTTTGATATGCACTTGATGAGCACACTTTCTGAGAGGTGGGATGTGGATACTTGCACTTTTTGGCTCCAGGTGAGGATGACTATCACTTTAGAGGATGCATGGAGGATCTTTTGATTACCATTGGTATGGATACATACCATTGTTCAAAGTGTAGAAGGGTAGGGCCTAAAAAAATTCACCCATTGATATATGACTAGACAAGCTCAATCAGGGTCATTATACCCTAGATGATTTGAGTATTTTGTTGTTAGATATTGTGTTGGTAGATGTTCCATGTTTGCAGAAGTATTTGTGTAGGCTATTGGATTATTTTATAATAATGGATGGAGGCGGTGTCATTATATACTATCACATGCATAGTATTATTCAAGGCATCGAGGAGTATGGGACCTTGTATTCTTGGGGTCATACTATGCTAACCCATTTGTATAGTGATATCTATCAATTCACATGAGAGGAATATAATAGAGGTATGGGGTCAACTACTTTGTTACATGTACGGCCATATGAGCACATATCATTGGCTTGCCCCTAGGTACACCATGTGTAAAGTGAGCACATCTCAATATATACACATAAAAATGGGTTGCCCACATGTTACTAGTCATATTACTATGGATTGTCAGGCATTACCTGATCCATTAACCCTTGAACTAATTATTTTGAGACCATACATATGTTTTATTATGTGGATAAAGGATGTCATACATTTACAATGGATCAATGTCATGCTACGCCCTTAACATATAGTGTGTCTAGGGATACGCGTGGCTGACTTATGGCTTACATACCTTTGTATTATCTTATTGAATTTCTTGATGTTCTTAGTATGGTTGACCTATGGTATAACCATGGCTAAGTAGAGTATATATAGGAGGTAGTGGTTAGTATTTTATCATCATATTACAAATTATACTTTTATTACATTATAATGGAGGTTTCTCCCTTGAAGTGGCTCAATTATATTTATCAAGCATTCTGATCTTATGTCAACTATTATGTGGATATATTATCTTTGCTCTCATTTATGTGATATATTATTCTACTATGTGAACATCTAAGTAGTTTAATTACAAGTGGTATCATAGATTCGATTTGGACAAGTTTCTATAGTGATGTTTTTTAGATATAGTGTTTTGCATCTCCTACAAGCTAAAGGATAAAAAAACTTAACTTGCGATATAGGAAAAATTTAATTTTTTCATCACTACAGTATTGTTAAAAGTGTGTTTTTGAAAAAAATAGTAAATAAAAGTCTAGAAAAATTTTAACCTCATGAAAATTAGCATTCATTGGATTCGCTCTTTAAGATGATTGCAATGGTGTATTCCATCGATACACTTTTTTTGTGCCAAAAATTTTCACCCTTATATGCATTAGTAGTCGTTAGATTCATTTTGATGAGGTGACCACAATGGTCTCATATGTCAATACACTATTTTAGGGGGCTGAAACCCTCCTAGGGTTTGTGTATGGTTGGTCCTAACACTTGTAGATGTGGAAAAGGGCAAGAAACCCCTAAAACTACTCACAAGGATGACATGGAGTCTGAAACTTCTTATCTATGTATTTCAGAGGTAGTTTAACAACTTCTGTAGAGTTACATGGCATGCTGCAAAAAGATGATATCGATGAGGTTAAAAGGGACATCATGGGGATGGGAGGGGACGTGAATGGTTTACAAGATCAATTACAACAAATAACTAGGCAATTTGCCAACTTTACATCTCATCCATTGTAAAATAACCCTTCACCACTCTAGTTTAGTTCTCCTCCAAACAATCACAATGTTAATCCTAATCATAAGTGGATGTTGTAAAAAGTGGACTTGTGTAAGTTTGATGGTAATGATCCACTCACATGGATCACTCAATGTTAGGATTGTGGAGCTAAAAGCTTCACTGATGCAGATACAGAGGAGGTTGCAGGAGAGTTGCTGAGTGTCAGATACACCAGCGTCGGTCAGGCCAACCGACGTCGGCAGGATAGGGCAGGTAGGCAACCGACGTCGGTCAGAGATCGGCCGGCGTCGGCGACCCCCAGGCAGACAGGGACCGGCGTCGGTCGCCTGTGTGGTTCGACTGCGAGCTATTTACGGGCAGTTAGCTAACGAACCAAGTGTTTGCATGAAGAGATCTATTTTTAGACTGAGAGCTGCGGATCTAATTATTGTAATTAGATGTCTAATTATTGTTTGGATGAGATCTATATAATAGACTCATGGTTGTATTGGAAAAGTGTGCTAGGGAGTAAGAGAGCATAATTATAAGCTCCTTCTGTGTGTGAGGTAGAGCAATGGTGCGTTCCTCCTAGTGCCACAGTACCAGGTGTGTTGGTGCTGGATTGGAGAGCCAGCTGGGTTCTTCAAGAGTGTAGGATCTTGGTCACAGTTGCATGGCCTATATAGGAGATCTACATGGTAAGTAAGATCGTTGATCTACAGGTGTATGTGTGTGCAAGGTCGAGGTTCACAGGTGAGCAGAACCGTTGTTTGATTTGCAGGTGTGCAAGGTCATATAGACAGCAACACAACAGGGAGCAGTATCAGGCAGGATCTACTTGGAGTACAGGTGTGTACTCGGATAGAGCAAGAGAGGAAGGCAAGGAAGTTCCTTCCATAAGTATGGTCTGTTGAATTGCAGGTTGTTGCAGGTTCATGGGAGATCTACTTGAAGTACATTGAGTACTTGTGGAGCACGTGGAGTGCTTGTGGAGTGCGTGGAGCACTTGTGTTGTGCGTGGAGCATGGGAGGTGAACACCAACTCTGTATTTGAGTTGGGTGTTGGGACCTGTGAGAGGGAGAGCTTTGGGGAGAAGAATTACTGTTCACTTGAGGTGTGGGAAACCTCTGTAAGGTGGTGGAGAAGAAGTGGCATCTTCTTTATTGTATTCTTTTCTGTATAAAGTGTTAATACAAGTTGTGTATTGTCTCTCATATGCTGTGTTATTCTGAATTCTAGTTACTTGTTGATTCTGGTTATTTCCGCATATTAAGTTGTTTGAAGTTTGGTAATCAATTGTATGTTTCCGATTTCGCATCCTGACAAGTGGGATCAGAGCATGTTTGTTGTTCTAGATTCCTGACACTCAAATTAAAAATTTATTTGATCTACATAAGACTCCATGTTCACAAAAGGTGGTAATGGCCTCTTTATATTTGGAACCTGAGCTGTTCATTTGGTATCAATGGTTATGTACTCAAACAAAAAAGAAGGGTCTCTCAGTTTCCTAGTTTGTATTTTTTGAAGAGCTCCAACTCCACTATCTCAATAATGTCTCAACAAACTACTTCAGCGAGCTAGCCAAACTACGTCAAACAAGGGATGCAAAGGATTATATTCATCAATTTTAAAACCTCTCCTTATGTGTGGCGAACATCATAGAGGAAAATTTGACTAACCTTTTTTTAGGTGGCCTCAAGGATAACATCCAATTGGAGGTTTGCATGTGTAGTCACAGTTCAATATCTGAAGCCATACCAAGGGCACACATAGCAGAGGAAAAAGAGTTGCTCAAATGAAGACCTTTCACTAATGTCCATGAATGCTCTTTCCCAACACCATCATTTCCTCAACCTACCCGATTGACCCCTCAAAAAATTGAGGAGAAACATGCAAAAGGTTTGGGTTTTGGTTGTGATAGCAAATGGAGCAAAGGACATCATTGTGTTGAAAAGAAGTTGTTTTACATTAAAGGTTCCAATGAGGATGATGAAGCCTCAAGTGTAGGTTTGGATGAACCCAAGGATGAATCTAAAAATTCTCGACCTACTATTTCTTGTCGTGTATTTTTGGTATCAATACTCCTTAAACTCTTAAGGTGGTGGGTTTACTCAAGAAACAAAAGGTGATTGTATTGATTGACTATGGGAGTACACACAACTTCATCAACAATAAGTTGGCTATTTGTTTGAACTACTTCATTTATCAAGATTAGTAATTTCATGTCATGATTGTCGATGGTGGTACTGACAACTATTCTAGAAAATGTCATAGTATTAAGCTTGTTATGGGAGACTACCTATTAGATTTTCCTATGTTTGTTATTTCCATGGGAGGGGCTGACCTTATTCTGGGAGTGCAATGGCTCACCACTTTGCACACTATTGAGATGAATTTCTAGGAACTATTCATGTGCTTCCATTTATAAGGCACAACATTTAAACTACGTGGGTTATGGGCTAAATCTCTACAATTGGTTAGTTTCCATCAGATGATGAAAATTTTCAAAAAAGGTGCTGAAGGATTTGTAGCACGATTATTTTCCACAGAAGTTCAATCAACCAAGGATTCTACAAATAATACATATATGAGTATAAAATATATAATATTTGACACATACACACATGCGTGTGCACACACACACATGTAAGGATTTGCCCTAAAGGTGCAAGTCACATTAAAAGGGATGCAATTTTCTATTTTGGTAAAGCAAGTTTTTGTAAAGTGAAAGTGTGTAAATCAGTAGTTATATCTGACTCAAAAATCCATGATTGTTGACCTTGTCTAAACTTTTGCGTACAAAGTGTCAAGCAACAATACTCTTATATTTATGGTGGAGTTGATGGTGGAAAATGAGGTTGTGTTCTTTCATATGGCATGGCAATGCGTTGTGTGAGGAGGAGATGTTTCTTTTCGTGGTGAGCTTGAGCAATGGCAAAGTGGTGAAGAAAGGCGAAGCCATATTGAACATGTGAGGAAAGATTTCAAGGTGAGTTGGGCAGTGATGGTGAGGGGCAATGACATGATATTTCAGGTGATATCATACACCACATGGCCCATATTATACACCAACCCTAGATTCAACACTATTGTTGGATTTACATGACCTATACCCATTGCAAAGGGGTCCACAACTTGTAGGGTGGTGATATCTTTGATTAGTCATCTTCAATTGTCAAGGGTAGACGAGGACATCATGAGAGCTAAGTTGATTGTGCTAGGGATCCATATTAGATGTGTGGGTTAAATCAACACTGCAATGTCGTTGACACATGGACAAGATATTAAAGTCTCAAAGCCTATTTTATAGCTTCTGTTTGTCTATGCTACCAATATATAGACACCTAGAGCAATTACATCAAGCCTAAGAACATACAAAAATGTCACACTCAAACCTCTAGGAGAAAAGGTGCCCACAATCAAAGCATATCTTCATAAACATCTTATTTATACTTGTTGACAAAAAAACATAAAAACTAGAGGAAGACAAAAAATAATTAAAGTCAACAGCAATAGATTTTGAGTAGAATATGACTATTGATTTATATTATTTCACTTTATAGATCCTTATTTTATCAAAATTTCGACAGACCTTACACCTTCAAAACAACCCCTAACAAACACCAATGTATAAATTACAATTGAACACGTGAGATATTAAAAAGTACAAATATTGTGTGTTTGAAATTAAGTAGACCACCACATCATATTCATATGTTACCTTTAGTAAAAAAAATAAATTAAATCACGAATGCAAAAAAGAAGGGTTTGGTTCTGCCGACATAAAGTTTCCTTCCTCTTTTACGACACTAAATCACATATATAATTGCAAGGAAATATTTGGTTTGATGACGATTGTAAAATTGCAAGGAAATCTCTGAAAAAGCTAGGTAAGGAGAAGATGAGCATTAAGTGTTACAAGCAAATCATAAAAGCAAAAAAAATAGAGTTTATGAGCACAAGGCGGGAAGAGTTAATCTACCTAGGTAAGAATAATCCTAAGCTATTTTGGAAGGAACTTCAGCCAAAGAAGAAGCAGACAGAGAATAACATCACCGCTAGTCAATGGTTTGATTATGCAAAACAATGGTATGAGCAAGAAATAGAGACTGAGCCTCCTCCTGTGATTAGCGTGACATCTAAGCTTTTCACTATACAAGAGGTCAAGGTTGGTATAGGGAAGTTGGGGGCTAGAAAAGCTAAGGACTTGGTTGAATTTTAGGCAAAATACCTTAAGTGGGGGGTGGAGATTCTTGCACCCCATATTACGTGAATTTTCAACAATAATATTCAGCATGGCTTCCCTAGAGATTGGATCACTAGCCTAACAATTCCTCTTTTTTAAGAGTGGCGATGTTAACAATCCCTCCAACTATAGAACTATCATGATCAATCCGTTGTTTGCAAAGTTGTTTGGTAGCATGGTTGAGAGAAGAATCAATGAGTGGGTAGAGGAGAAGGGTAAGAGGGCAAAGGGGCAAGTAGGGTTTAGATCTAAGCAATCTACTTTAGATCATGGAGTCACTCTGAGACACATCATTGGAAAATTTTGGGATGAAAAGGAAGAGGCTTATTCTTATTTTGTTGACTTTAAATAGGCTTTTGACATGGTCCGTAGAGATAAGTTATGGTGTAGAATGAAGGAACTTGGCATTCCAGAACATCTTAGAGTCGTTATCCACAGACTCTATGAAGAGGTTCAAATTAAAATTAGAATTTCAGCAGACATCTTTGAAAGTTTTAGGAGCGACTTCAGAGTTAAACAAGGATGCCCTTTATCACCCACTCTTTTTGGCTTATACATTGACAAACTTGAAGAATGGTTAGATTTGCAGGGTGGGGATGGTGTTCACCTAGGGGAATATGTGATAAGGCTTCTTTTATATGCTAATGACCTTATTCTGATTGCTAAGTCCTCTCATGGATTGCAAGAGCACCTTGACACCCTTGAGCTTTTCTGCAGAGATGTTGGTATGCAAGTCAATACCAGTAAGACCAAAATCATGATTTTCTCCAACAAAAAGAAAAATATCCAGCACACATTCCTCTTTGAGGGAAATAGTCTTGAAGAGGTAAATGAATACAAGTATCTCAGGTTTGACTTTAATAATAGGCTTAGTTGGGAGACTTGCAAAAAGAAAAGAACTTTAGGAGGTTGGAAAGCATGGTATGCCCTTCAAAATAGATGCAGAGAAGTTGAATTATGGGATTGGAAAACTATTCAGACTCTTTTTGTACTATTGGTAATCCCGGTGGTGTTTTATAGGTGTGAGCTTTGGGCTAGTAGCTTGTCAAAGTCCGAGTGGAAGCAAATAGAGAGAATTAAAAAATACATGATCACCAACAAGTTCAGGTTAAAAGTTTCAACTCCGTATGAGATCTTGTTAGCTGAAACAGGGATTGTTCCGATGGAAGCCATGGCAATGGTGCGTCTCCTAAGATATCTCAAAAGAATTGAGTCGTTGGAAACAAGTAGGTGGCCTAAGGTAGTTTTCAGTGAGGTGCCCAACAAAAGAAAGGAGTCTTGGATGAAGCAAAACAACAAGTGGATGATCAAGTGGAATATCTATTTGAATGCTTGTCCTACTGATAGAAAAGATATAAAAGCTTTTGTCATAGATAAATTTCGCAAGTCTATGTGGGGTGGTATGCTAGGGAGAAAGAAGAATTATTACCTTGAGGTGTTCAACTCTACAGGATATCATCAACAAAAGGTTTACAATAGGGCAAATATCCCTTGGAGAGCTAAGACTTTGACTGCTCAACTTAGAACTAATTCCCATCAGCGTTGATGCGAAACAGGGAGGTGGAAAAGGCCTAAAGAAACTTGGGAAGAGAGAGTATGTGAATTCTGCAATGCGGGGGTAGTTGAATTAAAAAAAACATTTTATTTTCGATTGCGACGCTTACACAAACATCAAAGCAAAATATGTGGACTACCTGAGGACTACTTCTTGACATGGTCTATTTATAAAGGGGTCTTTAGAGAAAGTTGGAGAGCTCATTCTTTTTTTGAATAAAAAAAAAAATACAACAAAAAAGCAAATTTGACTGGGTTGGTTGTCTCATAGGCTATTTATTTAGCCTTGTGGATGTTAAAATATCTTCTATTCTATTCTAATTTTAAAAAAGAGCAGCAGGAACTATTCAGTGCGTAAAGGAAAAGGAGAAGCAGAGGGAAAGCACAGAAGCAATCTTGAGAGCCCGACTATTCCAGGTATTTGCAATTGCAAGAAATTTACTTTTACTATTTTTTTTTCCTCTAAATGCATCTATTTGAATTTGAGGTTATTGAATTCTTTTGAATTTAGAAATTTATATCAAACTTGAGCCTGTAAGAATACTTCCAGGTGAGTTGGCTCATTAGGGTTTAAAACTGGTTAGACTTTGGTGAGGGCTAAAGTAAAATTTTAGTGTCCTACTATCGAAGAGAGAATTTCTTTAAATGGGACATAAAAATCTGAATTGATGGCCATTTTAATCCTTACTCCTGTTGCAAGAAACTCTCTTAATGTTTTTTTCTTCGTGTTAATCGACTCCTTTTTTTGTATCAAAGCCTGAGATCGAGCCTTTGTAAACGTGGCAGGAAAATCTTTTTTCCCTTGCATGTTAAAACAGGAAGTATGTACAAACTTATTTCTGGTTTTCCTGAAATGTTTCTCCATTCTGGAAATTTATAGAGCTCCGACAGAGGAGCTGAAAATGTTTCCAGCAAATTAAAAAATGTTTCTGGCAGCATCCATTTTTTTTTTTTTTGACGAGTTCCTTGATGTATTTGCATCGGAACTCAGTGTTTTATAAAATTCCTTAAGTTTCCAATATTTTCCTCACGTGTTTCCGGAAATAGAGTTTCTAGAAGTTTCTGCCATTTTAAATATGATTTCCTTCCAATTCTCTGTTTCCTTCCATTTTCTTAAGAAGTAACCCCCAATACTATTGCTGTTTTCTGAGCTAGCCATTCCCACTTCTGATGCTCATGTTCTCAAAGTTTCCAAGTAGCCATTTCCAATTCTTGGTGTAACATAGTTTAAATGTAGTGTCATTGCATAGCCGTGGAATTATTTATCGTCAGAACATTTTTTGATCTCTTCTTTATTGTGAATTGAATCCATGATCTGTTGAAGCTACTATGGGAAACCTATCATTTTTGTAGTTTTACATTTGTATAAATAATGAAGCTCAAAATCATCTCGCCTTTTCTTGTTCTTTCCTGAATATCAATTTCTTCATTTAGTTGGGCCTTCCTGTTGAATGGCATGTAACAGATATTTGTTTTGTAGGTCAAAATACAAATTACAGTACAACCTAGCAGTCAGATATGGCCAAGCATCATCCTGATCTCATTATGTGCAGAAAGCAGCCAGGAATTGCAATAGGTCGACTTTGTGAGAAATGTGATGGTAAATGTGTAATTTGTGATTCCTATGTGCGACCTTGTACCCTTGTTCGAGTTTGTGATGAATGCAACTATGGATCCTACCAGGGAAGGTGTGTGATTTGTGGTGGATTAGGCATTTCTGATGCATATTACTGCAAGGAATGTACGCAACAGGAGAAAGATAGGGATGGATGCCCAAAAATTGTTAATCTTGGAAGTGCAAAAACAGATCTATTTTATGAAAGGAAGAAATATGGTTTCAAAAAAAGATAGTTTCAGGGATCTTCTGCAACACTAATGTATTGATCATTGTGGTTTATGCTTTATATCTATAATCTAGGCTGTACTCTGGAATACTTGTATTTTTTGCTTTAAAAAGAATTGTGCTTGGAGCTACATTGCAAGCAAATGATAATACACATTTAAAATTCAGATGAACTTGTTTTAGCAGTATGGTATAATCACCAAAAAATTCTTCAGTTTTGCCAATAATGTCTTAAAGTTGATTTTTTGTATGTTCAAATGTTTGTTTCTCAGATTTCTAGGCAGGATATGTGTGTGTTGTTTGAAATCCCATTGTTGGAGGATTGTACAGATTCCAGGCTTTTTTATTTCCGAGGAAGCATCTCATGATTCTTTTAAGTAGGAGTTCTTTGTATGAAATTCCGTTGATTCTGAGGTAAGACTGTATTTGTGTTTAGTTACATATGATGCAAATTGACAGGAATAGGCGAGTGTAATTGAACAAAAGCAGCCTTTTCAAATGAGTTTCTTCTTACGAAAGGGACATTAGTTGTCCTTTTGATTTTTTGTATAAGGAATTTTATGTCCTTGATTTTATACCTAGCTGGCTGTGCTGCCACATGTTTTAATTTACTGCATTACACGTAGTTTCATGTTTTTTTTAATATAGAGCCATTGATAAAGGTAGCCTTAGGTTTATAACTTTATTGTGACTTGTCCGATCTACTTTGTCCACGATGTCTAAAATTGTAGTCCATGTTAAGTTCCTTCTTGAAATAGATTCAGACTATATAGCAAATCACAAATAAAATGGAAAATGATTATTTGTTTTAAAAGAGTGTAGAATTGCATTAAAAATATCGTTGCCCTCTTCGAGGAGGCAACTTCCTTTGAGCAAACTCAATTCAATACACTTCGTTGATGCTTTCTCACTAGTCGAAACTCATATTTATACTAATTCTTCACTAACTACCTACCACGTCCCATGAATGTGGGATTATTAGAATGGGCTCAAAGGATGCCTTACAAAGCATATGCATTTGTAGCCTTTTATTAAAGATAGCAATTACAAGAAAATGGTTAGGATGAAGGGTCCTAACATGCCTTCCTCCTTAAAAGCTTTGCCCTTAAAGTTGAAGGTGAGGAAACTGTTATTGGAGGTGAAGAAGAGGTTCCTAGGTAGCATCTTCTAGCTGCATCCCTTGCCATTGTACTAGAGCTTCCATGATGACTTGATTGTGGAGCTAACGGGAGTGCCTTTCCAAGATAGCCTCAGGTTCCAGAATGAGAGATCATCATCAAGCTCTGGAAGCACTATTTGGGTGGTAACATTTTGGCCAAGAACCTTCTTTAAGCAGGAGACATGCACTCGGGATGACGGGGGAAGTTACAACTTGTAGGTGATGGGGTCGACTTGCTGGAGAACTTTATGTGACCCACATAATTTAGGAGCTAGTTTTTGGTGGCCTTTCATCTTGAGAGGGGACTGTTTATAAGGTTGCAAGTGTCTCTAGGTTGAGAGCCTTGTTTTGAGCAATGCTGGTCTACACGTTGCTTCATTTGATTTTGTGCCATTTGGAGATTGTCCTTGAGGGGGTGAAGGATATTATCTCATGTGCTGAGGGTAGTATCAATTGCTTGCACTTGAGAACTACTTGGTAGATACAAGAGAAGATATGGTGGCTTTTGACGACAAATAACTTCAAATGGGGTCATCTTGGTGGCGGTGTGGTAGGAGGTTTTGTACCACCATTTTGCAAGTGGTAACAATTTTACCCATTGATGTTGTTGCTCTATGGCGAAACAACAGAGATAGGTTTCCAAACATTTATTGACAATTTATTTTTGGCCATTAGTTTGTGGATAATTACCTGACCTCATTTTTAGATGGGTGCCTAGGCGCTTGAAGAGTTCCTGCCAGAAATGACTCATGAAAATAGAGTCGCGATTCTAGACAATGGAGGCTGGAATGCCGTGAAGCTAGAAGATTTGATCAATAAATGTTTGGGCTATTGTGGAAGCAATGTAGGGATGGGCCATAACACAAAAATGAGCACATTTAGAAAGGCAATCTACCACAATGAGAATGACAGATTTACCTCTTGATTTTGATAATTCTTCAATCAAATCCATTGTAATGTCAGTCCAAAGACATTCTTGAATGCGTGGTTGTTGGAGTAAACCATTTGATACCACTGTTTCCCCTTTGTGGCGTTGGCACGTATTACATTCTATGACAAACATCTTGATATCTTTATTCCGAGCTAGAAGAAGTTGCAGTGAACTCTCTCATAGGTTTTCAAAAACCCTGAATGACCCATGGAAGGGGAGGTGTGCAACTCATGAAAGATATGCTCGTTGAACTTGGATCCAAAGATCAATACTAAGTGACCTTTATATCGCAAGGTTTGGCCATCCTAACTATAGTGAGGTTTAGAAATGGGATCAGTAAACAATTGATGGACTTGTGAGGGGTTGTTGTGATGCCAATCTTGTTGAATATCATGTAGCCACTCTGAATTGGGAACATATACAGGTCACAATTGTGCTTGTTCTTCAAATGGGCAAGAGATGGCATTGTCCGCTAGGTATTCCTTTACCTTTATGTATGTGATCTCATAATCATACCCTATGAGTTTAGAGACCCATTTTTGTTGATACAGGGAAGAGACCCGCTGCTCCAAAAAAATTGAGACTTAGGTGGTCGGTTTTTATGCAAAATTAACAATCTACTAAGTAGGGATGCCATTTGTTGACTGCATGGAGGATAGCCATCATCTCCTTGTCGTATGTGGACTATGCCAAATTGTGCCCAGTGAGGGCCTTGCTAGAGAAGGCAATGGGACAACCTTCCTGCATGAGCACAACACCAAGTCTCGTGCCACAAACATCACTTTCAATAACAAACGGTTTGGAGAAATTAGACATGGCCAATACTGATGTAGTGCACATCACTTGCTTGAGGTGATCAAAGGCTTGTTTTGATGCTGTCAACCATACAAAGGAGTCTTTGTTGAGCATAGTTGTCAATGGGGCAGCAATTTTGCTGTAATTTTTGACAAATTTCGTGTAATACCACATTAGGCCAAGAAATCCACGTAGAATTTTGAGTGTCCTGGGTTTACGCCAATTTTTTATAATCTTAATTTTGGCAAGGTCTACATTAACACCAGTTGTTGAGACAATATATCCTAGGTACTCGACCACCTGTTGCCCAAAAGAACATTTGAAACACTTTGCACATGATTAGTTCTCAACAAGAAGTTGCAAGGCAATGTCAAGGTGTCTAAGGTAATCTTGCCAAGTTCTGCCATATATGAGAATGTCATCAAAGAAGATCAAGGTCAACTTCCACAAAAAGGGGCAGAATATTTTTTTCATTAAGGCCTGGAATGTGGAAGGGATATTAGTAAGCTTGAATGGCATGACTAGGAACTTGTAGTGACCATCATGAGTGTGAAAGGTAGTTTTGGGAATATCTGCGTCGTGATTGCAGATCTGGTGATAGCTAGAGTGCAGATCCAACTTGGAGAAAATTTTGGCACCATGGAGTTCATCCAAAAGCTCATCAATTACCAAAATGGAAAGTTTGTCCTTAATGGTGAGTTAGTTCTTGTAAATCAATGCAAAGCTGCTAGGTTATGTGTTTTTTACGAACGAGTAAGACCAGAGAGGAGTATGGGCTAGAGCTGGGCCAAATGACTTATGCTTGTAGAAAGGGGTAGTGGTATGGCCGAATGTTTGGTGGTGCACTACCTTGGAGGAGTTGGATGTGATGGTCTTTGGGTCGATGAGGTGGCAAGCTTGTTGGTTCCTCAAATACTGCTGCATGCTTGTCCATAATATTTTGCAAGTTGGTTGGCTGGCTACAATCACTTGAGGAACCTATATGAAGAAAGTAGAGTTAGGTAGTGATTCGATGGGATCTTTTTGTTGAGAAGTTTCTCCATGCAATGATCGCTGATGACATTGGTGGAGCGTGGAAGAAGGCCTTTCAGTGTGTATTGGTATCCATTCGAAAACTGCATCCAAAGCTTTGAAAAATCCCATAGAATAGGTCCAAGTGTTTGTAGCCATTGTGCACCAAGAATGACATCACATTCACCCAAGGCCAAAACAAACATGTCAGTCTTGATGTTATAGTTGCTTACTGATGCAAACATTGTAACATTTACCTTTGTAGGGCAATGTTCCACCATTGGCAATCATTACCTCAAAACTAGAACAAGGGTGCACAAAATAGTCTACTTGTTTAGCCAACCAAGGTCCATGAAATTATGCGTTCTCTCAAAATCAATGAGAATGGTGAGGGGATGTTTCTTGAAAAACCACTTTACACGGATTGTTTGAGGAGTGGTTAACCCTGCCAAGCCGTGCATAGAAATTTCAGGGTGTGATTGCGATGGCCCTGGTTCTTAAATTTCTGGCTCAAGTTCATCCAAATGTAATCGGTAGCATCCTTCCATTTGTTTGTATTAGGTGGGGAATCAACATCAAGCAAATACGATTTTTGTTTGATGCATCGGTGGCCCTTGGACCATTTATAATCACAATTATAACACAACCCCTTGTTGTGACGTACATGCTTTTTTGCCTCGGTGAGATGTGGGAGTTGCTTTGAGAGGGGGTTTGTGGTAGGATGTTGTGAGGTGCCAAGTTGGAAAAATGACACTGTGATGTGATCTTGTCTTTTGCACGCTTAGCTAAGCCCAAGGCTTCCATCATGGTTTGAGGTTTGAACATTTTGACTTTGGCTTGAATCACATCCTTGAGTCTGTTGATGAAGCAACTTTTGAAGAAATCATCAGATAGCCTTTCAGTTTGGTTTGCTAGTTTCACAAACCTAGTTTAATACTGTTGTATTGTACCATTTTGGCAAACCTTAGTCAAGGCTCCTGTGAAATCATCATAGGCATTGGGCCCAAAATTTACCAACAAGAGCTTGGAAAAATAAACCCAAGTTGGTTCTTCATTTGATTTTTGATACCATTGATACCATTGGACAACTTTCTTTTCCAAGGGTAATGCATTGATAGGTATCTTGTCTATGCCCACTGTGTTATGCACACTGAAATATTGTTCAACACAGTAAATCCAACTAGTAGGTTTTTTAACGTCAAATTTTGGAAAATTCTATATAGGGCCATGCGGCATTGTTCAAGAGAAAAATATGTCGTCAGAATGTCTATCCCCATTATTTTTTGAATGCCGTATTTTCTTCATGGAGCCCAAGTATTTGGTCATTCAACTTAGAAAATCGTGAGCCAAATTCTATTCATAATTCATCAATGCTCTACATCATAGTGTTGGTCCTTGCATGGGTGACAACTATTGGCTAAGGGGGTCTGGGGGTGCTGGAAAAAGTTGATTGAAGTTATATGTTAAATTGATCAACTCGACGTGACGATTGCAATGGTATAATTTCCACACAAGTGAAAATTTTTCAAAAAAAGTGCTTTTGTGATTGCGTGTGAATTGTATGTAATTTTTTTTTTGAAAAATTGAAATACCCGTTAAAAATGGTCTCGATGAGAAAATCACAACAATGTATTTGGCTTATGGGCTCTGAAAAAATTTACTTCGTCCGTTGGCTATTGCCCCAAGTGTAACTATTTTGGAATATTTTGACCCTTTTAACTACTATACTATTTTTGTGTTTCTATCAACTAACAGAATATGTTACCCTAGTTCTGAGTTTTTTTAAAAGTTTTTTCAAGAAGTTAGAGTCAACCTGTGACTATAGGAATGTTAGGGTCACAGGGAAGGTTAGTACAGGGTGTGTTTGTGCTGTGAGCTTGCAAATATATTGATCTCATTTGTAAAATAGTGTTGGCTCAATATTTCAAAGCACTAACTACGATAGATAACCATTCTGTAGCCCACTATCCCATCTCTGAGGTATGGTGCAAGTAACTTCTCGGGGTTAACTGCTTACCGGTGCATGAGATAAACAAATGGTTGAAGGCTTCCTATGGCTAAGTTGCGAAAACAACTAGGGGATTTTCTTTTATACTCGAAAGTATGTGGAAGTACAAATCTGTACACAACGTTGTCTAATGGCTTGTGAATTGGGGCATAAACCCTCACTCCACGGATCAAGGAAAAACTGAAATCCACTTAGGCCGAAACGACAACACCTTGTTAGTTTTAAAACTGTCGGAACACAGTTTATACCTAAGGGAAAGAGAAAAGAAAGAAAAAATTGGGTGCAAATCTAGGACAAATGCTTAGTGCCACCACTCTGTTACCACTTTCTGATCACCAAGATCCCATTTGGGCGAGGTGTGAGCATATGGTGGACAGAAGCAGATAGCCCTAAATCACTTAAGTTGCTGCAAAAACGGGCCTAGAAAGAGCTCTGATACCAGATGTTAAGATCCTTCCTGAAATAGATTAGAATTATATTGCCAATATGTAGAAATAAAACGGAAAATGATTATTTGTATTAAAACAGTGCAGAATTGCATTACAAATATAGCTGGCCTCTTTGAGGGGGAAACCTTCTCTGAACAAGCTCAATTCAATACAATTTGTGGATGCTTTTTCACTAGTTTAGACTCCTATTTATACTAACTATTTACTAACTACTACTTCCCATAAATGTGGGATTTTTAAAATGGGCTCAAGGTATGTTTTATACAATGTGTCCATAGCCTTTTATTAAAGATAGCAATTACAAGAACATGGTTAGGACGAAGGGTCCTAACAGTGCACCTGTTCCATGCATAGCCTCCATGCATGTCAGACACTCAATTGGATTTAGGATCACCTGTGCATGCAGCATCTTGTGATTTGCACAAAAGCTTGCAGTACCTCCTTGAGTTGCTGCAACGCCTTGTCACTTGCCGTGTATAAGTCTTTTTTTGCGCATGCCTTTCCGAACACCGCACACAGTTTTCTCACCAACGCCCCACACACAACATTGGAGTTTTCTTATGACAGCGTGCACTGCCACGCAGGCTTCTCATGCACACAATCAACATCTACGTATTAGAACTCTCTTGCCATGCGGCATGCCAATTGGGCTTCTCTAGATCTGCGGCTCCTCGAAGAATCTTCCAGCATCACTACACCCCTAGCAGTCCAACGACACACCTGCAAGAAGTCTAGCCGTCACTCAAGTAGAAGATGAACTGCCTCCTTTCTGTAACCATCATCAGTTTTAACCACTTCTTGCAATGATGTATATATTGTAATTGTCCATCCCATAAGGGCAAGGAGGCAAGAGAACACACACACAGACCAGAAAGGAGTTTGTTAGCTTGCTTAAGGTATATAGCATTCAAACACATTTATAGCTCTGGATTCTTTCATTCAGTCTAGACAAATAAGCAAGGACGTTTATCCCTTCTGATCATAGGAACTAGCTTTCCTAGTCTAACTAGATCTTGTACACATCTATACTTTCCCTATTTTGCATATTGAATGGAATATGCATTTCTGCATATCAAACTTACGCATAAGATTGTGTGATTGGTTTTCTGCTTGTTTAGATTACCTCCCGTGCACTCTCACAATCTGTAGCTTGCTGACAAGCGCAGCATTGTCCACCGCATCAGGTCCTGGGCTCTGTGGTGCAGATCACCTATTCTCTTTTTGTTGTGAATATACTTGTAATTTCTATCCAATGTGATTGGAGAATTGTTTGATTTCTTAACCAGTTTTTTCCGTCTGACAGGTCAGTACACCCATTTATTCTTATTTCATTGGTTATCGAAGTCAGTTTCATTCCTTGTGATCGGGTGGACACTTTTTATGTGGCCAGGTAACCTGTTGGTTGTGGGTCTTGTCTCACCTGATTGCAGCATCTCTTATTATGCCGAGAGGCATTCTACAATGGCAGCGGGGAGAAGCATCTTATGCCGTGCCCGTGTGAGGGAAAACCTGGCTGGCATTATTTTTAATATTTACCTGTACATAAAGTACAATTAATTTTTATAATACCACTTATAAAAAAATAATAGTGAATGATAAAAAAATGTCACAAACAAAAGACTACCAAAGGCTGCTATCCCCACTGGCAGGATATCCAGCGCCTCCCTCGTTTCCCCTTTGTGCCGCAGGATACAAACAATTCACCAAATTTTGATCAAGCAGAGCCACTACATCGAATACCATTACACACATACATGCATGGGCAAAATCCACAATGCAAACCCAATACCTACCCTGCTCAAGAACATTGCATGAAACTTCTTAGAGGAGAATATTTGTGTCATGAAATGGCTGACGATGTTGCAAAGGCTGCTGTTGGAGAAGAGTGGGCAGAGCACTTGGAAGGCGAGGACTGTCTCTGTGGGGAGGAGAGCCTCTGTCATATTCACCAGCAAATCTGCCATATTGGAAAATTCAATCTGGACTATATTCAACTTTATGTGACAGATTGATTTTTTTTTTTGACAATTTTATATGTTTGGTTCCTGTTTTGTATCTTTCCCTCGATAATTTGTTCCACCATGCTTAACATGCAATACCTTTTTGTTTGTGAAGCTTCACTATCATCAAAAATCACTGAGAAATTGAGGACAGAGGCAGCTGGAATAAGGCATGTTCCTCTTGGGTTGACAGGTAAAGTTGTTCATGCATGCCAGGTAAAATTGATCATTTATACTTCAATCTGTGTATAAATGTGAACATGTTACTTTCACATTTTCATCAACTCTTTACGGAGGTAAAGTTGATCGCATACTTTTATCTGTGTAATTTGTTACTTTGACAATCCAATTGACTCTTGGATTGCCAGGTAAAAATGATTGTTCATACATCAATTGTAATGTCCCTTTCTGCATAATGAATGTTTAAGAGGAAAATTTCTAACCTTCTCATTCCCGGAGGTTAGAAAATCAAATGTTACTAAGGGAATATGATAATAATTAAATTTGAGGCCAAAAAGCTATAGTTCAGTTTGATTGTAATTAATTATTCATTATGATTATCGATGGGGCCACTTTTAAGTGAAGACTTATTTATTACTAGGCGATCATCAAGGTGGTCAATAAATTTAAAGAAGTCTAAGTCTATTATTTTCAAAAAGGCCGATTTATTAATAAGGAGATAAGATCTCTTTTAGGGATTGATGGCTTTTTTGAAAAAGGATAAGAGGCATCGATTGGGTTGAGAAAGGTATTCAGAATTCATTTGATATTTTTCTCTCTGCTGTTATATGAAGAAAATCTACACCAGGACGAAACCCCCTGGCCTTGAGGTGAATGGGACGAAAACCCCAGTTCTTTGAATGACTGTAGCATTCACATTGCAACTTACAGATTGAAAAAGCTGTCAGATTTGATCAAGAAAATTGCTGAGATAGCTAGGAGCGTATTGTTGGAAATCGCAGTTATAAATAGGCACTCTACAGGCAAATTCGTGGACAGATTTGCTGGGAATTACAAGGCGCCATTCATGCAAGCCGTGGTCTGTTCAAGAAAGGCGATTTGACATCAGAAATTTGCAGCCATTGTTGAGTCTATTGGTTTGCATAAATAAAACGGGTATGTCATATAGATTTGTAATATCAGGGCTCAATAAAAGTATTTGAAATTCTTCAGTTCGATTGCATTTATTGTTTGTGAATTTCATCAGACATCGATACTGTTACATGCAATAAATTAGCCTTGCTCAAAATCAAACCTCCTGAAAACTCTAAAACAATATGCACTCTTGCAAATATTTAAGCACTAAACCATGAAAAACGAGCTAAGGATACTTCAGTGGTATCAGAGCTGGTAATCTTGCCAGCCTGTTGGGGTTTCAGCATTGCATGTTAGTTTGGGCAGCCCTGACGTATACCCAGATGATTGCATGTTGCTTTTTGATCAGTTTGGGAAAGTGGGTTTTTGCATGTCAGTTGATTTGATTCTATGCACTCTAGAGAGGTAGGATCACACAGATATTTCACTAGAAGTAGGTCAGGTCAGCAGGAGGAAGGGCTTGATTTTATTCCAGCTGAAGCTGAGATGGGTGAAAGAAGAGGTGAAAACCTGCTAAGGGATCTGAATAATCAGCTTGATAATTTTTTGACCACCTTTGCCCAGCAGCAGCAGCAAATGTTACAGCAATACCAGGGTCGTATGATTACGGCTATGGGTCAAATGAGAATGGATCATGCAAGATCGAGAAGATCAGGTAGTGATCATAGCAGAAACGATGTTGGACAACGAAATCAAGGCAGAGCAGTCTCTAATGCTGTTAGGACAGCGAGCACAAGGTCTGATCGGCCTCTTCGTCCTACATTTGTGCCAAGGCAAATTGAAGAAGAAGCAATTCCAGAGGTGGAGGAAGAGACACACATCACTAATGATGTTATGGTGGCCTATGATGAGTACAGAGCTCTTCCACCTGATGTGAGGCAATTAATTCACTAACACACATCATTGATGATGTTATGGTGGCCTATGATGAGTACAGAGCTCTTCCATCTGATGTGAGGCAATTAATTAATCTGAATCAGTAGAAAGACAAAGCCAGATTTAGATTGGAAAGGCTAGACAGGGGACTCAAAAGATAAACTAACCAAGGCACTCAACCCAAGGAATACAAGGAAGCATTGAATAAGATTCCTTTACCGACCTTCGATGGAAGCGGTAAGACAAGTGTGAGATCATGGGTGCATAAACTTGGCACATTCCTGTCCTTGAAACCTATGGAGGAAGTTAAGGCTATACAATTTGCTACGATGCATTTGGAGGGTGTAGCATACGATTGGTGGCACCATGGGTTAGTATCACATGATCATGCCTTGATACATTTATATGAGGAGTTTGTCAATAAACTAATAGCACGTTTTGAGCGGAAGGATGTTGAGGTCTATTACAAGGATGTGGCTCAGTTGAAGCAGGTTGGACATGTTGAGGCCTACATCAATGAGTTCCAAAAAATAGTGGTCATGGTTCCTGATATGACTGAGAGGCGAGTACTATGTTATTTGTCGAGGGTTTGAGTGATAGATTGAGGGGTTTGGTGAAAGCTCATAAGCCCAGTGCACTACATGACGCCATTGGCCTAGCCTTTGACTTGGAGACTGCACCTCCCTTCTAGCCTGAGAGAAAGACTTTCGGTGGATTTCTGTCAAAACAAAAGAGTTTCAATCAGCAAAAGAACACATCGAAATCTGATCAGGAATCCAAAAATGAACTGCACAGGGAAAAGTTATGCTTCACCTGCAAGGAGCCATGGGTGCCTGGCCACTGTTGCCTTGGGAAAGGCAAGGTTCACTTGATTGAGGTCATCTCAGATGATGAAGAGCAAGATGATTAGGAGACTGGTACTGGAGATGATGGTGTACAAGAGGAGCAGCGTCCACAGCTAGAGCTAGATGATTATGGAGACTCCCCAGAGCACCATAGCCTCAATGTTTGGAGTCCCTAGACTTCATCCATTCCGTTTGAGAGGTGTCCTCAAGGGACAACACATGGTTTGCTTGGTGGATAGTGGATCCACGCACAACTTCATCGATGAGGGTCTAGTGATGAAACGTGGGTTACAGGTTGAGGAGTTTTTGGGATTCAATGTGACTGTAGCAGATGGGTTTCAGTTGAGTTGCACGAGGATGGTTTTCCATCTTAGCATCCACATTGGAGATTACACTTTGACTGATAACTTCTATGTACTGGGTCTTGGTAATATTGATGCAATTTTGGGTTTGCAGTGGTTGCAATCACTTGGGAGGTACATTCAGGTCTTCCGCAGAATGGAGTTAGAATTTATGGGTGATGATAAAAAGATTGTGCCAAAGGCTATGCCTAATGGTGGTCCTTGAGTAGCGTCAGCTAGGAGGATGGAGGCTTTATTCAGACATGGAGAGGTGGATTGGGCAACACAGTGTTTTGTTTCTACCAAGCCTATCTCTGACAGCAAGCCACACTACCATGTTGACATCTAGACAGTGTTGGATAAGCATGGGGTAGTATTTGGAGACATTCCTACAGGTCGACCACTTGATCATGGGTTCGAACACGTCAGTGAGCTTGAGGAAGGGGCTAAACCAGTTATAACCATGCCCTATCAACACCTGCACCATTTTAAGGAGGAGATTGAAAAGACAATCAAGGAGCTTCTAAGCATGGGACATTTGACCCAGTTCCAGTCTGTTTGCCTCGTCGGTTGTTCTAGTAAAAAAGAAGGATGGAACTATGTGCATGTACATAGACTACAGGGCCTTGAATAAGAAGAAAATAAAAAATAGATATCCTATTCCCAGGATCAATGAGTTGCTTGATGAGTTACACGGGGCTGTGTTCTTTTCCAAGATTGATCTTCGCTCGGGTTATCATCAGATACAAGCCCAGGAAGAAGATATTCATAAAATTGCCTTCCGTTGTCACGACAGACATTTTGAATTCCTGGTCATGCCATTCGGACTCACAAATGCACCAGCCACATTCCAGTTGTGCATGAATCACACATTTTGTGAGCAGTTACGGAAATTTGTCTTGGTTTTCTTCGACGACATCTTGATATACAATAGGACATGGGATGATCCCCTGCATCATTTGGATGTAGTGTTGAGTATCATGGAGGCTCAATCGCTTTACATGAAAGCTTCCAAATGTGAGTCCGGGATGATTGAGCTCTCTATCTCTGACATGTGATTGGAGTTGATGGTGTGAAAGTACACCAAGAGAAAATACAGGGGATTCTGGATTGGCTGCCATGAAAGAACATATTAGAGTTGAGAGGCTTCTTGGGTTTGTGCTCTTACTACAGGAGATTTGTGAGAAGTTTCTCACAGTTGGCGTCATCTTTGATAGACCTTACTAAGAAAGGTGCATTTCTTCGGTTTGAGGAGGCACAGGTAACATTCGACAAGCTCAAGGAGGTCATGAGCTCATGTCCAGTATTAGCATTGCCAGACTTTACACAACCGTTTGTCTTGGAGTGTGATGCCTCGGGTCAAGGAGTTGGTGCAGTTCTAATTTAGAATCGACATCCGATTGCATACGAGCGTTGAAAGCTGAGAGACACTGAGACGCTGTACTCCACTTGTGATAAGGAGATGCTAGCGATTATGCATGCATTAGCAAAGTTCATGTAGTACTTAGTGGGGGCTTAAATTTTTGGTCAGGATTGATCACAACAGTTTCAAATATTTTCTGGAACAAAAGGACTTGAACGAGCGACAACAAAAGTGGGTGAGCAAGATTCAAGGGTACAACTTCGATGTGGAGTATATTAAGGGAAAGAAGAATATTGTTGTCGATGCTCTTTCCAGAAAACCAACACTTTGCTCTCTCACTGAGATTTCAACGGATTGGAAATCTCAATTAGTAGCCGAATACACCAAAAATACTTTTGCCTGTGATTTGATTGATGGCCGGGTACAAGATGACAAATATTTAGTAGTCGATGACATCATTTATTATAAAAACACAATTTATCTTGTACCAGGGTCGAAGTTGAAGGATAGGATTTTGAGAGCTATGCATGATACCCCTTTAACAGGACATCTAGGTTTCTTCAAAACTTATCGTTAGATTCGCGAGAGGTTCCCCTGGAAGGGATTGAAGGAAGATATGTTGCAGCATGTTAGAGAGTTCCTGGGTTGTCAACAGAACAAGTCGGAACACACATTCCCTGCAGGGCTTCTGCAGCCATTGCCGATACCTGAATAGAAGTGGGAAGGAATATCTATGGACTTTATCATCAGACTTCCACGTGTTCAGGGAAGAGATTGCATATTTAGTTGTGGATAGACTGACAAAATATGCCCATTTCTTTGTTGTATCCACCGATTACACCGCACTTTAGGTGGCAAAATTATTCTTCAGAGAGGTGTTCAGGTTACATGGACTCCCCAAAACGATCGTCAATGATCGTGATAGCAGATTTTTAAGTATTTTTTGGTAGGAGTTGTTCCGATTAGTAGGTACAGAGTTGACACCGAGCACAAGCTACCATCCTCAAACCGATGGTCAGACAGAGATTAAATAAATGGGTTGAGGGCTATCTGCGGAATTATGTTTCAGGGCAGCAGCGTGCTTGGATCAGGTGGTTGTATTTAGAGGAGTACTGCTACAATACTACCTACCACATGTCGATTGGCATGTCCCCTTTCAGGGCCTTATATGGGTATGATGCCTTATCATTTATAGATTTGGCCTTTGATGATAGCAGGGCCCCTCGGGCCAAGGAGACAATGTAGAACCATCATGATATTCTCAAGGCGTTGAAGGACAATCTTCAACACGCACAGAATCAACAGAAAATGTATGCAGACAAGCAACGAGTTGAGAGATCATTTGAGGTTGGGGACTTAGTTTTCCTGTGCCTGCAGCCATATCAACAATCCTAATTGAAGAAAAGTGGTGCAGAAGAACTTAAGCCACATTTTTATGGGCCCTATAGGATAGTGAGGAGAATTGGCGAGGTTGCATACGAATTGGAGCTTCCTGAGGGCAGTAAAATTCACGTCGTCTTCCATGTCTCTTGCCTCAAGAAGGCATTGGGCCAGCAAGTTGTGACATCTCCAGAGCTTCCTGCATTTGATGAAGGAAATTTGGTGTTAGTTCCTGAAGGTATTGCTGATTGGAGAGAGAGGAAGCTGAGAAACAAAGTGATTCGAGAATATCTGATTAAATGGAAAGATTTACCAGTTGAGGATGCAGCATGGGAAGTGGAAGAGATTCTTTAGCATCCTAATTTGCGATTGCTAGAGGATCAGCAATCCTGGGAAGGGAGGACTGTAATGTCCCTTTCCGCATAATGAATGTTTAAGAGGAAAATTTATAACCTTTTCATTCCTAGAGGTTAGAAAATCAAATGTTACTAAGGGAATATGAGAATAATTAAATTTGAGGCCAAAAAGCTATAGTTCAGTTTGATTTTATATAATTATTCATTATGATTATTGATGGGGCCACTTTTAAGTGAAGACTTATTTATTACTAGGCGATCATCAAGGTGGTCAATAAATTAAAAGAAGCCTAAGTCTATTATTTTCAAAAAGGGCGATTTATTAATAAGGAGATGAAATATCTTTTAGGGATCGATGGCTTTTTTGAAAAAGGATAAGAGGCATCGATTGGGTTGAGAAAGGTATTCAAAATTCATTTGATATTTTTCTCTCTGCCGTGATATGAAGAAAATCTACACCAGGACGAAACCCCCTGGCCTTGAGGTGAATGGGACGAAAACCCCAGTTCATTGAATGAATGCAGCATTCACATTGCAGCTTACAGATTGAAAAAGCCGTCAGATTTGATCAAGAAAGTTGCTGAGATAGCTAGGAGCAGTATTGTTGGAAATCGCTGTTATAAACAGGCACTCTACAGGCACATTCGTGGACAGAGTTGCTGGGAATTACAAGGTGCCATTCATGCAAGCCGTGGTCTGTTCAAGAAAGGTGATTTGACATCAGAAATTTGCAGCCATTGTTGAGTCTATTGGTCTGCATAAATAAAGCGGGTATGTCATATAGATTTGTAATATCTGGGCTCAACAAAAGTATCTGAAATTCTTCAGTTCGATTGCATTTATTGTTTCTGAATTTCATTATACATTGATACTGTTACATGCAATAAATTAGCCTTGCTCAAAATCAAACCTCCGGAAAACTCTTAAACAATATGCACTCTTGCAAATATTTAAGCACTAAACCATGAAAAACGAGCGAAGGATACTTCATCAATCTGTGTTTAAGTGTGAATGTGTTACCTTTCACATTTTCATAAACTCTTCGATTGCTAGGTGAAGTTGACCATTCAATCCATCCAAATATGTTACTTCCATGTTCCATAAACTTGACCATGCTGGACTCTTTAACTCTATCTAAAGAGAGCAAAATGCTTATCATTATCATTGATATTAAGCCATGGTTGTAATCCCAGGATAGGAACTGTGGGTCATAGCAGATTGAATCTACTGGATGGACATAGATGAGAGGCATACATTATGCTGGCCTTGAAAGAGATTGAGCGCTTATTTAAATTTGATGCTTTGGATCAGTTTATCAAAAATTGGTCTCCTAAGTTGTTTGACATCTTTAAAATTTAGCTACACTGCTGGAAATTTTGTGTCTTAAGAAGAAACTGACATTTCCTCTGTCTGTGTTTAAGATAGACATTGTTTGCATTCCATGTGTTCAGAAATTTGACCTCATGATTCTTGGGTTTTAGGTATGGGATTTCTGTTTCTTAAAATGAAACTGACATTCCTGTGTCTTTTCAAGATAGACGTTGTTTACATTCCATGTGTCAGAAATTAGTCTTCATGCCTCTTTGGTTTTAGGTATTTGATTTCCCTTCCGGATGCATCTAAATATGGGAAGACTGCACTATAATTTGCTGAACTTACAATCATTAAAAATGGGAATATAATTTACACATTCCATAAAAATGCAGTTTAAGAAGTTTATTAAACTCATCTTTCAGTCATAATTTTTTTTATTCTTTTGAGCACATGTGACGGTAGTGGCAAAAATTTTAATCTTTATATTGGATGGCACTCTAGCTATGTTTGGTAAAAAGGGGCTAATTAAAATTGAATTCTTGACTGGTAATACACGTTAAACTAATTTTACCTTAGGTGGACCTCATTTTTTTTGGGTTACCAAGTTGAGACTTATTTTGACTGTGCCTTGGTATATATGTAAATATATATTAATATTAAAGACTTTTAATAGGGGAAATGGTTTACTGCTTAACCTATCCTTATCACTCTTTTGTACGGGTGTCCTTAAGCAATCTTTTCAATATGTAATAGTTTTTAAATTATATAAAAATACAGTCATTTGTAGAGTTTACAAAAATAGCATTCAAACGTCCTAATGAGCAATATGACTGAGAAATAAAATTTAATTAAACAGTCTCGATTCTTTCCTTACCAAAAACCTTGTAATGAGCAATACTACTGAGAAATAAAATTTTATTATATAGTCTCGATTCTTTCCTTACCAAACAAGAGTAAGTAGGTATCACCACATTAAAAAATTACAATAAGACAGACCAAAAGAAATAAATAATTAAACTATCATCCCTATCTTAGATAAATCTATCTAAAAAATGTGGAGAAAGAGGCACCTATATTATATTAGATTTGTGACTAAAATGGAATAGATGTTTCGAGAATGATATCTCTTGGTGTCTTTTACATAGCTTTATCTAAGATAGGTATGCTAGCTAGATTTTCATTCAACTCTCTTTTGCCTCTTTAGAATATTATGCTGCATTCTAGTCGCATGTTGTATGAGTTTGGGCTCCAGGTTTGTAGGAAAACTGCCTTATTTTGCTGCTTGTCTTCAAAATTGAGCGGCCTATCCTCATTTCTTGGTCAAGAAAATTGCTACGTGGGGTTATTAGTATAGCTGTCCATAATTAATGTGCAACTTTTGAAGTCTAGTTTGGTCTGTAGTGTCACTTTTTATGTAGAAAGAGGACTTGGAGCCCTTTTGATTTGGTATTTTTTTTTGTTTTGATGTTTCTATTAAGAGAGAGAAAATCTGGAAACTGAGGGACGTAATAAGCCTTTGAAAGGTTTTGCAATCAACATTGTGAAGCTGATCATGGCCCAGACATTGGAAGGATCTTATGATAAGCAAATTTGGGGTTTGTGAAATACCAGAAGAGTTGCTTAAAAGTCTCTGGCCTATTGCAAACAAGGCATTTGGACAAGGATGTCCAAGTCGATTAAATCTTTCCCCTGCGGGTAGTTCCTGACAAACTAGGTATCAAGAAAATTAGGTCTTTTTAGGCTAAACTAGTGTGCTCCAAATTCTCTGAAATTGCCTAATCCATGTTTTGAGGGTGAGAGATTGTATGCCACTGACTATTGTGCATAAGTGTGCATTAGGGGGTTAGATATTGATAGGCCATTCTAGGCTTTATAAGATTTGCGGTCATACTTACAAAAATGCAGAGAGTGCATATTATGGAGTTTGTACTTTGTAGTGGCTTCAACTAGGACTGCATCCCTTGCCGGGCATAGAAGAATCGCAAGTGTATATGGTTCACTAATCAACCTTATTAACTCAGCCAAAATGTACAAGAAAAAATGCGTTAATTTGTTCAATGAACATGGCCAAAAATTCATTTTTAATTTTGAAGTTCGGTGCTGAAATATCCAATGAGATTGTATTAGAGTGCACAAATATTTTGGTAAATTTACAATTAAGATCACTACAAATAAATTGAGTTTGTGAAGTTAACGCAGATGGGTCCTGATCATTTAATATGCTTTGAATAACCACTTCACAATGCACGTGGGATGATGCCCTCCCTCTTTCGTGTTTAAGCTTCACAACTTTAAAGCGCTTGAACCTCAAATTCAATGCTCAATCAAAGATTTGTTACAAATTTGAACATGTTGCAGGCCCAAAGTATGTTTGGGAATATTTTGGCTTTTGTGGAGAATATGTCCAAGGATTATTTGGCAAAGTTGCATGCTCTATGATGGCAGTTAACTTCAGTCTGCTGAATGGTAAATACCAAACGTCCACCAGGTCCTTGGTCTTCCAATACAGTGCCTGATGAAATATATTGTCACGGGCTTTGGACGCCTGTAATTGTGATATGCAATGTATTTGGCTACAGGTGTATCCAGGAACTATATTCAATCTTGCTCTTAAAATCTTGAAGGCAACTCTTTGCTGAAGTAATATCAGAAGACCGTATCGAGCTCTCAACAAACATGCATATTGTTCAGTATCTAAAAGCCATTGTTTCAAATTTATGGATATGGGTATCTTAGGTAGATAAGACAACTTGTCCAGTTGCACCTAAAACTTAGCATTAATGCACTCTACAAATGCTAGCGACAATAATTCTGAAACAAAATCTCCAAATTTTGTATATATCCTACGAGGTGGATTTCAGATATGAACAACTTGGAAGAGTGCAAACAGCCACAACACCTTGGGACACTGCAACCACATATCCGTGAATTAATCATGGACGAGGATGCCATAATACTTTGTTATGATTCTGCCAAACTGTAAGCTCTTCCTCCATGAGCTCTCTATGAGAAGTCACAAACAGTTGACCTTGTTATGACCTCATCTACTAAATGCTTTCAGACTGTGATGTTGAATGCTATCTTAATTTTGGTTTATGTCTTCTTCAGACCACATTATAGGTCTCTCCTTGGCAGTCTCCATTGATAGGTGTCAGTTGTGTTGGTTGATCCTAGCTCCATTTTGGGAGCCTGCAGTTCTCATGTTTGTGATAATGTCAAGAACACAAGTGCACCTCAAGCTGACCAGGTGGTTGCAACTCCTGCTGCTGCATTTGTAGCCTGGCAATTGTGCAAGATGTAGAGATAAGGAAAAGGAAGAGGAGAATACTTCTCAAGGAACTTGGAGTTTGCAAATATCAATATGAAAATTGTGTCAAGTTGAACGACATTTCAAATAGCTGGTGGAAGTCTATTAAGAATTGTGTTGACGAGTCACTTTACACATCGTGTAATAAAGCTGTTTCAAGTTTACACAGTGCTTCCAACCACAAACTATTAAACGCTTTTTTGGGGCACAAAAGTTCACACTGACACAAAAAGGGCAAGACACATGCAGATGCTGGCTGTTGCCACAAATCTTTCCTAGCAATCCCGAGGCATTTAACAGCGTCTGCATGTGCAAAAAAATTAGCAGATCTGCATTCATGTAACTCATGGCCAAGTTGATATTCTTTATCAGTTTCAATAACTCTTTAATGGCTGATTTTGACAATTCTTCTTGGCGCTTTAAATGAATTTGGAACCATCATGTTGCCTCTTCACTCACGAGTATAAGTTTGTCAGAAACAGTCCTTTTAGCTGCTAGCTATTCAACGGAAGGAACTATATCGATACCTCTGCCTGTGTCACGGGTCATTTCATCTAATACTTGATCATTTACTTTTGACTGCCTGTTATGACCATCCCAATAATACTTAAGACAGTAGAATTATGATCTTAAATATATTGGCCAATTGTTCTGGGATGAAGAGAGCTTGATTAAAACTAAAAGAAGTTGATTACTTTCAGCAGGCAAGCTAACCCTCCACGGTTGCAACTAATCTGCAAATAGGCCTTTCAATGATAAATAAAGCATCTCCCACTGTACACGCATATATGTAAGGTAATAGAAGCACTAAGTACTTCAAATACAACAGTGCCAGATCCCATTAGCTCTCTTCCTGGACATCTTTGTCCAGATATGTCTCTTTCCTCTATTAGGTTCCTGCCTCCACATATGCAATTCGAGTGCCATACAAATTGCTATGGACATTTATAGTTTTTAAGAAACATTCCTTTCCGAACTCCACCATTGCCCTATCAAATCTGGAACTGTTGCCCATTTTATGAACAAGAAAACAAAAACAAATCAAAATAATGCTATATACAATTGAAATGGGCTATTAGCTAAAAATTGCTATACATATCCATTGACTGGAAGAGGAAAGTAGATTCTTTCCTCTTCATCTCTAGGTGGTTAGGGAGCATATTATCAAACAAAATAATGCTTTTTGCAATAGAAAATGCCCTTTTAACTAAAAATTGCTGTTAGCCAAATTTTGACTATCATAGACCGGGTTCACAAAAAACTTGACTTGGTCATATCTTGATAACCTTGTTCTTAGCCATTTTATGTCTTGTGAGGTCTTCAAATGGTCTTGTTGAGGTCTTATTAGCAAAAGTTAAGGTTGTTTTGACAAAATTTGGTAATGTCTTATATTTGTCTTGTGCTAGTCTATACACACCATGGTATGACAAAAGTTGATCTAAAAGATGTCAAAGGGTTCTTAAGTGTATCTCAAGTCATCTCATCCTTTGACCACCTTGTATGAACATTTTATGCATATTTGGAAAGGTTAAGGTTGTTTTGTAAAGATTAAGGTAAGTGTCATGCAAAAGAAAGATGCATGTAGTCAAGTCCAACGTATGACAAAGTTGACCAAGATGAGATCTCTGTACAAACACACTTGTCAAAGCTTGTGAAGGAGTTATCTGACTTGCATACATGTCAGGAATGTTCGATCATATCAGTTTTGCAGGGTCAACATCCAAAAGAGAGAGAATCACTCCAAAGAAGGTAGTTGCAGGTGCTTGTATGGACTTGAAGGATCCATATTCGAAATTGTCTTCAGAGTGTCTTTTCAACTTGCTCAAGTCATTTCTATGGATAACAAGTTTGTACAGGGCCTGAGAATCCAAAATTTGCATTAGAACCTCCATCGGCATCTTGGCAGACTGATAATGGTCAACTTCATGTGTTTGGTACGAACAAAGGAGAGAGAGTGATGACTTGAGCTTGTGGGCAGAAGAAGGGGTCTAATGGCCTTTAGATTAGTGGCATTGGTTCTGAGATTGGTGCTCCCTCCTTTGTGAACAATTGTTAAGACCCTTAGGTGGTTTTAAACCCTAGTTAAACTCCAAGGCTTGGTTTTGCACAAGTGTCATGCAATTTTGAATTTGTTGGAACAAGATGAGCATTGTTGGAGGTTTATATGGGTTTGCACAACCATTTCACATCTTTCTCCATTAGGTTCACACTGTAAACAATTAGATATTAAGAGGAAACTCCATGAGAGACATGTTGGAGGTTTGCACTTCAAGTTTTGGAGGTCTCTAAGAGAATCCAGTGTGTGTGAGTGATGGTTAGTGGTTCCTCATAATGTTCCCATACCTTCTTTATCTCCCCCAGGTTCTTCAAGAGGTTTTCAATGCCTGCCAAATTCTAGGACTTCAATTACGACCGTCTTAGGTAGTATACCTTCATGCTCTGCCAACTGGAGTAGGCATTGTTGATGCTTTGAAGTTGTTTCATCTGATACAAGGCCTCAGACACTCAAGAGAAGGTGTATAAAACATTTGGAGAACACCTAAGAAGTTGAGCATTTCCATATTAGCCCTCAAGTCACATCATGTCTCGGCATAAAGACTGTGTATAGGTTCCCTGCACAAAAATGATTTGAGAAGGTATAACGTTGCACTATCAGAGAATATGATGGCCATGACCTCATAAGAAGTGTAATGAGACTTTGGAGAAGTGATCTTAGATTTGAAAAGATCAAGATATACATCATGGAAGGCTTCATGCAATGAAAATGCAAACCTATAGGTTTACAGATCTTGTAGGTCTCTTTTTCATGTGAGATGCATGCTTAAAAGATGAGGTTAGTATAGGGTTTAGTCTTGAAGTGAAGGGTGAAAGTGATGTAAGATATTTGAAGTATTGACAGAGGTTTGCATAGAAAAAAAGAGACTTTTGGAGAAGACAAGACTTAGAATGGAACCTTGACACAAACTGCCCCACAGTCATGTCTTGGACAAACTTGAGAGAGAAGATGATACTTGTTTTGTGAAGTGAAGTCTTGAAGGGTTTATAGGAGTCATAGTGGGAGCTATGTAGGGTATCTACCCTTGGAGAAGTCAAACTCAATTGAGAAAGTGTGGTTTCAGAGCCTAATACTCAAGAAATCTAAATGGCATACCTACATGCTAGCTAGGGAATGCAACCTCAACTTCAAGCATGGAGAGGGAGGATGCAATGTTTTGCATGAGAGTTGGGTTTAGTTGAATAGGCAAGGTGTATGGAATCACTAGGGACTAGGTAAGGTCTTGAAGAAGATCAGAGAGAGTGATAAAAACAAATCCACCTTAAACCCTGTAGTCACAGAGTCAAAGCTAACACCTACAGGTTTGTCTAGTCAAATAAGAGAGATGCCTATTGGTGAATGAAGGTCAAAAGCTCTGAGGGAAGAGAAAACACATGAAAATGACTCTCCAATGTTAACATGACTTTCATAAGCTTTTCAAGGTGAATGAAGACATTTTCATGTTTTGAGAAGTCTATTCAAGCCTAGTAGGCCTAAACATGCACCTACAGGGTTGTGTTCAAATCTATGGAGAAAGTTTATTAGTTGAGGGTGAGATGGAAACATAGAGCCCCCAAGAAGGTGATGAGGACTTCAAAGAAACATTCTATGAGGTTTTGAACCCCTTCAACAGTGAGAAAAATGGCCAACACAAGTTGTCAGGGTCAAGAGTGCATGATGTGCTATAAGCCCTAATCATCAGCTAATGAAGGTTATAGTAGGTTTGTGGAGATAAATGGCATAAAGGACCCCTTGTAATAGGTCAAGATAAGTGATACATACCTCACTAAGGTGTCCATAGTCAAAACCAAGCACTTTTGCCTCTTTTCACCCATTTGACTCTCCTTGACCTCACAATTGTAGGGTTACTAGTCCGAGAGGCATCTTTTCTAAGCTCAAAACTATACGGAGGTTTTGCATGGGAACCCAAGCTCAATGGGAATGTTAGATACCCTTGTCTTCTTGTAATTTGTAGTATTAGTTCATTGATTAAGAACCTAGGGTTTATAAATCATCGTTACGATGATAAGCATGTTTCAAGTTGCTTAGAAGACTAGAAATGACCCGATGAGAGAGAGAGAGTTTATAAACACTCAAAATGCATTGAATTGCCATTGCAAACATTTGAACATCATTCCTCACTCCAGGAAGACCCTTACCATGAGATTTGATTGTACTTGCCCCTATATGAATGCATTAAATGTTGTGTTTTTGGACTCAAAACAGGGTGTTTGACCTCCTATACAGATGCAGACTATTGGAAAAGGTGGATTAAGGTGTTTTCTATCTACATAGATCCAAAAATCCATACATTTGATCCTAGAAGAGCTCTTACAGATCTGTTTCTTGAAGGCAGTATGAAGATGCTTGTGAAAGACTAAGATTTTGTCCATTTCTTGGTTCACCCACCTACACAAAGTTCTAGACCCTCAAATTTGACATGAAGCACGCTTTGAAGGTCCTTAAAGTGAATCAAACATCTCTATGAGGTTTCACAGGTGTAGGAGATCAATGGAGCCAAATTTTAGTTTCTAGGCCTAGGACCTAATTGAAGGCTAATTAGAGAGAGAAAACAAGTGGATATGTGTACTTACACTTGATGTCTGGTCATGAAATTTTGCACATAAGTGTAAGAGCATATTGGGTACTCAAAAATATGCTTAGTTTTCCAAGATTACTTGTAGATTGTTCAACACAAGGAGCTTTGTGTGTTTTGAGGGCTACAAAGAATTGAGGACAAGTATGGATTTTAGGTGCAAAATGAAGTCTTTGAGAGTGCTTGATGCATCCAAGGGAGTTGATTCAGGTTTGAGAGAGGTCTCTCATGGAGAAGAATCGCATTCATAAGGATAGAATCAAGATTTAAGGCTTTTGAGTGAGAGAGGTGTAGTAAGACCAATCAGGTTTCAAGACACCTAAGAATGTGAGATCATCATTGCAATGTCAGTATAAGGAGATTCCAAAATTGATGCAAGATGTAAAGAATAAGGGCAAAGAGTAGCTCAATATGACTTGATGATAAAGAAGGCCACTTGTCACTTTCCAAGCCAAGAAGAGGGCAGCTTGAAGAAGAAGCAAGAGGTGCCAAGCAAAGGGAGAAACTCCTATGCCATTTCCAAGATGATGCATCTTCAAGAAAGCAACACGTCATTGAAGACCTTTTGATACTATTCTCCAACTTATTATTGATTGTAACTCTTGCTTAACACTTTTCAATGACTCTATTCTACGCCCTTTCTCTCTCTCTTCTCATCCTCTAAATATAGCCTTGTTTGGATTTGTAAGGATCCTCCACCTAGGTATGGCGAAGCCTTGCCCATTTGGATGCCTTTGATCAATGAAAGACTACTAGTTTTACCTTCTTCTATGACTGTACTTAGTGTGTGTGCATGGATGATTGATCTTGTCAAGTGATTTTTTAGTCTTAACATGGTGTTCTTTTCTAACACCTATATGCAATTTGAAAGCTTCTTTTGCAGGTCATGTGAAGTGTTCAAATGAAGTGTGAAGGTTAAGCGAGTTTGTCTATTCATTAGTGTCATTCTATGACCTATTGTTTAGTCCTCCGAGCCTAAACATCTATCACAACCTCCACATTGAATTGTTGATGTGAGAGATTCAGATTATAAGTAGTCTATGTTAAGGTTAGTCTCTTGGTCTACATGTGCACATGCAACTGGTTGGTAGTGATTAACTGATTTGGTGTATCACCCCCTTAGTTTGCTTTTATGTTATCCTTCTTCCTTTTCCTTGCAAGTTAGTAGTGTAGTGAGCCTAATTGATACATCGAGGGGAGCTAGCTATAATCTAAAGGTTTGGTCCACTTAAAGGTCACTCACAACATATGACTAATCCCATTGCATAGTTCAAGTTGAGAGGACTTGAATCACCCTCTCAAGGGCGCAAATTTGAGCTATAACAGTACCCATTGACTGAGATAGGAAAGTAGGATCCTTTCTTCTTCAACTCTCAACAGTCATGGACTATTATCAAACAATATAATGCTATCTACAATCAGAATGGACCATTAACAAAAAATTGCTATACATACCCATTGACTAAGATAGGTAAGTAGGATCCTTTCCTTTTCATCTCTTGGTGGTCATGGAGCATTACCTAACAAAATAATGCTATGTACAATCGAAATGAGCCATTATTCAAAAATTGCTATAAGTACCTATTGATTGGGAGAGGAAATCAAGATCCTTTCCTCTTCTCTCTTTGTGGTCATGGAGAATTGTCTAACAAAATTATGCTATGTGCAAAAGAAATGGGTTGTTACTCAAAACTTACTCCTTGGAGAGGAAAGTAGGATACTTTCCTCGTCTCTTGGTGGTCATGGAACATTATCAAGCTCAGAAGCTACATTTACTACACCATAACTATGCCCAAAAATTTACATGCAAGATATATACTCCAATACCAATGAAAGAATGAACTACTAACTATAATATATACCCTACCCCCTTGTTCCATGCCATAACATCCTCATCGTACCTCTTTTAAACCTTCAGTTTCAAGGTAAATTTGATTGTAACTACATATTCTTTAGATGAAACAACTATTTCTTCTTCATAAGAAGGGTCTTGTTCATTGAGAGATGAACATCATATTGACTTGTAGTAATTCCTTTAGAAATGAGAATGCTTTATAAGATACAGAAAAAATTGTCCGAACCTTAATTCTACTCATCCTTTACTCATCATCATGAAGAAATGTTAATACTTGATGCAACAAAAACTGTGCATTCATGTTCCCCCTAGCCACTTTGCATTCTTGTTCTTCTACTAGCCATGGGTTTACTTCCAAGTTTGAGGAGATTTCTTCAAACTTAGAGAATCATTCCACCACCAGAGAGGTAAGGATTGGTAAAAATGCATGAGACTAATTTTTTAATTTCTTTAGTATTGAATCTAAATGGAGACATTCTAGAAAACTATTTAAAAATTAATGGAGAAAAGGGCCAAGGACACAATCCTATGGGTGGGGTTACCATTGCTATTTTTTTGTGTATGTGACCAGGAAGCCTCCAAAAAAGGGAAATGGGAAAAATACACTGTTCTCCTTGAAAGTAGGAGCGACCATTTTTTTAGCAGTAAACTTTGAGCAGTCGTCGTAGCGGGGTAACTGGAAATTAGTAGCTCCCACTTGAATAGATTGGGGGAGGTTTTTTGCCAAATGGAAACATAGGTGTAGTGATTTTTTGTATTAAAATTTTACTCCAAGTTTTGAGTAAGGGTTTTGAAAAATTGCAAATCTAATAATTTCTTTTTCATGGGATTATTTCACAACAAATTGCTTTAAACTTTTCTTGGCAACACTTATTGAAACTATGGCAACCTCTCTCTTAAGAAGGCTCTTTCAATCTTTACTTGAGCAAACATGGGTCCTTTTGTTGAAGCACTGACCTTTTCTTTGAAATAGGAGATAATATTTTTTGCGATTGGACAAGAAGCTGGACTTGAAGACACTTGAAATATGGACATTCAAGAAGCATGGTTAGCCATTAGGATTTGGAACTCAAGCATATTTAAGTTGTGACCTTTGCCTTTTTAACTCTCATATCAATGTTGAGTCACTTTAATGAGCTTTGAAACAGATATTCAAAAGTATCTTTGTTTGCTTTTTCCAATGTTCTTCATCTTTGCCCAAATCTTTCAAAATCTCTAGAATGAGTTATTCAATTCCAAACCTTTTCTGTGGAATTGAGTCTATAAACATAAGACTCATCATATAACTCTTATTCTTTTGAAATCCGTTGAGACATGTCCAAAGAATGTGGAATTGAGTCTATAAATATAAGACTTGTCATATAACTCTTCTTTTGAGATCTGTTGAGAGATGTCCAAAGATAATTAACATACTGGAAGACAATATTGAAAACTTTATCCTCCCACGAGAAATATGTGCATTATAATCACTTTTGTAGAGACAAATCTTTGCTGAAAATACTTGCAATCTGTTTGCCAAGTGTCCCTCTGTTTTGTCGAGAAACAATTTCCTAATATTTATTTGCCTTCACTTCTTATAATTCTTGCGAGAATAGATAGATACATTTAAGAATTTATACTCTTTCCCATTCTGATTTCAATTCTTTTATTTGTTGTTGCAATTGTAGTGCTTGCTCCATTAAAAAGGAAGGGATATAAGGCCCTCCTTGATAACCTTTAGCTGGCAAAAGACATTTTGGGTGCCTTGATTCCATAGAAGAGTCACCACAAACTTCTATCCCTAATTTTGTATCAAAAAGATGTCTCGAATCCCACCCCAATGGAACTAGAGACAATATAAATGTATAACCAACGTGAAATTCCCTCTTTGTTCTAGAGGGCTGGCTCCCTTGTCACATAAATTTTTTGGTGGATTTTTAAAGATTTATAAAGAAATTTAAAAATATGTATGAAATATGATGAAAGAAAAAAAATGGAGGGTGCAAACGATAACATGATGTGAGAGACAAAATAACATATGTTTTCCCTATTTTTTTAGATTGAAGAATTCCAATTGTTGACGTAGTGGATTGCACCCTTTAAAAGGGAAGCTAATATCTTTTCTTCCACGTGTCACAATGGAGACACTCCTCTTGTTGTGGGTAGAAAAACTGAGGAGTGAATCTCTAGATAAGGGGCTAGCTCCCCTTGATGCACCTTAATGTCCTGAATCTCTACTACTAACAATTGGGGGGGGGGGGGTGAAAAGAGAGAGGGATGCTATGAAAACAAAACCTAACTAAGATGGTGATGCACCAAAATTGATTGATCTACTCATTTTTTATCTACACTTTGTACCAAAAGGAGCGAACAAACACTTTATTTGAATAAGAAACTAGACTGCATCAATGTTTCAACAAGGGGTTTGATGGAGGTATAATGAACCTACCATATGTGCTCTAGAGGCACACTGTTGGATGGTTGCTCACCTGCCCCTATACTTCAACCTGGACGCTTCTTGTTAACCTGCAGAAGATCTTGGATACACTAGATACACTGGCATCGACCTATGAAAGCATTAAAACAAATGACTAAACATAAGGCAATACACAGACATATGCAAAAGTGTAAAAAATCAGATGGAGGTAAAATGCTTCTTTTGATTAAAGACAAAATTTGTTAGGGCTTCGCCATACAAAAATGAGAGATATCCCTTTGAAAACTGAGAGGTTACAACATATATATATATAAATTGGAGAAAGATCCTTGACTAGTCAAGAGCAAGAGGCCCATACTGTTGTCGCTTCTCATTAAAAGTGCATGTGAAAGCCATGTTGTAGGTGTCTCATATATTGACTTTACTGCCTGGGCGTATTAAACACTCCTACAAAACTACGGGTCACTTCTCTTAGCGACCGACAAAGTCATCTCTCCTCATGTCCTAGGCCATGCTCTCCATTGGAAGCTCATGTAGCTATCCACCTATTAATGTCAAACAAAGAAAAAATGGGCCGCTCCTTTGAATACTCACGCAACTCTCTTAATGGCTATTTGGTGGAGACTATTCCATCTGCAAGCATTTACTTCTCCCGTCGACACCTCATGTTTTGCCTGGCGTGCTCTAATTCGTCCTTACATCTGATTTGCTGTGCCACCTAGAGCATTCTGAGTGTTTGTCTTATATGTGCATGGCTATGTTCTTGGCCATGCTCTCTCTCTTCTTTTCTCATTATTCTTGTCTTTTCCTAGCAGTTCGGGCTCCTGGGGCTATCCTTTTCTCTTTCAAGGTCCTTTCTTGGTGGGTCGCTGATTTTCCTTTCGGCGTTATGCCTTTGAATTTCCTTGGGCTTGCGCTCATGAGTTCTTTCAGATGTTTTATCTGAAAGAACTTGTTCTTTGGCTTCTCTCCAATGGCTAATGCATCCAATCAAAATTGACGTCTGCAACCCTTTCACCATTTGAAAACCAACAACTATTTTGCTACCTTGAATTTGACGTTCACGGACCTGTCACTAGACATTTGAACTTCCAACGACTAGCTTACCATGTTAAAGTTGATGTCTGCGGGTCCGTCACTACCCTTCAATAATTTTCTTGGCTTTTTATAAATAGATTTTTTCAAAGGGAAAGTGACCCTTTAGAAAAATGGGAAGGTCCTCTTTTGATAGCCAAGTGTCCTCCGAAAGGGTACCTACCCTTTGGGTTTTTGTCTTGTCGAATTTATTCGGACAAAATGTTTGAAGGAATTCCTTCAGACATTTTGTCCGAAGAAATTCATGCCTTTAGCGTCCTTTCTTGGATTTCCTTGGTGAATTTCTTCAGACAAAATGTCCGAAGGAATTCCCTCAGACATTTTGTCCAAAGAAATTCATTCCTTGAGTTTCTTCATTGGATTTCCTTCAGACTTTTGTCCGAAGGAATTCCTTCCTTGGCTTGTTATGTTTCCCGAAAGAAACCTTCCTTGGCCTCTTGCAAGCGGACCCTTTTCCCTTCACAAGGGCACTTTGAGCCCAAGGCTGCCCTTCGGGCCTTTTGAAAAGGTCTTATTCTACACCCGAGTGCCCTCTGTAAGGGTATCTACCTTTCGGACCTTTTGTAAAAGACCCTTGTGTTTTTAAACTTGGTCCATTTTGCCGATCAAAGGTCCACTCGAAGTAATTTGTTTGCCCTACTAAACATCTAGGATAAAAAATGAGTTCCAAATCAACCCAAGTGTTTGCAAGATTCAAAACACTTGGTTTTCAGATGGAGGAAACACTTGGTCTTTCATGGAAACAAGCCCATCACAGAGAAAACCCATAAAACTGTTGTGAGATGAACTTGTCAGAAACTGGTTAACAGACCCTATCAGGAAAAGGAAAGGGAGTGCTCAATTTTGGCCTTCAAGATTAAAATTGTTCAACACATTTGGCGATCCATAGGGGAAGCATACCTACTATGCTTTGAGAAGACTAGTAGCTTAAAGGTCCATTGGGAATGGAGTCTGGCTACAGCATGGAAGACTGGGAATAACCTTGAAAAACCTAAGAACCAATAAAGATTTTACCCCAAATGGTAAAGAGAACACACACAAGGCTAAAAAAATACAAACATACATAAAAGCACTTAGGAAAAACAAGGAAAAAAACAAGGAAACTATGTACATAACAAGAGAAGGTAAGTGACAATGTTTAAGATATATCCCATTGACTGAAATATGTAGTTTTTCACCATCCAACTTGGAGAGTTAGAATGCATTATGTTGCTTGCATTGGGTGATGACATATGTACCACTCCACAAGGCATCGAACATCGTGTGCCTTCCAGGTTTAGCTCAGTTTTCATCCCATTTCAAGACAATGTCACCTTCTGAGAAGCCTTTTGACGAGGATCTCTTGTCAAAATGCTTCTTCGTTTGCTGCTGGTGGCTAGTCATGGCATCCGTGGCTTGTTCTCTTGCCTCTTGAAGCTCCATTAGTTCACAAAATCTGACCTGCAAGCTATCATTATCCTCCAATTGCAGTTGATGGGTAAGATTCAAGGCTGGTAACTCAAGTGAAATAAAAAGTCTAGCTTCCCTTCCATACACAAGTGTGTATGGAGAATTGCCAACTGCCCTCTTTAGAGTGATCCTGTTTGCCCATAGGACTGTCTTCAGCTTGGCATGCCAGGTCCTTTGATTTTCTTCTATTGTCTTTTTAATGATCCTGATCAGGTTCTTATTGATGGACTCAACCAACCCATTCCCTTGTGGGTAGTATTTGGAGGAAGTACTGAGATAAATGCCATATCTTAATGCCCACTTGTTTTTATTCCCAAAAAAGCTAATGCATTGTCCGAAATGATTGTGGTTGGGACCCCAAATCTCGTCACCAGGCCTTTATAGAAGTCCAAGACCGCACTCTCGTTGGCTTCCTTCAAAGAGATAGCTTATACCCATCTCGTGAAATAATATGTAGCAGTCAAGACCCACTTGTGGCCAACACTAGGAGGGTTGATCATCCCTATGAAGTCCAAACCCCATTGCATGAATGATTATTCCAATCGAATAGGTTGTAGAGGCGTTGCAACCAACCGCTGTTTTCCATCAAGAAGAGCACATTTATGTCATCTCCTCACCCAAGCATGAGTGTCTCTAAACAAGGTGGGCCAAAAGTAGCCAGCCCTCATAATCCTTGCAGTTATAGCCTTGGAAGCAAAGTGACCACCAATTGGTCCATCATGAAATTTGGATAGTATTCTGTCAACTTGATCTGAATCGATACATCTCAAAAGTACCCCCGAAAAATCCTTTCTAAACAACACTCCATCAACTAAGACAAGGAAGAGATTGGACCCTAAAATATCTTCTCTTAGTTATATCAAGACCTTGCGGACACTCATTAGTTCGAAGGAAATGGACCATATCTTGTGTCTAACGCTTCATGGTTGTGGGCATTTTTGCTATAGCTCCATCTTTGAGTATCAAAATGCCCTCCTTTGGTTCTTTGAAGTTTGTAGCTAGGTGCTCACACAACCCTCTTCCCCTTACCAGCTTGGTGGTCTTGATCTTCACATCGTACTCCATCACCTTGGTGATCCATCCTACTCTTTTTTCATTCAAGTCATGACTTAGCAAGAAGTCTTTGACACTAGGATGTGGCACCATGATGTGAATCTTACTATTTGACAACATATGTCTGAGTTTCTTTAGGGTTCGTATGAAAGCAAGTGCTTGCTTCTCAACATAAGTGTACTTAATCTCATAGCCCTCTAAGCCTTGGCTAAAAAATGTGAGACTGTTCAAAGTTTTCACCATTCGCTTAGGTGAGCATATCAGAGATTACCTCTTCATTGCCAAAGGTGTAGAGGTTGAAGTCCTTGGAGAATTCAGGACTAGTCAAGGTGGGAGCTTGGGCAATAGCTTGTTTGATTCCTTCAAAACTATCTCTTCTTCGTGTTGTCCATGTGAACGTCTCATCCTTCCTCAACATGGAAGTTAGTGGCTTGACTATTTCAACAAAATTATGGATGAATTTCTTAATAAAGTTTATTTTTCCAAAGAAACTTTGGAGGCCCTTCTTGTGTTTAGGCAAGGACAATGCTAAAATGACGTGCACTCTTTTTGGATCAATGGTCAAGCCTCCTTTTGAAATGACATGACCCAGGAGTTTGCCTTCGTGGAAAACAAACACACATTTTTTAGGGTTGAGAGAGATGCCGAACTCTCTACACCTTTCAAATATTTGCCTCAGGTGTTTTAGATGTTGTCCTACCTCCTTGGAGAAGACTATCACATCATCAAGATAAACCAGCACAATGTCATTTATCAAACCTTGGAAGGCCATATCCATAGCTCATTGGAAAGTAGCCCCTACATTTGACAGTCCGAAAGGCATCTTCCTGTAGGTGAAAGTTCCCCACTTGGTGGTGAAGGCTATTTTGTACTGGTCATAGTCTTGCACTAGAATTTGATTGTATCTAGAGTACCCATCCAGGAGGGAGAATTGTTCACTGCCTGTCACCATCTAGAGAATCTGTTCCATGCTTGGGATGTGATAGTTATCTCTTAATGAGAGTCTATTAAGGTCTCTAAAATCAACACACAATCAGATCTCTCCAATTTTCTTCCTCACAAAAACCAAATTGGCCAGCCAAGAAGAGTGTTTGATAGGAAAAATGATCTTGGATTCAACTAACTTGGTGAGTTCCTTCCTCATGAGAGGCTCAATCCTTGGATTGATTAGTCTCTATTTTTGCTTGATGGGTTTGGCACCTTCTTCCAGTGCAATGGTGTGTTGGGCCAAGCTTGGGTCAAACCCCTTTAAATCGCCATATTCCCAAGCAAAGATATCGGCAAACTCTTGACATAACAAAATAAAAGAATACCTTTTTTTGTTGGTACATACCTTCCCAAGTGCAAACAACTTATCCTTGAACATTTCTACCCTTTTGTAATTCTCTTTTTTGGTTGTCATGCTCGCTTTGTCACCTTTGAGTTGGTCATCTCCATTGAAGATGCTCTCAAGACTGACCAAACCCTTAAGAAGTCTATTGTTCTTCAGCTAAACAATTTGGCCTTTGTACTACTGCTGCAACTTGGATTGATTCTTAGAAGCGAACTCAACCTCCTCTTGTAAGAAAAGTGCTATCTGTTGGTCACTGTCAAACACCTACCAATTGGTGACATTGTCTGGTATGGAGGGTCTTACTATTACCTTTAAATAGTGTTGATTGCTATCCTGACTTATTCCCTTAAGAATGTTAAACTGAGCACCAACTGCTACTAGTCTATCTGCATGCTTGTTTTGTTCTCTTGGGATGGAAGTGATGTTGAAAGCAGTGAAGCTCTCCATTAGGTCCCACACCCTGTGCCTGTAAGACTTGAGCAAGGAGTTCTTGGTCAAGTTTTGACCCCTCACCTAGTTTACGATTAATTTGCTGTCTCCAAAAACTTGTAACTCTTTGATTCCTCTTTTTCTTGCCCATTCCAAACCATGAACAAGAGATTCATATTTTGCTATGTTGCAAGTGTAGAAGAACTGGAACCTGAAAGTTGAAAAGTATTTTTCTTTTGAAGGTGAAACCAACATTACTCCACCACCAGCTTCCAACTTGCTTCTAGATCTGTCAAAGAAAGGTTGCCACAAACCACAACTCTCTTGATTTGCCTTTATTACATTTGGCATGAAAGTATCCTTCTCATGCATGCAATAAACTCCAAGCCCTGCCTCTTCAATGAACTTGTAAGGATCATGTTCAAAATTGTCATTTCCTCATTCATCTAGGAGTAGGTCAACAACTCCTTCAAGGGAAGATGGTGGGGATTGGTCTACCTAGAGTTCTTCTTCATCAATGATGGCGTAGTTGACATTTGTTGCCTTGGGCGAGTATGGCTCTAGGTGATCTTTGTGGATAGGCTCCAACTCAATCTTCACTTTAGTTCTATACTTCATCCTAAAGATCATGTAAGACCAATTTGCTGCCAAGTAACCACTTATCTTGGATGTGAAATCCCTGGATAAATAAAGAGCGAAGTAAGGGGGGACATCTGCCACTACCATGTCATGGAGAACGGAGAAGGTTGGACAGGCATGGAGAGTTAGATTCAAACCTCTTACCACTCCCAATGTCTTGTCTAGTGATCCATCCAACTGCATAACTCCTTTGGTCATTTGCTCATATTTGAGTCCTAGCTTGTCAGCTATGCATTTGGGTATCACTGAGGTGCTTGCTCCACTATCAATATGCAATTGTGGACCAATAAATCATGAATAATCAAGGATAGGTAGAAAAGAGGGACCTTTTCATCCTTCTTTGCTTGACCTCCCATGGGAGGAGCCCCATTGACAATCAACACATTATCAGCCTTTGCTGGGACAACTTGCTCACTTAGCCCATGCAATTCCTTTTGGAGTATATTTTTTTGTCCTGGCATTGCTATGAAATCCTACAATGAGATGTTCATGTGCAGCTTCTTCATTTGGTCCACCACATTGATTGGAGGGTTGCTCCCCTTTGAGCTCTCCTTGGGGACATTTGCAACTTGAGGTGCAACTCGAGGAGTCGAAGTTGCAACTGGTGGTTTGTAATTGAGAATTTTTTTGTTTACTTGTGATAAAAGAAATGTCACATATGCTTGAGTAGCTGCTTGAGCTTCTTCCATAGCTCTCTTCTTGGACCTGGTGTTGGCTGTAACACAATCATCCTGATTATTTATGGTCCCCACATAATTGACTGCATAAAACTCCCCTTCCAGGTGGTTCATAAGAGTGGAATCAGATTGAGCTTCCCTGCTGTCCATCCCAGATTGTGTTGACACCTCAAAACTTGGGAATTGGGTTTTCTTATCACCTTGTGTGGGCATACATTGATTTGGTAGATCATTATCATAAGCAACCTGTTCTTGACCATACCCCAGGGGTGGATAAGTAGGATGTTCCTGTACCAAATTATTTTGAGTGGGGACAAGAGCCTTGGATGAAGAAGGGGCACCTAGATTATAACTCTGATAAGGTCTGACCTAGGTAATCTAACCCTGCCCTTGATTATAATTCTAGAAAGGAGGTCTATTTGTCTACCTGAACTACTAGTACCCTTGATTCGACTGATAGCTTTGGACTTGTTGCCTCTTGAGGGCCATTAATTCATTGATAACACTGCAATAAACTCTTAACCTCGTGGAGGTCATTTGTAGGGGTAGCAACCGGCCTTTCTACACTAGGTAGAGGAGATAAAGTGGGCATGATAGGCTGAGCTGAGGGTTGTAAATCAAGAAAGAGCGGCATATGAGGTTTAGGGGCTATCTTTCCTGCTTACACCAAACAATTTTTGGCAGCTATGGCTATTTCATAAGCAGTGGGTAAAACTTGTCCACACATGGACTATATCATGACAATAATATCGCTATTCAAGGCCTCTAAGTAGTAAAGGAAAACATAGCTTGGGATTGGCTTCACTAGAATGGGGATTCTGTCCCAAGTCTTTTGGAACCTAGTGTTAAAATTTTGCATAAATTCATGCAAAGCTCTCTTCATAGTGGTCAATTGCTCAACTAGAGATATATGGTCACTCTTCTCTCCAAACCTATTTGTCAGGAGGGTGCCTAATTCATTCCATGAGCCAACTGAATTCATAGGCAATGTCCCATACTAGTCCAAAACTTTACTTTTACAGGACAAGGCCAGCAAGCTGATGGCTACATTTTTTCAGTGACATTATGGATATCGCAGAGGTTGGCTATGTTTTTGATATGCTCAATAGCAGTGATTGGCCCCTCTCCATTAAAGGGAGAACACTCTTGAGGGTTGTCCCTAGAATTGGATCATACTACAGAAGGTTCAAAGGACTCTGACCATTGAAGGCCACAAAATGTAAAGCCATGGATGTGACAGGGTTCAACTTGGGTCTCCTTGTGTAGTTATATCTTATGGCAGGGCTGGGAAATTGGTTTGTCATGTAAGGATGAGTCGTTTCAAACCTTAGCCTCTTTGCTGAGTTCAAAGGTAGCTCAATAAATTTGAAAGGGACACCATTAAAAGATCTTGTGGTGACCTTAGGCATGGGGTTTCAGGCTGATCAATAATCAGAGACTATATTCTTAAAATGGAGTCTCCAAATGCTGGATTATAGATCTTGCTTTTGGATTTTTTACAATAATAGGACCAACATCAATCTTGAAACTCACAAGACATAAATTGCGTCCCACCGAGCATGTCAAAAATTGTTGACGCAGTGGATTGCACCCTTTGAAAAGGAAGCTAATCTCTTTTCTTCCACATGACACAATGGAGACAGTCTTCTTGCTGTGGGTAGCAAAATTGAGGAGTGAATCTCTAGATAAGGGGTTAGCTCCCTTTGATGCACTTTAAAGTTCTGAATCTCTACTACTAACAATAGGGGGGGTGAAAAGAGAGAGGGATGCTATGAAAATAGAACCTAAGTAAGATGGTGATGCACCAAAATTGATTGATCTACTCATTTTTTATCTACACTTTGTACCAAAAGGAGCAAACAAACACTTCATTTGAATAAGAAACTAGACTACATCAATGTTTCAACAAGGGGTTTGGAGGTATAATGAAGAAGAACCTACCATAGGTGCTCTAGAGGCACACTATTGGATGGTTTCTCACCTGCACCTATACTTCAACCTGGACGCTTCTTGTTAACCTGCAGAAGATCTTGGATACACTAGATACACTGGCATCGACCTAAGAAAGCATTAAAACAAATGACTAAACATAAGGCAATACGCAGACATATGTAAAAGTGTAAAAAATCAGATGGAGGTAAAATGCTTCTTTTGATTAAAAGCAAATTTTGTTAGGGATTCACCATACAAAACTGAGAGATATCCCTTTGAAAATTGAGAGGTTACAATATATATATAGTCAATATATGAGACACATACAGCATGGCTTTCATAAGCACATTTAATGAGAATCGACCGCAGTATGGGCCTCTTGCTCTTGACTAGTCAAGGATCTTTCTCATATATATATATATATATATATATATATATATATATATATATGAGAAAGATCCTTGACTAGTCAAGAGCAAGAGGCCCATACTGCGGTCGATTCTCATTAAATGTGCTTATGAAAGCCATGCTGTATGTGTCTCATATATTGACTTTACTACCTGGGCATATTAAACACTCCTGCAAAAGTATGGGTCACTTCTCTCAACAACTGACAAAGCTATCTCTCCTCATGTCCTTGGCCATCCTCTCCATTGGAAGCTCACATAGCTTTCCACCTATTAATGTCAAACAAAGAAAAGATGGGTCGCTCCCTTGAATACTTGCGCATCTCTCTAAATGGCTATTCAATGGAGACTATTCCATTTACAAGCATTTAATTCTCCCACTGACACCTCCTTTTCCACCTAGCGTGGTCTGGTTCATCCCTACATCTGTTTTGTGATGCCATTTGGAGCGTTCTGAGTGTTTGTCTTATATGTGCGTGGCTATGTTCTTGGCCATGCTCTCTCTCCTCTTTTCTCATTATTATTGTCTTTTCCTGGTGGTTTGGGCTCATGGGGCTATCCTTTTCTCTTTCGAGCTCTTTTCTCGGTAGGTCGTTGAGTTTCCTTTCGGCTTTATACCTTTGAATTTCCTCGGGCCTATGCTCATGAGTTCTTTTGGACATTTTGTACGAAAGAACTTATTCTTTGACTTCTCTCCAATGGATAACACATCCCATCAAAATTGATGTCCGTGGGCCTGCCACCATTTGAAAACCAACAGCTATTTCGCTACCTTGAATTTGACGTTCGCGGGCCCGTCACTAAACATTTGAACTTCCAACGGCTAGCTTATCATGTTAAAGTTGATGTCCGTGGGCCCATCACTACCCTTCAACAATTTTCTTGGCTTTTTGTAAATGGACTTTTTCGAAGGGAAACTAACCCTTTAGAAAAATGGGAAGGTCCTATTTTGATGGCCAAGTGTCCTCCGAAAGGGCACCTACCCTTCAGGTTTTTGTCTTGTTGAATTTATTCGAACAAAATGTCTGAAGGAATTCCTTCGAACATTTTATCCGAATTTTTTTTTGCCTTTGGCATCCTTTCTTGGATTTCCTTAATGAATTTCTTTGAAAAAATGTTTGGAGGAATTCCTTCGGACATTTTTTTTCAAATAAATTCGTTCCTTGAGTTTCTTCATTGAATTTCCTTTAGAGTTTTATTCGAAGGAATTCCTTCCTTGGCTTGTTATGTTTCTTGAAAGAAACCTTCCTTGGCCTCTTACAAGCGGACCCTCTACGCTCCGCAAGGGCACTTTGAGCCCAAGGCTGCCCTTCGGGCCTTTTGAAAAGGTCTTGTTTTGCCCCTGAGTGCCCTCCACAAGGGTATATATATTTCAGACCTTTTGTAAAAGACCCTTGTGTTTTTAAACTTGGTCCATTTTGCCAATCAAAGGCCCACCCGAAGTAATTTGTTTGCCCTACTAAACATCTAGGATAAAAAATGAGTTCTAAATCAACCCAAGTGTTTGCAAGATTCAAAACACTTGGTTTTCAGAAGGAGGAAACACTTGGTCTTTCATGGAAACAGGGCCGTCATAGAGAAAACCCATAAAATTGCTATGGGATGAACTTGTCAAAAACTGGTTAATAGACCCTGCCAGGAAAAGGAAAGGGAGTGCTCAATTTTGGCCTGTAGGACCAAAATTGGTCAACACCAACCACAGTATGAAATGGGTGGCTGCCTTGTCACATATGTTTCTTTTTGTGGATTTTTAAAGATCTATTAAGAAATGAAAAAAAGAACTGTGAAAGATGATGAAAGACAAAAAAATGGAGGGTGGTGCAAATGATGTCATGACGTGAGAGACACAATAACATACAGTTTCCCTAATTTTCTAGAACGAAGAACTCCAACCACAATATGAAATCCTAATTTGTTCCCAAATAAATACAAGGACACACACACGAATCCCAAGAGATTCACATCCCTCCCAATTTTTTTATAACTTGGATGTAAAGGAAATTTTTTGTGACTAAATCAAATAAGTAATTATCCTAGTTTTACTGGTGTCTAATTCATAAATATAGATTCTATCTAGTTTATGACTAATTTTGTTTAGTCACATGCAACAATAAGCTCTTTGCTTATGCTCAAACATTCATTAGTGTTGTCCATATTACAATTTTCAATGTGGAATTGAAGAATTGAACATAAAAACATGGAAAAAAAGAACATAACAATGCACACACAAAATTTAACATGGAGAAACCCAACATGGGTAAGAACTCCAGTTAAAGGGGATATGCCTCTTCCCCCTTGTTATCAATATAAATTAAATTTTTTGAAGAGGTTGTTCAAGCCTTCCTAATTTATATGATAGCATGGAGACACCTCTACACTGTGGATGACCTAATAGTTGAGGTGAATCTCTAGATTAGGACTAGCTCCCTTGATGCATCACCTAAAACTACTACTAAACTTATGCTTGCAAGGAAAATGGAGAGATGTAACTAAAAACAAGTAAATAGGAGGTGATGCATAAAATTTCATGACCACTACCACTCATTTGTAGGTGCACAATAAACTATAAGACTGACTTGAAACCACACTACTAATATGATCCTCTTACATCTATATTTCAATATGGAGGTTGTAGATGATACTTATGGTGAGAGGGATTATCAAGAGGTTTAGTTTAAGACACTAATGAATGTATTCCACTCCTTAACCTCTACAAAAATGCTTGAAACACACCATATTATTTGTAAGAGAGAATTTAAACTCAATGAAGGTGAGGATATAGGACAACATACCAAGGAGAACTGAATTGACACTTGATAAGATCAACTACCATTAGATACACACTAAAATACAATCATAAGAGAGGGTGAAAATAAGTTGTATATTGCTTCGATGGATTACAAAAGGAGCAGGGCTTCACCATACTCAGGTGGAAGGATCAATACAATGCCAAACAAGGCAGCACATATAGGAGAAATGAGAGAGGAGAGAGAGAAGGGACATTGAGAGAGCTTCTATGACAAGTGTCATTCATCACAAATTAGTTATAATTCCAAGAGTAATATGAGAGAACAATCCTACCATTTCCCCTCAACATGTGTTGCCTTGATTTGATGATGGCCTTCACAAAGTGGCATAGGAGTGACACATCATACTTCTCCCTTGAAATTGCCATTTCTTCTTGTTTGAGGAGTTATAAGTGCATAAATTCTTTTGCACTTTTTAAAGCCTTATTGACACCTCATGTGAGGGCTTGGAGATTCCTCCAATTGATATTTAGACCTAACACCTCATGAAATGTCCTGAAACTCCTCAATTGACTTCTTTTGCTCACTTTCTCAAGTTGTTAAGCTTACCAATGCCTAGTGAAAGTATGCAACTTCATGAACCTGCATGATTTTGGCTGAGAATAGACCCAAGAAGGTTTGGAACATCATTATAATGGTGGCACAGTCCTTCACACAAGTTTTCAGCTCCAAACTCCACCTACAACTCTACAAATTGTTCAATTTGGCCTTTTTATGCCTTAAGAAACCTTGATTTGGCTTTTGGGGTCCAAAATGAGTTTTAGACATCAACTAACTCTCTCCTTGGGATCATTAGAAATGTCTCAATGGGAAAACCTTGTGGTATTTGGAAAATTTCAAAAGTACCTCATCAAATTCTCAAATAAAAATTCTTTCAAAAGTACATGTTTGCTACCCTATAGGTGACATATACTTGTGTTTTGTTATTTTATCTCTCATAAGGGGCTGTACAGATATTAAAACACCTAAAAACATTCAAGGAAATCAAAACAAACCTACATATCAATTTTTATGAGGTTTCATTTAGTAAAACTCATGATATGCACTTTTTAGCGCTGTCCCACCTTGCATTTCCTCATTTCTGCATGACTGTAGGTCTGTGTTTTGGCATTTTTTTGAGTTATATGATGTATAAAGACCTCATTATTTTTGAATTGGTATATGTGGATACCCATATCACCATTAAAATAATTTTTTGTTATGATCAATCAATAAAACCACCTAAAAATACCCTTTTAGACCAGTAATAACTCAGAAATTAAGAACAATGACACATAGGAAAAAAGAAATGAACATATCTTGAGTTATATGAAGTCGAAAGACCTCATTATTTTTGAATTGGTACTTGAAGATACCCCTATTTATCCTGAAAGCATTGGATTCCTTCAACCAATCACTTAAAACTCACAAAAACACCTTTTTAGACCTATAACACTTACATTTTCTCCACTTTGAAGACCCGTTCTCTGACATGGCACTTGATCATGTTTGGATATTTATTGGAGATGAAGTGGGAGGTATCATTAGACCTTAAAATAACTCTTATCACCTTAAATTTTTATCAACAAGCTAAAAAACACAATCAAACAAGAGAAAACCATGAGGTTGGGGTTTTGCAGGGGTTTAAGAAGTTGCAAACTCTCTTAGTGATTATTCATAAAAGGGATGCCTTCAATATATGAAATAATGACACAATTTGTAAGGTAATTAGGTTCCCCTATTTAACCTAATATATTTGGTCCTATATTTCTCTCTCCTCCATGATCCAAAGCAAAACCTGTTGGCCCTTCTTAGCTTATGCAAGTGACCCGATGGAGAAATTGATAGGTTTCTTGCTTGTTTGGACCTATAGTTTCTCTATGAGCATGGTTTGGAGCTTGGGGAAGCTGAATGAGGTTATGGTGAAGATATATCATTCTTGTTTCAATCTTTCTTGGCTGAAAATATCTGAAGTAACACAAAAGCCTACAAAATCTTCTCACAACCTGTCTTCTCTTGCCATGAAACTTGTTTATTTTGCTTAATCTGTTACTGTAGCTACGTACTAGGTATCAAATGAAATTATATATAACCTGGATGATGATATTGTAATGTGAAAAGCTATTTTTACCTTTTTTCTTTCCCTTACAAAACATTTTACTATGTTTTGGAGTTGGAGCAATGAACAAAAAAGGTTTCAAAAGTGAATAAACATTGGAAAAGGAGTATTTGACATCTTGACAAGGTGTACGGGCAAGGAGAGATATAATGTGCTCTCAAGTGTCACATGACACAAAAATCCCTTTTTAACCTTTATGCATCGAGTTGGACCTTCACACTTAATGCCTCTCAAGGTGGCTATAACACAACACTTCAACAAGTAATATAAAAAGACAATTGAAACTTTAAACTTTCCAAAATCACCTATAGACCATATTTTACCTATGGAATTTTTTTTTCTAACATTCATGGCGACCTCTAAGGTATGATTGCTTGCTAAGAACTTTAGACCAGTAGCCTTACTAATCCATTGGGCTATGGAGTCACCTGTCATCACTTCAAGTTGATATGAGATAACAAAAGGGTTGCAAATGCATTGAAACAAGTGAAGGGACAACTGATAATACCTTCAACATAAACAAAAAATAAAACAAGAACACACACAATAGAGTAACTAGACCAAATTGTTGGACCCAACACCCCCCCCTTTTCCCTAGGAAATGGGGACCCACATTATTTCTTAGATTTGATCTTTCTTGTGGTATGGTGGCACTAGCACTAGATATCCTTATGGATTTAGACTTAGTCATTTTAGTTTGGGGATTTTCAAAGTGGACCCTTTGGGACTTCATCATGAATTGACATCCTACGAAGTAGACCCCTCAGATTGTAAATAGAAATGAATTACCTTCAACATTTTGCCCTTCAAATTTTATCTGTTCTTTGCCCTTTTTATCCAAATCTTTCAGACATTTTATCTGAAGGAATTTTCACTCACCTACTCCTTAGACCCATTTTTCCTAGTTTGTGTAACCTACCCTTTGGGTCTTTCAAAAAGTACCTTTTGACACTTCAGAACATTCAAAATTACCCTTGCCCATTTCTTTGAAACTTTTGTTTTGGGCTTTTGTCTGATGTATAATTTTTGAAGGAATTCTTTTGAAAGAATTCTTAAAGAATTCTTTCAAAAGATACCCTACCTTTCCGAACTCTTGTAATCTACCATTTGGATTTTTTTCAAAGCTACCCTTCAGGTTTTGAAAAGGTCCCTTATGTGTACGAAAGTACCCCTCAAAATTTTCAAAAGTGCCCTCCATCCCTTTTTCTTTAGAACATTCATTCTGTACCCTCCTTTTCCTTTGGGACTTTCATTCTGTACCTTGCCTTACCCTTTGGAACTTTTATTTTGGACATTCTGTTCTATACACAAATCTTGAAACAATTCCTACCCTTCACTTTCCCCAAACCTACCCTTCGGACTTATGACAAAGTACCCTTCGGTCTAGTCACTAGCCCTTCGGAGCCCTTTTTTTCAGAACTTCTATTTCAAACCTTTTGCTTCGATGCACAATCCCTAAAAGAATTTTACCCTCCAAGTTAAAGGCACCTACCTTTCAGAACTTTTGAAGTGCCCCATAATCATATGGAAATACCCTTGGAATGTCGAAGTATTCCCTTCAGGGATTATGGAGTAGACCCTACGGGACTTTTGTCATAGACCAAAGTGCCCTATGAAGTAGACCCTTCAGATCAAATACCCTTCAATTTTTTTTGTGAAAGGTCCTTAACTATGAAACCTACCTTTCAGAATTAGTGTTTTGACCTTTCAAAATTAGTATTTCAGATTCCTCAACATGGTGGAGTATTTCCTCAAAAAAATTATCTCAGATGTTTCATCCTAAATAAATCACCGAAATAAATAATCCACTGATGTTGACTCGAACACTTTTTCCCCTAATGACTATCCGAGTATTTTCAATTTTAGCTGTGCCTTTTTGTCATTTAAGGTAAAGTGTTTTCAAAGGTAATATTTTTTCATTCAAACAAAGGTAAAGTGTTTCTTATTAACATTAAAGACCCCCAATAACCTGAGGTGACTAATTTGAATTGAAAGGATTCAAGTTAATGTTACACATTTATGTCACACGAATTGATATTTAATGCAAGATCTTATATAGGTGATACACAACCATTTGAACCATCATTTGCACTCAAGTTATCTTGTGATCAAAGTATCCTCAATTCCTAGAAATATCCAAGAGCCCTAGTTTCTATTACGAGAGAACATACAACATACTGTAAGTAAGCTAAAGCTAGCTCAATCATGTTGATATAAGAGTACACATAACAAGAATCATATTGAATAAAGCAAAGCACAAACATATATTCATGGCATCCTCATCCAAGTCATCATAGGGAACTATTCCTCCCTCTAAGTTCTCGATTAAGGATCCTATAGAGTTCAAAGATACTGTGTTTGACATAGAAATATTCAATAACCAATATCAAAACTACTCATAGCTATGGGATGCCGTAGATTCAGTGGATGCTTTTTCTATGGATGATGAAACAGCACTGGTAAATAAGTTATTTGTAAAATAATTGCTATCTCTCAAATGCCAAAGGTTGCACTTCATTGCTACCAAACCAGAGGTCATGCCTTGCATCGACCTTCTCAAAGACTTATTCTTTATAGGTAGAATATCACAAGATGCATATTTTTTTCATGATCACATCAATACAGTAGTCACGTGAATCTTTAGAGATGATTTTCAAAGATATTTGTCCCTTGCTACACCAAATGCCTTCTTCGACCAACACAACCTGGTGTAATTCAATAAGGAGAACTCACTGCAAGGAGAACTGCAATCTTGGTTGCTGCCCAATGCAACCATGACATGGAAAGGCAAGAAGCTGAGTGGATCATTGCCAATCAATAATTTCAGAATGGGTATTCGTATAGGTATGGATCTTCTGAATAGATTATATGATATGCCTGCTATTCATTTTGTTAACTTGGATTGGGTGCCTTTGCTTCATATGATGTTGACACACGATGTTGTTTACGCCCTAGGAGAAGTAATTAGATTTAAGCTAAGAGAGAAAATGTTACACAAGGATAAATTCCCTACCCTCATAGGTAAGTTTTTTATGATGTCATTTCTAGTTGATGTAATCATGGGCACATGTTACAAGGACCTAGGTTATTTATGGTCCCCAACCACTGACTGCATCAAGAACAAAATTTGTGACTACATGTTCATGTACATCTATGCCTACCATAGGCATATGGTCAGAATTTGTGAGGATGTATATCCTCAAGTATGATAGGCTGTCTATGACTCTCTAATGCCACAGAGCTTAAATGGGAAGGGCGATTAATTCCTATATCTAGATATCATAGTCATTTCAGTTTGGGGCAACAAGGTGGAGCCTCTATGTCTCCCCAAGCATGTGGCTAAAAAACTAGAGAAATAGGAGATAACTTTCTGGTTATGGAATAACATAGAGGAAAATCTAACAAGGCCAAATAAGGCTCTCTTCTTCGACAATCTTGTCACCATTAACAACATTACATACACAATGAGGAAACATCTCGGTGATGTTGTAGCAAAATGAAACATATATAGTTTCCCCACAATGCCATGTAGAGATTGGGACCCTCATAGGTGTGTTCAAAGACACATTTGTGGGCTTAATATTCCTTACTGCCACTAATATTTCTATGACTTTATCTTCTTGAATTCTGAAAATGATGAGGAGGTATTGTAATGGGCAAGGATAGTTGGCTTGCAAGAGGACCATTTGAGGATGATCCAATCAGATCCCAACATTACCACCAAGGAATTGGACCAAAAGAGAGCCCATTTTAAAGGCTGGAAGCATTTAGATTTCTGGAGTGGGTAGTCCCCAGAGTAAGGAGCTTCTTCTTCTCAAGGACCCCCCTCAGGATTGAAATTGAAAGTAGTCAAACAAGAGCCTGGGGTCCTAGGATAGAGAGTGGGTGAAGGAGGATTCAAAGGAAATCCCATTAGTTTAGACTCTAATAGAGAAGATAAGTTGACTATCAGGGTGGTCATAGCACAAGCAACAGTCCCAACCTCATGCAACTCTCCTACTTGAGGAAAGGCTCCATTGGTTTATGCCAAGAAACCTAGGACTCCAATAGGTATCCAAACAATGCAAGTATCTATAGGCCTACTTGCACCATCTCCTATCCTACATTCTTAAAGGGATGAAGTCACTATTCAAGATTCGATAGAGGACTTGAATGAGGAGGATGAATTGGAGAAAGTAAAGGCTCTTAGCCTTTAGAGTACTACTAAGCTATAATTGCAAGGTACTTCAGGATTCCCTACTTTCTCTTTGCCCTTAATTTATATTATTGATACACCTATGTCCTTTGTGTACGTCCCCTCCATCTCATCCACTCCTTCCATTGACCCTCCCATCTCATCTATTTCTTCTTTTCCCACAACCACGCTTTTTGTGCCTACTAGTACTACTGCTGTGAGACTTCATAGAAAGAAGAAAACATCTAGGAAGGTAAAAACTACATTGGCCACACCCCAACTACATGTTCAATCCATGAAAATTTACCTTCCACTCCCCACTTCCACTTCTATAGGTGAAATTACCACAGTCAACACCAGCAGGGGAAGGAAAGCAAAGGCACACCTTGTGGTAGTCCACCCACTTCCTCAAATTAGAGGAATGGAATAGTCTAAGGTTATATTGCCTTCCCTGCCAGATGTTTTGACAAAAGGCAACCAAGAAACATGGATAGGGAGAGGAGAGTGAGCTAGAATGGGAATTTTTCCTCACAACCTGTGATTCACCCAGTAATATCCCACCTTGGGCTATGGAACTAAGGTAACCGGCTTTCCAGAGGCCTAGTTACAAGATAACTGAGCTTCCTTCTATAAATACTTTGTTTTATCCTCCTAATGACTCCATTCAAAGGGTTAGAAAGAGGAAACTTGAAGATGATCAAGGAGCTAGTATCATCCTTGAGGAGTGACAACTAGTTTTCTCCCTTACCAAGAGGTAAAACAAGCATCCAGGAGAATCAGTCTTTGAAGAAAATATCTCAGACATGGCTAGAGCACACAAGGATGCGGTGGTGGACATTCACGAAGGTATGAAATTATCTCATCAAGAGCTTAAGGAGGAAGTCCAGGAGCTTTGAGTGTAAATTGAGTAGTTGAAGGAATGCTAAAATATTATGCATGTGCTTGCAAGTATAAAATCCAAAGTGAGGGATGCAGCCTCAAAATGCTACCTCTCCTTAGAGGATCTATAATTTATGGAGGCCGAGATGGCACCCCAAGCATGCCTAGCCAACCAACTTTGTATCTCTTTGGCCCAAGACAATACAAAGCTTAAAATGTTGGTTTCCTATATAGGCAACTCACTATACAGGCACTTGGACCTAATGACCACATTTGAGGCATCTAATGTTTTGAATTTGGTAGTTATTAGGCATGAAGATGTCAAAGAATGGTTGAAAGCATCTACGGCCATGACCCTGAATTGTCAGTCACTCAAAGCCTAGCTCCTACAAATTTTGAAGGATTTGGACCTATCCAAGGTAAAATATTCTATAGGGAGACTAATTAGTAGAATAAATTATTATAGCATTGTTCAAGAGGTGAAAAATGACTTTAAAGGAAACATTTAGGGTTTAACGGTGGAGAATATTGAAGCGAAGCTAAGTAAAGTAAGAAGGAAGGTGATTGAAGTGGAAATCTTTAGGAGTAAATTCCAACTCACTAAAGATGAACATGCAAAGATTCTTAGACAAACCAAGAGACTTCACTGACCTTATTTACTTAACTTAGACATCATTCGACAACAGCATGACATGATAGAAATGGTTTATGAGGACAATGAAGTGAAGAAGAAACATGTTTCTACTACTAGGACTACATCTTCTGCTTCTAGTCCAACCAAAACTCATGCAACACTCCAGCTAGCATAGCCTTAGCCCATCATGCACCTCAATTTTGTAATGGTTTTAGTTTCCTTCGATAATTGAATTATTATTTTGAATGTGCATACATTGCATGCTATTTTAAAGTCAATTATTTCTATTTTTGTCTTCTATTCAATTTTGAATTCAGTTAGATCTACATGTTCTAAACACCTTATGTAATCATCATGCAAAGACTTGGAGGATGAGGCAACCCCTCCCCAAGATCTATAAATATTACTATATCACCCTCACTCAAAAGGGGGAAATTTTTTGGAATATATAGTAGCGAGCCATTTCTGGTCATCAAGCACAATATTTTGAGTATTTTATTCCCAATTCTATATATTTAGTAGTTATATTTCATGGATGTTTATTTTATTAATATTTAAGTGTGCTAATGCTACAGATAGATTCTAGGTTTTTCTAATTATTATAACTAATCTCATATGTGCAAATAGCTATTAAGGATTGGTGAATAGTGATTAGAATAGCCAAGTTAAAGATTGAATCATATTCCTAGAATGTGTATTTGTGTTCTTTTAGTATAGTTTTTTGAGTGTGTGTTGAAGCTACCTAAAATAATTCACTTTGTTTGAGCCATAATCTCATTTTAAGGGTGTGAAATAGCTTCCATACATGGAGCAACCTTTGTTTAAGACTAGCAAATTTCCTATACTTTTTGTTCCCTAGACTTCCTTGTCGTGTCTGTATACATGTGTACACTTCTTTCTAGCAATAGGTATTGGTTTTAAGAGAGCATAAGTCTATCCAAAAACCATCCATGGAAGTAATTGTTTAAAGACCATAGGTATTTATTTTCTGCCTTACCTTACCCTCTCTTTGGTGTTTGTTATAAGGATCTGCCCACCTTAGATTAGAAGCCAACCATCCATTCAAATTGTCTAAGAGACCATCTTTTGTAGGAATCATGCCTCCATCCAAAAAACCTTATCAACAACCTGCATGCTTTGCCACTATTCCATCAACAGGTTAAATAAACCACATACTTGCAACTCATGCCCTGGAGTGGAGTTTACCTCCATTAAAATCTTAAAATGTTAAAGGTTGCCTCATCAACTTTGATGTGTATAAAACCCACATGGACACAAATAAGACACACGCTATACTAATAAGCTCTTAGAGGAAAGATAAGAGAACAAACAACTATCAATCGATGTGTAAGAGGTTCTTGGAGAAAGCAAAAACATCAACCTACTATGCACAAGACCTCAAAGGATTATTCAACCTAGATCAAAAGGAAATCTTTCAGAATCTTCTTGACTGCATATGAGCAAATTGGCCTTTGATAGATAGATTTCATTGAAAACTTTCATGTAATGTGAGAGATATGCCTTACCTCTTGGGATATTGGCATGTTCATGGCCTTCTTAACTAGAAATCAGACCCAAAACATCAATTGGATTAGATGGAGCAAACATATCTTGAATGTAGACATATTCTTCTTATGGTTATATCCTCACCTCATGTTGCTTTACAACCTTGAAAGTGCCTTCAAGAGTAATCACATTTTGATTTGTGTGGACAACTACCACCTTAGTGCCTATTGGCTCCCTAGGACATTGTTCTTGGTCCTTCATGACATTTTTAAGAATGTCATCTTGATTGAAAAATACTATAAGATATTCAAGTCCTTCAAGGTTTTCCAAATTCTATCTCCAAGATTCTTCATGGCATGTTTGGGGTATGCTTTGACTAGCATATTCTTGAGCATGGTCTTGAGTATGTTTCCCAATCTTTTCAGCCACTCTATCAATGTCTTCATTAGGATATGCAAGCCTACAAAATGTCTCAAACTCATTGCAAATGTTAAGGTAATATTATCACAAATGATCAAAACTTTCTTGTTCAATAGGGGCCATTACACTTTCATTCAAACCTTCACTTTTCCCACCTTTGGGATTGTCCTCTTCGTTTTCATTTTGAGGCTCCACAAGGCTTGGGAGCATGACTTCTTATGAAACAATGTTTGAAAATTCACTATCTTCAACTGATGCAACTTGTTTAACATCCTCACCAGGAACATGTCTAAAAGACTAATTTCCTTTCCTTTGTGAATAGGGATGCCAATGGTGATCTCTTCATCATACTCACTTGAGGAGTCCTCTTCTTCAACTATAAACTCTTCATCTACCCTCTATAGAATAGGTTATTCTTGAAAGATGGGCTGCTCATGCTCAATAATAAGCTTTGGGATTGGATAATCACTCTTAAAGCTTAGGATTTTGAGAGCTATGAATTTATCTAGGGGGTCTTGGAAAGGTAGAAAATAATTGTTTTTAAAGGCTTCCTCATTCTTCTCCTATCATTCACCAATAAATCTCTCAAATTCTGATTTGCTTTGATCCTTAACCTCCTTAACAAGCACTTCTTCCTTATTTTGGATGCATTCTTGGATTGACCTCCATTATGGAAAGGTTTGAGGTTCTTAGGGAGGGATGGATGGAGCTTGTATAGGCAAAGGTTCTTGTTTAGCTTCAATTCCCTAATCCAGGCATTCTCCATCTTGTTTCTTCCATGACTCTACTAACTGCATTAACTCTTGCAAATCATTAGAGGAGGTACATACAACTTAACCAAGCTCTTGGTATGGGAAAGGAAGATAACATTCTTGATAATAAGGTTGATCATTTACATAGATTAGGTCATATGGGGGGAAGTTAAACTCATAATATGACCAATATGATGTATGAGAAGGGATGGGAGGGGGGTAAGTGTTATGATAAGGCTGATATGCTATTGAAAAGTTATTTGAGGAGAAGCTATAAACATCATTAGCTTGATGTGAAGGATCTGCAGGTAAGGAATATGTATTTTCATAAAATGAATAGTGAAAATACATACCAATTTATATTCTTTAAGCACTTGGACTGCTCTAACCAACTATGATTCATTTAGAGTCATCATTGATGTTTGTGTTCATGTCTCCAAAGGCTGATGTATTGAAGAGAAACATCAAAAACTCTTCAATAGATGAAAATCCTTGGTCCCACCGAGCATGTCAAAACTGTTATCAATTTAAATTTCACCATTAAGGAGGTTTTTCAAGCCTTCCTCATTTAGATGATAACATGAAGACACCTCTAGGCTATGATTGACCTAATAGTTGAGGTGAATCTCTAGATTAGGGCCAACTCACTTAATATATCACCTAAAACTAGTACTAAACCTATACTTGCAAGGAAAATGGAGAGATGTCACTGAAAACAAGTAAATGGGAGGTGATTCACCAAATTTCATGACCACTACCACTTTGAAGTGCACAATGAACTATAGGACTGACTTGAAACCACACTACTCCTAATTCGATCCTCTTGCATCAATATTTCAATATGGAGGTTGTAGATGATGCTTATGGTGAGAGGGATTATAAATAGGTCTAGAATAAGACACTAATGAATGTATTCCACTCCTTGACCTATGTAAAACTAATTAAAACACACCATATGACCTTCAAGAGAGATTTTAAACTGCATGAAGGTGAGGAGATAGGACAACATACCAAGGAGAACTGATCAACAATTGATAAGATCAACTACTATTAGATACAAACTAAAATATAGTCATAAAATAAGGTGAAAATCAGTTATCTATTGCTTCAATGGATTAAAAAAGGAGGAGGGCTTTACCATACTCAGGTGGAAGGATCAATGCAATGCCAAACAAAGCAGTACATATAGGAGAAATGAGAGAGAGTAGAGAGATAAGGGACATTGAGAGAGATTCTATGAAAAGTGTCATTCATCACAAATGATAATTTAAAATTCCAAGATGAAGATGAGAGAACAATCCTATCATTTTATCTCAACATGTGTTGCCTTGATTTGATGATGGCCTCCACCAAGTGGCATAGGAGTGACACATCATACTTGTCCCTTGAAACTACCATTTCTTCTTGTTTGAGGAGTTATAAGTTTATATCTACCATTACACAATTATTATAATTCTTGACATCTCATGTGAGGGCTTGTATATTCCTCCAATTGATATTGCAGACCCGCCACCTCATGAAATGACCTAAAACTCCTCACTTGACCTCTTTTGCTCACTTTCTCAAGTTGCAAAGCTTGCTAACACCTAGTGAAATCATGCAACTTAATGAACCTTCATGATTTGGGATAAGAATAGACCCAAGAAGGGTTGGAACATCATTTTAATGTAGACCTTTAGACAAGTTTTTAGCTCCAAATTTCACCTGCAACTCAAAAAATTGCTTAATTTTGCCTTTCTATGCCTCAAGAAACCTTGATTTGGATTTTGGGGTCCAAAATGAGTTTTAGACCTCAACTCTCTCCTTGGGCTCATTGGAACGGTATAAAATGGGGTAGACCTGTGAGAGTTTTAAAATCTTAAAATTACGTCATCAAACTCAAAAAAAAATTCTTTAAAAAGTGCATGTTTGTTGCCTTACAGGTTACATAGACCCCTGTTTTACCATTTTGTATCTCATCAGGAGTGTACAAATCTAAAACCATCTAGAAAAATTCAAGGACATAAAAAAACTTCCATGTCAATTTTCATGAGGTTTAATTTAGTAAAACTCAAGATATACACTTTTTAGTGCTATTCCACCTTGTATTTTCTCATTTCTACATGACTGTAGGTCTGTGTTTTGGATTTTTATTGAGTTATATAAGGTCTAAAGACCTTTTGAATTAGGACTTGGATATACCCCTCTCACCATTCCAATATTTTTTTGTTCATTATTAATCAATAAAACCTCCTAAAAATACCTTTTTAGACTTGCAACAACCCAAAAATTATGAACAATGACACCTAGGAAAAGAGAAATGAGCATATATTGAGTTTTATGAGGTCTAAAGACCTCATTATTTTTGAATTGGGACATGGATATACCCCTATATACTCGAATTAGTTTATTCCTTCAATCAATCACTTAAACCTCTTAAAAGCACCTTTTTAGACCTACAACATTTGTATTTTCTCCACTTTGAAGACCTATTCTTTGACATGGCACTTAATCATGATTGGAGATGAAGTTTAAGGTTTCATTGGACCTTTTAGGAACTCTTAAAACCTTAAATTTTCATAAATAAGTTAGAAAATGTACTCAAACAAGATAAAACCATGAGGTTGGGGTTTTGAAGGGGTTTAAGGAGCTACAAACATTCTTAGTGATTGTTCATAAATGAGAGGCCTTCAATATATAAACCAATGCCAAAATTTGGAAATAAATTAGGGTAACCTCCTTAATCTAAGAGATCTAGTCATATCTTTCTCTCCCCTCCATGATCAAATGCAAAACCTACTAGCCTTTCTAGCTTATGCAAGTGACCTGATTGAGAAATTGATTGGGTTTCTTGCTTATTTGGACCTATAGCTTCTTTGTGAGCATGGTTTAGATCTTGGGGAAGTTAGAGTAGGTTGTGGAGTAGTTTTTGGCTCTTGTTTAAATTTTTATTGGTTGAATATATTTGAAGTAACACAAAACCCTTTAGGATCTTCTTATAACCTATCTTCTCTTGCCATGAAACTTGTTTATTTTGCTCAATTACTTGCTATAGCTATGTATCAAGCATCAAATGGATTTATATCTAACCTAGATGATGATATTGTAACATGCAAAACTATCTTTACCTCTCTTTCTTGTACTTACAAAATATTTTTCTATGATTTGGAGTTGGAATAATGAACAGAAAAGGTTTCGAAAGTGAATAACATTGGAAAAGGACTATTTGACACCTTGACAAGGTGTACAGGAAAGGGGAGATATAATTTTATCTTCAACAAGTGTCACATGACACAAAAAACTCCCTTTTAACATTTATTCATGGATTTGGACCTTCACACTTAATGCCTCTCAAGGTGGCTACATTACAATACTTCCACAAGCAATAAAATAAGACAATTGAAACCTTAAAATTTCTAAAATTACCTATAGACCACACTTGACCTATAGTGGTAAAATTTGCCAACACTCCCATCATAAAAAATTCAAGGTTACAAGATTACAAGGCCATTGGACCATACAACAACCCATCTTTCTTGTTCTATATCCAATTCTCTAAGCTCTCTTTGCAAATTCATCTCCTATAACTTCTGCAACTCGGAACTCAACTCTAGATGATGTTTTAGTTTCTCCCAATAATTTCATAACCAAAATATCTTGAAAATGATCTCAAAAGCCTCCAAAACCCAATCACCTCTAAAGGTGGAATACCAAATGCTTCAACTTTCATTCAGGTGTGTGTGTATATTTTTTCTTATTCAGGATGGGTTTGGACATGACTGCACCCATTCATAGTGTCCTTGTGATGTTCAGGTAACCTCAAATCTTTTTGTGTGTTATATTGTTATAGGATTGGGCTCAATCAAGACCCAGTTTGTTATTTATGCTTTACTTATGGGTTTGGTCAATATCGAGTATGTCTATGTCTATTATTTTGAAAATAGATGAGACATAATGGTCTATTAGGGGCCCAAATTTCCACCCAAAACTTCTTTACCGTTCTCCAACTTGTTTTTATAACATGTACATTTTGCCTTGGTCATTTTCCCATCTTGAAGTGTCCTTATACATGTAGTTTAGGCCTCTTAAGGTTCACACAAACCACTTAATACAATTACATGAACATAAGATAAGAAAGATGATGTGTTACAACTTGATCCATTTCATATAAAAAATGTATGGATATATAACACACAATCCACCAAGGCTATAAGAATATAGAGTCTTCTCAATACTCTCACTCTATAAATCTGAACAAATTGACATATTACATGGACAAAGGAAAAAGTGAATGCTAGCAGCTTGTATGTTTGGTCAAACTTGCAGTTGTGATTGAATATTTTGGTCTTCAAATATTTTGATGGAAAGATGAAGAGTTTGATTACTGTGCATTTGTACTCAGTATTTATAGCTTACTCTATCCCATGCTTTTGTATAACCTCTAGAATTTAGAAGTGGATAATTTCCAATTTATTCCCTATGTCATGGTTTTGAGAGTGGATAGTAAGGACATATTCAAAAAGGACATTTGTAAGTAGACACTAGTATGTGCATGCCACAATGAATTTGTTTTCCTTTTATGCAGTCATGAATATGAAACTATAGAAGAAAAAAGAGGAACAATCTTGGATGTTTTTGTCATGATATCCTCTTTGGAAGGTTTTCTAGTTAGCATATCTTTTTATTATCTGAGTTCTGGTCAGAAGTATAAAGCGACTATCTATGTTGCCTTATCTTTATCCCTCTAAAATTTTAATGATGGTGTGAATTTTGATGAAATGTAATCAAGATGATGCTGATAATAATGTTGATGTGAATGAATATGGTGTGAATAATAACCAGGAATTAATACACACCATTTCTCCATGGTTCTTCATTATTAGTGTGCATGATCATGATTATATTGAAAATCCATATTTCTAAAAAATTAGATAATTCAGGCCTTATTGAGAGGAGAGAGATGAATGCAATGATATCAATCTCATGCTTTTGAATGAATAAGCACAAGGAAAGTAGCTTCTCAATTGGATTTTGTTTAATGAGAATCTTGGGGTGAGTGATTTCCATTTATGGAAGTTACTCCTTTACGTGGAAAGCCTTGGGGAGAGTATATGTTTCTGATCATAATTTTATTGAGTACTATCATTTTTTATAGTATCTAAGGTATAAATTTAATACTCTATAATAATAAACATTTTCTTTCATCACCTCACACATGAAAGTAATTACTTCTAGGGGTGAAGCATAAGGACTTGGCATTTAATCCTCATTTTTTCCCCCTCCTACCCCTTTTATCTTTAATTTCATTCTGAATGTCTACCTGTGGGAGTGAGGAGTTTGATCATTCATGGGATTTCAGAGATGAGGTGCATTGATTTCTAGTTAAGTCTCACTTGTTCCATTTTGGGTTGGGTGAACACAAGTAAATGAATTGTGGGTTAAGGATGGGAAACTTTTCGTGCCATATTTTGTAATGTATATCTCTAGCTAGTTGATACTGTGAGTAGGATTTTGGGTGCCTCTTCTCCCATAAGTTGTTTCTATTTGTATGTCGCCTTGCATGGTATTGTGCATATATGAATTGGAAAATAAATAGAGATTGCTTTCAAATAATGTATTTGTGAAGCTTCACGATGTGCATTTTCCCTGCATATTGTGTGGAAGTAATATGATTGTTAGGGGTAAAGCTTTTTGAAATGTATATTATTCTTTGATTTTTACCCTTACAAAATTTTGTGATAGGTATTTATATCACTTTTTGATCTTACATGATTTTTTTGAATTTTTAAAGAGGTAATGTTATGGGCTTGTGCCCTACTCCGAGCCAATTCTTGTCCTCAATTAGTTTTCTTTGGGGTCTTTCAAGGTTCAGATAAATTACTAGCTATGTAGGTGTAGTAAAAGATGGGCCAGGAGATGAAAATTTTGTAAGCTATGATCTATGCAGTAAAACCACACTTAGAAGGGCTTACTTAAATTAACAAAGAAAGACAACCATAAAAATAGTTGAGAGGTTTAACTCCCTTGGGAGTTTAAATTTTTTAGAGAAGAAAATACTTATGATGCATGTAAAACACAGTGTTAAGACCTTGATTGGAATATTACATCAAGGTTGGGGTTGAATTGGATAGACAAAGGTGACACCAACATTGGTGATGTTATATAAAGTCTATTTCAATATGATTCATAAACTAGGGGGATATTCCACACTATACTTCACCAACATGGATCCTATAATATTAGATCAAACCAATGATTGATAGATGATTGTTATACGCTATGCTTTTAATTTTATAAGAAATAATTAAGGAATGGGAATAAAATGTGTAGAGTATTGAACATAAATATGAACTAACAGATCACACAAAGCACAAGATGAACACAAGCTGTATCCTAGAGAAATCTGATGTGGAAAAAATAATAGTGGGTAAGACAATTTCACTCCCATTATATTGCAATTCATTAAATAGACAAGTTATTGACAACCATGACCTTCACGGATAGAGTTTTCACTCCTAATCTATCCAAATGATGCATGGAAAATTGCTTTGCACCAGTCAGACACTTCACAATGAACAAACATTCTTAAAACCACCACTCACAACTAGGAAACAATGAGACAACATGAACAAGGACTCAAACTTGAAAATTACAATGTGAATCTAGATTCAAAGACTCTTACTACCTTGTTGATCACGGTTTTGATGTTCTCTACCTTGAGCAAAGGTGGTACTTATGCCCTTTCATTTTGGAACCTGTCAAAGAATTCAAATGAACAATCATAAGGAGGTGGAAGCATTTGAAACTCTTTCCATTCTCATGTTTTGTATGGTGGTGAAACTATCACAATATGTAGATGAATAGTTATGCAATCATCACTTGTAAATATCAGTGGTTACATAATTATGAGGGCTATTATACAAATAATAAGTGATAAAATTGATGGTTTCATCATCTATGACAAACCTTTCAAATTCAAGAGTTGAAAGTTGTTAAATTCACTATTCTAGGATGATTGGGTCATATTCATATTTATTTTCCCACTTCCAATTATCTAAACTAATATTTTAACATGAAGTGTCTTATAGAAATGAAATACATAAATTAGGTATAGTGGAAACATCTAACAAACATCATTGGTACATTAGATCCATATTTTGGATCATACCTCTTCAATTTGAGGCATTTAAGTCCCTAAAAGTTTCATGAACTTTGTGAGGGAGGAAATATCTTCCCCACATCTTCTCTGAAATACCATTTGGTTTTTTTGGGTCACTGACCCTTTAACCCAACTATCCAATGCTCTTGAACTCTTCTTCTTGCTATCCTCTCCTTCTACAGCACAACACCCCCCTTAGTTTATAGTTAATTATCAGGAGTGAGGTCTTCAATTTTAGGATATCTAGTTAGTGCTCACATTATATGTGTTTATAATATTATTATTAATATGAGTTGTCAACTCATTTAATAATAATATTGGTAGAATAGTATATTATTGTGTGAGTGAGTTGTACTCACAACTCACATAGCTATTCTAGGTGTGAGTGAAAGAATAGATTTGAGGGAGAGATATTAGGAGATAGATTTGAGAGATTGTTTGGATTGAGTGATAACCTTTGACTCCTTATTTATAGGGGCTCATTGAGATATATATTTGTATCTATCTCTATTGTATATAGATTTGAGAGATTGTTTGGATTGAGTGATAACCTTTGACTCCTTATTTATAGGGGCTCATTGAGATATATATTTGTATCTATCTCTATTGTATGTATCTTAAATAGAATATCAAATTGAATTATATTTTTAAGTGTAATTCCATTATTTCATGTGTGTTTAGTTTATGATAATCTAAACAAGATTTATTATCTGGGATCAGAGTAGGCATACCAGTGAAAACTTGTGAGAGATAAATGTCATAAGTATGGATAATTTAGAGATAAGATTATTGGATGAGCATCTAAATGTGTGGGAATAAATTTTAAGTTTATCTATGCAATTATTGTGAGTTGTGATGTCCTCTGCCACATTATTTTCACACTTTTTGAATGATTGCTTTCATTTATTCCATGTTGAAATAGCCCTTGCATATGGTTCACTCACCTTAGGCCTATGTCTACATTGAATATTCATTTGTTGAGATAAGGAAAATATGTTGAATAAAATAACATTGATAGTTATCAGTGGCATTTGGTGTACTACGGTGGTTGTTAAGATGTCTATTGCATGGTGTAATAAATCTATTTATTTTTTATTGCTATAACTACAATCTGCTCAAATATGATGGCTCCAATGGTGTTTAATTCAACATTGGATCATTGATATTTATGGTTTAACCTTGTTACTCCACTTAGTCTTCAGATTATCTAATCTGATTTCAATATTTAGCATTCAAAAAATGAGGAGCTAATATAATCAATTATTCAATACTTAGAGTTTTTAATCAGATATTCCTTTGGAACATCTATTTGCACCCCATATATTTCATGCATGTTTTTAGTGCAATCTTGATCCAACATGCAATGAGATCTCAGGCTCATCCACCTTGCCCAGATCTCCTTTAGAATTGACACAATATCAATAGTTCATATTCAGGGATTTCACCTTAGTATTCATGCTCAACTCATCTTCTAGATTTCCCTTTGTTCCTATAATTTGATTATCATGAGATCAATTCCCAACATGCATCTTTCAACAACAAACCTGGCACCAAGAAATTCCACCTAAGATCCACTTGAGTTGCTCCTCATTTGACTTACACTGATCAAAACCATATTTTGAGCTCTTGTCGAGTGAAAAAACTAATCCACCCACTATTTTGAGAAATCCACATTTTAGTCTTTTCATAGTATTTTATATAGTGGTATGTTATTTTATAGTGTTTGATGTTGTCAAGTAAATATTTATTTATTTATTTCTTCATCATAGATGGTCAACATAAGTTTATGTGTTGAGTCAATTAATATAATTTTGTTTTAGTTTCTCTCGAGCTTTGCTTACTTTATTATCTCAATGTTATATTTTAGTCGAACCATAAAAGTCTTTTGTGTGGCCATTAGTAATTATCAAGTCGATAGGGTAATTTATAAATCTTGAAGTTTTATTATAATTCTTTAGGTTTTGTTATTATTCTATTATAGTTTTGTCAATAGTCAAAAGTAAAAACAATAAAGTTTTTTTTTAAGAGTTAAAATTGTCATCATGAGTAGTCATGTTAGTTTTATGAGTCAAAATTAAAAAAAAAGTCAAGAGTTAGAGTCATTGCCAAAATTGTAAATTTTTTTTTGCCTCACATAGACATTTTCACTTGTACACGATGTCCGAATTATGGGGGGAGTCTTGTCAGAAAAAATGACATGAGCTTCATCGACACATAGGCTAATTAAGTAGAAGATTCAGGAGGAGAGAAAATAAGAGGTTGGAGGAAAATAACGTCCTCTCATCAGTCACTAGCGATGAGGCCGTAGTGTTTTAGTGGCATGTTTGTACATATATTTTTAATTATGTTTTCAAATAAAGAATAGATGATACATACTTGTTAAAATATTGTAATAAGTGAACAAGATTTTCTATATGATCCCTTGAGGTAAGATAGTGATGAGGACTAAAAGTATGATTTAGCATCATGTGTTGTTGTTTGTTAGTTAACCATATGTAAAACCATCTTTTATTTGTAGGTTGGTGGTAAATCAAGTGTAAAACCATCCATTGTTTGTGGTTTGTTGGAAAACCAAGTGTAAAACCATCCTTTGTTTGTAGGTTGGTGGTAAATAGAGTATAAAACCATATGATGTTGTAGGTTGGTGGTTAGTCGAGTGAAAAACCATCATTTGAGTTTGATGGTAGTTGTAATACAAAATAACATTTTCTCAATGTTCACACTAAAGGGGAAATGTTAGGATATCTAGTTAGTGCATGTGTTTGTAATAGTATTACTAATATGAGTTGTCAACTCATTTAATAATAATATATTATTGTGTGAGTGAGTTGTAGTCACAAATCATGTAGCTATTCTAGGTGTGTGAGAAAGAATAGGTTTGAGGGAGAGATATTAGGAGATAGATTTGAGATATTGTTGGGATTGAGTGATAGCCTTTGACTCCTTATTTATAGGGACTCATTGAGCTATATATTTGTATCTATCTCTATTATATATATCTTGAATAAAATATCAAATTGAATTATATTTTAAAGTGTAATTCCATTATTTCATGTGTGTTTAGTTTATGATAATCCAAACCAGATTTATTATTCAATTGAAGGTAGCAACAACGTTTCATATTTATTGTTTAACATAGAAGGCTCAAAGAGGTAAATTCTCAATATTAACAATTGAATAAATCTTCATATAAAGCGGTAAAATAAATCAAAATGCATTCTTGTCCACTTGTTCCAGAATTTTAAATGGACCATACTTAAGAGGGTTAAGCTTTTTACTCTTACATTGAAGTATCTTTCTACTTAAGTACAACCATACCTTGTGTCCAACGAAAAAACTATGCTTAGTCTTATGATGATCATGCCTTGCTTTACACTTGGCTTGTGGCTCCTTCAACCTTTCTTGCTCTTGGAGGTGAATTTTTTGAATCTTTTCAATAAACTTTTTAGTTTTGTGGACTTCTTGATCCACTTTCCTATTTATTTTGTATGGCTGTCTCAAAACAATATCAAATGCACATGGAGGTAAGTAACCAAAATAAGTTTCAAAAGGAGTTTTGATAGTAGAAGAATGCATTGACTTCTTATAGAAATGTTGAATATACACCAAAATTTATTCCCAAGTCTTAGGGTGCTTCCTATTGTACCCTCTCAAGAACTATACCAATGTTTTGTTCATAATTTTTGTCTGTGCATCAGTTTATGGATGAAAAGTAGTAGACCATTTTAACAAGGTATCCATCTTCTCCCATAATATTGCCCAAAACTTACCAACAAATATCGAGTCCTGATTTAAAAAAATAGAATTAGAGAAGCTAAAATGAACCCACACATTAACAAAAAAATAACTCAATTGCATCAACACCTTTGAAGGTCTTCTTACAAGGAATAAATATACACCATACTAAACTGGTCCACAACCAGAAAAAGATAGTCATGCCCCTTCCTTGCTGTAGAGAACCTGCTTACAAAATCCATGGAAATACTCTCTCATGGCCTAGAATGAACCGGTAATAGCATATACAAATTCAATTTGCTATTACTAGGCTAGATTTTAGTACTTAACACACATACCTTTATGAATTTAACAACATCAAACTACATATTAGGCCAATAAACATAATTTGTAAATGTGCAACAATATTTGTAACACCAAAATGTCTTGCAACTTTTGAAGTATGTGCTTCTCTCATTAGTCAAACTCTTTCCTCATTAGTCACACAAAGCTCACCCAACTTGTAGAGCAACCCATTGGAGGTAATAATCCCCTTTGAGCTCAAATTATGCGCCTTGAGACATTTTTACTAGAAGAAATGGATTTCAAAAATATGCATCATGTTCATATCCCTCTACATAAGACACATAAAAACATCAATAATAGTTATGGTGCCATGACTAAAATCAAAGGATATCTAGATAATATATCAATGAGTTCGTTAGACACATATTTATTATATTTAGTAATAAAATGAAACTATTGCAAAAACCCCATCCATTTATAGTGCCTAGCTTAATGAAGTTTGTTTTGTATTTGTAAATATTGGAGAGGTTGGTGATATGTGTAGACAATAGTTTTCTTGCCCATAAGATAGCATTTCCATATATTGATTGTTTGAACAAGAGCATACAATGTTTGTCATATGTATAATAATTTATAATTACACCATATAATAACCTTGAATGGTAACATATGGGTTTACCTTCTTATAATAGGATAACCCATATAACATAATTACTAACATCCATTTTTGCCTCAAAAGACAAGTATAAGTTAGGCAAAGTTAATACCAAAATATAACTAATTTTGTGTTTGAACATATCAAATGAATATTTTTATTATTACCCCAAATACAATTCTTACCATAAGCTATAATGGCATGAAAAAAGTGAGGCCACGGAAAAAAAAATTCTTGATGAATTTCCTCAAATACTAAACTGCACCAATGAAGCTCCTTGTTTGGTCACATTAGATTGCTTTGGTCAATTCATGATGACCTTTACCTTTGTCAGATCAATTCTTAATTCCCCATCTCCAACCACATAGCCCAAGAAGACAAATGATTGTTGATCAAATTCACATTTCTTCTCATTCAAGACCTATATAACTTGTTTGAAATGATCATTATGCTCATCAAAAGTTCTATTAAAAACAAGAATATCATCCAAATACACAATGGTAGAGGACTCAATAAATGACATAATTACCTCATTCATCAACCACATAAAGCTAGCTAGTGAATTACAAAGTCCAAAAGATATAACCAACCATTCATACAACCCTTACCTTGTCTTAAATGTTGTCTTCTAGATGTCATTTTCTTTAATTCTTACTTTGTGATAACTATATTTCAATTCAAGCTTAGTAAAATACTTGGCATGCTTAAGTTAATCAAGAAGATCATCAATCCATGGAAGAGGGTACCTATTCTTGATGGTTATTTTTTCAAGTTCTCTATAGTCAATGCATATTCTCCATGAACCATCTTTCTTAGGTTCTAAAATAATAGAGGAACCACATGATGAATTATTATAATAGATTACACTTTGATTACTTAAATACTAAAAATATTATTTTACCTCATTGACATCCTTCAAGTACTACTTATACATCCCAAGATTTGGAAGTATATTGTCAGGTAGCAAGTAAATTTAATCCTTAACATGATTCACCAATGGAAACCTCATGAGGTCATGAAATACCTCCTTGAATTGTTGCACCAACCCTCCCATACGATTCTAATCTTTGTTATCAAACATGCTACAATAATTTTTATGTGCATTGACTTCTTTATCTTGAACATTTTGCAAAAAAAGTAAATCTAACTTCCCATTTGTATTAATAAGTCTTTTAGCTTAATAGGCACTTACCAAAGATATTTTAGAATCACCTTTCTAGGCTGAAATGATGTAGCTCTTGCCATCCTTTACCAAACAATATTGATTGGATCTTGTCATGAAGATAACATCTTGAATATATAAATAAGGGATTCCAAACACTACACCACACACATCAAAAGGCCCATCATCCATTATAACTTCATTAATGAAATGTGCATTGATACCAAACTTAACTTTACATTTCTTGGTCACCTTGATCTCTACAAATTTATTCACCCAACCCAAATCATATGGGTTTAGATGATTGTAAGTATTTATTCCCAATTTGTCTACCAATTTCTTGCTTATCAAATTTACTTGTGAACAAGTATAAAAAGAACATCCACTTTTGTTTTCTTCATTTGAATTTTAATATGAAAAAACTCAAAAAATGCACTCCTTGAATCCTAATGCTATCCAAACATACTTATATATTGGCAGAGGTACAACATAAAGTATCATCTACATCAAAGTTACAACCAATGTCTTCACCTTTGAGAGATCACATATCTATTTTATTCTTCTTGTTCTTAAATGGGTGGAATTCCAAATGTAACTTCCAAAAAATTTATTCAGAATGAGTATCAAAATCATAATTTCTTTCAATATTTTTTTTAAAAATAGAAGTGGAGTTACACGTACTTACTCATTTACATTTACCCTTATGCCTAGAACCACCTTGTTTCTTTGTATTACTTTGAAAGATAGATTGAGCTTTTTTTGTCTATCTCTAATTAGCGAGCTTGAGAACAAGTCTCATCTACATCCATATGATTGGACAGGAGGACATGTCTCCTCAAATGGATATGGAGTCCACAAACATATTTCATCAAGATTTCATGGTCTGTTGTCTTTTCCCATTTGGACAACCTCCTTGCGAAACTCACTCATGTACTTCTGCATTCTTTGGCCTTGATTTCACATAAGATATTGCCAATGCATGGACCTCTCTTCCTCATAATAAATAGGATAAAATTAATTTTTAATTAACATATTAAAATCATTTCAATTATTAATAAGAAGAAACTTATTAACAACCAAGGTATGAACATAAAATTAAAAACAAGTTAAAACATGATTGGTTAATTTAAAGTTTGCAAAAGAAATTTGTTGGCTCTCATTAATTTGATGCAAACTGAAATATAAATTTAGTTAGGCTAGCCAATGGTCTATCTTATCTGCATTCACATCTCCATCATATGGTTGAACATTTATCTTTGATTCAACCTTGAATGGAGGTGGTGCTTTGTTGGCACAATGTTATTCTTTCTCCTTCTCTGCTCGGGAGCATCCTCCTTATTTGATTTCAGAGCCTTAGTAAAAACACCAAGCTTATCTGTAAGAATCCCCATGATGGCATATAACCAATCAATATTGCATATAGAAAGAGATATGTTAACTACTCCTTCTATCTTTTGTAGTTGCTCTTCTGGTTTACAAACATCTTCTTCATCAGAATGAGCTATACTTTTGATCTCTTATTTCCACTTCCTTGTGGAAACATTTTATTCAAAGGGAACTAGGATATCTTGACCACTATCACTACTTTCTCTAGTGACAAACATATACTAAAATGTAGACACAACCACACACAACCACACAAAATGACTATTATTGATATTAAACTAGCTTTAATACCTATCTAATCTGTGACCTAGGTGGATATTCCACACTAAGCTTCACCAACACAAATCCTATAATCCTAGCTCAATTTAATCACTAATAGATGATTGTTATAGGTTGATTTCAATTCTAAAATATAGATGATTAATGATTGGAAATAAAGTGTGAAATATATTGAACATAAAGACTGACCAAAAGATCACATAAAGCACAAGATGAACACACTATGTATCTTGGAAAAACCTAGTGTGGGAAAAAATCTAGTAAGCGAAACATTGCACTCCCCTTCCACTATGTAATCTAACAAATGTAAAAGTTACTTCCAACCATGGATTTCATGGAAAAATTTATCATTCATACTCTATCCAAAAATTTTACACACCATTGATTTACACCTCTCAAACACTTCACAATGAACCAACACTATTGAAATAACCATTCATATCTAGATAACAATGAGACAACATGAACAAGGACTCAAACATGTAAATTATATTGTGAATGTAGCTTCAATGTTAAAGTAGGTTCTCATGTTTGCTAGGTTCTATAACTAATTTTAATTTTTTTCCTAATTTTTCCTTTTATGGATTTATCTCATATTGGTTAGTTTGTCTTGCTTCTTGTCTTTCCTTGTCTATTTATGCAAGGCCTTTCCTTTGTAACAAGCAAGTTATTTTATAGATATTATATTATTTTGAATTTATCTTTGCATATAATATTTTTAGATATTTCAACTCTTCTTGTGATGATTTTGCTATTAATTATTCACATATTTGGCTGGAATGATCTTATTGACATTTCTTTCATGGTATTAGAGCAGTAGGTGTTGGAGCCATCCATTTGTGAGTTTGATGTTATAAGGGTTTGTTCATCTATCAAAATTTATTCTTAGTGGAGTGGAGGTATTTTGTATGGATCTAAGATTTATGTTTTTGTCTATTGACTAGGATATATGGATCCTAGGCTGTACCTTTATGTATTTATTTTGTTTGACCTATGTTTAAGTTTGTTTTGGAAGTTTTAAAGGCAATTTATGCATGTTTTTTTTTAATGGTTTTAGGCCTTACATGCATCCAAATCTAAATATGAAAGCATATGGGAATAAAATTATCAGTTTTATGTCCTATGATTTTTTTTATAATCTCCAAAGATTAGGCCGTACAACCCTTCTACTCAAAAACTTGATCTCTGATTTTCTAGCATATAGCTACCACCTGTACGAATTTTAGTCACCATAGGTGGTACAAATCTAATTTTTTAGATCTAAAACCTGATATTCTAGCTAAAAATCCAAAATTTCCTCTCATAATAGTTATAAGCATTTTTTATTAGGCTATATAGCTCTTTTGTCTGCTTGAAAATTACTGTATTAGTCCATCTTTAGTGTCTAGATGACTGAACGATTTTCCTAGATTGAGGTTGTATGATCTAAAAATTGAGATATGATTCTTAGAGATGATATTATTTTAGTTTTAATTTTAGCCTATAATAGGAATTACCACTTTGAATTAGTTTGTACCACATTTGTGATGTCACAATACGGCCCATTCAACTAGTTTTTGTGGATCTTGTAAAGAGTCTTCCTGAAGCTAGCTCTCACCCATTTTTGACCACATGTGCCTAGTTTCTAATAAATAAATTGATATAAATATTTTTTTTAAACTATTTTTTATAAATTTATGAAGTGGTACATCATTTTTTAGTCCTTAGTAAATTTAATTTTTGTGCAATGTTTACTTATTTGACCCATTTTAATGAATGACGAAAAACTTGTAAAAGTTATAACTTTTGAACCGCGACTTGAAATCAAGTTATATATTTTTTTAAAAGTGTATGTTTTTTGATTTTACATCCATTAGGGTCATTTATATTATAAAAAACACTCAATTATAAAGTGAAAAATTTGTGGGGGACCTTACACTTTTTTGGGGGTTTATAATTCCTTTGTTGAAGGAGTAATTTTTTTAGGGGGAGAATCATTATTTCTTCTTCCCAACTTTTTATTTGTATTTCAACAATGGATAACCTAAAAACCTCTAACTACATTATTTGGAAACTCAAAATATATATACACTTACAATAGAAATACTTGTGGAGAATGGTGCTTGGCAACATTCCCACTTTATAGATGAGGAAGATATTGGTTGGATTGCATCCATGCAAGATGAGGCTCTTTGTTTGATTAAACTCGATGTTTCAGATAGTTTACAGTGCTATGTTACATGTGCCATATCACTAAAGGAAGGTTGGGACACTATTATAGCCCTATTTGAGAAGGATACTGAGTCAACTAGGTCTTTTACACCCTATTTTACTTCACCTCCTTGTGTTCTCCTTCTTTCTCCTCTTGTTAGCAAGGATTTATTTTTTGATGATGATAATGACATGGGTGAAGAACTATTGAAACTTCCTTCTTCTCCTCCTATTGAGTATTCACTCTTTACTAGTGACATGAATTACTATTCCTCTTCATTTTGTGAAGAAATACTTCTTGATGGTGATCCTGATAAGGCATTCTTACCTCCTACACCTCTCACTATTCCTCCTTCAGTTGTTAGTGAGGAATTGATTGTTTTGGATGAGGAATATTCACCATCTACTCTTTATGATATTCAAGATGCTCTTGCTCCTATTTTTGAGCTTGTTGCTACTCCTACTCCTACATTTGTTGCTTGTCCCACTTTTGATCCACCTTCCTATGTCTTAGTTCCTTTGAGAAACATACTCTTGGACTTGGATCTTTCATACTTCATTCTATGTGCTACACTCATGGAGGTCTTGGAAGATTATTATAGGGTATTGTTTCTCCTATTAACATTTATATTTTTACAGGTGATGTGATTTTGGGACATCTTGTTCGTAACACTCAGGAGCAAGTTACATTTATGGGAAGAACATTTTATTTTTGGGACTACCTCACAACCTATATATATGGTTCCTTACATCCTTTTCATCCATGCAAGATATATAGTACTGATCTTCATGTGGAATGAAAGAAGTTGTCCTTATGGGGATTCCACATGAAGTCCTTCCTTCTTTCATTCTTTCTTTTTTTCTCTCTTTTTTTGGGGAGTTTTGTTCTTATGATTTATCTTCCTTCTTCATTTCATGGATATATAGTGTACATGAGTACCTGATTAGGCCTTGATTCTAGGACTCATTCTATGGATATGTCACTTTGTTTTTTGACTATTTTTAGCCCCTATCTTCACTTTGGGGGTGTTAGAGTAGGTTTACATGTTCACTAGATTTTATAGTTAGTTTTCATCTTTTTCCTAGTTTATCTTTTTGTGAAATTATCCCACATTAGTTAGTTTGTCTTGCTTCTTGTATTTCCTTGCCTATTCATGTAAGGCCTCTATTTTGTAATAAGCAAGTTATTTTTTAGATATTATATGATATTACCTATCTTTGCATATAATATTTGCAGCTTTTCTAACTTTTCTTGTGATGCTTTTGATGTTAATGCTTCAAATATTTAGCTTAGAATGATCTTGTTGACATTCCTTTGATTAAAATATTCTCACTGCCTTTTTGATCATGTTTTTGATATCCTTTGCCTTCAATAGAGGTTATAATTATGCCCTCTTATCTTAAAACCTGATAAAGAACTCAAATGAATTGTCTTAAGGAAGTGGTAAGGTTTACAACCATTCCCATTGTTGAGCTTTGTATGGTGGAAAAACCACCATATTTTGTAGATTGGTGGTTGTGAAATCATCACCTATAAATATAGGTGGTTACACAAACACCACCTACACAAACCAACAGTTTCTTCATCTATGACAAACCCCTCAAATTAAAGAGATAAAAGTTGTTGACTTCATCATTTTAAGGATGTCTAGAGCATCTGGATACTGATTCTACCATTACAACTTATCTTAATTTATGTTTTAACATGAAGTGCTTTACAAGCATGAATTACATAAATTGGGTATAATGGAAATATATAACAAGCATAACTAGTACATTAGATTCATATTTTGGATCACAAGATCTTGAGGAAAATTTGGGAAGGCAAAATATCTCCGACATATCTAGGAACCCACTCCACAACTACCTTAATGGGCATATTCAACAATGTATGTAGGCCTAAAATAAGCCTTTAATATAATGATCCTTAATCTAAATTTCATAATTTTAGGGTGAAATCATAAGATGTATGAAATTGGTATGAAGGTGGTTGTAGGAAGGATACTTCATGACACATCTCTCACAAAGTAATACAAGATTATTTACCTTGAACCTGATGTATGGGTGAAAATGCCCATGGGAGATTAGTCCACGACAAAGCCTTGGATAACAAAAGTGTCAATAAAGTATCAATAACGTGTATATAAGGGAACTCTTAAAAAACCAATTAGAATCTTGTTTGACATGACAAGTATAAAAGTATTGACCATCAAAAAATTTATCCTCTAAACATTCATGAGGAATCCAACAGAAATACTTGGATGAAATAATAGGGCCTAAATTTTACAATTCTTGTAGTTGAAGTTGTGATTAATTCCATGGTAGTGCCACTGGGACATGTGGGGATTGAATTCTCTATTACTATTCTGCTAAAGGCAAGTATATAACCATTGCCTAATGTCCTTTTTGAGCTCTAATAGTCCATTCAAGATGAGCCATCTATCATTTCCTATGTTTGGCATATAATTTTGGAAAAATAAACATTTATTTAATTACTTATAAATGTTTATTCTAATTTTTTGATTGGTTGACTGATTTTATAGCCATATGGGTATTTTTTTATTAGTAAAAAAATAGGTTTTTTTATATTGGCAAAAGGGAACACAACTCATGGATTTTTTTGTTTTGACTATAGTTTAGGCATATATATATATATATATATATGTATATATATATATGTATATATATATATATATATGTATATATATATATATATGTATATATATATATATATATTAAAATGGCAATGTGTCATAAATAACTTTTGCCACCATATATATATATATATATATATATGTATATATATATATATGTATATATATGTATATATATATATATATGTATGTATATATATATCTATGTACATATATATATATATATATGTATATGTATATATATATATATATATATATTTTAAAATGGCAATGTGTCATAAATAACTTTTGCCACCTAAGTTGGATTACATCTACATTCAATGTTGGCAAATACATGTCGACAGTTTTAGTGTGTCTCAACATAGATGATATACATATATTTATTTTTTATTCATAACTATATTGTAGATGTAATCCCTGGTATGTCTTTCATTGATATAAAATCTAATGCTTTGCTTGATATTTGTAATGAAGGACGTTTTAAATTATTGTTTTATAAGGTACCATTTTAAGGAAGAATGTTTTGTTGACAAATAATTTATAAATTTCAAAGTTAAAAAATTATAATAGGTTGTTCTTCAAATATGTGTTTTAAGAGTTTCTAAAGATAAAAGATCATTTTTTTGCTAAACTTATGGATTTAAAAGGTTAAAAATGAAACAAATATGTTTTGATTCAAATGTATGATGCATTCCAAATAAATATAGAGTAAAAATGCTTATAAATAGAAAAATGAGAGCCCTTGCTTCACCAAGGGTGGATTACACCTATAAATACGTCTGTAAAAAAACATCTCTCACACAATGGTGGATATCTCTTGTATTAAGTTGATATTGTTAAAAAATGATGTATTATTTTGGGTTTTTTCCCCTTTTATATTCAATCAATAGAAACACTAATTAACCCATAGATAACTCATGGCTTAATACTTCACTAACTCTAGGTACCCAAAATATAACATAATAAAAGTAATGCTTAACTAAGCACACATACATAATTTGTGTCTAGGTACAAATCATGTCCTCCCCCGTTAAAGAGCTTTGACTTAAAAGCTAGTTAAACTCTAAAAGTGTATAATTTGACATTATGTGAATCAAACTTAAGATCTCTATCTACTAAAAGAAATATTTGACCATTATACCATATACCACTACTTGACATGACACATGAATGAGTTCAACTCCTAAGGCTTCCATTAAATTTTTGGCACATTTACCAAAAAACTCACACTCTTCTAAGCTTTATTACAAATTTTCCATTTTCAGCCACATCAAGATTTAAAAAAAAATCCCTCTCCTTCTTGTCAATTTGTATATGTTCACATAATTTTAAGAAGTTAGTTTCCTCCCGTCCTCATTTCTCCCCACCTCCACACACATATATAAAATTATTTTAGGCTCTACATACAAACTCCTATATTTTTAAAGTTGCATCCTCCATGGGAAACACTCTCCACTTCACCTTGAACATTCACATAGCCTTATTCTGAAGCTTCCTAGATTGTTCCCAATAATGTAGTTCAACTCTAACACAAGCTTTCCTTCTTTGTCAGTGATCAACAACTCTTTCTATGGCACCACATGCATTATTTTATCTTCTTCAAATATAACACATGAAAAACATCATTCATCCTTCCCATATTTGGTATGTCTAGTGCACATGAAATTTTACCCACCTTTGCTTGCACCCACTTTGGCCCATAATACTTTGGATTTTTTTTTTACTACCTTACCCACTTCACCATTTTTTATTTATACAGTTGCATCCATACAAACTCCATGTCCCTAATCTAATAAATCCTCTTTTTCCTATGTTGATTCGATTATTGCTTCATCCTATTGGTGACAACTAAGTTGTCTCTCAAAATTTGTAGAATATTTTACATCTCTTGCATTACTTCCTCCATTATTGGGACCTTTCCAATTTGAATTACCGAATCCAATGGTGATGGTGACTCATACCTATACAAAGCCTTAAAATGTGTCATATTTGTGGTAGAATGGGAAGTTGTGTTGTAGTGGTACTCAGGGAGACGTATCCACTGTAATCATTTTCTCTATATATCCCTTGTATATAGTCTCAGATACCCTTTAAAGCATTTTTTCATCACCTATATTTTTGCATTTTTGGTGGGATGGTATGCAATGCTTATGTTACATGTAATCCTTACATTTTAAAATAACTTTTTTCTAGAAATGGCTTAGAAAACATAGTTCTGATTGCAGATGATTTATTTAGGGATCCCATGTAGCTGAAACATATGCTGGAAATATAAATGTTCAACCTTAGAACCATTTATTCTTTCCTTTATTATGGGAATGAAATGGGCATACTTCATACATTTATCTACCACCACAAAAAATTTATCCTTACCCTCAGAGCTAGGTAGACCTGAGATAAAATCCATTGACATAAGTTCCCACTTTTAATGTGAAACCAAATTTAGTTTCAGAAGGATTAGGGAAGGAACAATCTCAAACTTGTTCCATTAGCATATGACATACTTAGATACAAATTATAAAATGTCTGACTTCATGCCTTGAAAAAATTATTGTTGATGTTTTTATACATTTTATAAAACCTAATATGGCCTACAGATGGAGACTTTGGTTGTAATCTAACACGTTTTAAACAAATGGAGTCACCCCTTAAGTAAATGCATCATCATAAAAATATAGAGCCATTAAAAACTTACCAAACATTATCATTTCCCCCATATTCAATTTATTCCTTGAGTTTGGTTGGGGCATGGTGAGTTGAGTATTCTTGTAGAAGGTCATGTATCCAAAAAAGTTAGTTGATGGACATGGCCTAAAATATTAGTGGTTATTCTTAGTGGGAAAACAAATCTACGACCACATTCTCTTTCCCTTTCTTATTAAGGATATAAATTTTTTAGGCTTATAGGTAATCAATAAATTTCTATTGCTTCTCTATTAATGCCCCTTGAGTTAATAAGTGCTTAACATTGATATGACTAGTCTTCATACATGATCTAATCCTCAATGGAAAATGACACCATTTGGCTATTACATGTAGGATGGATAGCATCTCTTTACTATATGTGGAAATAATTTTTTCAAGTTAATTCAATTTAATACTTTAAAATGCAATGGGGTGATCATCCTGAGAAATAATTCCACCTAGTCTAGATCCTGAAGTAACATATTCAAATAAAAAAGATTGAGATAAATTAAGGGTTATTAAAACTAGAGTAGAGATTAATTGCGATCCTCAAATTATTTTTGTGCCTTAGTGGACCATTTGAAGGAATAATTCTTTGTGAGGTCAATTAGGGGATGTACTAATATTGAGAATTTCCTTACAAATCTTTTATATAACCCTACCAAGCCTAGGAAACTCTAAATTTTCTTAAGAGTCCTAGGCACATGCCAATCATATATCACCATGATATTTGTAGGATCAGTGCGAACCCCCTCAAAGGAAATAATGTGACCAATGTATTCTAAAGATGCCTTTTAAAATTAACACTTAGATGGATTGACATATGAATTATCCTTGGAAAACATATCCAACACAACTTGAAAATGCTCAAGATGGGATGCCAATGAATTACTATAAACAAGGATGTAGTAAAAATTACAGGGAAAACATTATGTAATAATTTAATGAATATATTGTTCACTAATGATTGGAAGGTGGCTGGAGCATTGTGGAGACCAATGAGCATGATCTTAAATTGGTACTCACTTTGATGCATTTTGAGAGAAATATTATGTTGGTCTTGAATCTCAATTGGTATCTGATATTATCTAGATATGAGACTATCTTTGATAATTAGTCATAAATCTTTGGCATTGAAAATTTATTTTTTATTTTTTAAAATTATGTTCAAGGCCTTGTAATTAGTACAAATTAAATATGATCCATATTTCTTCCTAACTAGTACCATTGGAGTAGCTTTTGGTATCTTAATAGGGATGATGATGTCAGCCTCCAAGAGTTCACTTATCATTTTTTAAATCTCCAAGTATAACAAAATTGTCCCCACAGTAAAGTCAAGCTCAGTAATGTGCTCCAATTCTATGTTTGGCAGTAGGATATTTGGTAGATCTTAGAAAACTACCTTATATTTTCCTATCAACTTTGGAATCCATGTAGCTTGTTTATGTGGGATAAATGATTCTACATTTATACTGTAAAGGTGATCCATAAACCCAAAATACACATTTTTCAAAGTTTTGTTTATCATAATAAAATAAATAATTTTGATTTCCTTTGGGGGAAGGAATTGATAGCATAGTTATGGTCCCCTTGCTTGAATGTCAAAAAATCAATCCTAATGAATGGTGGAGTATGTTCTAAGTGAGTATAAACATTGAATCCCTAAAAAAAAATTACACCCTTCAAATATAAACCACATGTAAATTATATTTAAAGACATAATCTAGCATTGAAATTTCCACATTATGGACTAATCCTATGCATTTAATATTTTAGTATCTTGGAACCTAAATGGGGAAGATTTCATAAGTGTCTAACTTGAGACCTAAATTTTGGAATTATTTCTTATCTAGAATATTAAACAAACTTTTTGGATCGACCATGAACAAAATTCAAGCTTATTGATAAGGGAAAATAACTTGAATGTGTTTATATAGTCCAAATTTATCATTGCTTAAAGTAACATATATGGTTCCCAAGTTTATACCATAATAAGGGATAGATTTTTGGGTTCACACCCTACGTAAAGTTTCTTGAGGGTATCCTCATTATTTGACTTAGAATATATCTCAAAATAACCCACATAATCTAGCATAAAAATATTTTTTGTCTTACATACATGACCCCTTCTCCATGGGTTTACAACAATGGATGCATTTGCATAGTCATGACTAGGGTTTTTAAATAGTGAAGACTCTAAATTTTCATTTTCATTGGTTCTCTTATCCCAAGTAAAAAATATACTAGAATTAATCCCTAATATTTTATTTTTAAGCCATAAATATGTTTTTATACTCTTGTAGCTAAAATAATATCCATTTCATAATATTCTGGTTCAAATATCCTTACTTTTATTTGAATTTTATCCCCTAGGTTGGGATTATAGATCTTCTGCACTAGATTCAAAGAGAGCTTGACCTTGAACTCCAAAAATAGATTTTTTTTGTATACACCTCTACATATATATCTTTGTAAAATAGGTACATTAATAAGGTATCACATGATTCATCCTATATACAATCATTTCTCTGTATCATAAGTTTTTTAAAGTTTTAAAAGTACCCCATAGAGGCTATAAAAATCCATCTCTCTCTTCAAGTGTGGGCAACACCATGCAAATGTTGTAGAGACATATTCAACTTGTCAGAATTCTAATATTTTGTGCCATAAAGGTTAGTTTAATATTACTCAATAATGTATGGACGTCCATCTTACCTCCAAAATTATAGTATGAGATAGTAGTTTTTAGGATAATATAATGTTGATGTAATCTTTCTTTCTCTTTCTATTGATCTTCTTGCTCTTCCTCTTCCTAATATTTTGGACTCGTGTCAAATTTACCTAAGGGTTTTATCATCATCTTGATTAATTAGCCTCTATAGTTGCCTTCTTGATAAATATATGTCCCTTTGAACTTTCTTAAATAAAAAATCAAATAACCCTTCATCTCCTCTTTCGTCACAAACTTTGAGTTATTTATTGGATAAATTCCCCCAAGAATTTTGGTAGCATTTAAAAAAATTGATTGAAGCTTTGATACCAATTTTATATTCCAAATAAGAGCAAAAAAAATAATTGTAAAATATAGACTAAGACTACTGATAAATGAAAAAATGGTAGCACCTACTTCCACATGGGTGGATTACACTTACAAATTTGATCATTACAAAATAGCTCTCACCCAATCACAATTATCTTTTGTATTTAGTTGATATTATAAAAAAGATGCATAATTTAGATTTTTTAAATTTTTTATATTTAAATACTATAAACCCTAATTAATCTATGTTTAACTCATGGCTTAACCATTCACTAACTCTAGGCACCAAAAATATAACATAATAAAAGTAATGTTAAACTCAGCACATAAATATATGTTTTGTTTAGGTACACAACACTATGTGTGTTTGAAAATTTTAGAAGCTAAAATATCAATTTTTTTATTTAATTTAATATGTTTGAGAGCTTAAAAAATAAAAAATTATAATTTTTTATTCAAAAAGAAAATAGAATATGATTTAAATTTGTTCATTTTAAAACTTTAAAAACCAAAAACTAGGATTTTCTTCAAATTTGTGTGTTTGTATGATTTGCTAATGAAATATATAAGTATATTTTCTAGATATATGTGCCTTCATAAATTAATATATTTGGTTTCACTTCAAATTTATTTGTTTCAGAGATTCAGAAATGAAAAATAATGTGTTTTGATAGAAGTGTATACATTTGAAGGTTGCAGAATTGAAATAGATTGAGTGTTGTTTTTACTTCAACTTTATCTATTTCATAGCTTAAGAAACAAAATGAATTATGGGTTTTACTTTAAATATGTGTGTTTGGGAGATTTATAAGCTCAAATATCAAAATTTATTTTCAAGTTAGTGTGTGTTTTAGAGCTTCAAAAATGAAAAACTAGGATTTTCCTTGGGAAATAGAATAAGTGATGCTTTAAAGTTTAATTAAAGGTTCCAAAAGTAAAAAATAGGTTTTTATTCACATTTTTGTGATTTCAAGATATACTAATGAAATAGATTATTTTATTTTTTCAACTATATCCACTCTTATAAACAAAGAGATTGGGTTACAACCTCTATTAGTTTTTCTTTTTGTATTGAACTCTTTTCAAGATTTTTATTTTTATGTTAATCTTAAATTGAGTTTTAGAAACAAAATATAGATACCAATGTATTCATAATTATATTTTTCATGAGCCCATTTTATGGAGGTATTGATTTGATTGAGACATTATATGCACCCAAAAATTACATGGTGTAACATTTATGATAAATCTGATGACGATGTAATGATCTCAAAAAATATGCTTAGATTTAGTCCTCCTAACAACCTATTTTATTCTCCTTCTAGTCTTTGAAAACCTCAAAATTTAATTTATTTAAGTCTATTTTCCCTTATTCTTTGAACTACCTCCTTCATGATAGAACTACCACTTTCTGTGATACAACCACTACTCTTCGTTACAAACTGCCCCATTAGTACACTTCCACCATGACTATTTTGTAATCACTAAAACATCATTTTTGTGGTAGTTTCATAATTGACTATGATAGTTTTGCTACATAATAGGGTAGTTTCATCATGGTTTTGGGTATTTTCATAATTGTCACCTATAAATAATGGTGGTTCCATCACAATTGATCCATTTTAAAAAATAGAGCCAAAGAGTTACTTTTTCATGCATTTTACATGTTTCTCTTCACGTTTTCTTATTGTTCACTTTGAATTTGATTAATGACTAACCAAGTCACTCCCACTCTTATTTTAATCACTCCCCATCCAACCTAAGTTTTACTTTCATTTAACTAGCATTTAAACTCACCCTTGCAAGCTCCATGCTTCTCTTAAAAGTATCCCAATTTTAGATGAATTTTGGATTCAAAATTTACATCAAAGATTGGTGTTTTGAAGCTATATAGAACCCCATCCTACCTAATTTCACTTTTTTAAAATATTTTGATCCACCTTTGGTCATTTTCATGGTCATTCTACAAATTTTTTGGAGAGGAGAATTTCTAAAAATCAGCATTCAATTCTTTGCTATCCATGGATCATCAGAACTACTATTCAACTACTCTTAATTTTAAATATTGCATTCCTCTTGCCTTATTTTCTTTTCATCATTTTTTTTGAGAGTTATAAAGGTTATGATTGATCAATCAAGGAGCTAGCTACCTGAGGATAACTTATTTAATGCAACAAATATTTGTGTTGATTTAGTCATTATCATTGATCAGGTTAAGGGTTTCTTATCCAATTTAGCTTTATTAGATTAAATTAGTATAGCTTTCCATTTGTTTGTTATATTAGGATTTAAATTTAAAAAACATAAAAACAATTGAAAGGAAACTCTCATCTTCTCTAAAATGAAATTGAACTACTTATTTAAATTAAAGCCTTACTAGGATGAGTACAAACAAAAATCCTTGATCACAAATTCAAAACATTAAACATAATCATTTAAACACATTCAATAGAAACTTCATGCTTAACAAATTTTTAACCAATATTGATTTACCATTAGATGACACTTACTGAGCATCGCTATCCCCATAGAGAAAGTCCATTTCCTAGGGTGTTTGCTCCTATTCCACCAAGTGAACTTCAAAGTGATATCAGCTTATAGTACCTATTTCACAGAGAAATTCCATTTTATAGAGTGCCACTCTAAATGATAAATATAGGCTTATAGTACATTTTATAGGACCCATCTACATTCTTTCACTCTAAGTAGATAACCTTCAAATTTGAGTCTTCCATATTCTATTTCATTTATCCTTAGGTCTAACTTCATCATATTTCATTTAGGTTACCCATTCTCATCCATTAAGTCAGATGTCTTAGCCAAACCTAGAGATGTTGAGTACATAGGTTAGAGAGTTGATTTCCACATGTACATAAATTGGAGACCCTGATGTGAAAGACCTATCCTTTTACATATCCCTTTCTCCTCTCTTCTCTCCACTTTTTATTTTCATTCATACTCTAAGAGTATTATATATCCCGTAAATATGTCTAGTCATGAAATATTTGGGAGAACCATAAACTTTAAAAACTATAGGAGGAGGCTTCACCCTAGTGGAAAAGCCTCCCTTCATAGTTGGAACAATTAAACTCCTTCACAAAATGTGGAATCCTAATATCAAAACCACCCTTTCAAATCACAAACTAGATCAGGGTTAGTGATCCATAAGCAACACAATCTATCTAAAAATTACAACAATCACCTTGAATCTAATAACGTGTCATTCACTAGTGAAAGTGGGACCCACACCCACATTGTAAACCAACCATCCATTATATATAAAATTACATATACATAGAGTGAAACAATATACAACCAATACATTGATAGAATGTGCAATTTGGAAGATGGGCTAAATAAAATATAAAAACCCTTTCATCCTTATCCCAATAAAAAAAATTTCCAACCCATAGGATCAATGCCCAATGGATCCTCCATAGGCCTCTAACTTCACTCTATCTATTGGTGGTCATCAAATCACACCTCTTGAAGTTGATACCAAAGAGGTCACTAGAACCGATATTCCTTCTTTTTCAAATGAACTATCTCAACCTTGGTGGGTTGTATTTTAGATTTAGAGATTAAAAAATCCTCTCTAAATGAAGGGATGACCACCAATTCCCTAAACAAGGCCATTCTTCTGCTATTGCTAATTCAATGTCAACTTACCAGCTACCTCTTTATCCATCTAACCCACCTTTTATCAATTATTCCTCAAACCAAGATCCTAAGGACATCCTTACTCATGGAGTCCACAACCCCATTGATCCCAACATTCTTGCCATAGTTATTATGAGCAGAGTATACCTCTTTTTCCCTACATCTTCTTGTAAAGCTTCTAAAATGCCAGCCTACAACCTAGTCTAGAAGCTTGTCCATGGTAAAGTCTCCTCTTATAGTGATCTCTAAGTAAAAAACATAACATGTTAAAAAATAGGTAACCTTGATTTTCTATAGAGGTTTTAGGTGATGAGCCCTTGCATCCTACTATTTGCACGGGGCCAAGATTTGGGGGTAGGGGCATTACAAAAATATGTGATAAAAAAGTAAAAGACACTCCTATGAAAATCATAAGCTTATGCAAATAAAAAATTCAAAATCTACATATTTTTCCCTTAACTAATATTATATGTTGGGCCCTCATATATTACTAGTTGTATGGGTTTAGAATTGGGGAGAGGTGCCCTTACTTGCATACATCTGGTCTTTGATGATGAGCCCATGTGTCTTCCTAGTCACATGAGACTAAGTGTGGGGAGAGAGATATATAGAGTGGGAAGAGGGAGGCGAGAAGTTATTTATTTGTAATATTGACTTATAAACTTATATAACAATATCTATACATAATTCTCCTTTCATCTAGAATTCAAAGAAATAAGATGGATATTTAATATTCTATTTAAGGAATTATACAACACAAATAACAATTTTCATTTCATAAAAAATGAGAAACAGAGGTAGAGCTCATCTAATTCGAAAACTATCTCATTTTCATATTCACTCTTCTTCAAGACTCAAAGGAGATTTTAAAAGAGAGTAAAGGAGAGGAAGAGAAATGGGAAAAATATATTATTTTAATAAGCATTTGCAAGCACAAAAGAAAGGAGGAAAAATAACCAACTTTAACTCTACTTACTTCCTTCACTTCTCCAAGCTTCAAGACTCCACAAGCTCCTCCAAGAAATCCACCCTCCAAAATGATTAAAATCACATGCCTAGTCATATAAAGTGTATAAACTGGAATTTATACATGAAAATTAAACCCATAACACATGAATGAAAATCCACTGAAATAGACTTGAATCTCATTATATATATCATAAGTAATGTCAAGTTTGTATAAATAATGTCTCAAGTGAAATCATCTCCATAAAGGGCAAGTGAGTCAAACATATCAACCCAATCCCCCCCCCACAAAAATAAAATAAAAATGTATGTATGCATATATACATGTAATAGTGGCCCTAAGATCCTAAACTCCTCTTACTTCAATCGTCTCCTATAAAGTCTTCATCTAAGACTCTAATCCAACTATATGACTTTATGGGTGAATGATCTCCATAAATGTGTGATAATCTAGGGAAAAAACATCTTATGCCCACCTATCTTGATGTGTAGTTTGACATAAAAAAATAATTGATCCCTAGTCTACCTAGTTCCCTAATCCCATTTATATGATTTATTTCAGTAATTAACATATCTAAGAGCATTTTTGCTAAAATATTCAAAACTAGGTAAAAAACACAAAATCATTAAAAACTAACTTGAGCCTGACACTATCTACTTTTAGTTGGTATATTCACCATCTCCTCTATGTGCTCATCGATTCAACTACTTTCTAGTTTGATTTCATCACCATCAACCCAAATTTTAAAATAATACAAAATAAAGTTCCACAAATGAGTTCCATTCTTGGAAAGTTTTTGAACATATAATATTTTTAACTAGCCAATATGATTTGATATTTTTTTCCATTTTTATTAGTTTCATTCTAAACTCACATTTTACACCTTTTTGATAGAGTTTTTTACTCAACTAATTTGTTTTATGTCCAAAACTAGCACCCTTTGACGATTTTTCACTTCTTATAGAATGTTTTTTTCTCATTTTAGTTTTACAAGGACATAATACTCGATGATGGTCTCAGTACCCTAACAATATGGTTTAGGTGTTATATTCATCCCCATGTAAATGGTAAGTATTCTCATTCATGTTTTGATTAAGTAGTATATTTTCCTCTTTTTTTTAAAAATTGCACTTGATCTTGTCTTTTATCCATAGGTTGCATAAAGTCTTGGATGGCTTCATTGATCTACCAAGGTTAGTAAGGTAAGTATATCTAACCCTCTTTTTCCATTCTAAATGCCATTATTTAGGACCACATCCTTGTTAATTCATGGCAAGGCATCATCCTGAAGGGAAAATATGTATGCACCTAAAAATTGCATGATGATGCAATGATCTCCAAAAATATGTTCAGACTCAGTCCTCTCTGATATTATCTACCTCTTTTATTATTATTTTTGTTTTTAAAAACCTAAAAAATTACTTTATTTGAGTCTTTTTTCCATATTCTTTGAACTGACTCCTTCACGACAGAAGCACCACTTTCTATGATACAACTACCACTCTCCATTATAATACTACCCCATTCGTGACACTTGTTTTGTGGTAGTTTTGTAATCATCACTGAAAAAAAAATCATTTTTTTGGTGGTTTCATTATAAGATAGGGCGGTTTCATCATGGTTTGGAGCAGTTTCGTAATCATCACTTGTAAATAACATCAATTTCATCACGATTCATCTATTTTAAAAAATAGAGTTGGAGAGTTATTTTTCATACATTTTTCATGTTTCTCTTTGTTTTTTATTATTGTTCACTTAAGTTCACTTCATGACTACTTAAATCACTCCCACTTTTTTTTTAATCATTCCCCATCCTTCCTAAGTTTAACTTTCAGTTAACTAGTAGTTAAACTCACCCTCATAAGCTCCATGTTTATCTTACAAGTGTCCCAATTTTAAATAAATTTTAGATTTGAATTTTGCATTGAATATTAGTGTTTTAAAGATATAAAGAACCCTAGCCTACCTGATTTTAATTTTTGAAAATATTTTACTTCACCTTTAGTCATTTTTGTGGTCATCGTACATAGTTTTTAGAGAAGAAAATTCATATGAGTCTATAATCAGTTCTTTGCTATCTGTGAATCAGTCCAACCACTATTCAACTAATCTTATTTTTAAATATTGTGTTCTTCTTTCATTCTTTTCATTTCACCATTTTGTATCATAGTTTCAAATGATATGATTGAACAAACAAGGAGCTAGCTACTTGAGGATAACTTATTTACTGTAATAAATATTTTCCTTCATTTGGTCATCATCATTGATTAGGTTGGGGTTTTTCATTTCCAATTTGGATTCATTAGATTAAATTAGTTTAAATTTTTATTTTTTTACGAGATTATGATCCACATTCAAAACATGTAAAAGTAATTAAAAGGAAACTCTCCTCTTCTCTTTCTTTTGTACCAAAAGCATACCTTAGATTTTTATTGTTTACATGAGCATATCAGAATATTTAAAAGCACATAGTTTACATTAAAACCCAAGGTAAATTATAATAAAAAAAAATCACTTAAATTTTCAAAACAACTCATTTTCATTTTTAAATAAGCTTTACATCCACAAACAAGCATTTATACACATACCTAGAAAATGTAGACAACCTAGACAAAATAAACTTGGTATCGTAGATCTGATTTCATTTGCATAAGAAAATACCATTGTCATAAGATAAATAAATTATAAAATTATATATTTTTTTCATTTCATAATAGATCATTTAGTTTAGCAAACAATCATTCATAACATTGGAAATTAATTTCTAGCTTGCATGCACAATGAAATCTCTAGATACTAAGTAGTCTTACTTTTTAGGATATAAATACATATTGTATTGATTTCATGTTAGAAATATCTTAGCTTACATAATATATTAATTCATTCATAATCTAAAAATACAAAAAAAGTTTCATTTAGCTTGCACATAGATAAAAGCTTACATCTAGAAAAGAGTAAAAATCAACATTTGCACTCTTAATCCATATTTTAGTTTTAGTGTTTTATACATCAAAATATCATTAAAAATATAAAAAATAATAACATTTACTTTCATATTTTCTTCAATCATTAAAAATTTACTTTCATTTTATTATAAATATTGTCATTGATGTCAAAGGTCTAGCATTGGCGATAAAGGCCCCATAGCATTTAATGGTGTTTTTAATATTCATATCTTGGCTAATGTGTGTTGATATTTATTTATTATTAATAAATATATTTTTGGTTGCATAAAAGTCAAAAGAGGGCCATGGAGAAGTAAATGAGTCATGAGGTAAAGACAAAAGAGGAATGGGACGCATTTTCCCATGAAGAGTCATCTTGAGAAATTTCAAGAGTCACTAAGTGAAAACAAAAGAGGGTATGGTGCATTTTTCCATGAAGAGTCACCTTAAGGAATTAGAAAGGTCACCAAGATAAAGATAAAAGGGGAAAAGATGAATTTTATCATGAAGGGTCACCATGTGACTTTTCAAATGAAAGGAAATGAAGGGTCATGCAAGTTTGACACTATTTTCCATGAAGATTGAAGGGACACAAAGGGTGAATACCAAAGGTCATTTAGAAAGATATAAATAAAGGCTTGAGAAGCCATTTATAATATGCAAGATAGTACATGGTTTGTATTTATTTTATATAATAAGAGATGAGAGAATAGAAAGAGACATTGTAGAGTTATATCATTTGTTGAGTAAGCACCATTGAGAGATAGTTGTGTTTTATACACAAGAAGGGTTGGTGCTCTTGTAAGTTGGTGCTTGTGAACTTTGTAATTTGAGTTATTGCTCTTTCATATAATTGAGATTGTTTTCCATGGTTTTTCCCATTTTGGGTTTCCACATAAAAATCTGGTATCTCTCTCTCTCTTTCTCTTATGTGGTGCATATTGCTTTCAATTTTATTGCATATCTTGAAAGAATGGTTAAGTGGAATTTGATTAAGTAAAAGATTTATAATATATATGATATATTGATTCACCCCCTCTTAGTATATCCTGTGCTTAACAATTGGTATTAGAGCAGGTTCCTTTTCAAAAGTTTTACAACTTGAAGGTAGATCATGGAAAGCACGATGGCTGGATCACATGAAGGTTTTTTTACAAATAAATTACCTTTGTTTGATAGGATTAATTATTCTTTTTAGAGCATAAGGATGAGGACTTATTTGATGGCCCTTAGATTTGACATTTGGCAAGCAGTGATGGAGGATTATGAAGAGCCACAAACACTTATAACTACTCTAATAAAAAAGAAGACAAGTAAAAATAATTCTAAGGCTTTAAATGCTATTTTATGTGGTTTATGTGAATCATAATTTATTAAATTTATGTAATGTAAATTTTCTCATAAAACTTAGGTAAAGCTTGAGAATATTTACAAAGGTGATAGAAAGGTTCAACAATCTAAGCTTTAAACTTTTATAAGATAGTTTGAGAGTTTAAAAATAGAAGAGGAAGAAAATATAGTGAGTTACCTTTTGTGGGTTGATCAAATAGTTAATTAGATTCAAGGTCTTAGAGAAAAGTTAGAAGAATCAATTGTGGTACAAAAAGTTTTGAGATCTCTACCATTGAGATATGATGCAAAAGTTTTAGCAATTGGAGAGATGAAGAATTTAGCCAAGTTAAAGATGTATGAGCTACATGGTATTCTTACGGCATATGAGATGTAGACCGAACAAGAGAAAACCTCAAAGAGAGAAGCTACTTTTAAGACATCAAAGAAAGAGAAGGCTAAGATTTAAGAATCAAGTGACAACTCTAGTAATGATGAAAATGACAATGAATCTCTATTCATCCGTAAGCCAAAAAAGGGCACAAGTAAATATCAAGAAAAATTACCTTTTAAATATTTTAATTATGCAAAGATTAAACATTTTATAGATAAGTGCCCATATAAGGGTAATGGTGACAATGAAGAAGGAAATTTTACATACAAGAAGAATTTTAAAATAAAATTCAAGAAGGGATTTGAGAAGAAGAGTTTATAATCTAAAGATCCTAGCTCAGCTAAAAATAGTGGAGTTAGTGATTCAGAAGAAGATTAGATTCTATTCATAGCCATATATGAAGATGCCTCCATAAAGAAAAGTATAGATGATCAAGAAGAAGAACATGATAAAGTCAAAGTGAATCTAGAAGGAGAACTCATTTGTGTCTTAAAAGAGTTAAAAGCTCTTGAGAAGAAGAATTGAAGATTGAAGCTCCAGATCAAAAAAATGAAAAGGAGTCAAAGAAAAAAATTGAAGATCTACCAGTACACTTTGAAGAAGCCAAGAAGAATAAAAAATATCTAACATAGTTGCAAAAAATAAGTAAGAATGTGAAAGGTATGTTACTGAAATTGCTTCTTTAAAAGTAGATAATGAGAAAACAAATAAAGCAATCAATGATAAAGCAATTAATAATTCAAAATTTAAGAAAAGCACTAATATATTGAATAAGATATTAGAAAGCCAAAAATCAATATTAGATAAGATAGGTATCAGATTTAAAAAGAAAAAGAGCTATGATGAAGCTCTTAGAAAAAAGAAAACAAAAAAAGAAGTTAAAAATATAGAGGACATCTCAAACAATGAAGTCTAGAAGGAACAAAGCTACAAAAGGTAATTAGGTTAGAGATACAAAAACATGTTCTATTTTTATGGTTATTATTTTTATTATAATGGATATGGTCATAAGAAAATAGAATGTCAAAGAAAAGATAACAATTTTAGAAATAAAGATAAGGAAACTCATGCAGAGTCAAATGGAAGCCACAACTCTTTTGCTCCTCTATAAAGCTTTAATGAAGAGGTCATAATATGTTACAAGTGCAAAAATTTTGGACACATATCTTGGTACTGTAGAAGTGTGTTCAAGTCAGTCAATAAGGACTAGAGTTTCAAGGCTCCATTCATCAAGAAGAAAGTTTAGATAGGTTCATGATAGAAGATACAACCTGAAAAGTCTATGTTGGTACATACAACTTTGCATGCAATAAATAAAGAAAATCCATGGTTCATTTATAGTATATGTTCAAGGCACATGATATGATACAAGAGAAAGTTCATAACTTTGAAGAAGATCAATGGTGACATAATGAAATTTTGAGATAATACTACTACTAAAATTGATGAAAAAGGTACACTAAGTTTGGATAATGGTAGAACTAAAACTAAATACATTTTGTATGCAAAAAGTCTTAAGCATAATATTTTGAGTGTAAATCAAATGTGTGATCAGGGGCATACACTAAAGTTTTATGCAGAAGGTTATGAAATTAGAGAAAAAGATTCATATGTGTTGGTTGCAGATGCTCAGAGAACAAGAAATAATTTGTATATGTTATCAGACATCAAAAGTCAAAGATGTTATTTAAGTCAAATTGAAAAAAGTTAGCTATGGCACAGGAGAATAGGACACATGAATTTTAACAATATTATCAAAATCAGTAAGAAACAAGCAATCATAAATCTTTCAAATATTACAAAGCCATCCAACACACTTTGTGAACCTTGTCAACATGGGAAGTAGGCTAGAAGGCAATTTAAAACAAAAGAATACTCGACCACTTAGATGTTAGAGTTTGTTCAAATTAATTTGTGTGGAATTATGAGAACTCAAAGTACTCAAGGTGAGAAATATTTTATTTTTCTTATTGATGATTTTTCATGTATGACTTAGGTAATGTTTTTAAAGAAAAAATCATAAGCTTTTAGACATTTTAAAGCATTCAAAGCATTAGTTGAGAATGAAAATGGTTTGAATATTAAGTGTCTAAGATTAGATCGATGAGGAGAATTCATGTTAGATCAATTTATTTAGTATTGGGAAGACCATGGAATAAAGAGACATTATTCAACAGCTAGAACTCCATAGCAAAATGAAGTAATTGAGTGGAGAAACATAACAGTTTAGGAGATACTAGATGGTGAGGATAATGCTAAATGAATCCAAGATACTAGATAAATATTGGAGAGAGGTAGTTGTTAAAGTAGTGCATATCCAAAATAGAGAATTATTGAGAGTCAATAGTGATAAGACTCCTTATGAGCTATGGAAAGACAAACTAGCTATAGTTGATTATTTTGGAGTTTTCAGCAGTAGATGCTTCATAAAGAGAATTGATAAAAAATTGAGTAAGTTTAAATCTAGAGTAGATGAAGGCATATTTATTGGTTATTATTACAAAAGTAAAGCTTATAAATGTTATAACAAAAGAACCAAGAAAATAGTTAAAAGTGCAAGTGTCAGGATAGAAGAAAATGGAGCACAAAGAATCAATGATCTAATAGATATTCCTAAAATCATTGAAGAGGAAGATTTTGAAGAATTAGATGAAGATGAGAAGGAGAAAAAAGACACTAAAACTCCATTCAAATGTCTAGAGAAATCATAATGAAAGTGACATCATCAGGGACATAAATGAAGGAGTCCACACTAGAAGAATGATGGTAAGTGAATCTGAATAAGTTAATTTCTCTTTGTTATCTAAAATTTGGCCTAAAAATTTTTCAGAAGCTAGACATGATAAACATTGAGTTAAGGCAATGGAGGAAGAATTAAATCAAATAGAAAATAATGATATTTGAAAATTAATGCCTAGACCAAAAGATCACAATATGATAGGAACAAAATGGGTTTACAGAAATAAATTGAATGAAAATGGAGAAGTGACCAGGAATAAAGCAAGATTAGTATGTAAAGGATATGCTCAGATTGAGGGAATATATTTTGAAGAAAATTTTGTACCAGTGACAAGGCTAGAGGCTATTAAAATGTTTTTTACATATACAGTGTTTAAATTTTTTAAAGTGTTTTAGATGGATGTCAAGTCTATTTTCTTAAATAAGAATCTAGAAGAGGAGGTCTACATTGGGTAGCCAGAGGGATTTCTTCTCTCAAATGATAGTAGCCATGTATGCAAATTGAAGAAAGCACTGTATGGATTGAAACAAGCTCCTAGAGCTTGGTATGTAAGACTCGATAAATTCTTGTAAGATCAAGGTTTCTAGAGAGGATTTGCTGACAATAATCTCTACATAAAAATAGAATGTAAGCATCAGTTGATTTTTGTGGTATATGATGATGACATAATATTTGTAGGTAACATTGAAAAGATGACAAAAGATTTTTTTAACAATATGCAAAAAAAATTTGAGATGTCTATGCTTGAAAAATTGTCATTTTTCTTAAGGTTGCAAATTTTTTAGTTAGATAAAGGAATTTTTATATCTCAAAGTAAATATGCCAAAGAAATGTTGAAAAAGTTTGGTTTTGAGGATTGTGCACCAGTTAGTACACTGATGGGTACAAGGAACAAGGTAAGTAAGGATGAAGATTTACCCATTATAGATCAATCTTTGTATAGATCTATGATTGGTAGTCTTTTATATTTGACAGCATTGAGGCCAAACATTATGCATGTAGTAGGCATGGTTGCAAGATATCTGGCAGCCCTAAAGGAGAGTCATGTTCAGTTGGTGAAGAGAATATTTAGATATATCAAGAAGAAATTGGATTATGGATTGTGGTATCCCACATGCAGAAATTCCACTTTAGTTACTTATACATATTTAGATTGGGTAGGTTGCTTGGATGATAGAAAGCGTATAATTAGAGGAGATTTCTTCCTCGGTGATAGCTTAGTATCATGGCTAAGCAAAAATCAAAATTTAATATCACTTTTCACAACTGAATTAGAATATATTGTAGTGGTATTATGTTGTACTTAAGTGCTTTGGATGAAGAAAACTTTGGAAGATATCAAGGTAAAATATGATGAACCTATTTCTATTTTTTGTGATAACACAAGTGCTATTAATATTTCTAAGAATATAGTGATGCATTCAAGAATAAAACATAGTCCTATCAATGTCACTTCTTGAGAGAGCAAGTTGTAGATCAATAGGTTAAGATGGAATATATCAATACTACATAACATATTGCAGATATTTTCACAAAGGCACTACCAAAAGACACATTTGAGTATCTGCAAGAGAAGTTGGAACTAATTTATTTTACTTCCTGTAATTGAGGATCATCATCAGTTAAGGGGGAACTAAGTGTTATCTACAAGATAGGCCCTTTTATATTAATGTCATAGGGGAAGAAGAATAGAAATAGGTACAGGAATAGGGATAGGTGCAAAACTAGGTGCATAAATAGGTACACGTTTCTATAGTAAGGGGGAGTTATTGTATGTTTTTTAGATGGCAGTATGTGCAGGTTGGCATGTGCAGTACAAGTTTCAGGATGTGGCAGTTTTAGTTTGAGGTTACCATTAATGACAAAGGGGGAGATTGTTGGAAATATTGTCATTGATGTCAAAGGTCTAGCATTGGTGATAAAGGCCCCATATCATTTAATGGTGTTTTTAATATTCATATCTTGGCTAGTGTGTGTTGATATTCATTTAATATTAATGAATATATTTTTGGTTGCATAAAAGTCAAAAGAGGGCCCATGGAGAAGTCAAAGAGTCATGGGGTAAAGACAAAAGAGGAATGTGATGCATTTTCCCATGAAGAGTCATCTTGAAGAATTTCAAGAGTCACCAAATGAAGACAAAAGAGGGTATGGCACATTTTTCTATGAAGAGTCACCTTAAGGAATTCAAAGGGTCACCAAGATAAAGACAAAAGGGGAAAGGATGAATTTGCTCATGAGGGGTCACCATGTGACTTTTTAAATGAAAGGATATGACGGGTCATGTGAGTTAGGTGTCATTTTCTATGAGGATTGAAGGGACACAAAAGGTGAATGTCAAAGGTCATTTGGAAAGCTATAAATAAAGGCTTGAGAAGCCATTTGTAATAGTCAAGAGAGTGCATGGTTTATATTTGTTTTATATAAGAAAAGAGGAGAAAATAGAAAGATATATTGTACAGTTCTATAATTTGTTGAGTAAGCAACATTGAGAGATAGTTGTGTTTTATACACAAGAGGGGTTGGTGCTCCTGTGGGTTGTTGCTCATAAATAATTGCTGTGTTGGTGCTCAACAAATGGGTTGGTGATCTTACAAGTAATTTGTAATTTGAGTTGGTGCTCTTTAATATACTTGAGATTGTTCTCCATGGTGTTTCCCATTTTGGGTTTCCACATAAAAATCTAGTCTCTCTCTCTCTCTCTCTCTCTCTCTCTCTCTCTCTCTCTCTCTCTCTCTTGTGTGGTGCATATTACTTTCAATTTTATTGCATATCTCGAATGAATGGTTAAGAGGAATTTGATTAAGTATAATATTTATAAGATATATGATATATTGATTCACCCACCCCTCTCAGCATATCCTGTGCTGAACATATTTTAGCAAGTAATTCAATTTCATTTTATCTATAAAAACCTTGTCAAAATGTGCACAAGTACCAAAACAACCATTTTAAATGAAATCCTTGCTAAGACGAGCATAAGAAAAAAGCCTTGATCACACATTCAAAATAAAAATAACCTTTATTTCAATACATTTAATACAAGCTTCATTCTTAACACATTTTTAGTCAATCTTACTTTACCATTGGATGCCACTTATTGAGCATCCCTATCCCCATAGAGCAAGTTAATTTATTAGAGTGCCTACTCATGTTAAAACAAGTTAAGTTAAGAGTGATATAGATTTTGAACTTAGAATTCAAGACTTTTCATCCAACCATATCATATATCTTATCCTTAGTCAACTCGAAGTCCTAGATGAATAATCTAAGCTTATAGTCCCTTTAGTAGGATCCCTCCACATTCTTCCACACTAAGTAAATAACCTTAAAATTTGGGGCTTCCATATTCTCTTTCCTTTATCCTTGGGTATATACTGAGCCTATTTCATTTAGGCTACCCATCATCATCTATTAAGTCAGTTGTCTCAGCTAGACATTGAGAAGTTGAGTGCACATATTAACGAGTTACTTTCCACATGCACACAAACATCTCTCTATTTTTTTCCCCATTTTTTTGGGATCTTAAATTTGATTTTAAAAATAATAGATTAATTACCATAAATTCACAATTCTAATTTTATAAGAACTCATTTATTGAAGGAGTTGATTAAATTTAGACCCACTTGTGAATTCACCAAATTTTAGGGCAAAATTTTATTTTTGTATATGATTTGTAGCCTCTTAATTTTTTCTCTTTGATATTGAAGCTTGGGAGAAATGTTTTCTCATTGTAGGGTTAATATTTAATTATCCATTGAAATTGTTTTATTTTAGTATAATTTTGGAAAAAAATGAATAATTATATGGCAGAGATGAAGCCTAGATAAGAATGAAGAAATGGCTAGCCTTATGTTGGCCTCATTTATAGAAATATATGGTATTTATAGTTATTTCTATTTTATCACCCTACTTGTGTTTTTAAGCAATAAAAATATATTTCATTCCTTACTTTGTGTCAAGTTATAAGTTTTGATGGACTAATTGTTTGTTTTACTAACATTTAGCTTCCTTGTTTGCTTGTATCTTGGCACTTTGACTTTTTTATGTTATTTCATATTCTTGTATTTTTCATTATTTTATGCCAACTTTTATATTATAGTATTACTTTTAATTTAGTGGCTCTTATTAAAAATGGTGATCACATATTAAATTTTCCTTCTTCTTCCATGATTTTTTTGGTAAAGCTATGATTCTAGGCAATAAATGGTGCCTGAAATCTGAAAGCATGCATTGAAGGGATAATAATATATTGTTATGCAATTTTGATAATGTGTGTTGATTTTGTTATGTAATTTTTATAATGTGTTATATATGATATTTACAATCTATCAATATATATTCACTTGGAAGTTTAAAGAGCAGTGAGTTTTTTTTAGGCTTGAGGCTCATTGACACAATGTCAATGATTTATTGTTTATATTTTTTTTAGATAGGTATTTACTTTTGATCATAGCTCTAACTAGTTTTGGGATACAATTGAGGGCCTAGATATCTAAGTGAGCATCTATCATAGTACCAAATTTACCAACAATGGTTACAATTGGCCCAAAAATACCAACAATGATAATAATTGGCCTGAGTATACTAACGAATGGCCACAACCGGTTTGAGAATACTATCAATGACTACAACTAACCCAATAATACCAATGATCATCCATAATCAGCCCAAGAATACCAATGATCGACCACATCTAGCCTCTAATACCATATTGAGAGTTGAACCTAGGTGTTGCTTGAAACAATAAAGTCACTTTACCAACTCACCCACATCTCATCGGTATTTGTAACTTATATTATTGTGGGTATAATTTATGTGATTTGTAGTGACATTTAGCACAATTATTTGGCTATCTTTAGTTTTTAAATTATCTTCATTTTCATACTATTTATAATTCTAATAATGTTGATATTTTTTCTAGATTAAAATCGTTAGAATATCTACATTTCATATGTTTATTTTTTTGAAGTGATGAATATTTAGGTCTACAATATTTGTCTCTGTAATTTTAATTTTCTCAAAACCATAGTGTTTTGATCTATGCATGTGGTAACTATAGAATTTTTTCAAGATCTAACTTTATAATATTTAGCTATAAGTTTTAGCCTCTTAAATGGTCCACCAGATATGATTTTACTAAATATAAGATCAAATTATCTACTAAATATACTAAGATTAGACTTATTTACGTTTATTCATAAAATTTTATCATTAAATTTTATATGGCATGTTAAATAGATAATTTAATAATTTAACATCAATTTATTAAATTTTAGTCAATATAACATCAAATTCAATTGCTACTTTAATAGAAAAATGTATTATGGGAGTTTTTGAAACTTGTTTTAGCAAAAAGGAGTTGCCCAACTGAAGCTATGAATTGATGGTTATTACATAACCACATAATATTGGAATTAGATCTTTGGTAATGATTATTTACAACTCAAAGTAACATTTGGAATACAAAATATTTAGTTGGTAGTTCACGTCAAGTGTGTTATTAGTTTTCTTGTGAGTAATAGAGATAAAGACCATGACAACCTTTTTGGGAATATATTATTCTATACCCATTTGGTATTTTGGGTAAGGCTTAGGCCAAAAAAATTTCATGATTATTGTATACTTATGTTAACCTTCTTGTTGGATAAATTATCCACAATAAATTTTTGTAATCAAACATTCTAATGAGTGCGGAGTAGTGTTTGAGCCCTAAGCCTTGAGACTCAAAAATTTAAATTAAAATTAAATAGCTCAATTGTGTTAATAAGTACAAATTTTATGTTTGTCTCCATAAAATGACTTTGTTATAACCTTTCTCATTCCTTTCGTACATATTTATTTAACAAAATGTTGTTAATATCCTTTTGTTGACTATTTTATTTCTCTCTTGTGGAAGAAAAAATCTAACTCACTCCATGCTATAAGATACTAGATCAAATTTGAGAGGGATAACCATCCTCAAATAAGGAGTAATGCACTCAATGTAGCTATTTATTTGAAAAAATATTAAAACTTTAGCCTTCATTCATAGCTACACTCAATATTATGCAATACATATAATTTTACATTAAAAAATTATTTCTTTGTAAAACTTTAATTACATCACTACTGCCTTGAAAACCATTTTTACCTTGAGAGTGACTCATGTCATTAAAGTATTTAAAACCCTCATCTAATAAACCTACATGGCTACATGCTAACAAAACACAAGTGAATCTTTGCAATCATAATAGTCAATGAAATGACATTTTTTTAGGTATTTTGAAAACAGTTCATGTGCCTTGTATATGTTCTCACATTTTTCATGCATTTATACTAGGGCACTTTAAACTATAACATATAATGAAAAATCAATTTTGATTATGCCATTATGAATGTCCATGCCTTGTTCAAAATATCCCATTTTGGCACATGTTGGGAACAGATGTGGAGTTTACCTTTACACCTAAAAATTGTATTTAATCAAATGTTTATAATTCATTTTTAAAAAAAAAACATTTTTCACATATCTTGAAATCATTCCATTACATGAGATAACCTATTTATGAGGCATTTTGTCAAATAATTGATGTGCCTTATGTATGCTTCCACATTTTGCATACATGTCTATTAGGGCACTCAAAATTATAACATCTGACAAATATCCACTTTCATTTACACTTTCATGGTAGTATATGATTATTCAAAATATCAAATTTTAATACAAGCTAGGAGGATGTTGGAAAAGGTTGTGGAGTTTGGATTTACACTAGACAATTGCATTTTCTTAAAAATTTACAAGGCATTTTAAGCAAATCAATTTTTTTCATATCTTATAATCATGGTATTCTATGAGACTAATTCTCTTTGAGTCATTTCATTAAAAAAAACATGTGTGTTATGTATGTTTTCACATTTTGCACACATGACTATTAGGGCACTTTCAACTAGAACATTCGACGAAAATCCAATTTTGATCATTCTTTGATGGATGCCCATGCCATGTTCCAAAGGTCCCATTTTGGAATAGGCTGGGAGGATGTTGGTAAGTGTAGTGAATGTTGGGTTTACACCTACCAATTACATTTGATTAAATTTTTATAAAGACTTTTCAAAAAACACATTTTGTGCATATCCTATAGTCATTGTATTGCATGAGACCACATTCCTCTGAGGCATTATTTCAAAACGTTATTGTGCCTTGCATATGCTTCCAAAATTTTCATACATGCCTACTAGGGCACTTACAACTAAAACATACAACATAAATTATTTTTTAATTATGCTTTGATGGATGCCCATGGGTTTTTCCAAAGATCATATTTTGACTTATACTTAAAGGATGTTGACAAAGGTCATAGAGTCTAGCTTTACACTTTTCAATTACATTTATTTAAAATTTTACAACACCTTTTCAATAAACTCACTTTGTGCATATTTTGAAATCATTTCAAGCCATGAAACCGCATCTCTTTTAGGCATTTAAAAAAAATTTCACATGCCTTGTGTATACTTTTTAATTTCACATACATGTAAGAGATATTTCCTTTCAATTATGTTTTGATGGATGTTCAAACCCCATTCCAAAGCTCCAATTTTTAAATAGGTTATGAGGATAGTGATGAAGGTTGTGGATTTTGGATTTACACCTACCAATTACATACACTTTGGATATTTGAAGGCTTTTTAAATAAATTCATTTTCTGCATACCCTACAATCATTACATTCAATGAGATCACATCTCTCAAAGGCATTTTGTTAAATGATTTAAGTGCATTGTGTATGGTTTCACATTTTTCATACATGTTTAGTGAGGTATTGAAAATTCAACATTTGTTAGAAAACCACTTTTGATTATGCTTTGATTGATGTCCATGCTTTGTTCCAAAGCTCACTTTTTTAAATAGGTTGTGGTGATGATGGAAAATGATGTGGATTCTAGTGTTACAAATTTTAATTGGATTTTATTAAAGGTTTTTAAGGCCTTATAAAAAAAAACCATTTTGTGCACATCTTGTAATTATTGCATTCCATGAAACTAAATTTGTTGAGGTATTTTTTCAAAAAATTAATAAAGCCTTATCAAGATCATCATTTTTTACATATCTTAGGAATCATTGAATTTCATGAGACCACATCTCTTCTAGGATTTTTTTCAAAAAATTCACATATCTTGTGTATGATTCCAAACTTTACATACATTTATAACATTTTCAACTACAAAACTTTACAAAAAAATTCACTTTAAATTGTGCTTCAATGGATTTCCAAACCTTGTTCCAAAGCTTTTATTTTCTCACAGGTTAGGAGAATGTTAGTAAACGTGAAATGATTGGCTTGTACACTTATTACATGCATTTGATGAAATTTTTATATTATTTATTGAATATATCCATGTATTTCTATATTAATCTATAATGATCTCCATGATAATACATCTTGGTCAGTCAATTGGTCAAACACTTTGCAAGCATCCACTAAATTCATGCAATTTTTATATATGTATTATAAGTGCATCTTGTTAAATTTTGTGTGAAAAACTTAATTTATTCTCATTAATTTGATTACCCTTTAAAATGGATTTATTTTAAATGTAGTTTTTAAATAATTGAAGATATGTAAAAAAATTTAAACCCTTTTTACATAATTCTATGAGTGTTTACCCTAATTTTAGTTTTACAGAAAATAAGGAATAAATTATTGAAATGAAGATATATAATAATATGTCTATTGAAGTACATAATTTAAATCATCCCAATTGGATAATTAACAATAACAATATTAGATGCTAAGAAACTAGGCTAAGCAAAGCAAACACAAAGGGATAAATAATGATCACACCTAATTGCTATTATGATATTCTAGAAGTATGATTGTGCATGCTAATTCTACATTATCCTAAAATCTAATTTGACACCTATACCCTCCTAAATAGTTTATCACCCTTCACAAGTTTGGCTTGGACATATCCATGCAAGAGCACACCCATTTTTTATTGTGTTCTACTCAAATTGACTTGTGCAAAGTTGTATAACTCGATTTTTTTGTCACTACTTTGCCTTCTAATTTTTTATCTTCCTGTCCTACATCTTCTTAATTTTCATAAATAATGAATTGAATTATTGAATTCTCTTCTTTGACATAGCTTTGATACTTTTAAAAAATGGGGTTATAGAGCCTGGTAATTACTGAAGTGATGTCATAAGCTATGTATTCCACATGTTGGAATCAAACCTCCACATAGTTACATGAGTGTGTGAATGGAATAAACAAGCAAGGTTTTTGAACCTCTTCTACTTTAATAGTGATAATTTAATTATGTGTAAGATAAAACCTTAATTTGGCACAAGGGGAGAAAGAGAGACCAAGATAGATAATTTTTTCACAAGTGTGTAATATGTGACTCCATTAAGCTCAACTTGAAGTAGGATGAATGAAGTAGATAGATTTATGGACCTAATCTAAGTCTAGACCTTGATATTTTATTATGTTTGATGATGCATCCATATATTTAAATGATTTATGATAACTTGTAAATATAAGGCACTATAGGACAAGATGGGGCACATTAGACGAATTTAAAAAGGAAAAGAGGAGAGATTAAAGTAAAAATATTTTAAAAAGGTTAAAAATGACCCATAAAGGCTAAGGGTATAGATCTACATAGAGTGCATAACTGAAAAAAAAATATTATGTATGAAAATGACTTGGGACAAGCAAAGGCTCATATCTTGATGAGGATCATAATAATATGTGAGATGTGGTCCAAAGATGCCAACAAATATATTCTAATAATGCTAATATATAAAATTTTCCATATTTAGTGAGATGAAGGCTCAAAACACTCACGTGTTCTCTAATTAGTCATTCATATTCAAAATTTTAATTAATCAAGAATAATACAAGATATATGAAGAGTTTGCTAAAAACACTCCCTAACAATAGTTAGTTATTCTTAACAACTAAAAACTAACTTATCTAACACAATTTTAGATTGGATGTTCTAACAAATTTTATTCTCTAATTTCACACCTAAAAACACTAAGAGAGTTCTTTCACCAACTCATTAATAAATATTACATATTTATATTATATTTATTCTCTCATGTTAGGACTAATTCCTAATAGTTAAGGTGTTATTTTAAGGATTGAGAAATAAATGGATATCAATGTAGGGTAAAATAGGTCCTTAAAATATGCAAATATATACAAGTATGGAAAATATGGTAAATTAGGGATACGCCACTAGGAATAATGGTCTTGTATATTGGGAAATTAAATACACATGTAAATATGGAATAAAAACTACATGATTATTTATTTAAAATAAACCTACATAGATATCATAAAAATGTTTATGATTCATTCATATATCCTTATTATTTCTCATACAAAATTTAATAAGATTCAAATATTTTACACTTTCATAGTCCATACTATCACAAAGTTTTTTTTGCATAAATACTGTGTAAGATTTTTTATGCTTAATAATCTTGTTTACACAATTTTCATATGAAACTCAATAATCACAACCAATAAATAAATACATACCTATTTATTAGTCTTATAAATGTCCTTAATATAAAGTTTATATTTACCTAAAACCCCTCATTAACCCACCATATTCATTTATTCATATTTTTCCATACTAACACATGAAACACACGCACGCACACACACATGTTTATTGTTTAATGTAAATAATATTATTTATAAATAAAATATCATGTTTTAATGTCTCTAATCATTTGGTATTATCAATGGTTAATAAATAATATATGATTAATCATATTTATACCTCTTTGCAAACTGTCAGCCTATAACAACTATTATAGATTAGTTGAAATAACTATTGTGCAATACTTATAGAAAATATTGCACATTTTGTTTAGAAATAATTTATAGTGATGCCACATGTCATGGTCAAAGTGCCTAAGATTTTTTTATGTGAGGATAAATGGAAAAAGTCATGCGAACTGGAGATGTATCTAAAAAGTGTATGCTTACATTTTATTTATTTCTATCGACCTAATAATGATTTAGAAAATGTTAATGAAGTTGTTGTGTTTTCATAAAACATAAAGTTTTTTACAATGAGAGATTATTCCTAAGTATCTTTTTTCATCTTGTTTATTCTATTCAAACCATGACTTACATGGAAAGTATTTAAATAGTCATAATTATTTCCTATATGTAGGATATTTATTGTAAAGTCTTTTATTCCAAGCATGAATATAATTTTTTATTGTAACTTATTTTATTCTAGGCATAATTATATATTTATGTTTGTTACTATTAGGTATGATAATTTATAAATAAAAAAACAAATTTTCTACTTAAGAGAAAAGTTATAGGTTGTAATTTAGTAGTTAATGAATTAATCTTATGTAATTAACAAAGTGAGATTGTAATCAAATTATTTTAATCATAGATTTATAAATTCACCAATTTCTAAAATTTAGTTAATAGTAATTGTATTGAATTAATCTTGTTTTAAGCAAGAAAGAGATTCAAGCTTTAGTCTAACTGAGGTAGGTTTACTCATGAAGATTCGATGATGAAGGATCATATTTATTAGTTTATTTTACATATGTTGTGCATTTATTTATTATAAGTTAATTTTAGAATTATGTGATTTATTTATATTTCATAGATAATTTCATTTACAACATTTTAATTCCATGTGTGCATATTTCAATTTCATGTGTGTATATTTCAAGTTTATGTGCATCTTTTAATTTAGTGTGTGTACCTTTCAATTCTATTGTGTGGGAAGCTTCAAAATTAGGTTAGCATTTAAATTAAAATAATTTCCTTTAATTAAGTGTGTTTACCTCCAAAATTTTTTATTTAATTTTATTAAGTGGCTTTCCCTTTTACAAGTGTGATTTAATTTCAATATGTGTGTTTAATTTTAGTAAGAGCTAGTTTCAATTCATTGTAAATGTGGATTAGTTTAGTTTCATATACACAATATATTAGCACTTAGCCATTTAAGTGGTCAAGAAGCCTAGTATTGCACATACATTGCTAAGCGCTTACCAAATTATACATCTTTGGGTTACAACTATATAAAGGTTCACATGATTAATTAGTCAAAGTGTTGCCTAGTTGGGTTTCTCCTTTGGTTAAATAAATGTCCTCAATAAATAATTCATGAATTAATTATATGATTGTTATCCGTTACACACTCGTAACATTACTAACATAATTAAATTAATGATTAACATTAAACTGTTCTATGTAGACACTAAAATTAACATTTAAGCTAAAATAATGTACTTATAACCACTACTTATGCACATTTTACCTCTATTGAATTCCATATTTTCATATTGATATTCCTCTACTTATACATGGATGAACCTCTATCATTAGGTAACTTCGATACTAAATATTCCTATTCCTAATTTCAAGCAATTTAGACTCATAACTTTACTAATTCATACTTCTAATTTGATTGTATATATTCTTTAGATGAAACCATTCTTTTAGGATAATACCATAAGTTAGTTGTGTTTGAAACTATTGATTCCATCCTCCTACCAATTAACGATTAGTTTCCTAAATTAAAATTAATCCCAATGAGTCATTCCAAACCTATCACAAGTTGAATTCAGGGAAATCCCAAAATGTCCTCTATATAAGCATGTTTTATACCCATTTTTAGAGAGACTTATATGATTGAAAACACTATATGTTAGCTAGCTACACATTGAGAGGAAAGTACCTATTCTTCCCAATTCTAAGTTCATACAACCAAAAAGACTTAAACTATGTCTAAGTACACCAAAATCTTACAAGTGATTTGATCAACTACATAAACATACTAGGATGGCACAACTTATAATATTTAACTAATATTATACATATACCAATATAGAATGAAAGAACTACATGGATTTTGATCCCTCTTCAGAGTATTAGTATGTATACAACACTCAACACACAAGGTTTTGAGGTTAAGAACAACCCTAACCCTTTGCATGTTTCCCCCATTTTATAGTATTTGTTCCTTCTTATCATTGAGTTAGGGTTAGAGTGAATAATAAGACACATAATATCTCTCGTAGTGAATCAAAGACATCTGAATAGACACACATGACTTACAGGTGAAGGCACATCTATTATAATTTTCAAAAAGATCAAAAATCCTAAAGGATGAAGATGTACTCTACAAACAATAACACAAGATGAATAAGTCCAAATAGCTCATCCTTATCCTAGAATAATGTAGATCCCTATTGATTCACAACAAGCTCACACAACCTCATTGTTAGTTTCATAGTCACTATTGTAGTCCTACCCACCTGAGTTCTAACCAAGTCATTTATTTCTTAGTACTTTCCCCTTTTATCACATTTCTTAAAATAGTAAGTTGCAATCAGTTTATGTGTAATTATTGTATATCTTATGTATTATGATTTATTCAATAATTTATCTTAATTAGATTAAACCTTTTTAATCCAAATTTTGATCAAACATATTTGTGAACCCATTTATTATTGAATATTAAAAAACCCTATCATTCATGTTGATAGGGTTTATTTCCTTCTTTTGATTGTTTCAATTATTGTATTAGTGTTTTTCAAATTTAGTAAGGTCTTTGCTAACAACAATATTTCAAGTTTTTATTTCACATTTTATGCAATTAAGAAAGTTATTTCTACCTCTTTTAGAAGATGTTAGACTAAGGGGTACTTAAGTTGAGCATAATCAAATTAATTTTGATACAAAAGATAAAATGGATAAGAATAAGGATGTCATAATATTTAGGTAATAATGAACACATTGAATATGTAGTAGTGTATGCCAATACTTTTGAAAATGAATAGTATAATCAAGACAACATTAACTCTCAAGATGAGAATTAAGATGTTGTTCCATCTATTCATGATGATTTACCAAAGACTAATAAAGTAAAAGTTATTAAGAATATTTGAAAAATAATTCATGAACAATCTCATGATTATTATAATATTTTACAAACTCTTTTACAAATTAAAAGTGCATGTATAACTAATACTTCTGAGACATTTACCACTACTGATTCCTTTCCTTTCTCTACATCACTCTACAAATTTTATACCAACATCTACTATGGGGATAACCTAAGGGTTTTGTTAGTGCCCAAATATGAGCTGATCAATTTATGTCCTTTTCAATATGTGAGTGCTTGAAATGTCTAATTATTTCCTTGATTTGAAAAGTGTTCATCCAGGTCATAAAAATCCCACTTCCACAATGAATTTATGAAGAACCCGTAATCCTGGTTTCAATTAACATTTAAGGATTTCAATTCCTATGACAAGTTTTGGTTGTAGGTTCCATGGTAAAAATATCAAGCCGAGATGGATGAAAAATGACTAAGCATTTTGAAAATACTAAGTCTAACTACCCACATGGAGGTTATAGGTTCATAACGATAGAAACTTTAGTAGGCATTACAATGTTAAAATGCAAACTTGTAATTTGCAAATTGAATTCAATACTCTGAAGTCTGTGGTAGAGATTCTAAGGGAGATTACAACATGAAAAGGACATTCAAAGTTATGCCACCCATAAGGAAATACATGCCAACATCAAAGGGAGTTCATTTAGGGGTTTCAATATCCAAGTAAAATGTCCTAAACCCCATGATATATATTATAATCAAAAGTCTATATGGAAAAGTCAAAAGATAAAGCAAAGTTTTTAAAGAAAGCAAAGCATTGACTTGGGAAAGGCATGGGCCCATGTGGAGATCCTAGTAGAGGTTTCAAGCAAGGAGTAAATCCAAAATGGAATTTATAATATTACAAAGAGCACTCCAAGTTCCCAAGTGCACTACTCACATGCTAAAGTCAAAGAGGGCATGGTGGAGATTCTGGCAGGTATTAGAACAACCATTTACAATATCAAATTATAATATGTTTTCAAAATCCCACACCAATGATATTCCTTGGGTTGAATTCCCACATGGAACCAAAGGGTAAAGGGGCCATGTAAATGTTTATAAAACCAACAAAAATGTTTTATATTCCCACAACTAGAGTGAATTACAATCCATGTGAAGGCAAAGGTAAGTAAAATGTTTGAAAAAGGAGCTCGATGAAAATCGAAATGAAAAAAGCAACTTTCAATTGAAAATTACAATATGCCAACCAAGTTCCCAAACCCATGATAGAGATATGAAGTAGGAAAGCAACCAAAAAAAGAAATTTTTATAATTATAATTCACAAATTGTAGCCCGAGCCTCGAAACCCATAGTTCAATGCATATGTAAAGTCAAAAATCTTGGTGGACATTTTTAGTGGAAATATAATGCCACAAAGTAACTTTATAATTGATAATTTTAAATGCATCTGAGTCTCCCAAACCTATGAATATGTAAATTATATTGGGTTCAAAAAATCTATTGAAAAGTATAACTTGCCGTGTGTCTACAGTGGGTGCAGTGGTAACTTGAAAGAGATGAATATGCTAGGTATGGGTTTCACATATATCCACATTACATTAAAATGGCATGGATATATGATGACATATATGGCTTAGTAGAAGGTGAAGATAACCTTGGTTCAATTTAATATTGGCACAAAATCTTGGCCAATACTTTTCAAAATAGTTTCATTATATTGCTGGGATGGTGTGTAGACATGATCCAATCACCTAAAGCTAGTGGCATTGATCTATCTCAGCCTATAGGGAGTACATTACTATTAAAATATTGTAGATGCATGAATAATAATTTTTTCTCAATAAGATACCCATGATGGAAGAGGAGTGGAAACTTGAGTTCAAAAAATGCAAGCAATCACCAAAATACAAATGTATAAATAAAGGAATGGGCCTTGAAGATTTCAAGTTCATATATTGGATGAAATATGCACATTGCATGTGCGGAAGGGGAATATGCATTGTATTTGACAGCATATTTGCATAATTTATTTGAAAAGGATACATAACCATAATATATTGCAATCTTCTTTGGATGGCTCTTTTTGTAGCCATACCAAAACTCTCAATTGATTTTGTAGCATGAGTTATAGGAGCGGCAAAGGTTAGAGGATTAACCTTACCAATGAGTGTTATTATTACATTAAACAATATTTTATGGGATTTTTTTGCAAGGAATGAGGTGGGATGTGCATTCAACACATTTCCCAAAGTGGGTGATAAATGGATTTTAGATGGCCATTTTGTATTGGAATTAGCTACCCAAAATTTATTTGAAAACACAATAACTATGCAAATTGATCACCATTTTCTTGCTACAACAACATATATTTATATTCGAAACATGTGTCTTTATATAAGAATTTATAAGACACATCCTAAGATCAAAGCAATTTTATGAGTTTGAGGTTATTGACACACCCAAAGAATAATTTGTGATTGATTTCAAACAAAGAAAGAATATTCATGGATATGAGGATCATACAAGGTTATAAGTTCCAGAAAGACAAACGTTTTGAGGAAAAATCATGTTGGAAATTTCCATTAGAGATGAAACATTCATTTGCGATTGCAATGTACATTTCAAATTCCCAGACTTGCCACATGCATGCCAAGATAAAGGCATTGGAACTTTTAGGTGGAAGTACAATATCAAATTACAAATTACAGATTTGAAATTTACAAATGTGCACTAGACTTTTGGAATCCTACCAAGACCAAAAATTTTCAAAGTTACACCTAGGGTTTGAAATCTCACTAGGCCAAAAAAGTGCAAAATTACATAAAGGGGCTAAAATCCTGCATAATGCAAAATAAAGCAAAAAATGCATGCATCACTATTAGGTTTGGTAATAAAAAGAAAAAAAGAAAATTTGGAATTAACCTCAAATGGTAAAAAGGAAAAAACTAAGCTAAGTGTCATTTCTAATATTTGGCTAATGTCGAAGAGTTTCATGGATGAAGCAAATTCTTGCAGGGGTTTTGAGACCAAAGTGGGCCAATGCAAGCATATTTTTCAAATATCCAAGGATTCCAAGCTGCCTCCATCATAGTTGGATCAATCTGATGAAATCATGATAAATATATAACCATTATTTGGATTTTATAAGAAGGAGGGTAGCCATCATTCACAAACTTCCAATTGGGCAAATGATTAGTGGGACGATAAGGCAAAGCAGTTATACATGAAGACAAAATTAGTTTTGCTCTCAGAATGAATATTCTCTCTCAAGCCCAACTGTATCAAGATTTTAAACCAAAAATATCAAATTTAAATTGAAATATTCATCATGACATGGATAAGTAGTTACCAGAATTATTTCCTTGCAATGCATGAGCTTTCAAGCATGATCAAATGGATCTTCCAATTGGACAATCTTGAAAGAATATTTTGGGTGAGAGATTTGTATAAAAAGAGGGCTTGTCTTATTTTCAAAGGTTATTATTGGCTTATTTAGGGATCCTTGCTGTATTTTTTAATCTCTCTTGCTAAGGTGATTGTATCTGCATAGTCATTAACAAACTCTGAAAGCATGTATATTTATTCCTTATTTTAGAGCAAAGCCATTATGCATTTCCCCATGTTAACATTTTAAAAAATGATGTATGTAAGATTTAGTTTCAAGTTAATGGAAAAATATATGATTTATAATGTATCTTCTTAATGAAATTCAATAATAAATTCTTCATGCTTTTTTGATTGGTTATCTTGTCTTATGTCACTCAATGGTAGTCATTTTAGGCATGGATCTAGATTGCAAATTCCTTTCTGCATTATGATTTGGAAATGTTTTATTGATAGTATTTTAAGGACACATTGGACTTATTTATAGGAGAAATTTATTGAAGCCTTATTTGGAGTGTATGATTTTGGGTTTCAGGGGTCATTTGAATGTTTGTATTGCATTGTCATCAATGAATGTAAATTATTCTTGATAATTTTCTTAGCTTGTCTTTCAGTCTTTTACATTTTTGAAATGAATGATATCATGGTTTTTGAAGGAGTTCATTATATTTAAAATAAACCACCTCTATTTTATATACACCTATCTCATCCCACCCATCCTACCCCTATAAACAATACACGTTGTTGACTACTTTAAGTGTTATTTACTTACATATGCATAAATGTTATATATCTAGAAATTTGTCTATATTTTATCTTTATAAATTAGAATTATAATATCCCATTTGGTCATAATTTTTCAACAATTTCATTATAAATTAAGGTTAAAATCACCCTCCCATATATCTTCAGTAGCTTGTGTCTGATTTGAGAGAATTTGCCCAGTCTATGTGACAACTCTTCTCAAGTGGACTGTGCAAGTTTGGTTATGCTTTGGTCATATTTATGTTTATTTGAAAATAATCCCCTAGATATTTAATTTGAGTACCCATCCTTGTGATCAAGATATGCCTTAAGTCCTCTCACCTTGGTTTAGGTAGATCCAAAAGTAACAGGGAATTAACCATACCCTTTGTTGGTGTCTTCTAGTCATTGTCTGCATTTAGTCCATCTAGATGCTAAACCCTTCCTTGGATATAATGACATAATTTGGGTTTATCATTTGTTTTTTTCATATTCTCAAGTGTGTGAGGTTAAATACTGAAGGTGTATAATTTGGAACCAACATGCGTTGGCACCATTACCGGGGAGTGAAAGATCTTTAGCACTTGTGTTACTAGAATTTTTTACAAAGAGTTAATTTATTCATGTTTTAAAGTGATTTTCCCTTCTAAATGTGAATATGTATTTCTAATCACTAATTAAAATAAATTAAAATTTCAAAATGTATCACTATAAGTTCATGATCTATTTTATTCTAGAAGTTTTCTTCTAGTGGTGACTCCAACATTGTATCTAGTTTTTGGAAGATCAGTGCCCACTTTAATAAATTTAGTTTTGAGTGATCTCTTGTTTGGAAAGATATAAGGACTAAGATCCTATTTCAAAGACGACTCATCAAATAAACTTGTCTCGAAGTTAATTATTCATCATAAAATGAGACAAATTTGGAGGCCACTTCATGGACAAAGGTCTATTGCAAAGGAGTGTTTGGACTATCATGATTCTAATACACCTAAACTTATTTTTATTGAACTTCCTTTGATTGGATATTATCATAGTTCTCAAGATAACTTAGATCCTTATAGTCCTATTTACTACCCAACACCTTCTCAACTAGTTGAGTCTCCTCTTAGGTTTGATTCCCCTAGTTCACCTCAATCACCCGGTCACAACCCTTTATTATCTGATCTTGAACCCACCATTAAACCAATATTGAGGCATAGAGATCAAGATGAGAATGAACATCCTATATTCAAGATTCGTAGATTTAGACCTACTAATTTTGATGAAATGGAGGGTTACCCCAATGAAGTCCCAAATGAAGTAAGGAATATACTCCCTAAGTTTCAAGGAAATAATGCAGTGACTTGTGAGAAACATTTGAGGGATTTTCACATTATAATTGAAGACTATGAGGTTGAGCATGAGGATTTTTAAATTAATATATTTGTGCACATGCTATAAAAAGATGCTCGTGAGTGGTTCAATTCCTTTCCCCATGGATGCATAGATTTATGGGAAGAAATGAAGAATATTTTTAAAATTCAGTATGGTGATAGAATTGATCCTAGATTCCTTCCTACATAATTTAAAAACATAAATAAGAACCCTAATGAGTGTGTATAGTATTTTACATAAGGTTTAATAAGACTATGATGAGGTTACCTAAAAATATTAGGCCAAGTGATACTACTTGCTTGATTAAATACTATGATGCCTTTGACAATAAAGATGCATATTACTTAAGGGACAAGGCTCCTAAAAATTTGAGATTGGCATTCAATATGTCCATCCAAATTGAGAATAATATAAAGGTTGTGGGAAAGCCTTTGAATAAAAGGACTGATGTGAAGTTTATTAACCTTGAAAAGACTCAGTCCACTAAGACTACCAACCTTCAGGAGATCATGAAAACCCTAGAAACTAATGTCAAGAGATGTCATATAAGCTGGGTAGAGCTAAGAAGGGGATCCCTCATGGATCTTCTAGTTAGGAGAGAAATCATAATCAAAATAAAACACAAGGGATACCCTATTTTGACATTAGAGATAATGATAGAAGAAAGAGACCTACTCATGATGAAAGAAATGATAAAAATCAGAATATAGGATCTATGAAGGAGGTTCTTGATCTATTGAATGTTGAGGTTAATGCTATAGATTATGATCTTGATATTGATTACATGATACATGTTTCATCCCCCATCCTCCTTGTGATACTACTGAAATAATTGATGAAGATGTGGATGGACTTGAGTCCGTATCTGAAGATGATGAGATTTTGATGTTTGATTGTCAAATCTCCTTAAGTAAAGTGTCTGCCTCCATAAAATTGCTAAATTTTACCATTGTTAATCAATTTTAGAGTGCAATAAAAAAGGTATTTGTCCTAACTTTTGAATTTGTTTATGATGTAAATATGACACAAGCATATGAGTTACCCAATCATGAGTTTAAATTTTTAAGATTCATGATGATTAAAAAGTATGATGGGGGAATTACTTTAGTTAAGGATAGGCAACTACTAACTAATGAAATACTTGTTTAAGAGAAAGAGTATAGTATGAGAAATAAGAAACAAGGTGATTCTCATCAAGAGACTACCCTTGCTGATCCTAGGGTAGGGGATTAACATAAGGAAGTTAAGAAAACTAAAGAAGTCCCTTTTCCTTTGAAACTAGCACCTGTTTCCCAAATTGTCAAACAAAGAGGTGCTCCAGCCAAGAGTAGAGAACCTTTGTTGTCCAGTATTCCTAAGGGTACAAATGAAGTTAGAAGAAACCCAAAGTTGAAAATTACTATTAAGAATGATAATTCATCCCATCTTGTTTCACCTATGACTTTGAATGATTATATTCTAATTGAAGGTGTTTTCACCCTTCCTTCTAATACTCCCCTTCCTTAGTACAATGTGTGTGATATGGCCCAGGTATTGAGTCAATTGAAAATTACTATGTCACTTATTGAGTTTATATGAATAATTAAACATAGAAAGAGGGCATTTGAGTATTTGGAGTTTAATGAGAATATAGTTGACAATGAATTTAATTCACCCACAATACTCCTAGATAATGATGAAGAGTCACATGAGGTTGTTGAACTAGCCCCAGACATTTATGTGGGGGCTAAATTGATAGAAAGTCAATTGTATGTTGATCCTTATTACACCACCCTAATGATTAATGTTTTGATTATTCACAACTATATGTTTTATTTTAGATCTTATTACAATGTGAAGCCCCTAGGTGTCCTTAATGAACTTGAAGTGAAAATAACATCTCCCTTTAATAAGTGCCATTCCATGGACTCAAGAGAGGTTCCAACTATTGTACAAGTTAAAGGATTGGTAGTGTAGTTGGTAGTTCATCTAGGTAAGTTTTTAAATATGGATGTGGTAGTTATGGATTACCCTCCCAAATGGGGGATGTTGCTATCAATAAAGTGGGTTGCCAACATGGGTGGTAGTGTTCACATGGGCCTTTCTTACACCACCATTCCTTTGGAGGGTAATATGGTAAAGCTTCATAGATAACCTAAGATGTTACATGTACTTGAAGATCTAAAATGAGCTCTAAATGAGGTGTTGTACACTGATGTCAAGATGGGTAACTTTGTTGGTAACATTAATTGAATTGAATAATCTACTATTTTTGATGATAGATTTGACAAAGAAAGTGATGATTGGAGAATGTGTTTTGATAGGGCTTCCTCCAATCTTGGAAATAGAGCTAGGGTTGTCTTCTATGCCCCCCAAAAGAGATATTTTTGGTTTTCTTTCAAGTCATCCTTTGAGTGTACAAACAATACCATTGAGTATGAGGCACTCTTGCTTGGTTTGAGGATTACCCAAGAATATGGAATTACAAGTCTGATTGTAAAGGGTGATTTTGAGTTAGTGGTTAAGTAGGTTCGAAGTGCTTATGACACCAAAAATAAAAGGTTGAAATAATATATAAATGTTGTATGGTATTTTATAGATTTATTTGATGCATTTAATATTTTTTATCATGATAGAAGTTTTAATGAAGAAGCTAATAGACTTGCAGGGTTGGGTGCTCAGTTTGAAAGTGAGAATATGAATCCTCACTATGAATATCAATTTGATTCAAAGGTTAATTTAGAAAAGGTCCTAAAGTAGATCAAAACTTTCACCATTTCATAGGGCCCATTGAGACTTTTCCAATGGTATGCAGAATGCAAAATATAGAGCTTATATGCTCCTTGTGCGGTGAGTCAAAGTTCTAGTCAAACTAGTCAAAATAAGTCAAAGTTGGTCAAACTATAGAAAATTACCATTATGAAATAATTTGAAAATAATTCCACTACAAAGAAATCATCACAAGAGTTTTGGCACAATTTATGGTTCATGAAATAGAGTTTGTATGCGAAAGATATGGAAAATGTGGACTAGTAAGAATGTGACACATGGTAGTTAGTTCATACGGGAAATAGTGGGTTTCAATCATTTGTATTTGATAGATAAATATAATCATATTTAATAGGCATAATGTAATAGGGCAAAAAAAATTTGAGGTTTGAACAGAACATCTAGTTGGACGTCAACAAGTGGTGAGTGGTCAACAATTGATGAGTGGAGATTGGACCATGTGATGGGTCCTCAAACCACCACATGGCTTTCCACCATTCATTATTTTCCATGGTCCAATTTTATTTCTTGAATGTTCCAAACAAACCATATTTAATTTACCATTTTCCATGTACATGCCACATAACTAAATGTTCCATCCACAAATATCCATGTGAAACCCACATTCCATGCCATCAACACCACATACCACATATTCCCATGAAATGGAAAGCTTACCACATATCCACCAAAATAAATACCAATGCCAATTAATTGGCATATCATATCATAAAATTCATAGTATTTAACTACTACGTGTCCCCCCCAACTTTCCAATCTGGGATTAATAGATAAGCATGTTCACCATAAAAGTTGAGGTTGGCATCAGAGCTTCAAAAAGTCTCGATAAACCCACGAACATAACTTCCATCTTACTATTGTCAATGCAATCTCACAATCCTATGAATTTCCCAACAAAAGTCTTGAGAATGGACTTATAAAATGGTCTTACAAAAATTGTCATAGGTAATTCAACATATCATTGAATTTATTTTGGTCTAGGACAAATCCCTAGTTTACATTTAGAAGTGAAAATCTCTCCAAGTCCCTCAAAACTTGGGATTTTGAAAACTAGTCTATTATGGCCTATACATAGTCTACTATATTATTCACTATGAGGCATTAAAATTTGCATAAAAAAGCCTTAAATCTAGACACCTATTATATGGCTGGAGGTGCTTGTCATACCTTCAGTCCTAGACAATATTCATCATTGGAATGTTTTTGATGATGATGCTCATATTAGAAGGTTTCTTAATTATGAAGTAGAATTTCAAGATTACATTATAAACTTGGAATCCATGGTTCAGACCTGTGATGTAAATAAAACTTGTTTGGAAAAGACATCATTCAGCTGAAGATAAACACCATCCCAAGAGGATTGGTGAGTTTAAAGGCATCTTTTGATGTAGTAGACCAAATTAAAACTTGAGACTTATATGTCTCAAAATATGTTACTAAATGCAATTTGGGATCTGAAAAAAATCCAAGAAAGGTCTGTATGGGTACTCACTTGAGTGTATAAGATAAGCAAGCCTACATGCAACTGCTAAATAAGTACTAGTACTACTTAGCTTGGTCTTATTCCCAATTGAAAGTGTATAGAGAAGATTTATTTCAACATGTCATCCTATTGCAACCTAATAACAAACCTTTTAGGTAGAAGTAGAGTCCTATTAATCCCATCTTGGCCACCATGATGTGGGAAGAATTAAATAAATTAAGGGATAGTGGAATTATTCAACCCATTAGGTATTCATCATGGGTGGCAAACTTAGTCCCTGTAAGAAAGAAAAATGGTGACATCCGCTTGTGTGTTGATTTTTGAAATTTGAATAAAGCTTATTTGAAGGATAATTACCCCCTGCCTAATATGGATAACCTATTGTAGAGTGTTACAAGATCATAATTGTTATCCATATTCGATGGTTTCTCATGGTATAACTAAGTTGTGGTGAAATAATCTGAGAGACCCAAAACTACATTTACAATGCCTTAAGGCACTTATGTCTATATGAGGATGCCTTTTGGGTTAATGAATGCTGGTGAAAAATTTTAGAGAGTTATGGAAATTGATTTTGTGAGGGTAATTAACAAATTTTTAGCCATGTATTAATATGACATTATAGTGTACTCCAAGAATAAAAAAGAACATTTAGAGCATCTATAGAAAGTGTTTATTAGATGCAAGGAATTTGATATTTCCCTTAATCCAAAGAAGTGTCACTTTGGAGTGAAAAAATTCATGTTGATAGGACACATAGTGTTTAAGGATGGTGTCATGATTGACCTAGAGAGGATGGAAGTTACTGATAAATTGCCTATCCTAAAATCCAATAAGGGAATTCAGTCCTTCTTTGGACAAATCTACTTTGTAAGAAGGTTTGTGTCCAACTTTGTATAAATTACTTTTTCTATTACTTCCATGTTAAAGAAAGGCCAAACCATCAAGTGGGAGGAGAAGGCCATGTGAGAATTCAATGACATCAAGGGATATTTGAAGTCTGCCCCTATCTTAGCCAGTTTTAATTATTCTAGGGCATTTCAAATATTCTCTTGTGCATCACAAATTACTGTAGCTACTATCCTGTTACAAAAGAATGACGATGGTCACAAACAACCCATAACTTTATTTAGAAAAGCTATGCAAGGATATAAATTGAATTAGACCATCATGAAAATATAAGCTATCACCCTCTTAAAAGTTATTAAGATGTTCAAACCTTATATTCTAAGTTCAAAGATTTTTACATACATCCCACATACAATGGTGAAGGACATCTTGATGGAGATTGAAATGTCAAGAAATAAATACAGGTAGGTCAACAAGTTGCAAGAGTATGACATCAAGATATATACCACTAAGTTAGTAAGAGGGATGGGCTTAACCAAGTTCATGGTTAAGACTAATTTATAATATGTAGAGGTAAACATTTTTATTTTCAATATTTATGATTCTTTGAGTCAAATTAGCATATCTCCATGGTATAAGGACATTGTTTGTTACTTGTAGAGTATGAATTGTCCCCTTGACTTAGATAAGAATCAAAGGAGAACTCTTAATCTTGTATCCCAAAATTATCTCTTGACTAAAAATGGATTGGCATGGAATAATCGAGATGGGGTTCTCCTAAGATGCCTGGTAGAGGAAGAAACTACTAATTTGATTGAAGATTTCCATAGTGGAGTATGTGGTGGTCATTTTGCACCTAAAGGCATAACTCATAAGATTATGAAAGTTGGTTATTGGTGGTTATCATTATTCAAGGATATTGCACAAAAAGTTAGAAAATGTGAGAAATGTCAGTACTTCACTAGATGATTGAAAGTTTTTATTCTCTCCCCCTTCAACCTATAATTATTGAAGGCCCATTTAGACAATGGGGAATGAAATTCATAGGGGAAATCACTGATTCATAAAGCATTGGAAATAGGTGGATATTGGTTACACTTGACTACTTCATGAAATGGGTTGAAGTGGTCCCTACAAATAAGACCACACACCAGATGATTATGGATTTTATATTGAATCAAATTATTTATAGATTTGGTGTGCTTGTCAAAGTAATTGATGACAATGCCATGAGTTTTAGAGCTAAGCATTTAGTGGAATTATGTAAATAATATAGGATCACCTTAACTTATGCTTCCAATCACAACCCTTAGGGGAATGGGCAAGCAAAATCCAGTAATAAGATCTTAATCAAAATCATTAGAAGAAATTTGAAAGCTAACAAGAAGAAGTGGGGTGAACAACTAATGTTTGCCTTGTGGGCTGATAAGATTACACCTAAGAGAGCTATAGGTAAAATCCTTTTTTATCTTGTTTATGAAGATCAAGCTATTTTACCTATGAATTTGTAGTTTCCAACCTATCAATTCATGCAATAACTAGAATAAGATGGTGAAATAAAACACTGTGAAAGTAGAATGAACCAAATTGTTGAGCTTGATGAAACTAGAAGACAAGCTCATGAGAGACACCTCAAGTTCAAATTTATAATCAAGAGGATATTCAGCAAAAAGGTCACTCTAAGAACTTTTCAAGTAGGTGATCTGGTTTAACTTTGGGATAATAGACATGAGGAGAAAGAAAAACATGGAAAATTTGATGCTTTGTGGATGGGCCCTTATTCTATTGACTATAGAATTGGAGAACACACCTTCTTGTTATGATATCAATATGGTGAGATACTATAAATGCTAGTTAATAGCAGACATCTTACACACTTCCTTGATTGAGTCCATGTTTATGTAAAATAATGTACAATGTATAGTTTTATTATTTTGTTGCCCTTTTGTGTTGGGATTTGTTTGTAAAATTCCTTTTATTAGTTTTCATTGTGTTTGTTCTTAGATCCTCCTAATCTAATTTTGTTGGTCTACCCTTGTTTTGCTGAGTTTTCATGGGTGTTTTTTGTGAGATTATCAAAGTTTTAACCTCATGTCCCAAGGTATTTGCACCTGGTCTTATTATATAGGGTTGTTTATGCACCTGAGAGGGGTGTACATCCCCAAGTGAGAGTAAGTGTTAATGCCCAAATCAAACCTAATAAATTTGTACCTTTCTCGAGATGTGAGTACCTGAAATGTCTAATTGTTTCCCCTATCCTTAGAGTGTCCATTTAGGTCATAAAAATTGCACTTCTACAATCAAGTTGTGAAGACCCCGTAATCCTAGTTTCAAATAACATTTAACATTTTCATGTCCTATAATGAGTTTTGGTGTAGCATGCATGGTAGAAATATCAATATGAGATGAATGAAAAATGACTAAGTATTTTGAAAATACTAAGTCCAAGTGCCCATGTAGAGGTCAGAGGCTCATAATGGTATAAACTTTGATGGGAATTGCAATGTTAAAATGCAAGATTGCAATTTACAAATTGCATTTAATACTCTGAATGAAGTCCACAACAAAAATTCCAAGGGACATTACAATGTGCAAAGGACATTCAAAGTTTCTATTGACCAAATTTGACTTTTAGGTCAAATTAGGGCACCCCTAGTAAAGAAATAGATTTTTAGGCCTATAAAGGGGTATAATATGTTGTTATAAGGTGTTTTATAGGTCATGAGATTTTAGTTAATGTTGTCCTAGCTTTGTTCATTTGTTTTCTAGGTCCATTTATCATTTTAAGTCATTTTAAGAGTAAAAAATGGTGCATTTAATGCTTTATACAAGTTTTTTGGGAAATTTCCAAGTGTAAATGGGTTATGTCATGCCCTACGTGTCCAAAAAGGTCTTAATTAAATGAAAAAACTGAAAATTTGTAGGTTAATCAAAATAAAGTTAGTTTTCCTAAAGAAGAGGAAGAAAATGACACATGTACAACTCCTTGGGAAGTGTGCCACATGTTAAGAAGCCATGGAACATCTCTCCATATTAATAAATCTCATATACACACTTTGGTTGATCTTAAAATTCAAATTTGAATCCAAAACCATTCTATCTCTTTTTCACCCTTCTTGGCATAGGGAAGTGACTTACTGGTTTGTACTTAGTATGGCTAACACAAGGGGTTTAAAGAAAAATGTCCATGGGGGTATTTTATAAAATATAATAAATTAAAATAAATATAATAATTTCAAGTATTGGTTAATTTTTCTTCATGAACCATCCATTCAAAGTGGACTATGCAAAACTACCTACTCATCCATGCACCCTTCAAGTTTTCCTTCATTCTGGGCAAGTCCATATAAAAATTTTACTGAGATTGCTTTAAGATATCATTGGTTTCCAAATTTAATTATTCATACACTTGGTTTCATGTTTCAAGTGGTTTTTCTATGCTAACCAATTTAATGTGCAAGAGGATGCAATTTTATGAGTTATGAGCAATTTATAATCACTTTCAGGTTGTCATGTTTTTTAAATAGTTACAAGGGGTGTAGAGAGGTTAAAAATAATGTATTACATGTATATTTAATGTTTTAACTTTTCAATTTCATATTCCAAATAATATTCCATGAATGGTGGCCAAACATGCATACACCCATAGTCTGCCAGGTTCATAGCCTCTTCCTTGCTTTTCCACTTGTATTCATGATAAATCATGTAGGAAGAGCCTTTTTAGTTTGTTCATAAATTTGTGTTGGAGGGTTAAAATTGTTTTATGTGTCAAGATGAAAGAATAAACAAATCAAGTACTCCAAGGAAAGGGAAAGAAGACTGTAACCGTCATAATGAAAGCTTCATATAGTCAGCCATTGAAGCTCATTTATAGGTGTCCTCATGAGGAAATTTACATTGAAAGAAGGATGTTATCAATTAATTCATATGCTTTGAGGTGTGAATAATGTTATTAAAGTTTTTAGATAGATATCAACTCACAAGATGGTCAAGACAATGCATATTGCCTAGAATTTACTTACTGCCTATATATGCTAAAAAATCACTTATAGGTGGTCATGTCATAAACACATTAGTATTTTTTTGGGAGAGTAAATCATAAAAATATTTTCCTTGGGATATTAGTATATATAATTTATCATATAAAACATTTTGAAAAGGGTAGGTTGAGCAAACTAAGATCTTATCTTAATCAAAGGCAGATGATTGAGTTTAGGGCACATAGTCCCTAAAATGACCAAACAGAGGTCAGATGGATTCTTATGAATATTATAAAACATGATTGAAGGGTGTTTGAGAAATTTAATAAGTATTATATCCCTTATTAGGGAAAAGTAATAAACCAAGAATGAGTTCAAGGGAATTAATGGAGAATGGTTGTTGAAAAGCCTAAAGATGCCTAAAAAAGTACAAAGAATAGATAGTGAGATCTATATGACTAAGCCATAAAGAGACCTATATTCACCCAACTTGAAAATTAGGCCTATATATGTAGAATTGGTTTCAAAGGATCTAAGTGATACCTATGGTCACAAGAGTCACCATGAAAGAGTAGTACCTTGTGTTTGGAATCCTTAAGCTTGCTCTCAGTTCGTACATATGCTTGTGAGTACCTACAACAAGATATAGAATAAATGAGTTGATATGGGAGTTTGTGTGTCATATAAGATAATCAAAATGATTATAAGTATAAATACATGTTGTATGACAAAATAAAATGATTTAAGAGATATTTCACATTGAAACTCAAGACTAAATTCCCTAAGCACAGTCATAATAGGGTCTAAGAGGAATTGTCTCAGTCAAGGGAGAAAATAGTGTTTTGGGTTTAATGGAACATGTAGGTAAGTATAAAGTGAAGTGCACATTGTGTGACCTCAAACTATATCTAAAGGGGTTTATAAACATCATGACCAAGTTCATAAGAACCTTGTATTCACCTACAAGTAGGGTAATGGGCAAAACTCCTGAGCTTGAGAAGTGATCTCAACTTGAGGTCTAAATGGTGTTTAAATACCTTAAAGGGTGAGTCATTAGTATGAATATGAAATTAGGTGGTTTCCATGATTCATACAAAGCTTTAAAGGCATCATGATCAAACCCTAATAGGTAGTGGATTACACCTATAGGTAGTGTAGAAAGGGGCTATCTCATTCATAATGAGAAGGCTCAGTCTTGAATTCAAGGAGTGGATGAAAGGAATATAGAGTTATGAAAAGTTTGTATCATATGTGGTTTTATGGCTCAATAAGATACAAAAGGATCTTACCAAACATATTCAAATCACTCATATCCCTTATAAACACTTACAATTGGGTATGCAAGAAATAAGCCAAAGTAAGGTGTCTAGGTGGAAGTTTAGACCAGCTAGGGGAAACAAGTGTATCCAAATCAATACTAGATGAACCTAAAGGAAGTAGAGATGTATTGTATATTGTCTTCAAGGTTAAGTCATGCATTTAAACCTACAAGTGTATCCAAATCAATTCTAGATGAACCTAAAGGAAGTAGAGATGTATTGTATACTATCTTCAAGGTCAAATCATGCATTTACACCTACAAGTGTAATGTTTGGAGATCATACACAATCCACCTTGAAAGTTCCTGCACACAGTTCACCTTTGCTTGGTCTACCTTAGTTTTTCCATGGTTTAAGGGGTTATATGACCTAATAAAGAGTTAAATTTTTGTGGAGGGCATAATGGACACTTGAGGAAGCCTAAACAAGTGTTGTCTTTATGAAAAAAATAGGGGAGATACCCCCTATTTTGTCGCAGACAGGGGGTACTCTCCCCTTGCACAAAACCTACAACTTTGGAAAATGGAGATAAAAAAGGTGAAAAAAGATAGGGAGATCCTTTAGGAGGATTTGGAAAGTTGGAATACACTTATAACAACATTAGAAATCAAGCATGAAGGAGCGAAGATAAATAGGGCACTCTACACACAAAGAGTTGGAGTCAAGCCTTAATGGCAAGGTTTTGGCCAAAGAGATCAAGGTCACTTCTAGTATTAGAGAGGTATTCCAACATATTTAAGTATGTTCATAGGGATATAATAGATATGTATGAGATAATAAGGTGCAAGGAAATCTTCAACAAGGCCATTTTGGGTTTATGCTTAAAACATGCCTATTAGGAAAACATTAGGCCTATGTCCATTTTGAGGGGCTTTCTCACTCTTAGCATGAGGTAAACATATAAATTAATTGAATCATGTTCTTGGGGTATATACTGAAGTGTCTAAGCCATTGGAGTGTAGAGAAAACCAATGAGAAGCCATTTTTGGCTCAAAAGCAACTCAAACTTGTGCAAAAGGAAGAAAACAAGCTTGATAGGTCATATTTTGATGCTCACATATTTCATGGAGCTATGAATTGGATCCATAAGAGTTTTGGGATGTTATCAAGGGTCTTATAAGCCATTTTAGTGAAAAATTTTCTCAGGTTGGATGTCCCAACTTTATAAACAATCGTTAAGACCAAAAATATGACTAAAACCCTACTAAACCCTTGCTAAAGAGCAATCTTAAAAAATTGAGTTGTAAAGCTACTAAAATGGCATAGTTTTACCAAAATAGATATTTTAACTTGTATAGGACCTCCCCAGGGTGATCCACACATTGTTGGTTGTATGGATTGGGGCAAAAATAGGAATTTTCTCACTATTTTGTGTGTTATGTAGGCTAGAGAATGAATTAGGAGATGAAAATAAGTTTGGGTGGAATATTGACACTCAATATAATTCCAAATATTAATTTATTTTCATTAATAAACCTCTAAGAACCCCAACCAGGTCCTTACTTTTAGCCAGTCAAAACTGGCCTAATGTACAAGCTAGAGAGAAGGGAGAAAATATTCAAGTAAAGTGATTTTAAGGTGCCCATAATGCTTCCAAGACCATGGAGGGTATTAAAAATTGTCATTAACTCCCTCGCATGGATTTACATGGACAACTGATTCCAATTTTGAGGCCAAGTGTGCAAGGTACATAGAAGGGTAGTTTTTAGGATAACAAATGATGATGGCTCCTTTTCAGTTGATTTTAGAAGACCAAACATGTAAGCAATACATGGATAGGTCTGTCTAATGTTCCTAACTAATATTAAAATCATTATAATTGATCTAAATCATTTATAAGACATCCAAATAGTCCTAATAATTAAGGCAAGTTTTCTATGCACAAGGAGTTTTGTGCCTACTTTGCTAACGTTGATGACTTGTATGGACACTTGGTCTTATAAACCTTGAATTTTTCATCCCATGTAATTATCACATGCATAATTAACTCCTTGTATTATCTTGAAAAGTGTCCTTATGAACCTTGGACTTCTCTCTCTCTCTCTCTCTCTCTCTCTCTCTCTCTCTCTCTCTCTCTCTCTCTCTCTCTCTCAAACTTTGTAATAGTTGGACGTTTTAGCATTGTATTCTATGCTCCACTTGAGTATGGTGAAGCCCTACTCAATTATACACCTTTTGATTAATAAAATTACTAATTTTTACCTCTTCCATGACTTTACTTAGTGTGTTTACTTGAATGTGTGATCTTGCATAAGTTAAGACTAAAGATTCCTTAACATGTTGCTCATTTTCTTCACCTCTTTGTATCTTCTTCATGCAAGGCATGTGATGTGTTTCAGGAGATGTCAAATTTTAAGTGAGTTAGTATTTTCATTAGTTACCTCATAGGCCTTTTGTCTATTCCTCCTATCCTTGTGAATTCATCTATAACCCCACAATGTAATATTGATGCAAGAAGACATCGATTAGAGAGTGTATGTTTTAGTTGTCCTTTGATTTCAAGTGTGAGATAGATATGGTTGGATGTCATCAACATATCTACTATATCACCTCCATTAGATTATTTTTATTTCAATTATCCTTTTTCATTTTCATCCCCAAAGTAGTAGTAGTATTCAAGAGGTACATCAAGGGAGTTATCCCTATCTAGAGACTCACTTCATTCCTTAGGATACCCACAAGCCTAAAGGTGATTCCATTGTGCCAGTTAGATGAGGATGGGTTTGCATCTCCTCAAAGGGTAAAAATACAAGTGATAACAATTTTTGGCATGCCCGATGGGACTCTTGTTCTAAGAGATTAAGAGATTTTGGGTGTTGTCTCTCAACAATCAGCATTTGAAGGCATCTATGCAAGCACCAATGGTGAATCTGAAGACATATCAATTGGTCAAGAAACCCAAGTTGTCCTTTGAAGATTGATGGTAACATATTTATTTATGTTCTTGCTTTCAATTAATATTCATGGCTGACCTTAGATTTAAGTTTTGTCCTCTACAATTTGGTGAAACAAATCCATCTTATCTCATTCCCTATTAATATAAACAAGTCCTTAGTCAAGATTGTTATGATAATTATTAGTCCCAATATGATCATATTCAGCCCTGTCATGAGTTGTTTTAGTCCTATAACCGGCCTTCTCAATTTCTTGTTCCTAGGCAACCTAATCCTTTCTCCAATCAACCCATTTCACCTTCAAACAAACACTTTTAGGCTATGAAAGGTATATGTTGGAGCTTTATACTCGAAGGGGATGTGGTCAAATGATTCCTAATAATTTCATCCATCAAGTGGGAAATGAATTAGAGTTGGTTAAGAAGGAGAGGGAACCTATTGAGAGAGAAAATTGTTAAAGGCTCAAAAGTGAGATGCTTGATGTGATTGGCTTAGTGTCTTCCTTGGAGGATAAGCTAGGAGCTCATGAAGGCAATCTTACCAAACCTATCAGCCTTTGTACCCACTTTCCCAAGTTCCATATCAGCCATATATGACTCCTACTAATGAGCCAAATCAAACCTATCAAGGTCATCTTCTTCCTAATCAGTTGGAAGAGAGTATTGAAACAAAAAGTCTTATGTTTGAGGCCAATATTGATAGGCAAATTGAGTTAGCTAATATGCATATGTAGTGGTCTATGTTGGCAGTAAATGAAGTGAATTTCAAGCCTACTTTTCCCTCTCCATACCATCCCAATCATATAAAAAAGAGACTCATAATCCCAATGTCCTAATTTGGAACAAAATAGTAGAATCACGGGGGAAAAAGAAGGATAAAAGTCTTGACCAAGAGTGTAAAATTGAGAAGATATCTAATCCTAGCATCCTAATTTGGAGCAAAGTAGTAGAGTCATGGGGTAAGAAAAAAGATGGGAGAATTGTCCAAGATTTTGAAGAAGAAAATGGAGTTGACCCTTTGCAAGTCCCTCCCACCCTTCCTCAATAAACTTCTTCTATTCCATGGTAGCCTTCATGTAATCCTTATTCCCATGATGGTTCCTATCAACTTCAAGAGAAGATTTTCCAAGAGAACCTAGATAAGAAAATATAGGAATTAGAAATAAAGATGGGAAAAATAAGTCAAGGTGAGATGGAATGTTTAGACCCAAAAGGAGATCCTATGCCTAAACACACCCCATTTCTCCTTACTCAAGATCATCTCAAAGAATCTCTTACCTTGCATTCTCAATCTGACTTTGAGCTCTATATTTCACCTCTACCAACTAGTTCATCTTCTCCTTACCCCATCACCCTTTGCCTTGATGGGATTTTGGTGTGAGAACCAAAGGAGGATCAACTGGTTGATAAAGAAAGATAACTCTTGCTTGAATAAAACCTACCTCCTTGACAACCTCATTGGGCTAGATCAAATGATTTCAAAATGCCTAGTCTTGACATCACTATGAAGGAGGTTGAAGATATTTCAGCTCTTAACCAAAGAAATAAGATTATGATAGCTGAATTTTAATTTAAAATCCCTAAAGAGGTCTTGGGTGATGAAGAGGAGGTAAGTATTTATGTTGAATCTCTTTGCCTGATTAATGAAGAATGTTTTTTTATGTTGAGGAGCCTATCTTGAGAGAGGCAAATGAAGAAGAATATGATCAATTCATGGCTGATTAGGAAGACTTCATGAGTGTTTATGAGGAGGAGATCACCATAGGCACTCCCCTTGGTAAACAAAAGGACAATTTATAAGCTTTTGAAGAAGGATGTTTCCCTTTTTCCAAAGAAGAATAAATGATCATTAACTCCTTCCTCACTTTGCAAGACACCATAGATGAACATGGAAAATTTCTTATTTAGTATTTTGATGACTAGTTTTAATTCATTGGGGAAGGCTATACTCATCTTCAAGGAGGCTACGAGCTAGTTAAAGATAGAGAAGGCAACATTGGTACACAAGTATGCAAAGAGAAAGCATTCTTTCAAATCTCTCCTTTAAAGAAACATATGCATTGGATGTTGACATGTTTGAAGTCATAAATATGGGATATTATCCTCTCAATTAGTTGGGAGAAACACATCAGATATTGAAGGATGAGACAAGCTCCTATTGGCCTCAATCTTTGAAGGAACAAAAAATCAATCCTCTTGGAGTCATGCCTACTAAAGAGATACAAGTTGACTATGAAATGAAGAGTGGGTAGTAGCATGAAGTGTATGAAAATGTTAAATAAGAGTATGTATTCATTGGATACTTACTTGAGGATGATCTACTTGAGATCAGATCAAGTGAAATGCCAAGGAGGAGGTCTAATCCATAAAGCATTCAATTCAAAGAGAAGCATGCTTGGCACTTGTTTCATCCCACCATGAAGATGATTCAAGAGGCTTTCATTTTTATCCTAGAAAGGAGGTTTTTTTATTTTTTATTTTTTCATAATAGGTTGTTTCCTAATTTCCCTAAGTGCTTATGCACATGTGTGTCTTATGTGTTTCCTTTCTTGGTTGTGTGTGTCTTTTTCCTTTGTGTGGTTGAGGTAGTCACTAGTTGTCTTGTGTTGATCAAATTTGAGGAAATGGTAAAAGTACCTTGTTTGTCTTAGTCCTTAGATGACTCCATAATCCCAATGGACTGATAAGGCTACTGGTCTAGTTAGTATAGCAGGCATACTACCCCTATGAGTCACCAATTTGTTGACCAAATTTAAATTTTGGGTCAAATTGGGGTACCCCTAGTAAATAAATTGATTTTTAGGCCTATAAAGTGGTATAATATATTTTAATAAGGTGTTTTATATGTCATGATATTTTAGTTAATGTTGTACTAGCTTTGGTCATTATTTTTCTAGGTCCATTTATCATTTTAAGTCATTTTAAGGGTAAAAAATGGTGCATTTAATAATTTGTATAGGTTTATTGGGAAATGTGAAAGTTTGAATGGGTGATATCATGACCCATGTGTCAATAAAGGTCTTAACTAAAAAAATTAAAAAGTTGTAGGTTAATAAGAAGAAAATCAGTTTTTCGAAAGAAGAGGAATAAAATGACACATGTATAGCTCCTTGGGAAGTTTTAAACATATCAGGAGGACATGGATCATCTATAAATATTAATAAATCTCATCTCCATGATTTTTTTAATCTAAAAATGCAAATTTGAATCCAAAACCGTTCTATCTCTTTTTCACCCTTCTTGGCATAGGGAAGTAACTTGTAGGTTTTTGCTAGGTACAACTAACACCGGGGGTTTAAAGAAAAATTATCTTGGGGTCATATTATAAAATATAATATATTAAAATAAATATAATAATTTATAGGATTGGTTAACTATGATTCATGAACCATCCATTCAAAGTGGACTATGCAAAACTGCCTGCTCATCCATGCACCATTCAGGTTTTCCTTCATTCTAGGCAAGTTTGTAAAAACCAATTGCTAATATTGATTAAAGATATAATTTTATTACCAATATAATTATTAATACACTTATTTTCATGTTTAAAGTGGTTGTGATATGATAACCAACTCAATTTTCAAGAGGATGCAATTTTCTAACTTATGGGCAATTTTTCATCACTTTCAAGTTGTCATGTTTTGTAAGTAGTTCCATGGGGTGTATAGAGGTTAAAAATCATGTATTCCATGTAAATTTAACCTTTTATCTTTTAAATTTCATATTATAAAGCATATTTTATGAATGGTGGGCAAACATGCATATACCCATAGTTTACCAGGTTCACAACATCTTCCTTGATTTTGCACTTGTATTCATGTTGAATCATGTAGAAAGAGCCTTTTTAGTTTGTTTTTAAAGTTTTTTTGTAGGTTTAAATTTTTTTCATGTGTCCAAATGTAATAAAAAATAAATCAATTACTCCAAAGAATGGGAAAGAAGACTGTAAGAATCATATTGAAAGCTTTATACAATAAGCCATTGAAGCTCATTTAAAGGTGTCCTCATGAGGAAATTCATGTTGAAATAAGGATGTTGTAACTTAGTTCATATATTTTAAGGTTTTAATAATTTTATTAAAGTTTTGAGATGGATATCAACTCACAAGAAGGTCAAGACAATGCATATGCCTAGGTTTTACTTACTGCCTATATATGCTAAAAAATCACCTACAAGTGGTCATGGTATAAACACATTAGTATTTTTTTGGGAGATTACATAATAAAAATATTTTCATTGGGATCTTAGTACATATAATTAAGCATGGAAAACCTTTTGAAAATGGTAGGTTGAGCAAACTGAGATCTTATCTTAATCAAAGGCAAATGACTGAGTTTAGGGCACACAGTCCCTAAAATGGCCAAACAAAGGTTAGATGGATTCTTATGAATATCATAAAACATGATTGAAGGGTGTTTTAGACATTTAGTTTAATAAGTCTTATAGCCCTTTGTAGGGAACATTACTATGCCAATAATGAGTTCAGGGGAATTGATGGATAATGGTTGTTGAGAAGCCTAAAGATGCCTAAAAAGTACTGAGAATAGACAATGATATCTACATGACTGAGCCACAAAGAGACCTATATTAACCCAACTTGAAAATTATGCCTATCTATGTGGAATTGCTTTCAAAGGATCCAAGTGTCACCTATGGTCACAAGAGTCATCATGAAGGAGTAGTACCTTGTGTTTGGAATCCTTAAGTTTGCTCTCACTCTATACATATGCCTGTGAGTACCTACAACAAGCATGATATAGAATAAATGAGTTGATATGGAATTTTGTGTGTCATATAAGGTAATAAAAATAATTATAAGTATAAAGGAATGTTTTATGACCATATAAAATTATTTAAGAGATCTTTTCACATTGAAACTCAAGACTGAATTCCCCAAACACAGTTACAAGGTCTAAGAGGAATTATCTCAGTCAAGGGAAAACATAGTGTTTTGGGTTTAATGGAACATGTAGGTAAGTATAAAGTGAAGTGAAAATTATGTGAACTCAAAATATATCTAAATGGGTTTATAAGAATCATGACCAAGTTCACAAGACCCCTGTATTCACATATAGGTAGGGTAATGGGTAAAACTCCTTAGCTTGAGCAGGGATCTCAACTTGAGGCCTGATTGGTATTTTAAGACCTTCAAGGGTGAGTCATTAGTATGATTATGAAATTAGGTGGTCTCAATGATTCATAAATATCTTCAAGGGAATTATTATCAAACCCTAATAGGCAGTGGATTACACCTACAAGGAGTGTAGAAAGGGGTTATCTCATTCATAATGAGAAGGCTCATTCTTGAATTCAAGGAGTGGATGAAAGGAATACAGAGTTATGAAAAGTTTTTATCATATGTGGTGTATCATTAAAGGGTTTTATAGATCACTAAGATACAAAATTATCTTACCAAACCTATTCACATCACTTACAACCCCTATAAACACCTACACCTGGGTATGCAGGAAATAAGCCAAAGCAAGGTGTCTAGGTGGAAGTTTATACCAGCTAGGGGGAAAAAATGTATCCAAATCAATAATAGATGAACCTAAAGTAAGTAGATATGTATTATATAATATATTCAAGGTAAAGTCATGCATTTATACCTATTTGTTTAATGTTTGGAGATCATACATAGTCCACCTTGAAAATTCCTGCACATAGTTCACCTTTGCATGGTCTACCTTAGTTTTTTCATGGTTTAAGGGCTCATATGACATAATAATGAGCTAAATTTTTGTGGATGGCATAATGGAAACTTGAGGAGGCCTAAAAAAGTGTTGGATTTATGAAAAAAATAGGGGAGATACCCCCTATTTTGTCTCAGACATGGGGTACTCTCCCCTTGTACAAAACCTACAACTTTGGAAAATGGAGACAAAAAAGGTGACTAGAGCTAGGAAGAGACTTCAGGAAGATTTTGAAAATTTGAATACACTTTGAACAAAATTAGAAATCAAGAATGAAGGGGTGAAGACAAATAGTGAACTTTACACACAAAGAGTTGTAATCAAGCCTTAATGGCAAAGTTTTGGCCAAAGAGATCAAGGTCACTTCTATTATTAGAGAGGCATTCTAACTAATTGATGTATGGTCATAGGGATATAATAGATACGTATGAGCTAATAGGGTGTAGGGAAATCTTCAACAAAGCAATTTTGGGTTTATGCTTAATATAGGCCTACTAGGCAAACATTAGTCCTATGTCCATTTTGAGGGGATTTCTCACTCTTAGCATGAAGTGAATATATCAAGTTGTTGGAGCATGTTATTGGGGTATATATTGAAGTTTCCAAGCCATTAGAGTGCAGATAAAACTAAGGAGAAGCCATTTTTAGCTCAAAATCAACTCAAACTTGTGTAAAAGGAAGAAAATAAGTTCTATAGGTCATCTTTTGATGCTCAAATATTTCATGGAGATATGAATGGGAGATAGAAGAGTTAGGGGATGTTATCAAGGGTATTATAGGCCATTTTTGTGAAAATTGTTCTCAGGTTGGACATCTCAAATTTATGAACAATCGTTAAGACCAAAAATAGGCCTAAAACCCTACTAAACCCTTGCTAAGGACCAATATTATAAAATTGTGTTTAAAATCTATTGAAATTTTTAGAGGACCTCCCTAGGGTGATCCAAACCTTTTTGGTTGTATGAAATTGTAAATATTGGGGTAAAAACAAGCTTTTTCTCAATGTTTTATGTGTTATATAGGCTAGAGGATAAATTAGGAGATGAAACAAAGTTTGGGTGGAATATTTATACTTAAGATAACTCCAAATATTAATTTAATTTCATGAATCAACTTATAAGTATTCCAACTAGGTCCTTACTTTCAACCAATCAAAATTGGCCTAATGCACAAGCTAGAGAGAAGGGAGAAAATCTTCAAGTAAAGTGATTTTAAGGTGCCCTTGATGCTTCCAAGTCCATGGAGAGTCTTTAAAATTTTAATTCACTCCATACCATGGAATTTAATAGAAAATTTATGCCAATTTTGAGGTGAAGTGTGCAGGGTACATGGAAGGGTAGTTTTCAGGACAATAGATGATGATGGCTCCTTTTTAGTTAATTTCAAAAGACCAAACATGCAACAAATACATGGAGAGGAATATAAGATGTCCCTAAATTTCATTAAATTCATTATAATTTCCACAAATAAGTTATAAGATGTTCAAATAAGCCTAATCATAAAGACATATTTTCTATGCATAAGAAGGAGGTTTTTGCCACTTTGCTAACTTTGATTACTTGTATGGCCACTTGGACTTTCAGACCTTGCATGGTTTATCCCATGTCATTCTCACATGAAAAATTAAATACTTGGATCAGATTTAAAAGTATCCTTGTGACCCTTATACTTCTCTCTCTCTCTCTCTCTCTCTCTCTCTCTCTCTCTCTCTCTCTCTCTCTCTCTCTCTCTCTATAAGAGTTGGCCATTTTGGCATTATATTCTATGCTCCACCTGAGTATGGTGAAGCCCTACTCAATTTTAGACATTTTTATCAATAAATTGACTAAGTGTTACCTCTTCCATGACTATAATTAGTGTGTTTACTTGAATCTATTATCTTGCATAAGTGAAGACTAAGGATTCCTTAGCATGTTGCTCATTTTCTTCACCTATTTGCATTTTCTTCTTGCAAGGCATGTGATGTGTTTCAGGATATGTCAAGGTTCAAGTGAGTTATTATTTTCATTAGTGCCCTCATTGTCCTCTTTTCTAGTCCTCATATCCTTGTTCATTCATCTATAACCCCATAATGTAACATTGATGCAAGAAGATATTGATTGGAGAGTGTATGTTTTAGTTGTCCTTTGATTTCAAGTGTGATATACATATGGTTAGATGTCATCAACATATCTATTGTATCACCTCCATTAGAATAGTTTTGTTTTAGTTATCCTTCTCTCTTTTCATCCCCAAAGTATTAGTAGTCAAGTTTTACATCAGGGGATATAACTCTATCTAGAGTCTCACCTCATTCCTTAGGCTACCCATAAGCCTAAAGGTGATTCCATTGTGACACTTAGATGAGGAGAGCTTTGCATCTCCTCAAAGGGTGAAAATACATGTGACAATATTTACACCACCCATAAAGAAATAAATGCCAAAATAAAAGGGAGTTCATGTATGGGTTTTAATATCCAAGTGGAAATGTCTTAAACCCCATAATATATCTCATATTCAAAAGTCTATGTAAAAAAGTCAAAAGATAAAATAAAGTTTTTAAAGAAAGAAAAGTGCCAACTTAAGAAAGGCATGGGCCCACATGGATATCTTGGTGGAGGTTTCAAGTGGGGAAGCAAATACAAAATTCAAGTTATAAAATTGAAAAGAGCATGCCAAGTTCCTAAGCCCATAGCTCACATGCCAAAGTCAAAGAGGGCACAATAGAGATTCTAGTGGGTATTACAATAGCCATTTCCAATCTCAAATTGTAATATGTTTTCAAAATTCCACACCAATGATATGCATTGGGTTAAATTCCCACATGGCACCAAAGGGAAAAGGACCATGCAAATGTTTCTAAAACCAATGCAAATGTTTCAAAGGCCCACAACCAGAGTAGACTAAAATCCATGTGGAGGAAAAGGTAAGCAAAATGTTTGAAAAAGGAGCTCGATAGAAATATAAAGGAAAAAATAAACTTTGCAATTGCAAATTACAATATTCCACCCAAGTTCTCAATCCCATGATGAAGATATGAATTAAGAAAGCAATAGGAAAAATTAATTTTTATAATTGTAATTTTTAAATTACAGCCTGAGCCCCAAAACCTACAGGTCAATGCATATGGAAAGTCAAAAAGCCTAGTGGATGCTTTTGGTAGAAATATAATTCCATAAAGCAACTTTTCAATTTTAAATTTCAAAATATATCTGACTCTCCCAAGCCCATAAACATGTAAAGTACATTTCATTCAAAAAAATCCATTGAAAAGTAGAACTTGTCATGTGTCTTTAGTGGGTGTAGTGGGAACTTGAAAGAGATGAATATACAAGGTGTGGGTTTCACCTATCTCCACATTGTGTTAAAATGGAGTTGATGTATGATGGATTTTTTTCCTTAGTATCATGTGCATATAACCTTGGTTCATCTTAATATTGGCACACAAGCTTGGCCATAACATTTCAAAATAGTTTCATTACATTATGGGCATGGTGTCTAGACATGATCCAATTGTCTGAAGCCAGTAATGTCGATCTATCTCAGCCTATAGGGAGTATGTTAATATTTAAAGCTTGTAGATACATCAGTAATCCAATTTCCTCAATAAATCCCCCATGCCAAAATATGAGTGGTAGTTCGAGTTTAAAAAATACAAGTAATCACTAGAATATAAATATGTAAACTAGGGAATGGGCCTTGAAGATTTCAAGTTCATATATTGGATGGAATATGCACATCGCATATGGGGAAAAGGAATAGGCATTGTATTTTCAAGTCTATTACATAGTTTATTTGAAAAGGATACATAACCACAATATACTACAGTCTTCTTTGGATGGCTCTTTCTGTAGCCATGCCAAAACCCCCAATTGATTTTGTTGCATGGGTTAAAGGAATGGTAAAGGTCAAGTGACTATCCCTAATAGTGAGTGTTGTTGTTGCCCTAACCAATATTTTAGGGATATTTATTTCAAGTAAAGAGGTAGGACATGCATTCAACACATTTTCCAAAGTGGATGATAAATGGATTATAGATGGTCATTTTGTATTGGAGACAACTATCTAAAATTTCTTTGAAGACACAACAACTATGCAACTTGATCACTAGTTTATTTCTATGATAACATATATTACTATTTTTAGCATGTGGTTTTATACAAGACATGTAGAAGACACATCCTATAAGCAAATAAATTATATGAATTTGAGGTTATTGACACACCCAAAGAAGAATTTAAGATTGATTTCAAATGGAAAAAGAATATTCATGGATCTGAGGATCATACAAATTCATAAGTACAAAAAAGACAAATTTTGGGAAAAAAGTATGGTGGACATTTCCATCAAAGATGCAACATTCATTTACAATTATAAATTACAATTTGTAGTCCAAATTCCTAGACTCACCACATGCATGTCAAGCTAAAGGCAACAAAACTTTTGGGTTGAAGTACAACATCAAATTGAAAATTACAAATTTGCAATTTATAAATGTGTACTAGATTTCCAAAATATTGCTAGGATCAAAAAGTTTAAAATTTTCACCTGGGGTTTGAAATCCCATCAGGCCAAAAAAGTGCAAAATTGTAAAAAGGGGCTAAAATCTGACACAAGGCAAAATAAAGCAAAAAATACATGTATCACTATTAGGTTTGGCGGTAAAAAGAAAAAAAGGAAAATTTGGAATTTAACTCAAATGGCAAAAATGAAAGAACTAAGCCAAGTGTTATTTCTAATATTTGGCTAATGTCAAAGAGTTCCATGGATGAAGCAAATTATTGTAGGGGTTTTGAGACCAATATGGGCCATTACAAGCATTTTTTCCAAATGGCCAGGCATTCCATGCTACCTCCATCATAGATGGAGTAATTTGATGCAGTAATGACAAAATTATAACAATTATTTCACTTTCACAAGGAGTAGGTCAACCATCATTCAAAAAATTTCAGTTGGGCAAATGATTAGTGACAGAATAAGGCAAAATAGTTACACATGAAGATAAAATCAATTTTACTCTCAAAATGAATATTATTCCTCAAGCCCAACTACATCAATAATTATATCCAAGCATATCAAATTTCATTTTAAATCTTCATCATGACATGGAAAAGTAGTTACCATAGTGATTTCCTTGTAATGCATGAGCTTCTAGGCATGATCAAAGGCATGTTCCGGCTGGATCATCTTAGAGGAATATTTTGGGTGAGAGATTTGTATAAAAGGAGGGATTATCATATTTTCAAAGGTTTTTTTTGGCATATTTTAGGATCTTTGTTGTGTGTTTTTATCTCTCTTTCTAAGGTGATTATATCTATATAGTCACTAACAAACTCTAAGAGCATGTATATGTCTCCCTATTTTAGAGCAAAGCCATTATGCATTTACCCATGTTAACATTTTGAACACTAATGTATGTAAGATTTAGTTTCAAGTTAATGTAAAAATATATGTGATTTCTACTGTATCTTATTATTTAAATGCAATAATACATTATTCATGTCCTATTTATTGGTTATCTGGTCTTATGTCACTCAATGGTAGTCATTTTGGGCATAGATCTAGATTGCAAATTCCTTTCTATAATGTGATTTGGGAATGTTTTATTGGTTATTTTAAGGACACTTAGACTTATGGATTTGATAGGAGAAAGTGCTTAAAGCCTTATTTTTAGTGTATGCTTTGGGGTTTTAGGGGTCACTTGAATGTTTGCATTGCATTAATATCAATGAATGCAAATCATTCCTAATAATTTTCTTAGCTTGTCTTTTAGTCTTTTACATTTTTGCAATGAATGATATCATGGTTGTTGAAGGAGTTACCTATGTTTGAAATAAACCACCTCTCTTTTATATACACCTAACTCATCCTACCCATTCTACCGCTAAAAATAATACATGTAGTTGACTATTTCAAGTGTTATTTGCTTACATATGCATGAATGTTGCATATCTATAAATGTTTTTGTATTTGGTCATTGAAAATTAGAATTGTAATATCCTATTTGGCCCTCAATTGTCAAAATTTTATATATAAATTAAGGTTATAATTACCCTCTCATCTATCTTCAATAGCTTATGTCTGATTTGAGAGCATTTGCCCAGTCTGTGTGATAACTTTTTTCAAGTGGACTATGCAAGTTTGGATATGCTTGGTCAGATTTGTGTTTGTGTGCCAGTAATCCCCTAGAGATTGAAATATAGTATCCCTCCTTGTAATAAGGCTACCCTTTACATCCTCTCACCTTGGTTCAGGTAGATCCATAAGTAGAAGGAAAGCAACCATACCCTTTATCGATGTCTTCTAGTCATTGTCTGTGTTTAGTCCATCTAGATGCTAAACCCTTCCCTAACTATAATGACATAATTTGAGTTTATCATTTATGTTTTCCATCTTCTCAAGTGTTCAAGGCTGAATCTTAGAGGTGTACAATTGAGAACCAACATGTTTCAACATATCAATATGTCAATCCCTACTCACTTAATTTTTACATTACCTTTGGTTAACACACATTATATTCTTGATGTACAATCCCTTATGCATAATATTTTAGATCTAAAAAATAAGATGTTTCATTTATAAAAATGTTATTCAAAACCTAATCAACCAGTTGATTCACAAACTTTAATACATACTCCATTAGCATAACATATTTCATCATATCCTTTACTAATTGGTTTTGTGGCACCTAAGCTTAAACTATAGATGTAAAAGGTGGCATCAAATAACATTTGATAACATTTCATGCAACATGTTTGGATTATGCATCCAATGATAGGTTATTGACAAAATATCTCCTAGAAGTTTAAAAGAGTATGCTCTAAGATAGTTTTACAACTTCCCATATCATTCAATTTAGGCATTCAATCATTTGGCAGATTTGTTCCTTGCACATTTTCCCATTAACTTAAGTGAAAATATTTCATATGTTCCTATTGATAGGCTCAAACAAGAATATAATGAGCTTATCAGAGATTATGTATTAAAATATAAGACCTTGTTATCCAATATGATGAATCCTATGGTAGATAAGGAATTTCAAGATATATTCAAATAGATTTTACTTCCACATTTACATAAGTTTATTATGTTTAATAAGTTTATTTAATTTGATGATTTATGTCACATAATTAAGGAAAGATAAATTAAGTTTTTGGCAATGTATAAGCTAAAATATATGACCAACCTAGTTTATACCTATAATACAACTAATTAGAGTAAGCCATAATACAAGGTGAAATTAAGTGACAATAAAAGTGATCTATAAACCACAATCAATGCAGTTTTAAAACCTAGTCCATGTATCATATTATCCATTGCTCCAAGGATAAAAATTACCAACTTGTCAAAATCTACCTATAAGGTGTTACAAAAGTTATTTGAATGTCATCTCATATCAATCCCTTCCATTAAAGAGGTTGATGTGAGTAAACTTATTTTAAAAGGATTTGATCAACATGATTTTTATGATTTTCATAAAGCACCATAGCATACTACCAAAAAATAGATCAATTTAAGACATAAGATACAAAGTTTTATAAATGAGAACATCATTGATATGGGTACACATATCAAAAGTACAAAGGCACAACCAAGTGAAAGTATAATATTGAAAACCTTCAATTATTTTTTCCCTAAGCATACAGGTCAAGAAACAACAAATAAATCATAAATGAACTACACATATAATGCACATCCTCCACTAGCTTCTTATCATCATTAAACAAAGACACAACATCCTTTTAATTGAATGATTGGTACAAATCATGTTTTAACCACATCTAAACCACTTATTACATTCATAGAACATGAGATAGTAGATGGTTTTTTTAATTTGTATTATTTGTTCATTCAAACTTACATTGATCATAAACCTATATAGAGAATTATGATTGATAATGGTTCATGTTTGATAGTGATACTTATGTTACAGAGCCAAATAAGTTTTTATATTCCAATTTGAGATTAGATACTTCACAGTGGCATGATACTTTCCACTCATGAGAGGTCATCTTTCCTATGTTCGATACATGATCTATTGATTATCAGAATTTAATGAGAGTCATTAGTTAGTATGTTCCTTTTTAAGTTACATACATTTAAAAATACAAAAAATATAATATTTCAAAAAAAAAAAATCATGACCTATGCATGACATGTGTAGTTCATTTACATGAGTTGATTTATGCTTCAATATATGGAATACTTATCTATGCTCTTGTCCACTTTTATATCAAATATGTTTCACATGTGTAATTTTATGAGTTGTAGAACATAAATGTTGTTACTTTTAGATGTAGTTGCATGTGGTGATACTATCTTAGGCCCATAAATTTTACATAGAAAAAACTGCACTACCCTAGATAGTCACACACTATGCTCTTGTCCCATTCCAATAGAATTTTCCCAATGAAAACATGCTTAAATTTCTCAAATTAAAAATAGTCACAAGCCTCCTAAAAGTTGTTTGCATCACAACAAGTTAATCATGGGCATATTTTACTCAAGTTTTATCACTCTATGATTATCCCTATTGTTCCTACTACAGTACAATACATTGTACATATATTTCATTTATTTATAATTTAATTTAACATAATTATCTCACTAGTTACATGAATTTCTCTATATGACAATGTTACAAATTATTTATATAGATCAATTTCACTTATTCATGGATGGTTATCATGTTTGCTTCTTTGATTCATATTTTTTATGTATTTAACTTCTTTGGATTGTATACATTTGAACATGTCCTTGATTGCATCTCTAAGCCCTATTTTTTGATTTTATGTGTTTAACTAACATTTGAAAATGTCCCTTATATATGTCTGCTTAGCCTTTTTGTGTCTACTCTTTGTGTGCGTGTCATATCCATGACTCTTACTTGCTATTGTTTGCTCAAATTTTTTTATGCCATGATGGATATTATGCATCTACCTAATTTTATGATGCCATGTGCCTATCATGCATCTTCCCTAAGTAGTTCTACATTAGCTTAAGAACATTCAATAAATGATCATTATTCATTGCATGCCTAATTATTAACATCTATCTAGACATGACACTATATATGCTTGGATTTACATGTGATGCAAAAGCATCCATGGCAGATATGCTATCTTGCATCACCATAAACCATAGTTATGTTTTTTTTATGTTGTTTGCTTTATTGTTTTGTTTTAGTGTGATTGGTTTTTCTTGGTTTCTATTTTTGGCCAATCTCTGCAATGGTGGATTACTCTTGATGTTAGCACATAAATTTGGTTGGTTGCCTTGAAATTCATTAATACCAAACTTTGATTTGGTCTAGTTTATTTATAGTGTTAATTGAGATTCTCATCCCTAATTAGGTCTTAGAGAGATTCATTCTAAGATTGTAATTGTAATCAAGTTTTTAACTTCTAATTTATTCTTCAAGGAAGTTACTTGACACTTATAGTTATAATTAGGCTTTTAATCATTGATTAGGTCTTTATGTAAATTATACAACATTCATATTTTTAATCAAATTTCACATGACGATTAGGTTTGTGTGAGTCTTGGTTTGAGTTTATAATGCCAATCAAATTTCATTGACTAATTAGGTCTATGATAGACTTGTTATTGGAATGCATTATTAATTGCAACTTAAAAATTATTACATCTTTATTAAAGTCATGCTCTGAACAAAGTGTTAATCAAATTTCTAAGTGTCGATTAGGTTGTAGTGTTTCATGTTGGATATTTCAATGTTAAGAAAGACTAAAATCCTGATCAAATTATGTTAACCTTAGAAAAACCTACAATATTGATCGAAGATTGAATCCCAATTAGGTCAGTGGGCTCTACAATGGTGATCAATAATGGAAATATGACTAAGTCTATGATGAAGTTGAGCAGGTTACATTTGTAATTATGTGTCTCAATGTCAATTATAACTATGCATGAATTCATTGGGATTGGTTTTGGTAGTTAGGAATCAAAAACCAAACTAGGAAATATTTATCTGTCTTTGTTCATTATGTAATGAGGAGATCAAAGCTTACATAAAACCATGCAAAAATATTGATATTACCACCATGCTAATTGGTATTTCATATGTTGATTAGGTATATCAATGTTTTAAAACCTTTCATATAACTATCAAATCTTGCATAGGTCTTTATTATGAAAAGTACATTTTAATATGTTTATAGACTGTTCAAAAAGACCGATTAGGTCTATTTGGAGATGAAAAATGTGTTTTATGTATTTTTGAATTATCTTGGAGACATGTAGGCCTACTTTGAAGTTGAATTTCCATGGGAAGTTTGGGAAGGTCATGGGTTAGTCCATTCCCTCTATAAATGGAAAAATGGCATTTGTAATGGGATTCTTCCACTGGGATTTTATTGTGGAAAATTAATAATGTATTTTTTTCTTATCCCATTGATTTTGGTGAGGCTTTATTCTATCAGATTTTGCATTCAAAACCTACCATTTATTAGTTGCATTATTTTCTAAAATTTTCCTCAATATGAATAAAGAGGATGTGTTCACATGTTGAACTTTGCATTTATATTTTAGATTTGGTTCTCATGTGTATATATGTTTTCCCAAATTAAACATCATAAAATAAGTGGATTTCTTTAGTGGGGTTCTTATTCTATGTGTGCTTCAATTGGTATAAGAGTTACATTTTTATTTTTGGGAGAGTGTGCATGAAAAAGAATTAGGCTAATCCTATTGGCAAGTTGTGAAAGATAAGTTTGCATTAGGGAGAATGGCACATCGAGGTAATGTTTTTTAGATAAGGGAAAGATCAAGAGGACCATGAGTTGTAGACTTGGATGAGATGATGAGAGGTATGTAGGCAATGTTGGATGTAATGGAAATATACCAAAAGAGAGTGGATTATGGTGGAGATGTGAAAAAGGATGAAGAATAAGGAGCTTAATGCTTGGGCTAGAAGATATGGAAAATAAGATTGAGATAATATTTTTCAGAGTTATGGTAAGGATTGGTGGTTAGCTAAAGTTGGATACACCCTAATATATTGGAAGTTTGAATACTGAAGAGATTGTGTATTAGATAGCTAAGATGGAAAAATATTTCAATTTTGAGTCTATAGAGGAACATAAGAAGGTGAAACTTGTGTGCATGAATTTGAAGAGTCACACCTCTTTATGGTGGGATGATGTATAGGCTGAGGGACAAAAAATAAGGAGAAAATAATAGCATGGGATAGGATGGTGGCTAAATTTAAGACTATATTTTTACCCTCAGAATATTAGTTGAGATTGCTTATAAAACTAAAAAGTTAGAGATGAAATGAGATAAATTCCAAAGAATACACAAAATTATCTTGTATAATCATGATAAGAGTTGGATATTCTAAGGAAGATCCATACAAAGTTTCAAGGTATGTGAATGGACTGCATTTTCTATACAAGATGAAATCAATTTTTTAAAACCTAAGAATCATAGAGGAATCCTATCAATGTTTGTTTAAGGTGGAAGGGAAGTTGATGAGAAAGTAATAAGTGGAATTTAGAGGTAGATGGAAGTCTTTGATAGGATGAATTATAAAATTATGGAGACTATGAAGGGAGATAAGAAGAGATTTTAATGGACTGTTGCAATAAAAAATAGATTTTAGTTTTTAAAAATAAAAAAGATGGAACAACCAGTGTTAGTCTTACTATATTTTGGAAAAGTGTATTGGGTTGATTGTGATGAAAGCTCTCAAAAAGTTGCAACATTAATTATTTATAAATGAGTTCATTTTGTACATGGAAAATCATGATTTTTAGTTCATAAAAAACCAAGGTAGCTAAATCAATGACATATGAAATGAGTAGAATTTATTTAGAGATTTGTTTTTTGAATTGAAATATAGAGGTGTAAAATCTAATAAGGTAGCCAATGTCTTGAGTAAGTGATCTCTTGTAGTGAATGAGATTAAGGTGGAAATCATTGGATTTGAATCCATGGAGTTGTATGAGAAAGATTTGGATTTATGAGATGTATGGACAACATGAAATAATCCAACTGATGCAGGAAAAGCTCTATGGTTAGAATACATGATATAATATGGAATATTATTCAAAGGGAAGAAGTTGTGTATACTTCAAGGTTCCATGAGAGAGAACCTATTAAAAGATAAGAATAACAAAGGTATAGTTGGTAATTTTAGATATGATAGATTTTGATGTAATTGACTGAGAAAAACTATTGGTCATAGATGGGTACAAATGTGAATAAGTTTGTGCAAAAATGTAGAGTTTACTAAAATGCTACAGGTAAAAGTCAGAATGCTAATTTGAATCAACCATTTCCCATTTCAGATAGGCCATTGGATGTGTTGAGCATGGATTTTATTCTTGGTTTGATGAGAAAGGAGTGAGTTAATGATTCCATATTTGTGGTGGATAGAATTTTGAAGATGAATCACCTTTTAGTGTGTAGGAAGACCAATGATACCACACATATTGTGAATATGTTATTTCAAAAAAAAAATTAGATTGTATGGGTTGTTGAGGAGTATTATATTATATAGAGTTAAAAATTTTGTTGGAAATTTTTTAGGATGTTATGGAATATTTTGGGCATGATATTACACTTTAGTTCAACATATCACCATTAAATGTGGAAAGATGAAGGTGGTGAATCAAAGTCTTTGTAATTTATTGAGATGTTTGGTTAGTGACAAACCTAAATGATGGTATTTTATGTTGGCACAACTGAACTTGATTTAAATGATTCATTCAAATAAAGTATTATAATGAGTACTTTTCATAGAGTGTATGGGAGTATCCCTAGAGGTGTGAAAGTTGAGGACTACAACTGAGATGAGTAGAAGTAAGAAAGGTGAATAATATGCTCAAGATATGCACAATGTTTACCAAAAATTCAAGTGAAGATTTGAATAAGTTGTTAGAAAATATAAAAAACATGTTAATATGTGAAGGAGATAAGTGAATTTTGAAGTTGGGGACTTGGTGTTGGCATATTTCCATAAGGAGCGGTTTTCAAAAGGTGAGTATAACAAACTCAACTGGAAGAAGATTGAAATTTGAAAGATTTTAAGGAATTTATTAGCTAATGTGTATGATATTGAGTTTTAAAACAAATTAGGTATTTCACCTATCTCCAATGTGGCAGATTTTTACCCATATGTTGAGGGATAAACAAATGACACCATGGATTTATTAGTTGAGGATTGAAGAATTCAGTTGCCACAAGTAGCTAAAGAGGAGATGGAAGCCATTCATTATGTTTGGGATGGTGATAAAAAATTAGTCCATGAGTAATGAAAGTAATTGGGTAATTTGAAAGATTGAGTAGCTGAAGACATGACATAATTTATTATTCTCTCGATGATGGATCACGGTTAGTGATTTGGAACATCAAGGCTTACAATATTGGTAAATAGTTTATTCCAAAAAGTTTTTCTAACTATTCTATGGAATGTGAAGCATCAAATATCTTATTGGATGAATCTTATTAGATGAATGCATCTGAAGTTCCCAAACATGGAAAAATTATAGAATAGCTCACAATAGGTTCACGAGAAAGATCTCATGCTCTTTTTCATTTACCATGGGCGTTTGATGTAGGAGCATCCATGGTAGATAATCTATCTTGCATCACCCAAAAATAGAGTGATGTTTATTTTTCATTATTTATTTTATCATTTTATTCTCGTGTAGTTGGTTTTTCTTGGTTTCTATTTTTTTCCATTCTCTACACTGGCATAATGCTCTTGATGTTTCCATCAAATTTATCCTTCAACATAGTGCAAAAATTTTCTTGGTTGCCTTGAAATTCATGAAAACCAAACTCTAATTTGGTATTGTTTACTTAAATTGTTAATAAAAATTCTCAACCTTGATTAGATCTTGAAGAGATTCATTCTAATATTATAGTTTTAACTAGGTCTATAACTCCTAATTTGGTCTTGAAGGAAGTTGTTTGATACTCACAGTTATAATCAAATTCTTAATCTCGGATTAGGTCTTTGTAGACATTGTGGAACGTTGATATTTGTAATTGAATTTCAAATGCTAATTAGGTCTTAGCAAGCCTTGGTTGGAGTTTATAATGCTTATTATATTTAATTGACTAATTAGGTCTATGATAAATGTATAATTGGAGTACTATGTTAACTGAGACTTCAAACCTGATTACATATATGTTGCATTCATGTTGTGCACAAAGAGTTAATCAACCTTCCAAGTGCTGATTAGGTCATGTTGTTTCACATTAAGGATTTCAATGTTAAACATGACTAAAATCCTAATTAAAATGATGTTCAACCTTTGTAAAATATATAGTATTGATTGAATATTGAATCTTGATTAAGTTGGGGGACTCAATAGTATTTTTTTGTAGTGTTGATTGGTAATAAAAATATAACTAATTCTATGATGAAGTAGAACAAGTTACAGTTGTACTCAGGGGTCTCAATCAACTAATCAGGGGTCTCAATGCTGATTATAACTATGAATGAACTCATTAGGATTGGATTTGGTATTCTGCAACCAAAAGACTGATAAGGTAATATTTGTTGTTGCTTGTGTTTGTTGTGTATTGAGGAGCTCAAAGCCCACATATAACCATGCAAATCCATTCATATTATCACCATGCTAATTAGGATTTCATACGATGATTAGTCTAATAATATTTTAAACTATTTCATATGCCTATCAAAGCCTACATAGGTCTTTATCATTAAAATTAGGTTTTAATATGTTTTTATACTGATTAGGTTTAACTGAAGATGAAAACCATGATTTTTATGTCTTTTTGAATCATCTTGGAGCCGTATAAGCTTGTTTTAAAGATGAAATGCTATGGGACCTTTGGGAAGGTAATGGGTTAGTCCATTCCCATAAATGTAAAAATGGCACTTGTAGGGAGATTTTTGAAATGGGAATTTATTATGAAAAACTAGTATTATATTTTTTATTCTCCCATTGATTTTGGTGAAGTGTTATGCTACCAGATTTTGCATTCAAAACCTGCCACTAATGAGTTGCATTGTTATCTAAAATTTTGATCAAGATGAATAAATAGGACGTGTTTATGTGTTGAACTCTGGATTTATATTTTTTGATTATGTTCTCATGTGTGGATGTGTTTGCCCAAACTAAGCATCATAAAATAAGATATTTTACTTAGTTGGATTATTGGTCTGCATGTGCATCAACATGCATAATAAATTAATATATTACTCATATTATTAATATGATGCCATGATTTCTAATGTTAGCATTATTAATCTAGTTATCAATATTTTTACAACATGATTTGCATAACTTTTATCTTGAGATAAGTTATTATACATGTTTCACAACTCACCTCAAAATTTGGGGAATACAAAATGGCTTATCTTAGAGACTAATCTATAAAATTCCATTGCATAAATAAAAAATAATAATATTAACTTAGTTAAGCATAATGCATACTCATTTTTTACCTAAAAAGTATATTCAAACAATACTACACCTTGGAGACAATCATTTAGGCCAATATTATCCAAAACAATGTACTTTCATCCCATAAATTAGAAACAATATTTTCCATGATTATAAGAATCATACATAGTCTACATAATAGTTTTTAGTGGTTACCCATAGATAGTTTCATATTTATACACATGATTATTACATATTTTTCTTAGATTAGGGGAATTATGAGCACCATTTATTCCAAAATTTACAAAGGTTTTACTAAAATATTCAATTGGTATTACTTAATTATTAGAATCAATAGACTCATATATCAAATTAGGAGCATGTGCATGACAAATGATCAGTTTATTGCCCATTTTCCCCCTAGTTTCTATGGAAGGAATGGAAATTAATGCCATTCTCTATGTTGTATACACTAGACTCAGTTCATATTATATTTCATCATATTTTCACCAGACATTTCACTAATTTTCACTAGAATGAATCTTATTCCATCTACAATAATTGATTTAGTCTTTGCACCAATTTTGTACTAGAATGTTCTATTGGGATTCATACAAGGATTCCAAGCTATTTTAATACCTTAATTTATGTGATGATGAATTCAAGTGCATCTTGAGTTTTTAATCACATTCTCATATAAATGAGGATTGGGGCATGCACAATCTAATCCAAGTGTTTCAATGAAGAAAATATGCAAAGGTTCTACCCTCTCTAATCACTAGTTTTACACCAGAAAAATACAATGGTTCATGTACATGAAAAGGTGTATTCTTTCCATGTTATTTTATTTACAAGTTTCTTGTCTTTAATTTTAGATTTTTATCCTAAGTAGGGACAAATTTATACATGTTTCATTACAAGTTTTGCATGAAACATAATTCAAAATGTGATCTATATTCAAGACCATTCTTCATAGGTAATCTCAGGTATAACACTCTTCCTTTTACTCTAGTATTTTCACTTTCATGTATTACTATAGTATAAGGTGGGACATTTAGACACTAATATTAATATTTAATGTTAAAATAATGTACTTATTACCACTCCTTATGCACACTTAACCTATGCTTAATTCCATAGTTTCAAACTATTATTCATATTCATATATATATATATATATATTAGCCTCAATCTTAACAAAAATATGATACTAAATGTTGTTATTCCTAATTCCAAGTAGTTTAGACTCATTGATTAACTATTTAATTCTTTCAATTTGATTGTCTATATTCTTTAGATGAAACTAGTCCTTCAAGATAATCCTATAGGTCAGTCATGTCTGAAACCACCAATTTCATCCTCCCACTAATTAATGACTAGTTTTTAGAATTAAAATTCATCCCAATGTCAGTCAATACATTTCAAAAGTCTAATTAAAGGAAATCCCAAAAGGTCCACTATATAAGCACATTTTATACCCATTTGTTGGAGAGGTTGATATGATTGTAAACATTACATATTATCTAATGCACATTGAGAGGATAATACCTATTCTTCCTAATTTTGAGTCCATATAGCCTAAGAGGTCCCGAGCTATGTCTAAATATACTATCAAGGTCACAAATGATTTTATCAAGCACATAAACACACCAGGATTGCACTAGCATATAACATTTCACTAGTATTATACACACACCAACGTAGCATGGGAGAACTACATGGAGTTTGATCCTTATTTAGAGTATTGGTATGTAGATAGTGCTCAAAACACATGGTTTTGAGGTAAAACACAACCCAAACACCTTACTCATTGCCCCTATATTAGAGTATTTATTCCCTCTTATCATTTATATAGGGTTAAAGTGAAGAAGAAGGCACACAACTCCCATAGTGAAGCAAAGGTGTCTGAATAGACATAAATGACTTACAAGTGAAGGCATAATTGTTAAAATTTATGTAGATATAAAGAAACTTAAAGGAAAAATCCATAACCTACATATAGTAACACATGCTATCCAAGCCCAAATAGTACAACCTTATCCCAAGATAATGCAGAGCATTGTTCTTGATTCACATCAATCTCACACAACCTCACAATTAGTTTCACATTCACTATTGTAGTCCTAAAGCCCTGATTTCTATCTAAGTCATTTATTTATTATTACTTTTACCTTTTAGCAAAATTCTAAAAATAGTAAGTTGTAATCAATTTATGTGTGATTATTGTATATCTTATGTATTCAAATTTACTCAATTTTCTCCTTAATTAGATTAAACCTTCTTCATCCAAATTTTGATTAAATACTATCTAACATAACATAATGTCTAACCTATTTACTAAAGGACATATCTCACTATGATATGTATGCCATAACTAATCAATAAAAAACTAATATTAAAATATATTTGAATCATGTGAACCAGTAAATCCCACTGATCTAAAGGGGACCAAAAGATGATCTAGAGCAAATGATTGTGAATACATCCAACAATATCTATCACAACCTTCAAATTGGCATTCTGTACATATTGATACTGATCAACTGGTGTCACTATACAAAACATATCTTGACACAAATATCAACATAATCTTGGACATACTCATAATTTTTTATCATCAATACTTGTACTATAGTATGAGCATCATCATGGGCATACTCAACCACATCATTCCATGTCTCAATAATTCATTACCTTTGTATGGCACATCTCACCTGATGCCCAACAACACTTACTAATTTTCTCAACACTATTAGTGTTATTAACCCTTGCCAGTTTTAAAATCATCAACTATTGACCAGAACCAAAACAATATCCTCCCCCTATCAGATGAGAGGTAATAAGCTATGCAACAAAAAATCATTAAATGACTAGTTCACTCCTCATCAATGTTATCAAATAAATCAAAACCAAAATTTTAAAAAAGAAACATAAAAATCATATTATCTATCTAAAAATAATATTACCAAAAAACCCAGTCTTAGAGCTAATAATAAGCTTAAGATAGATGGGTTACTAACTCTATTAGCCTGTTCGATCCCAAAGAACTTGTAAACCACAAAATGTAATTAGCTTGTTTTTAATAACACATGTAGTGGTAAATAGTGTTATATTCAAGTTTCCTCATTAAAAAACAATTTTCAAATTATAGAAATAGTAGGGTGTTAGATTAGACCAAAATGCACCTATTATACATTACAAATTCCTTATTTTCCCACTTTTTATTACATTTCTCTTTAAAACTACAAAGAAATACCTTCAAATCAAAAATAAATTTTTTTGATTAAATTAAATTTTTTAAAACCTAAAAATCAAATAGTTACATGCCTATTTTCATGAAAATATGTGAAGAAATACCAAAAATAGCTTGTACATAGGCTATATACAAAAAAATTATGAAATTAAAAAAAAAAAGCTTTTCACTTAGTGAATGAAACACTTAACCTCCTATGCTCAAAATGTATTAGAAAAAACATCTTGACAAGATATTCTTCATAACTAATTGATACATTAGATGAAATATTTTGTACAATTCATACTTGTATGCTAGTCCTTTGACATTTTGCATTCAAATTAAAAAACCAGTTAACAAGACTTGATTTTTTGACCTCTTTGTCTTTCAAAGCCTTTATTTCATGTCTTTTACCAACTCATCTATGTCATGTTATTGATACATGAAATTTATGAAATTTTATATATACAATCCTTAAAAAGATAATCTCAATAATAAAAATAAAAATTTCACAGAAATATTTCCTATAGGTGGATGGTAACAGTAAGAAATTTTATCTGACAATAATTAATATTTTCTAGTAACATTTAATTAGGGCCCTTGGTAACTCTAGCAACTATAATAGATGTTTAAACCCTAGTAAAATATTATCAACACCTGTTTCAAATATTGAGAGTAATTATAATGCATCATAGGAAGATTTTAATGCCACATATAAAGATTACAATGCACAAAAAGTGATTTTAGGCCATCTGATAGTGATCAAATCCTTTTGGTATCCATTCACAAGTTGAATATATTTATCTATCATGTCCTTCTAGTATATGGCACTCACACGCAAATGGTAGTGGTTAATCCACTCCAAACAACAAGTTTAATGGCATTCTATATATTTGAATGTTAGTTAGCATGTTTAAATGTTATTTCACATATTTTAGTGCTTCCTTTGCATTAAATCATGCCTCCATTACTTTTACAACACTTCTAACCACATCCCAACAAAAAATGACATGCCATTGCATGAATTAAAATTTATTATAGTAAATTTGAGTAGTTTTTAATTATTCTACTTACAAAGAAGATTTTATAGTTTTTTCAGCATTTTTTCATGCCCCTAACAAGTTATTTTTCAAAAAAATCCAATATTTTCAATGCCACTCCAGGATTAAGAACTTGATAGATAGAGATAAATAAAAAATAATATCCTCTCATACTCTCAAACTTCTTTAAGCAAATATCCTTATGAAAATATTAAAAATTCAAAAAATTAAAACCTCACTTAGAAAGAACTTCTCTTTATCAAGCAACATCTTCAAGGAAATATTCACAACTCTTCCATGGATTTTTCATGGATCTAGAGCCAATATCGATACTTATACCACTATTAGGATATTAAATACAACATTAAATATGTAATTAAAAGCTACATGATTATTTATTAAAAAGAAGGTTACATAGATATCATATATAAATATTTAGGTTACATTTATGTTCCCTTCTTTAATAAACTTATTTACATAGTTTTCATATAAGATACCACAATCCAAACCAACACCAAATATGCACCTATTACACACTTGTAAGATTACTAATATAAGTAAATTAATGACTAACATTAATTTACTATCTAACATAACACAATGTATAACCTATTTTACTAAAAGGGGTGTCTCACTAGGATATGCATACCCCAAATAACCATTAATAAACCAACATTAACATATATTTGGATCACATGACACAAAAATGCACCAAATTTAGATGTCTATATAACTCCCCCACTTTAACTTGGGTATGTGAGTGTGAGTGAATATATGTGTACATCAAAGTATAAATATGAATAATTTGAAATACATAAGGTGAATGTTTTTTGATGATTTTATTGAGCTAAGCTTCCATTAACATAGATGTTTGATGTTCTTAAAACAAGAGCCAATTGATACAAGTATTTAATGTACATGATAATATTTGAAGTTTTAAGATTTTAAATTTTCAAAACTTAAATTTGAAAAGAGAGAATGGGAATGAATATACCTTTATTTGTATTTTATCCAAATGTCATAACAAATACCTTTAAAATTAGACTTTAAATAGGAGCCAAAACATAACCAACGCTTATTTATGAGTCATTATGGCCCAGTCCACCTCTTAATCAAGGAATTAGATAAATTTGTTCAATTATGATCAAGTTCACTCAAGTTCACTCTATTTTAAAAATATTCTTACACATACACACATATATGCCCCCATATTTTTGAGATGAGGGATGAATACTTGTACTAAAATCACCCATGTCAAAAGATAATGTTAAGATGCCTCATATGTTAAGAAAATAATATAATCAAAGTGTTAATATATTGAAATATATGCCATCAAAATTTAAATATGGATAATACCAGTGAATTGTGTAAAAGTTCAAACCAACATAGGAAAGATAATATCATATCAAGAAAATAAAAAGAGATATCATTCCCCATTGGATGAAAAATATGGGAATAAATATAATTATATAAATATGACATAATATGCCCCCAATCGAGCTAGATATAAAAATGAGAACACATACAAGTAGAATGCCCCCATAGATGCATGGTAGAGACCATGGCAACATAGGCACTATACAACAATAATCGTGATAGCCATCAGTCCTACAATCACAATATAGAATATGCATAATGAACATCTTTGATACAATTAATGAATAAGTTAATAGATCACATAGGTTAGTTACCACACCCAATTTAGTTTCAAGAAATGTTAGTGAGACCATACAAAGATGAGACCCAAAAAACATGTTGACAAAAGGATGCTTTATGGACAAGGACACATAAACAAGTAAAAACATGCACATGCAAACAATAATTCACACACAACAATCATTGTAACCATGTAACAATAAAAATGAATGTATCCATGTGATATACATTACCAAGGTAGTAACATAAGATGCATTAACTTGTATAATCTAGATTAATATGATAAAGGACAAGAAAGGAAATATATCACCATGTAAAATTTTCTATATGATAGTGCCCCTGTGATAGGACATGTTATCTAAAAAATGCCCCCTCAAGATGTGGTAAAATAGTGCATAGTCAAATATCATTAACATGTGAATCTACATAGCAGCCACTCAATAAATACGATGAAAACACATGTAAATCATGGTTATGAAAACTTGTATCATAGATGAATATGTAACCATGTAAAAATAAATGTTTTGAATTTTTATTTTTAAATTTTGTATTCATGATCTTAACCCTTGATAGATGGATTTTATGAATCAAGTATATATCAATTATGATGAACATAATGTGACAATCTATAAAATGATGTGTATGGAATAAGGGCCCATATATGTAATAGTACAAGGCACAAATGTAGAATAACCCCCAATGATAAGATAATTATAATGTGTCATGATCAAATGAGATAGATGAATATGCAGTAAGGCCCATAAGTGGATATATATATGGGGATATAACATGACCCCCAATGCATGATAACTCATTTTAGAGATATATGGTAATAAATGAATCATGAGTGATGATCCATCATGTGACGATCTAAAATATGAATAAGAAATGTAGACCATATGTGTAAGGGATATGATATAATCCATATGTAGGATATGTCAATAAGAAAAATGCATGGGTATGATGCCCCCATAGGTAAATATATGATAAAATATATAAATCATGGGTACCTATCCCCCATTGGGCAAAGATATGTATGATCAATAAGGAATAAGTTTGAGTATAACACCCTAAGAAAATATACGATCAATAAAGTATAAACTTGGGTATAATGCCCCTATATCCAAAGTTATGATTGATATGGTATAAATGTAGGTATCATTCCCCAATAGGAATACATATGATGGATGAGGGAAAAATGTGGGTACGATGCCCCATAGGTAAGATATGATTAATAAGATGCAAATGTGGGTATAATTCTCCTAGAGGTAGAATATGATTAATAAAGCACAAATGTGTGTATGATGCCCCCATAGGAAAAATATGATCTATATTTTTAATTTTTAGTAATATTTGTATAAGAATATAAAACTAACATAAGAAGGCATAGGGTCACACATGAGAAAGATATAGGAACCTGACTCGTAAACTAGAAGAATAAGACAAGGATGGTTTTAAGCAATCTATCAATTTCCTAAAAAATAAATGCATACTATGAATAAAGTCCTAAAATATATGTTGTTGTCATTGGGAAATCAAGTGATAATAATTGGATAAAAAATCAAATGGTAAAGGCTAGTGAAAAATATAAAAACATGTAACAAATGTCTAGAATAATATTGATGAAAATAGAAAGTAAACACCAATGTGATATCAAGAAAAAGTATTTCATTAATCGATAGGAGGAAACCACATATAAGGCACACTATATATAATGAAAAATCTATGTACAAAGATATGGTATAATAAATATGTATCGATGAGGCCCAAATCTTAGTTACTAATATGAATGGTATGATACCAAGGTGTAATATATACACAAACATCGATCATACGGCAAGTGATATAAAATGTTCTCATACCATGCAATAATGATATGACAATAAATGCATGTAGATATATATGTACATGATCAAGACATGTATACTCTATGTGAATGAAATTTTAAGATGCATGATCTATGTAAATTGGCTCAATATATTAACTAGAGAAAAACCAATAAGAATGTTACCATGTAAAAATTGATACTATATAGAAATGGCCCATAGGTGATGCATGTAATGAATCCATAAGCATATATAAAATGAATATCCTACATCTTACCTATATATAGGATACCATGGGAAGCATGTGTGATAACATGTATGTATAAAAACCTATATGATAGGTACAATATGAATGATAAGATATAATGACTAAGAGAAAGGCTCACAAAAGTAGTAAACACCCATTTAATCTAAACATAGACGAGGGTCTGGAGATAGGTCATAATTGAAAACCTATTATCAACAGTCTATAAGATGTGATATCTTAAATATCCATTTATAATTGAATTTGATAATATTTATAAAATTTTCATTTTATACTTTTTATTTTATTTTGAACATTTCATAAATAAATTAATTTTACTATAAATATTTAACTCTATTAATCATCATAGTAATTAAAACTTGTATTAAATCAACAAATTATATTGATCACTTTTATTACTTAACAATTAATTTTATTTTATTTTTTACATTAACTATTTGAAGTTTTTAGGTTGATAAGACCTTAATTTAAGGGACTAGTTCTAAAAATTTAATTTGATTTAACAATTTTAGATTTTGAATTCATTGTCACATTGGGTTACAAGATTACATTATTAAAAGGGAGGTGGAAACATTTTCAAAACTTTAGAAATGGCTACCCTCTCATTTAATAACTCATATGACTGTTATCTGTATCATTTTTAAGTAGTGTGGGTTTGTTGTTCAAGTATAAATCATTTTCTCTTAATGAAGGATTACGGGTGTGATATGAAACATTGACAAAAAAAAAGGATCACAATTATTCCAAAATTTATAAGATTTTTTTGTATGGAATTTGAAAGCATAAAATATCTAATTTGTTTATTGTTATCAGAGGCCTAACATGGTCATTAATAATTTATAAATCACTTAAGAATGTATTATTGTATGGATGCAGGAACAATGAGTTAATTATTCAATGTTGAAGACCAATAAGGTTCAATGCTTTTCTTTTTCATTTATATCCTAATAGCCTTTACCATCACCTTTTGATCAACAATCTTGATGTGGATCTCCTTTCCTTGAATATAATCTATTATTAAAAAAAAAAGTTGAAAATATATTGTTATTATTTATTTAGATGAAAACAAACTGTCTTCTATGATATAAAGGTTGGAAAATCTATTGATATCAATATACTCTCATAAATTAAACAAATTAAAAGTAGAGACCATATCTTCATACAAATATATTGTCCTATATAATATAAATCTTACAAGAAAGTTCACATCATCTTTTTATACAATACAAAATGGTAAATTAAAATAGGTAATGGTAATTTATATTTAGAGTTTTTCAAAAAAATTCTCAAGTAGATCAAATATATTGTACTAATTTTATAAATTACATTAATAAAAATAAACTTTATTAGTATAATTTGAGACAAAGTAATCAAGTTATATTGTACTTTGATTGTAATGATCACAAACTCATTTTTTTGTTTATATCCCATTTGATTCAAACAATATATGCCTTGTAACTCATGTGAAGAGAAATATAGTTCTTATAATACCATGAAAAATATAAGACTTATAATTATAGGTTTCACATAGTTTTTATCCCTAATCATTATATTTAAAAAGATGTATGTTATAAGTTCTCCTGTCACAAATAATTGATGATTTTTACAATTTTGATTAAATATTAAAATTAATTTATAGCTTGCAATAATTAACCATACCTTTTTTTTTTGTCTTGATAAGTTCTTTTTTATATATAAGTAATGGTTCCATTGACATATGTATTACAATCAATCAAATAAATAATGCTAATATTTGTATGAATTTTGAATAGAAATATATAATACCATAAATAAAAGAAACTATGCATATCATAATGCAATATATTTATTTGTCTTTTATATTACAAATAAAAATAAAAATTTAAGTCAATCTCTATGCAATTTTAATGTTATAATAACAACCACTTGAATACAATTCAATTAAATATACGTGTACTTATACACGACATAAGATTATGCAAATTAGTCCAATTACTCCCATAAAAGCATATTATAAATTGCAACCTATAAATGTGAATGATTATTTCATCTTTTTAAGTTAATTTTTACAATATATATGTTGCGAAGCTCAATATTTAAAATTATAAATAAAAAATATCCTATAAAAGCATTTATACAAAAATAATTATAGTTAATCAATATGACATCCGATTCTTATTTTTTTTCACCTAACAATAAAATTATAAAAAATTACAAAATTTAATTATTTATTTAAATAACCACAATACATTGAAATCATTCCAACTATTATTACATTCTCAAATATTTTACATATTCTTAAAAATTGATTAAATATCTTATTCTATGCACTCAATATAGCTTAAAATTAAAATTAATTAAATGTTAATAGATAAAAGAATATAAATAAACACACTCATTAGATAAGTACACTTGACATTTTTTAAGTATATATGATAAAAACTTTTTTTGTTTAATCTTCTTCATTTTTTCATTATATCTCCTTACCCCTCCAAATATTTTTCCTTATCCATCTTTCATTTTCATGTATTGCATTAGCTTTAACAAGATCCGCCATATCATGACCTTATTGTAAATGCTATGTTGAATAAAAAGTTTATTAAGAAAAAAATTTATAAAATTATTTTATTATAAAATCTAAAAAAAATAAATTTAATTTTAGTTATATTCAATTTACACACTTGAAAAAATTAGATATAATTTTAAGAAGAAGATGGTAAATATAGAAAGTGGTGTCTTTCACAATAATTTTTTAAGAGACTCTCAATACAATGATAAGTCACCAACTTGCAATTAACTTCATATAATAAGCCATTACTTGAATGTCATTTGTGTTGAAATTAGGTTTAAAAATTATAGTCACTAAAATTCATTGATGCTATTTTTAAAAAAAATCTCAAAAAACTCTCAAATTGGGCATGATAAAAATACTTAATTTTGCTTTAGACTTTTGTATACTTCCAAAAATGAGGTTATAATATAATATATTGAATAAAACATATTTTCTTCATTAAAAATCTATTGGATTTCATATTATGTTATGAAATAAATTTTAATGAATCAAAATTTAATTATAATTATAATTTTAAAATATAAATAATATTTATTTATCATTATTTTAAATTTATCAATTAATATAAAGTTTAATTAATTCATGTTTTTAATTTATTAAAAAATTGTATTTTTAATTGTATTTTTATTTAATTTTTAAATAAATATATATTTATACTTAGAAATCATTTTTGATATTCTAATTTTTTTTGACAACTCAAAAAATAGTTGCAAACCATTTATTATAATACTAAGAAAAAACCTGAGTGATTAGGGATAACATTTTTAATATATTTCACAATCTTCTATCGAACGTTTTAAGAGTTTTAGAAACTAAAGTAGAAAAAAAACCATACTAAACTAAACAATAACACCATCACTAGAATTGGAAACCATCATAGTGTGGCATCATTACCTTTATTTATCTTCAATCACTAGAGCCAAAAGAGTCTTGGCTAATTGATAAAGTGTAAAGATAAATGCATAAATTTATTATTTATAAAAAACAACATATAACTTTTACACCTTGTAAATGTCATCGACAAACATGGCTTTGAGGATATTCAACAGCTAATTTGACTTGCACTTAAAATTGAATCATAATTTCTCACCATGTTTGTGAATAATATGTTTTTTGCTTGCTAAGGAAGAGTGATGGAAATATCTATGCTAGGGTTTGATGAAAGTTTCTCTTAGGTTTTGAAGTTTCATCCTTCATCTATTCAGATATTCTAGAAAGTCAAGATCAAACAATATATCTATCAATGAATAACTAGAGGGGGGGATTCACCCACCACCCCCACCCCTCCCCCCCCCCCCCCCCCCCCCCCCCAACAACAAAGAAACTCTCATTCAAACAAATGCTAATGGGTACAAATAAAATGGCATCATAAAAGGAAATCAACGCAAGAATGGCCATAGTAGGAAAGAAAAATATTTAAAATAATAATTTAGGGCTAGAAGGTCATGCATGAATGCCTTTAAGGAAAATATGGTATACATGCTTGATCTAGGATAAATAAAAAAGAATATAGTAGGCTTGCATAAAAGGACCCTAATATGCAAATTCTTAAGAGTGCAACTCTCTCTGAAAGAATTATATCCATGGACAAGAAAGGTTTGGAAAATTAATGGAGAGTTTGAATTGATAATGTGTGAAAGAGGGTATTAAATAGGGGTATTTAAAAATGATTTAGATTATGTAGTCTTTAGGGGAGGTCAATATTTTTACAAAAATGTGGAGATTTTCATGAAACATTGGTACACTACATTCAATCCAATGGAAGAGATGCTAAAAAAAATATTAGTCTATATCTATATGTATACCCTACCACAATAACTATGGTCAAGGTATTTATTAGAAACTATACCTAATATTTTAGGTAAATTTGTAGAAACATCAAAGTTGTATAATGGAAAAGGCCTCCCTAGTTATGCTAGAATATGTGTTGAATTAGATTTATCTAAGACTTTATTGAAAATAATAATGTTAAGAGCAAGATAAATGGAATGGATCCAATATTTTGATTATGCAATCATCCCATTTAGATGCATATACTACCATAAAATGAGCACCTCCATAGGGATTGTCCTATGGTACAAAAAGTAGGAGATCGATAAAACACATCAGAAATGGCTGAAAAAGATGTTTATGGTTTCAAGAAACCAAAAAAAAGCATGTAAATAGAAACAAGATAAATAATACAACCCAAGGAAACCCTAAAAAAACATAGGAAGGACCCGAACTAGCCAAAAATATTTTAGGGGAAACAAAAAGTGTTATAAAAATAAAATATCAAACAAAAAAGAATGTCATGGAAAAATAAGATGTAATGTGTCTTATCCGTTCAAGGAAGATCTAGGAAATCTCCTTCATGACCCTATTAATGAAATAAAAAAACATTAGGATAAATATGAATGTAAGGAATTCCAAACAAAAATAATAACAACATGGAACACAACAAAAAAGGAGAACCATGGGCTAGTCAAGAGGAAGAAGAAGACCCATATTATGACACAAAAGAAAATAGGATTGGAATCTCTCAAACTCCTAACTAGAATATGAAAGGATGTTTTGGTTCCAAAACAATAGGGATACCAAACAAAAACAATAAAATACATGAGATAACTATGGAAGAGGTAGTAGTAGGTAGCCAAAAATAGGTAGATACTCTCTTGGTGAGCACCAAGTGAAGTAAATCTACTCAATGAATATTGTCACTTGGAATATAATGGGCCTTAATGCACAAGAAGAGAAAAAAATAGTGAAACATCTTATTACTTATAGTAACCTAAATATCTTCATACTTCAAGAAACCAATATTGAGATTATTTTAGCTTAGATAAAGGGTCTTTCTAGTAGTTTAAATGGGGGACTATTTATAATCAATGCAATAGGATCAACATGAGGGTTAATTATTATTTGGAATTCACTCATAGTCAAACTATAAAATCTCATAATAGAGATCTAATATCTATCATGAAAAGTGGTTAGCCTTAATTTTGTTCTCAAATTTAGTTTGGATAATATTTATGGATCACAAAACCAAGGAGAGAAAGAATAAGTTTGGAAGCATATAAGATACAAAATGGGCATTGATCCGAAGTTTACATGGATTGTTGGAGGGGAATTTAATGCTAGGTTAGATGGTTTAAAAAATAAAGGAGGAAGACCAAGGAATATGAATAACCCTATTTTCCATATATTCAAAGATGAGATAGATATCATGGACATCAAACCCTCTAAAGGATCATTTAACTAGAGTAATAAGATAAAGGGTAAGGATATTATTATGGAAAGGTTAGATAGATTCCTTGATTTTAAGAACTAGTTGACCAATAATTATATTATATACTCATAAGTCCTAAAGTCTATTAGATCAGATCACTGGCCTATAGATTTATGGATAGAATATGATACCTGATCCAAGAAATCACCTTTTAAATTTAAAAAATGTGGATGGAACATGCAGTGTTTGAGGACCTATTTATCAAGCATTGGACTACTCTTAATAGAAGGTATGGTATAAGAATGTTTCAATTCTCTCAAAAATTGAAAAGTATCAAAGTAGTGTTAAAATCCTAAAATAAGGAATATTTTAAGAGAAAATTAATCTAAAAGATAGAAGTTAAAGTACCTAATATCTAAATATGGAAGGAATAATTAATTAAAACATCCTAGATGAAGATGAGTAAGTTCCTCTAAGTTGGAAGAGATCCTCAAAAAGGAGAAAATCTATTAGATGTAGAAATCAAAGATCAAATGTCCCAAAGAGGGAGATAGGAATAATAATTTTTATATATGACCTATAAAATGAGGTTCCAACACAAATTTATAAGGAAGCTTGACACAATAGAAGGTTTGATAGTGGATGACCCATAGAAAATGAAAGAGGTTTTAGTTAACTATTGGAAATACATCCTCAACGAAGATCATATTTCAAGTAGAGAAGAACATGAAACTCTCCTTAATCATATCCCTAATTTGGTCACCAACCAAGATAATGATCTATTTATGGTAGACATTTCCTTATAAGAAGTCAAAGTAGCCCTTTTTAACATGAAATGGAATAGATCTTTGGGACTAGATGGCTTTTCAACTCTATTTTTTTAGCATTTTTAGAAGGTCCTTGATGAAGATATTAGAGAGGTTATTCAAGAGTATAAGAACTCCAAGGCTATGTTAAAATATCACAATGATACCTTTTTAGCCCTTATCCCTAAGAAATTAGATTCAAAATCGCTAGAGGATTTTAGGCCTATCTCTCTATATAATATCATCTACAAAATATCTCTAAAGTTATTGATAATAGGCTCTAGATAATCCTCCCATCACTAATCTCATATAAGCAAGGTGGGTTTGTAAAAATAAGACAAAGTTTAGATGGTATCATTTTGGCCCACAAGATCATACATTCCCTAAGTACTTCAAAAAGGAAATGAATGCTTATCAATTTGGATATATCTAAGGTATATGATAGAGTCAATTGGGAATTTATAGATGGTATATTGCATAGGTTTGGTTTTAAAGATGAATAGATAACTTGGATCAAAATTTATTATGTTACCCTTCTATTATCTGAGATTGTCAATGGTTTTAGGGAAAAATTCTTTTCTTCCTCCATATTTTTAAGAAAATGGGACCCCCTCTCACCCTACCATTTTATTCTTATGGTTAAGGCTCTTAGTAGAAGATTCATAGCTTTAAAAGTTTGTTCAAAAATTAAATGTATCCATGTACCTCATCAGGTACTAACCACACTCATCAACAATTTGTGGATGACACTATGTTCTTTGCATCCCCATATTTTCAAAAAAAAATGGGATTTTAGATATATTTTATGAAGCTATGAGAAAGCCTTGAGACAAATAATCAACAAGTGAAAATCAAAGGTGATCTTCCTTAATGTTAGCTCTAGACACTAGAATTGTCTCTGTAGAATCTTGAGTATGGAGAAAGCCATTCTCCCAAAAAGTTTTTTAAATTTCCTCTGTTAAAAGGAATAGGGAAACAACACATGTTTCAAAACTTAGTTGATAAAATTAGAAGTAAGCTCAACATTTGGAAAGGTAAGCTCTTGTCCTTAGTAGGAAATATAACACATATTAAATTCATCCTTCGAGCCACACATATATAATGGATTTATTTAATGGCTTCACCTAAAGGAATCATCAAAGAAATTGATAAAACTCTTAGAACATTTTTTTGGAAAGGAACATGTGATAATGTCAAAATTTCCTTGGTGTCTTGAAAGATGATTTGCAAGTTGACTTGTCTAGGAAGTGTAGGCATAAGAAATATCTAATGTTTCAATATAACACTTATTGATTAAATATTATGTAGACTTGACATAATCACCTTTGAACATTGGAGCAATATTCTAAGGAAGAAGTATCTTGATAGTGAAAGGCATGAAAGAATATTCACTACAAAAGACATGCCTCAAGTATCAAAAAATTGGAATAACATCAGGGAGGCAAGGGATTTATTACTTAAAAATATGTTTAGAAAAGTGTAAAATGGAGAAACTAAAATCTTATGGGAAGATTTATGGATTTGTGAACACCCACTTCAAATGAAGGAGGAATTTAGAAGAACTAGCAAGGAAAACATAGATATGTGGGGACATAAGGTTAAGGACTACTGGATGGAAAGTATTTGACAGGGATATATTACTAGAATTTGGAAACTACTCTAGAATCAAGGTGGCTCCCAAATGAGGCTCACAAGGAACTAAATAATCTCACTCAGGGATTTCTTATTCTTTGAAATCCTAATAGTGATATTATTCTCTATAACTTCAAAGGTTCAAGTCTTTACATGGTCAAATATGAATATAATTAACAAATTTATAACTTTAATGCTAACACTAAGGATTATCATTAGGAGAAGATATGGTCATATAAGTCATGGTTGGAAGCCAAAGTTTTTCTATGGTTGGATAAACATGGGAAGAGTTTAATAGGGGAACATCTAAATAAGAAAGGATACATAGGTCCCACAAGATGTGTTATGTGTTTTAATAGCATATAATAGGTGAATCACCTGCTCTTAAACTATGATTATGCATGTAAGATATGATATGCACTCATAAATTCTTTCAACATTAGTTGGATGTTAAGTAATCCCCTCTTAACTCAACTTTAAGCATGGGAGTACGATACTGATTTAAACCTCCTTAAATATTTTTGGATCATCTTCCAAGACCCACATGGAAAGTGTGGTTAGAGAGAACGTGATGAACATGGAAGATATCATGCAAGACCTAAGTTTTCATAGGTTTAAAAATATTATTATTGAAGCATGTGAGAATAAATATTCAATTTATCAAGAGTGTTAATTGGAAATAAGACCTAATCTTTTTAGCAACTATCATCAATTAACAAGTGCATGTATAATGCATAAATTTCATTTTATAAATCATGTTTGGTAGGTCATATTGCACTAAATTCCATGAACATGCTAAAATAACACATGTTATTTTTATAAATAATGCATAGGTTAGTTGTTCAAGGTGTGAGATTAAAAATTTAACTTATTTTAAAAGCTAGCTTCTTGGTGTATTTGTAATCTATTATTTTGGTAAATCTTGATATCAATAATTTTTTAAAATTATCAAAAAAGTCATATGTGTTGCTTTCTCCAAATAACACTATTTGAACACTAATGAGTTTGAAAACTTGTTAGTATCTAACATGGGGTTTAATTACCTATGATCCTTCATGGCCTATAAGATTTAATCAACTAAGGCACATTCCCCCATACAATTACTAAGTTGATCCTAGAACAAATCGGTTGATGTCCAATTTAATAAATTATCGTCTTTAATCCCTTCAAAGAATGTTTGTTGCCTTCTAAGAGTCAAGTTCCTTATATGTAGTTATAATTATGGTTTCATGCAAAAAAAACCCTTATTTAGGAATTGTATTAATTTCAAATCATTCATAAACTCTTTAAATGAGGAGTGCACATCCTTAATGGAATATTTGTGTATCATATCCTTATTAATTTGTTCACAATATTCAAGAAAGATTCCTTTCCTTTGATTTGTGTAGTGTATATAGGAGAGTATCCTTTGCCACCAAGCTCAACCTTTTTATATACCATGAAAAATCCTAAAAACCATGAATAAACAAAGGAATTACCTAACAAAAGTATCAAAAAGTATGATAGAGAAAAAAAGAGAATGCAACACAAAAATAGTTGAATTCAAATGACAGAAGGAGAATAAAAATTTAATACTACTAAGACCAAACTTGTGCATACATAAATATGGTAAAAAAAAACCAACAAGGGCTCTAAGCACCACTTCCATATAGGAGTTTGGTAGCCTTAAAATTAAATGAAGCTGGAAATGGATGGAAACAGGAAATACAAATGAAATATAACCAAAAGACCAATCTAGGATCTTCAAGAAGCCATTAAATTTGATTCTTATAAGAACTAATTGACTTAATTTTTTTATAAGATCTATTTCATTGTTAAAAAAATTGAGTTGTTTCTAATTTGTAAATAATCAGCTTAGAAATGTCAACTGACTGGGTAAAGCTAAAGAGCTATAATTAAAATAAATTACATAGAACTAAAAATAACATCACCAACAAAGTTAACAACTTTGAGTTTTGTAATACAAGGATTATCTATAGTAATATCTTGTATGTCACATTCTAATTTCTCTCTAAGCTAAATAACCTATTTGATCGATGGATTATCATACTTAATTAGTTGATTAACTAATGTTTGATTAAGCTTTATGTCATATGTTGATTATGGGATAATTATGTGTTGTTTAATTTACATGATTAGTTTGATATGAGTTAGTAATTTTACATTTTGTACATTGTGATCATGTTTGTTAATTATATAACATTATTTTATGGATATAATGATGTTTTAGGCTAACTACCTTTATTGTTAGGATGTGGATGCAAGACAAATTCTTCCCTCAATATGTGACAAAGGGAAAGCATCATTACAGAGGGTGGTTTATATGGAGATGTTGGGGATGATAGAGAACGAATTAAAAAACCCATGCACACACCATAGGATTATTTCATGTTTTATAAATGATTGTTTGAGATAGATAGTGTAGAATGTTTTGTGTTACTTTTCATTTATGTGATTGTTAATATGCTTTCTAGGGTGATCTTGATTGTTGTTGATAATCATGTTAATTTGTTTGAATGATTTTGCTAATTTTGTGGTCATACGTAGCTTATATTATGTGATGTAATTGCTTGGTTGAATGAGAGAATCTGTATATGTTTTTACTTATCTCATTGCCTTATTGGGTATACTTGTGTAGTATAATGATATGATGTTATGTAAGCATTGCTATAATAAGTATAGATGGATACCATTATTGTTATATTCTCTATAGAATTAAGGTATTATTATTATTATTATTATTATTATTATTATGTCAAAATATATCGATAACATTATTTTAAAATGCCTTTGTATTTGATTAAACGCTGACCAAAGGTTTAATATTCCTAATATATTAGACCATAAATATATTGATTTAATGGTTAAGGGAAATCATTGTGTTTGAAAAATGTTTGTTTATGAATGACTTGGTAACATTAAACTATAGTCTTTGAAATTCATATTGTATTAACCATGTTATATAGTCATTATTTTATTTGAGTAGTCGATAGTCGACTTTACATGGAATAATAATGATTATTGAATAGTCAATATTCACATTGTATAGAAGGATATTGGTAATCAAATTATCAAAGGATGACTTTGCATAGAATAACATGGGGATTATGGCTTATCATTTATTTAGTTTGGATAGTCAGTTTTATGAAGTCAATGATGGAATTATGTTAAGTTAATGGCATCCATATTTTAAAGGATATAAAATGATTATTTTAATCGATTAAAGGAAGTCTCAAGATGATTAGGGTTTCTAATCACTCACTAACTTCTGGTTAACCATCATTCTACAAAAATCATGATGGAGTTGGTTGTGGCTGACTGTAGCATAGTGGAGTTTTGTTACGCTATTTTTGAATGCATATATTTTGATCAGTTGGGTCTACCATTAATGGAAGAGAAGTTGGTGGTGAGTAAGTTGATGGAGATGAATAAAATAAAGGTAGAGAATAATGTGAGGCATGATATGACACATGATAGATAGAGAGTAGGAGACAAAAGGAGAAGAAGGTGTGAATGAGTTAAATAAAAAGAGTAATTTGGCTTTCTTGGCATTTGTATATTCATAGGTTGGTTTTGTACTTAAATTCCTATGTGTGTAATGTTTGATGGGTTTTGAAATTGAAATTATTATAGGGTTTTTCATTTGCTTAAATTTTATGAAAAATTATAAGAAGTTGTATGTAGGGCCCTATGAAAGGCTCTATCTTTACAGAATCCTACATCCAACCCAAGGTAACCTGAGAGAATTGTGTAGGGTTGTAGGAATTTCCATGGCTATTTTGGCTTTATACAAACTCTATCTTAAACTCCTCTTCCAATTTGAAAATCTCTGTTACACCTTGGGAATGATTATTTCTTGAAGGTTTTATTTGATTGGCTTGACATAGTGTTGTTTAACTAATTATGATATATTCATTAAGATATTAAATAAACTAAATTAAAATTTGGGTTGTATGAGGGATCGATTGTGTTTAAACCTATCTAGATTTTTGGGTTTAAATGTATGGGTTATTTATACAAAATATACTATGAATATATACATAGATATGGTTTTAAATTGCTTATATATATATATATATATTGAATTTTAGGGATTTTAAAGGAAACTGTATGAGTTGAAATGACCAAATGTAGGATAATGTATAGATTAATTTAAAGTTTGGTTTTGAATGGTATTATGTTGCTTTGGTTTCCAAAATTAATGTTGATCATTTTAAATCCAAATTATATTAAACTCTATTGTGAATTCTGTAACTTGCATATTTACTTAAATATGGATTTGATAACAAATGGTTAAGGCCATAATAGATAGCCTGGGTATGGGTATTAGATGAGTGAATTATTTATTTGTATACTCAGCTATATGCATAGATATTATACATGAAGGTTAATGTGGATATGGTAGAGTTAAGATTTCAATTGAATTTATTATATTTGAAATAAACAAATATTTAGCTTGATTGTGTATTATTATTACATACTTAGATTAGATTATGGTTTAGTTAATATTTTGCACAATTAAAAACATGATTGGGTATGCATTTTTATATGTATTATGCATGTAGGAGTTTTTATGGTCAAATTTGTGTTGTGATAATAGAAGACCCAAATTGGGCATAGTCGATTGTGTGTGTATTTCATCACATGCATTTAATTTAAATGTTAATTTGAATCGATGGATTTTAGAAATATGATTAAAAGGATTTAGTAAAAATAGTTTGTTGTGTGTATAGTGTGAATTACATGAAATTCTATGTGTTTTAATTAAACAAATACATTGGGATTTATCTAGTTTATAAAAGGGGATATAGGGCTATTTTTTAACTGGATGTATACATTATGTATATGGAATAAAACATAGTATTTGTATGGTATTGGAATTATACTCGATAATTTTAAATATATATATATATCTATATATATATATATATATATATATATATATATATATATATATATATATATATATATGGTATAAATACAATCGCTGAGGACTACATCATAAATTTGAATTTGATTATACCATTTATATATGTGTGTGTATATATGTACATAAATGTGTTGTGCTTGAAACATTATTATCATACAATGTAAAAATGAGTGCTTATATATATTTTAATGTTTATATATTAAAACATTAAAATAATGTATTTAAGAGTTTTAAATATAAAGCATAATATGATGTTTTGGACTGGCTTTTTTTTATATATGTGGAATATGAATAAATATATAAGTTTGTGTTATAATTATTATTTTGGGGATGAAATAACATTATAAGTTACTTTGTGATTTGGGTAATTGGTAGTTTTGATATGATCATACCTGGATGGTACGTTTAGAACTATTTTGATTCCATTTATTATTTTGTAATAAACTAGATGTTATGGATTCGTTGCATTTCATTTGATGGACTAAATGAATGTATTTGATATTTTAGTATTTATTATATTTTTTTCAACTAAAGGGAAATATTTTGAATGGATCTATTAGTTTTTATATTATTAGATATTTTTAACCAAATCTCGTATTCATGACTCTAATATAAGTAGTGGAGGGATTTTGTTGGCTTGATTAATGCCATCAATGCAAGATGAGGTGTTCCTATTGAGTGGTGTGTATGAATTTGACTGATCCTAGAGATCATTATTTATTAAAAACTTTGGCAAAAACAATATATTAATTAAACATTATCATTTCATATGTTGATATAGTTTTCATATTTGTGTGATATCATGTTAGAATGGATTTATTTATGATACACATTATGTATTAGATATCTTCAACACATGGGTTATGGTTTGTTAATACAGATTATTGAGCCATCATTATCTACCCATTTATGAAGTTAGGACCATCCCCTTGTTTTAGAGATACTGCAGGGGATCTATGGTCCGTGGTTGGTGTGGAAAAGTTCTCTGATGATGCTCTCCCTTCTAGTTGGAGTACTATACTAGGGACTACACTTAGATTATAAATTGATACTTGAGTCATAGAGAGTATGCTCTGTTGAGCTTTATATCATGTTTTATTATTTGAAATATTATCATGTATTGCTAAAAATTGTAATGTTTATACATTATACTTCTACAACAGTGGTTGTAATATTGTATCAATCATGGCTAAATTTGTACTATTTTATTAATGATTAAATGTAGTATTTATTGTTTAATCAACTTTGTTCATGATGGATATATCTGTTCATGGTGATCCTTAGCTAAGTGGATTAGCTATAAACCTATTGGTTAACTAATAAATGTAATTAATTAAATATCACTAATTATATTTCTCATGGTGAGATTTGAAGATGAATATGTATAATTAATTTTTAAAAAATTATTATATTCTAGTAAAACCTAGTGGGGTTATTACATTATATAAATGGGCACATTTAATTAGTTATTGTATTTTCCAATAACACTTACATAAACTACAAATTATTAATTATAGGTAAGAAGATATTAAATTATTAGACCATAAGTTACCAACAAAGATACAAAAGAGTAGAGAATATTTTTAAAACCATCTTAAGTTGTGTTCATTTTGATATTTATTTGTTGAAAATCCTTCAATGTATGATTAATATGTAAATGATAATCTAAATTCCAAATAATAATGCATATAATTATAATTTGAAAGCAAGCTTCAATCTTAATAGAAGCATTCAACTCATTGTTAAGGCACAACCTGTTTAGTTTTACTCAAGATTTTGTATTGCCTTTGGCTCATTAACCCAAGTTAGGTTTGCTAACAATGGCCCTTGCACTCTATGATTTCAACATTTTTTGGCCATGATGTTGTGAAAATATCAAACTACTTCAATGCAATAATAAGTTTAATGCCCATAATTAGTCACCATAAAATACTATTCTAAACATTTAGGAGGGGGTACCACTATCAATGTACAAAGTATCTAATATAAGGAGAAATGTAAGGAGAAGTACAATGCCATCCAAAAACCTAACACCTAGGCTAACACAAAATGTGAGAGATGCATCGTTCTTAAACCTTGCTTATTTTTTAGTTAACAAGATGCTAAAAAATACATGAGGTTTATCCATTATACATAAACCAGTAATGCAAAAAGGAACCAAAACTCCTAACATCTTAATCAAGAATAAGTATATCCCACTATATTATTTTTTTAGGACTCTTATAAAAAATCTCTTAGCTTAATAAGGTGTTATTGATAATAAAATATTACTATAAAATGCATGCAACATGAGTTTCTGAATAATGATCAAGTTATATTATAAATCTAATATAAAGGAGTACAACAATAAAACATGTATTTAATACTTAGTGAAATAATAACTATTATAAATTAGTATAACGCCTATAACATTATAAGTCCCCTACTTTGAATCTTAATATGTTTTCTAGCATAGTTTAGATACGAAAACATTCTTCAAATAGAATTCAATCATATAATTATATCCAATCAATCTATTATTTTTTCCTGATCAGACAAATGGATGGAAACTAAAATAGAATAATAATCAATTTATTATACTATATACATGCTACAAAACCAAGAAAAAAGTCACAAATCTTTCATAAATGCATTAATGAAATGTATAGGGCAACAGGTGAGATTGGAGATTTTTTAGTACAATAAAATATTTTCATAGATCGTGAGGCTATCAATAATTGTCAGGCATTAACGCAAAGTAAAAGAGATGACTATTGTCTAAGACATGTAAAAGGGATAAATCCTATCTAATAGAAAAAATACCATGGCTAAGTCTAGAGGGGAAGCCAACATAAAATTATCCAAAGTGATAGTCTATTAGTTTCTTATAGATCTCTTAATTTAAGTCATAGTTTCTATAATAACATGAGTCAATTTTTAAGGCTCAAGATTCATATGATATCAATATGTAAAAGAAAAAAGTGAATTAATAAATTAGCTATTACAAATTCTATATAATACTTAGCTTAAGGGTATGGATTCAACATGAGTAAGGAGTCTTAAGGTAGAGAGGAAAAATGCTTGGAGAGGAAAGCAATCCTAACTACCCTAGACACTTATTTTTATTTTTATTTAATTTGAATGATGCAAGATGAAACACACTGGAAGGGTGGAATGATTAGGTTGGGCACCTACCTATTTACATTTTGAATGGTTCCAAGTTAGGAAAGGCTTCCTTAGTATATTAAGGAAATTGTAAATGTGTTGCCAGTAATAATTAGTGTCTATAATAATAACTATAATTTTGAGAAGAGTGTTGGGTAAGATTGGTTCAAAAGGTACTTTTTTGGATATTTAGTGCTTAAAATTAATTTACTAGTATGAAATCTCTTCGTATTTGACACTACGATACATAGGAATAAGTTATGAACCATAGTTTGATATTAATGACATTAGAAATTAATCTGACAGTTAATGCGAAACTATCAAAGTAACCCATATTGTGTGAAAAAATACAACATTTAATGCCAAATCAAATCTATATTGTAAAATCCTACCTTATGTTTGCAGTAGAGTAAATGCCTAGCCTTGATCCAAATGAAGTGGGCAATAACATAAAACAAATTCAGCCAATCAGCTTGTACCAAATAGCATTATTTTATGTAGTTCGTTAAAAAACTTGATATTTTACTTTGTAAAAGGCTTGCATATTTTTTTATCATGCTAATCAATATAATTTGATTTTCCAATAAATTCAAGACTAATTCCAAGTTAAATTTAAATAGATCCTTAAATCTCCATTCAAAACTAATAATTAAAGCTAATGCAATATAAGCCTTAAAAAATAATGTTGGCCTAAAAGAAAAACCTCTTAAAGTGCCTAAAAGATGAAATGCAAAACTAAATCTAAGAGATTTTGAGCTAGATAATTAAAAGAGATCAAAGCCTAGATACTAAAAAGAGAAATAGAGACATATTTATGAAGTGCCCAATAAACCCATTATTCCTTCTACTACCCCACACAAATCCACATCAACTCAACATAAACACTATACCAAGTCATAATTATATCACATAAATGCCATCAAGCTTTTCTAAAATCCAACTATCAAATCCACATCAACTCAACATAAACACTATACCAAGTCATAATTATATCACATAAATGCCATCAAGCCTTTACATAATTATTTAAAATCCCAAGCTTTTAAGATAGAATTTTGACATCACTTTCCAATAATTGATTGAGCCTTATATTCATAATTATATTAGGCATTTCATAAATATAATAGGCTTTAGTTTCAAAGAGTAGATTTGGGAATTAAGACAAATATCTAGTTTATTAAGATAGTTAACTAATTTATTCCCCTACCTTCTTATGTGAGAGAAGGATATCGAAGATAGCCTAGATATAAATTGAGTGTAATAATTAATTTCCATAGCTAGTTAGTAATGCTCACAATAATTGTTTTTAAAAGCTTCAAGGATGATTAATGAAGCTTTATTTATTATTGAGTTTGTCTAATTATTATTTTTGGAAATCTTGAGCCCTTTCCAAAGAGCTCTCATCTCAATGAAATTATTAATCCTTTTACTAAGAGATCCAAAATATTCAAAAATAAAATAAAAAAAAATGAACCTTTACTATATTTAAAAATATCTCCTACATCTGCCCAATTAAGATTTATTTTTGGTACTCCATCAAAATTTAATTTAATTTACAAATCCAATTGTGAGACCAAAATTGTTTTTTAGAGATATTAGTTTTTTTACCAAACTTGTTTATATTCATTACAATTATATATGTGTGGGGTTTTGAAATTATCCTTGATATTGAAGGTATAGTAGAACATGCATGATTTTCATTAATTTCCAAAATAATACAAACATGATTTTTTTTGGATAGCACATGAAGAGTAGATTATGTTTCCAAAATAATCTTAGAAAAATATTTATTTTATGGTGAATTACATGAGGATATTGTTCAATATATCATCCAAAATGAAAATTTTGAAAAAAATTAAATTATTTTTTATTAAAATACAAACATAATCATTATGTATATTGAAAAATAAAAAATTAGTGAGTTTACACTATGGTAAAAATATAAACATAAATGTCATCTTACTAGTTTCTTTTCTAATAAATTTATAACTATATTAAAATTATTTCTAAGGGAGGTCTTGTAAGGAACGTGCATGCATCAATAGTGATATATTGAGGTCCATGGTGGTTGTAATGCATTATATATGGGCTCAATGTTATGAGTTAGTGATGGAGTCTATATGGTCACCAAATATAGAGTCGATGTAGATGGCAAAGATGGATTTGATGTAAGTGCATGATCTAAAGTTAAATAATATGTTGGAGGTAAAGTTGTTGAAGTTTGGAGATCAAGTGGATTTGATATAGGTGAAATAAAATATGATAAACATGACAGAGGTGAATTCCATATATGGTGACCATGGCAAGCTCACACAAATATATTTAAACCTTTATAGGATAATGCTGCACTCCTCAATTAAGATACTTATGATGAATTAGTGATAGTGTACCACATGTTATTAAATATTATAATTATTTACAGAGACTCACTTTCTATCTACATTTTTTGATAATAAATTAAGCTTATGCCTTACAATAAAAGAATCAAAATTATTTGCATTAAGTGTAGAGGCATTAAAATATAGATATATTTTGTAATGCATAAATTCTATTTGATAGTAAATGATAAAATTTAAATATATTTGAAATAAAATACATAATTTAAATTATATAATCAACATATTCATCCTCTGAGGAGATGTCCAATATTAAATGTGTGTAGTGGATTGTTCTAGTTTTTGATACCCATTGCATAAACTTAGGGAGCTTGAGAAGTGGGAGTAGGTGAACCATTTTTTATTATATCACCAATTCCTAGTATGTGAATGATCTAAGGTAATGACCATGGTTCTCTCTTTGGGTTATTGATTAAAATTCTTCCTCTCTTTCTAACTTTCCTTTCCATTTATAGGACTAATGAAATAATCAAAAAGGAAGGAACCACAACTAGTTAAAGGAAAGAGAATTGTTTTAGAGAATAATAATTGTAATAATGTTATATCAACCTAGATTCAAATTTATCCTACAACGATTTTTATAAATATAATAAATTCACATATTTTTATATAGAATAATAAATTGTGCCTATTTTAAATATATAATAAAATGTTAGAGAATGACCAACTAATTACATACCATATGTCTAGTCATTTCCATCAGTATGGATATGTCAACAAGATGATTGTGAGAATCATAAATATTATTGCCCAAATTGATATGGGAACTATTGTAATTTTTAGGTGCACTCAATTGGATCAGGATAAACAAATATTATTTATCCCAATAAGTATATATGTAGGAGTCAAATAATGATTAATTGATCAGGTACTACATATATAATAATTTCAATCAATATGGGCATGCCAACAAGGTGAGTCCAAAAATCTCAATTATGATTGAAAAACTTGATACAAGAATTATTATACTTTATAAGTGCACTAATGTGGATTAGGATGAATGGATCTCATATGTCACAATTAGTCTCTATGTAGGATTTAGAGAATGTTTAACTAATTATGTACTGGATGTCTATAAATTTCCATAAGTATGGGTGTGTTAACAAGGTGAATCTAAAAATATAAATTATGTATATAGATCAAATATGGTAAATGGTATACTTTGAAAGTGGACTCAAGTGGATTGATGTTGATAGGTTTTGTATGTGCTGGTTAGTTTATATGTAGGAGTAAGAGAAAAATCAATTGAGTATGCACTAGATTTTAAGTCAACAAGGTGATTACAAGAATCTCAATTATGTTTACACAATTTGATATGGGAACTAATATAATTTGTAAGTTATTTGATCAATTAGATCAACACGAATAGATGAATTAGATGTACCATATTATTTATTTTATAGAAAAAATTGCAATCAATAAAAGAAGGTGCACATAAAATGTATAAAATATTGTTTTCAATTTGTATGATCTTTTTAATGAGCACAATTTGATGTTTCATGCTAGTTGCATGAGTTGGATAATTTCAATTATGTTTTCGTAAATGGATATGGGAATTACAATTTGATAATTCTCAATTCATATATTATATATTTAAACCACTCCAAAGTTATAAACTTTAAAACTTACATAAGCTTTTTAAATTTTTATTTATTTTTCATATATTCTTTCATTGTAAGATAATGGCAGGAAAAATAAAAGATTAAAGTAAATAGTGAGTATCGAAAAAATAAATAATAAGAGTAAAATAAATAGATCTAGAATAAAAGAAGTGGTTGAAAATTAAATTGGATACAAGAATGGTGTAAGAGGAGGACAATATGAGGTATATCAAGATGAGGACAAAGAGGGGGAGATGAATTGTGAACTAGTAATTTGACTAAGAAGAGGAGATTAGTATTGTGTTAGTGACAAAATACACAAAACAAATTGACAAAGAACACACTAAGCTAACACCTTCATGCCTAGTTACTAGGTTGAGCTTGGTAATAAAAAAAATGACAAACACAACTAAAAATTAAGTAAAAACACAAGAATCCCTTCACCTTCCTTGGATGTTCCAAATGCCTTTATACTAGTGGCTTACTTAGTTTTATGTTCATGAAGTCCTTGGCAATGGAATCTTGTCTACCTCCATCTCTCATTGGAACCTTTGGCTTGCGGCTTGGCTTGGAATCAATTTGGCATGGTAACACTAGTTTCTTGAAGCTTTTGGAACCAATCTTGCATTATAACTTTTCACAAATTAAGCTTAGAAATGGTATTCATTGCCTCTTTATTTATAGATTTTTGAGAATGTCTAGAATCAACCTAAACCGTCCATCATGAGATTGAGATGTGTGGTTAAGGATTAATTAAATTTTTGGAATTATGTTTATAATTATTCTCATCATGACATTGGAAGAAGGGGAAATTAAAAGGCATGGAGGGCATCATGGAAGGCATTGATGAGGCATGGAGGGCATGAATCTTGATATTTGTGGCATTTATGGCCCAGGGATGTCTTCCCAAGAAATGAGGTCAATTAATGATGCAGATATTTAATATTCATTTTTAAAAACAAGTATTCAACAAGTTTCCATGAAATTATTAATTAGGCTCTAATTTGGATCGATTAGCTCTTAAGCATGTTTAAGCTCTTTGTGCATAAATTACTCAAATTGATCAGAATGACTTGTTATTGGTCCAAAATTCCACTGGATTGGAATTGGAAGTCAATGTCAGATGCATTGGATCCATTATCCCAATTAAGATGTTACCAATTCAAAATAACAAAGGCAGATGTCTTGTGAAAGATATTTGATAGCAAAGAGCAATCTAGAGCACCTAGGTGCAAAATTGGCATTTTGACTCGAAATGATCTAATCAAAGTTAGTTGGCCCATAAATTGCATTGACCCATTTAATGATACCCTAGCCAAAATCAACACTTAAATATGTTAGTTTTACATATATTAGTGTTTTTAGGCCAAATTATGCATTTTGGGTAGAAATTGGCTAAAAGCCTGATTGGAGGTTATTGGTGGCCAGATTTAGTTGTCTACATGAATGAACATAAATATGATAATGAAGAGGAGGAAGAGGACAAGGAGGAGGAGGAATATAAATAGATGGAGGTATAAGGCCACATTAATACATTTCCCACATTTAAGTCAGGATTATGATGGCATTTAAGACAATTTTAATCACATTTTGATAGATTTATATGTTTTTATTTTTTTTGTTTTTTAATTCTATTGTATGATAGATTTACCTCAAAACACAATGTTCTAAAGATGCCATTTAGTAAATTTTTTTGTACATGTATGTAAATTTTATGACAACATTTTTTTATAGTTGTCATTGGTCTAGCATTCACATGTCTTTTTTTATGTTGTGCATATGCCATACATATGTCCTAGCTATGATAAATTAGCAATATAAATTTACACAAAAATAAATTTATCATTTTATATTATCTAATTAATTATAAGTAAAAACTAATTAGACAATAGTAAATGATAAATTACATTAATTAAATATTAACTTTACATAATAAAGCTCGAAGGCATAAACTTAAACATCAATAAAGCACTAATTAACTTAATATTCAGGGGTAATTTTAGTGGTTATTTATAGAAAATTATCTATAATTAGATTTTGGTCATCTTGGAAATGACAAAGCGTGTGAAAATATAGATTGGTCAATTAACCCAAATTTTATACAATTTCCTATTTTTGTGTTTCTAATTGCCCTACAAGATATATTCTAACTTATTTTGGAACAGTATTTCCATAATTACTATGCATGTGTGGGTCTACTTCACCCAAAAATTATAGGAGACATGTATTGGTTATTTTGAATTACTAGTTATAGTTGTATACATATGTATAAGTATATGCACGCGCGCACACACACACACACACACAGAGAGAGAGAGAGAGAGAGAGAGAGAGAGAGAGAGAGAGAGAGAGAGAGAGAGAGAGAGAGAGAGAGAGAGAGAGAGAGAGAGAGAGAGAGAGAGAGAGAGAGAGAGAGAGAGAGAGAGAGAGAGAGATGTATGTTTTTTAAATATTTATATGTATACGTATATAATAAATACTTTTCAATTATTTTTACTTAACATGTTTCAAGTTCAACATTTTGGGTTGTAAAGCTAGAATTTATTATGAAGAAGCATTATGTTAGGGTTTTTTAGGGTTGGATATTAAGTTGGTTATAATAATCAAGGAAGTTATAATAAACCTAAATGTGGCATGTTTAATTGAAATTGATGTGGGTTTTTACCAAATTTAAGATGAAAGGAATGCCTAGAACCAAGAGTGAAGTTATAATTAGAGTAGTGGATTCAATAAAGCTAGAGGGTCTAATCAAGGTGGAGTAACCTTAGGTCACATAGGAAAAGGTGGTATAAGCAAGGACTATGGTCCCATGACTTGATTCAAGTATTTAAAAGGCCACTATCATAAAGATTTTACTAATTATCCTAGTTTTAAATTTTATTCACAAACTGTGTATGACTAAAACTCTTTAGCATGGTAGTTGCAGCTTCCAAAAATAAATCTATAATAGAGAGGGTGGTGCCTAATTTTAGATACATTAGAACAACATAATGCTTGGATATATATTATATCATATTATCATATGAAGGAAGACATTTAATAAATAAGATTCATCATTTTTTTACATGATGGGGAGGGTTGACTAGAAAATTTAGTCTCTGGCAACTTCCATTATTTAGATACCTCTTAACAAATATCAAATAAATGCAAAGGCTAATATGTGCTATTTTTTTACTTATTATTTTAAGGGTTACATGTATGAAAATTTTGACCTTTTATGTTCCCTACACATCCACCAACCCACATACACCATAAGTCTAAGTTGATATGCTAGGGTGTAAAATATGACTCTAAACATAAATTAATTATATCAAACTTTTTATTGTTTAGTTATATGGATGGTCTCTCTCTAAGGCATTATCAATACATTATTTTAGTATGTGAACATACTTTTGAGATGGGATTATTCAAATTAATTTTTTTAGCACAGTCTCACTCTTCAGTACTAACATCACTAAGAGGTTTGTAGACGTGCCTTGTAAACCATCTATAAATTGTGGTTATTATCATGTAGTGTAATATAAATGTTTGATTCTAAACCATTTACAAATAATTTTAATATCCTTAGGATTTATATCCACTATAATAATTTATAAAAAAAAGTAGATAAAATCAAATGGGTTGTATTTTGATTAGAGAGTATGATGGCATGCCACAAGTGTTAAGTTATATACTAAGGTGAAAACACTCAAAGGTACTTGAAATAAAATGGATGATGTTGATTCCTAAATGAATTTCATAGAATGGATACCCTTATTCCTTGAATCTAAGTCATATAAGGTTGATTATTCATGCACAAGAATTGGGTTGTTTATCACTAAATTTTGAATGTGTGTGTGAGAGGGGGGGAGATTGTAGAAATTATATATCGTGAAATTAAAAACTTAATTATAAATTAAACGTGTTGTAGACCAATTAATGTAGATGATATCATGTCATAATTTTTATACCATACAGTAAGGTAAAAATCCTCAAAGACATCTAAAATGAAAATGGATGAAGTTATGTTTGATGAAGTTACCTTAACATTACATTGAATGGGATCAACCCATAAATAACATAACACTATAATAAGGGGAACAAACCATCAATAACTTAACTCTATGTAGAAGGAGATGAATTAGTCGTATCTATGATAATTTGATTTATTTTGTTCTCCTAAAAAAGAAAGAAAATAACTAGGTAGCCAAACTTGGTTGTTTTAAGGGAATACATTCAACTTTGGAGGAGGGGTTAAAAGAGTTTAAGTCACCCAAACCCTAATTTCATATGAAAATATTAAATTTCATTATTTTATACTTCAAAAATTTGCATCTTCATAGTTTAGTTGGATTATACCACACATGAAGGTCATTTGGAAGAATCATCTAAGTAAGATGAAGGTTGGTAGTCACACTGGGTTTTTTGTAACTTTTTCATTTTATTTTCAAGGTTAGATATTTAGATTTATCATTTTTCCTAATTTTTGATTTATTTTTATGAACTACCAATTAATTTTATTTTCAAGGTTAGATATTTAAGTTTATCCTTTTTCCTAATTTTTTATTTATTTATTTTTATGAACTAACAATGTAGTTTAACATTACAAGTCCCACCATGAGTTGTTAGAATAAGTTGTAGATCGATGATGATCAAAAGTTATGAGTTACCCTTTAAAAATTTTCTTTGGTTTCACATTTTTTAATTTCTTTTTCAACCTCCATTAAAAAATGGATCTATAAGGCATTATTAGGGTTTTGAATCAAAATGCATTAAAATCAAAGGGTTTTAGTGATATGAGTTTGTGTTAATGTTTCAGTAGACTTAATACCTCTAGTTTATCTATAACATAGATTTAGTACGTCATATTCTACATGAAAATAATAATTTAATATTAGCTTATGAGGTCAATTCCCAAGATAAATAGCAGGATATAAATGGAGGGTGGGGGTTGGATAAACACCAAGAAGCATTCTTGTTTAATGGGAAAAACATTGACAAGACTTTTTAGTCTAAGAAATGGAGATGGGCATTTTAAACCAACAAATACACACTCAGATTTAAAGGGAATTTTTTTGAAGAGAAATGTTGTCTTTCATTTTTGCTTATCAAATGCTATCGATGTCATTCTAGAATAATAGTATAATTTACAATCTACCCTAAAAGGGTATATACTTGAAATAGAGCTGTTAAATTTCCATATATTTGATAATTTTTTTCTCATGGTTTATCATTATAGAGTATTGGCCTCCTTATTAATGATTTTACACATTCAAAATGTACCCCATTTTCAATATTACAAGACCTTAATACACATCAGTTGGATGCTATGTCATCTTAGTAACACATCATTTTTATTATGGGTTGCCTTACTACAATGTGTGTATATGAACCTCCATAATGATCATCTAATGCACCCCTTTATTTTTATTTCACAACCTTGTTGCAAGAAATGAAACAACAAGAAGTCCTTATACATTAAAATTACCTAAAATGGCAATGTGTAAAGTCTGAAAACATTAGTTGTGGCATGGTTTTATTTTAATTCATGAACTATGAAATCAAAGAAAAATAGTAAAAGGGGTAACTCATAGCTTTTGATTGTCATCGATCTCCAGCGTCTTTAGACAACCCATGATGGGATTTGTAATGTTAAACATGTTGAAAGTTTAGAAAAAATAAATCAACAAAAAGTCAAGCAACAAGATAAATTTAAATATCTAACCTTGAAAATAAAATTCATGAGTTACAAAAACCCAGTGTGACTTCCAACCTTAATCTTTGCTCAAATGAGTCACCCAAATGTTCTTCGTGTGCAATATAAGCCCTCTCCTACAAACTAAACTATGAAGATGCACAAAAATTAACTATAAAAGAATGGTGTTTGGGGTCTATGGATGAAATTAAGGTTTGTGTGAATTTATGGGAAACTTTATGAACCCTTAAAATTTTGAATTTATTACCTTAAAACAACCAAGTTTAGTTACTTAATTCATTTTAATCAAACCCTGATCAACTAGCTAGTTCTTTTCTTTCTTATTTTTTTAATTAAAAATAGAAAAAACTAACTTGAATTGGTAAAGATACGAATAATCCATATCCTTATGTGTAGTGTTAATTTATTGAGGAGTCAATTTCCTTCTATATAGTGTTATGATATTAATGGGCTAGTCTCTTTCAACATAGTGTTAAGCAAATTAATCAAACATAGCTTCATCATTTTTAATTTTGGATATCTTTGAGTATTTTTAGCTTAGTGGAGAGTGTAATGACTATGACATGCTATCATATACACCAATTGGTCTATAATCACTTAAAATTTTAATAAAGTTTTTAATTTAATGAGATACGATTCTTCCCCCCCCCTCTCTTCCCCAATCTCTCTCACACATAAATTCATAATTGAGTGATAAAAAACCCAATTCTCATGCATGAATAATAAACCTTATATGTCTTAGATTCAAGGAATAAGGGTATCCATTATGTGAAATTTATGTAGGACTCAACTCCATCCCTTTTATTTTAAGTGCATTTTTAGAATTTTACCTTGGTAGTTAAAGTAGCACTTGTGACATCCCATCAGACTCACCAATTGAAATACAACCCCTTTAATTTGCTCTACTCTTTTTAGAAGTTTTATTATGGAGATAAATCCTAAGGATATTCAAATTAGTTGTAAATGGTTTATAATCAAACATTTATATTAATTACGTGATGACAAGCACAAGCTATAGATGGTTTACAAGGCATGACTCTAGAACTCTTAGTGATGTTAGTACCGAAGAGTAAGAGCATGTTGAAAAATGAACTCAAAAATGCCATCTCAAAAACATGATCTCATACTAGGAAAAAAAAGTATTAATAATGCCTTATAAATTCACCATCCATTTAACTAAATAATAAAAAGTTTGGTGTAATCAATTTGTATCTAGAGGCATATTTTACACATCAACTTAGACTTTTAGTGTGTGTGGGTAGGTGGATGTGTAGAGAACATTAAAGGTCAATATTTTTATATGTGTAACTCTTAAAATAATAAGTAAAAAATAAATAACACATTTAAGCCTTTGCATTGATATAATATTTTTCAAGAGTTATCTAAAAAATGGAGGTGGCTTGAGACTAAATTTTATGGTTAACCCTCCTTATCATGTAAAATTTTTATGACAATTATTTATTCAATATTTCCTTTCATATGTTAATATTTTCCAATATAGTGTAGATATTAAAATCTGATTATATATAGCATCTTAGTATTATACACTTTAATAATACCAATCAGGGTTGTACCTTTCAGTCTTAGACCTTCGGTTATTGAAACACTCGCAATCACCATCTCACTATGCCTAATTGCTTATCTTATAATTTAAACCTATCATTATGATGACCCATATCACATGTACACTAAAAAAAGATTAAAATATGATCTATATCCTTCAATATAAATTATAGACCTTCAATAAATTTATATCCTTATAGACACTTTTGTTTTCACATGGACACTCACATCAATACGAGTGTTTAGTTTCCTTATCAAGTGTACCTCAAAAGTTATCCAAAATGAAAATATTTAGAAACATATGGGTCAGCCTATTTGTCTTATGTAACCCTTGTGTGATATGTTTTTGAAAGGTGTGGTATAAATATAAAATAAAGACCCTTAATTATTATCAAGCACACATGTAACAAATACCAAGCAAACACCTATTTAAGCTCATTCAATCAATTTCATAACCGAGTTATACTACCCTATTCTTCCATATTTATATACCAATTGTAGAAGCAATCATATTATAGGTCTAAATAATTTAAAGAAAAACCCATAAATTATATTTATCAAATTACAATCTAGATCATTTCAAGCCCCTATATATAACATATTGCACCTATGTATACACACACAAGCCCACACTAAGGGGATAACTACTTGTGTATGAGGCCCTCCTTAGAGTGTTGGATATGTAGGCAATACTCTTTGATGGAGGGGTACTTGAGTTTAGCTCAACTTTGTGAACCCACTAACCCTTTTTTGGCAAGGTGACCTAACCTAAGGTGAAGAACTAGGGTTTGAGCTATACATAGTCATATAAAGCCTATGCATGTGATCTAGATACATCAATGTAAAGGTGAAAAAAGCCCTAATAGGAATAGGAAATCAATATGTAATACAATAAATATTACATATATGATAGTTGTATTGAGATTTAGATAGAAGCATCAGCACAAATGTCCATAGGTTGACACAAGTGTCTAGGCCTCTAATATTTCTATAACTGTTGACCAAATTTGAATTTTAGGTAAAATCTGGACCCCTATAGGTAAAAAAATTGGTTTTTTAGATGTTTAGGGGTTAAATAATTTTTCATAGGCTATATTATAGTTCATTTAATGTTATCTAATGTATTTTTAGCCTTAATCATAGTTTAATAATTTTATTTGTCATTTATTTGGCTTTTTGGGGTCATAAATGCAAGTGTCATGATTCACAAAGTGTCCAAGTGTCATATTTTAATTTTAAACATCTAATAGGTCATATTTCCTATAGGGAATGTTAGTTCAATTAGAATATTATAGGTTATCTAACTAAAATTCAAGAAACCAACTGAAAAAGGGAGCATTTAGCACTTGTACGACCCATGGGGGAAGGTGACATGTGGGAGAGGATCATGGAAGGAATTTTAATCTTATTAAATTTAATTTCCATGATTTACATGCTCTAAAAGTTCCATTTTAAAGCTAAAATTGTTTTGGTCATTCTTTATCTTTCTAGACACATAGAATTGACCAACAGGTTCATGTTTAGTACGGCTAGTAGAGAGAGTTATATATCAAATGCTTTTGGGAGGTGGTATTAAAATCATAGATATCCATTTACATAAAAATAATTCTAAGTTTAGTTAACTATGCTTTATGAACCATCCTTTACAAGCTGAATATGTTTTTATGCTCACTATTTCCTACACCCTATAGGGTTTTCTCCATTTTGAACAAGTTTATACAAACTAGTTGGTAATGTTATCTCTATAGGATGTTGGATCTCTTATTAGATTTTATAAATTCTTAATTTCATGTTTCATGATGTTTTAATGGGCAAGTTGTCTCATGCTGTAGGAAGGTATCACCATTATAAAGTTTTAATTAATTTTTCTTTGTTCTAAAATGTTTATATTATATAGAGGTTTCATGTGAATAAAATATGGTGTTACATAGGTATCAATACCATATGATAATCTCTTCCCATGTTTGATTTCATCATATCATTCCTTGATTAACTTTAAGCCTTGCATTCTTCTCAGTCAACTCTTTACTCAATTTCATGTTGAAGCATACATGTATAGAGCTTGTTTAGCTTATTCATGGAGTTGTAATTAGATTAAATTATTTTTTTCAAGACATAAGGAGATGAGGATATTTATTTTAGATGTTTTATAAAGTGCAAGACTGGTTATAAGCTCTTTTACCACACCAATCAGTCACTAGTTATACATGTTTTCTCTATTCCATATGTCTGCAAGTGGTTTTCACATTGAAAGGGATGTTTTAGAACTGGTATTATTATTTCCTTAATTTAAACCATGTAATTGAGGGATTTAAAATGATTTTGAGTTACCCATGAGGCCTCTCATCCACAGTTTTGCTTCATTTCATATTCACTACTTACATACAACCAATGCACACCACTGGAGACTTTTGTTGATGTCATGCTGAAGGTGAAGAGTTGGGAGATGTGTAAATATCTAAATATTGATAAGGTTTATTTGAATACTTGGTGAGTTAATATAATGTGTCCATAAATATAGGTACCTTATGTGCTATTCAGTTTACTGTATTGCCTGTGTGTGAGAATGCCCATCAACAAGTGTATCACAAAACTTTGAGAATTCTTGTATGGGGATTTGAAACATGGAAAGAACCTTATTTTGGATTATATTATCTGACTTGACCATTTCAGACCTGATATAAGGTGTAAAAGGACAAAATAAATTATAAATCATGTTGAAAGGAACAAAGATTGAGTTCAGGGAAGGTTTCCCAAAAATGTAAAAATAGAGGTCCAAGGGGTTTCGTGGATATCTTATAACATGGATGTAATGAATTTTAAAGCACATAAATTGGTAAAACTTGTAGATTTTATCATGTATAATATCCATTAAAAATATGGAGGTCATAAAGTGAGTATTAGATAGAATTTTGGAGCCTCAAAGTTGCCTACAAAAGCACTAAAACCCTGTATTAATTTCTATAGGTTTTGAGTTTTGGATGACAATTGACATCTTAAATAGAAAAAAAAAAAATTTCATTTTAGAATAGTTTAAATTATAAAATTGTGTACAAATTATCATGAATTTAATTATTATGATGTTGATGCATACTATTTCAAGCTCATGGATACCTACGAGTGTCCCTTCTCATGGAAAATATGCACCTACAGTTGGGAAGATAGATATTGGGCTGGCAAGTGGTGTCTATGTGGTGTTTTAGGAAATTCAAGGTGAATTAAAGTATGATAAAGTGATAGTTGAATATAAATACTCAAGGATGGTCTCCATAAATCAAGACTAAGGTTCAATTAGATAAATGTACACCTACAAGAATAAAAAAAGGAAGGGTTCACAGTCATGACAGAGGAAACTCAGTTTGTGAACTCAAGGTGATTTTAAAGAGTATAAGAGGGGTTATAATTATAAAAAATTCATATTAAAACCTCAATTAATATCATTATGAACTTCATAATCTCTAAACAATGTAAGCAATCCTATACAGACCTCTTAAAACCCTGTACACACTTACAACTGAGTGTACAGTCTTGGTGAAGGTAAGAAGTGAGTATGCTTAGGAGGTGGAAGAGGGTTTTATATTAAATTTAAAATGGTTCATGATAGGTTATTATAGTTTTTAAACAAGATATATGACCCCATTCAATATTACCACCCACTCTTCCTCTTAGCCAAAGGTAATAGTCTGTACAGTTGCTTTAGGAAACCCATGTTGTTCAATGAGTAAGAATGAAGAATCCAAAGGAGAGGAGTATTTTTGGGTGAATACCAAGATTATTTAACATTAATTTTTTATGTTTAATAGGTTTAATAAACCTAATAATCTTGGAGTTGGTGTTGAGAGGTCATTCTTAGGTGGAAGTAAAAATGCAAGAAAATAGTCCTTTTGGAGGCCCTTTTTAGACAAATTGAGTTGGTTAAGTTCCTAATTTGATGAATATATATAAATAATTTGGTAAAAATTTTCATTAGGAACTAATAAAACATAAAAAATCTTAATTTTTACTTGGGGAAGAGGGATGTACCTCACTATTTTATCTCAGAGGTCAACTAGTAAAGAAAAATTAGGGTTTGGCAAAACAAGCAAATGAAGCCAAGGAGGGTGAAAAACTTTATGGAAATATTTGGGAAACTAAATAAACATCTCTTGAGGTGTAATAAGGGTAAATAGGTTCTAATAACCACTAATTTAGGCTTAGACCTCTTAAAGTGATCAAAACAGTCTTCCACACAGTCCAACTAGATAAGCTTCAATTAGGCCTAGTTGGTGAATGAAAGGAAGAAATGAAAAGGAGTGATTGGGAAGTTATGTGATGGATTTTTGAGATTTAATGAGGTGTGAATAATCATGAAACACCAACCCAAACATGATATATCAATCCAAATAGCCAAAACTAGTAGGGTGCATTCTAAGCCCATTAGGCCTTGAAGAGACCTAGAGCCAATTGGGGGTCCAACCTCATTTATAAATTTTGGTGAGATATCTAGATGATTTTAACATGTTTATGAAATGAATTTACACATTTTTGAGCTTTTGGTATACATATAAAACTATAATAAAGCTAATTTTAGCTCAGATACATTGCAAGAATTATGAAGCCAAGCTTAATAGGCTAGTTTCAAATGTTCATATCTTTATTAACACTTTGCATGGAGGACAAAAGACTTTGGAAAGGTTATAAATGGTCTTGAAGATCAGTTATGTGGAATTTTTTGGTAGTTACAATGTTATGAATTTATGAACAAAGCTTAAGAGTGAAAATGACCTAAAACCCTTGTAAACCCTCAGTCAAGACCTAATGAAGGAAATGATGTTGGATAGATGATATAATGGCATAGTTTGAACATGAAAGTGATTGGAAATTATAAAGGAATCTCTTAGGCTCCTCTCCACCCTTTTTATTTGTACATAATTTCATGGATAGGGTACAAAACAAGGTACTTTTTAATATTTTGTGTGTTGTGCAGGTTATAGGAGGTTTCAAGAGATGAAATCAAGTTTGGGGGGAAGATTAGTAATTTTAATAATTAACTATGGCCATATAATTATTTGAAAAACTTATAATTTTTCAAACAATAGCTCTCATCTCAGCCATTCAAAACTGGCATAGCGAACACAATGGTGAAAAGGGTGAAAACTTCAAGTGTGAGCCTTTTTAAGGTGTATCTAAGTAGTCTAACGACATGGAGAGTTTTAAAAAATGTCATCCACTCCCTCCCATGTGTTTTCATGGAAATTTTAAGCCAATTTTGAATCCAAGTGTGAGGGGTGATTGAAAGAGGAGTTTTTTAGACTACATGTAGTGGTGGCTTACTTATAGGAGATTTCATATGAGTGGGACTAAAACCAATGAATAGAGAGGTATGTTTTGAAGCCTTCCTTATCATTCCAATCATTATACATGTCCCTAGTTAGTTTTGGAATGTTCAAATAGGTCCAAATCATGAAGGTAGTTTTATAAACCAAGACAAAGAGTTTTTGTTAATCATGGGATATACTAAAAGGGGGGTGAATCAGTATATCATATATCTTATAAATATTTTACTTAATCAAGTTCCACTTAACCATTCATTCAAGATATGTAATAAAATAGAAATTAATATACACCACACGAGAGAGAGAGAGAGAGAGAGAGAGAGAGAGAGAGAGAGAGAGAGAGAGAGAGAGAGAGAGAGCATATTTTTACATGGAAACCCAAAATGGCAAAAACCACAGAGAACAATGTCAAGTATATGAAAGAGCACCAACTCAAATTACAATGTTATAAGTGCCAACTTACAGGAGAACTAACCCCTTTGTCAAACACCAACATAATAATTATTTGTGAGCACCAACCCACAAGAGCACCAACCCCTTGCAAATATTTGTGAGCACCAACCCACAAGAGCACCAACCCCTCTTGTGTAAAAAACACAACTATATCTCAATGTTTATTACTAAACAAATGATAAAACTCTACAATATCTCTTTATATTCTCTCCTCTTTTCTTATATAAAATAAATACAAACCATGCACTCTCTTGCATATTTCAAATGGCTTCTCAAGCCTTTATTTATAGCTTTCCAAATGACCTTTGGCATTCACCCTTTTTGACCCTTCATTCCTCATGGAAAATGGCTCCAAAATTTCATAACCCTTCCAATCCTTGTATTTTAAAAGTCACAAGGTGACCCTTCATAAGAAAAATCATTCTTTCCTCTTTTGTATTTATCTTGGTGACCTTTTTAATTCCTCAAAGTGACTCTTCATGAAAAAATATGCCATACCCTCTTTTATCTTCACTTGGTGACTCTTGGAATTCCTCAAGATGACTCTTCACGGTAAAATACATCTCATTCCTCTTTTTTCTTTACCCTGTGACTCTTTGACTTCTCCATGGGCCCTCTTTTGACTTTTATGCAACAAACAATATATTAGTTAATATTAAATAAATACCAACCCACATTAGCCAAAATATGAACATTAAAAATAACTTTAGATAATAAATGCTATGGGGCCTTTATCACCAATGCTAGACCTTTGATGTCAATGATAATATTTCCAACAATCTCCCCCTTTGTCATTGATGGCAGCCTCAAACTAAAATTTCCACATCCTAAAACTTGCACATCCCATCTTACACATACTACCATCTAAAAACATACAATAACTCCCCCTTCTTGTAGTAACCTATGCCTATTCCTTGTACTTATTTATGCACCTATTTCTACACATATACCTATCCCTATTCTTGTATTGGTTTATGTTATTCTCCCCTTTTGACATCAATGGAAAAGGGCTTATCTTTGAGCTAACATATAGCTCCCCCTCAACTGATGTTGATCCTCAATGGTAGGAAGTAAAATAAATTACTCCTAACTTCTCCCACAAATACTCAAATGTATCTTGTGGTAGTGCCTTTGTGAAAATATTTGTAATCTTTTATGTAGTATTGATATATTCCATGTTAACCTACTGATCTACAACCTACTCTCTCAAGAAGTGATATCTGATGGGAATATGTTTTGTTCTTGAATCCATCGTTAGATTCTTAAAAATATTAATAGCACTTGTGTTGTAAAAAAAAATAGAAATAAGTTCATCATATTTTACCTTGATATCTTCCAAAGTTTTCTTTATCCAAAGAACTTGAGTACAACATAATATTAATATAATATATTTTGCTTCATTTGTAGAAAGTGATATCAAATTCTGCTTCTTGCTTAGCCATGATACTAAGCTATCTCTGAGAAAGAAAGCTCCTTCACTTGTACTCTTTCTATCATCCAAAAAATTTGCCCAATCTGAATCTGTATAAGTAACCAAAGTGAAATTTCTACCTATGGGATAACACAATCCATAATATAATGTCTTTTTTATATATCTAAATATTCTCTTCACCAACTAAACATGACTCTCCTTTGGGGTTGCTTGATATATTGCAACCATGCCTACTACATACATAATGTCTAGCCTCGATGATGTCAAATATAAAAGACTATCAATCATAGATCTATACAAATATTGATATGTAATAGATGAATCTTCATCTTTGCTCACCTTGTTTCTTGTACCCATTTGTGTACCAACTGGTGCACAATCCTCAAAACCAAACTTTTTCAACATTTCTTTGGCATATTTACTTTGAGATATGAAAATTCCTTTATCTGACTAAAAAATTTGTAACCCTAAGAAAAATGATAAATTTCCAAGCATAGACATCTCAAATTCTTTTTTCATATTGTCAAAAAATTCTTTTATCATCTTTTCAATGTTACCTCCAAATATTATGTCATCAACATATACCATAATAATCAACTGATGCTCACCTTCTATTTTGATGTAGAGATTTTTGTTAGCAAATACTCTCTTGAAACCTTGATCCTATAGGTATTTATCATGTCTTATATACCAAGCTCTAGGATCTTGTTTCAATCCATATAGTGTTTTATTCAATCTACATACATGGCTGCTATCATTTGAGTGAAAAATCCCTTTGGATGCTCAATGTAGACCTCCTCTTCTAGATTCCCATTCAAGAAAGAAAAATTGGCATTCGTCTGAAACACTTTGAAATTTTTAAACACTAAAAATTCAAGAAATATTCTAATATCCTCTAACCTTGCCATTAGTGCAATTTTTTTTCAAAATCTATTCCCTCAATCTAAGAATATCCTTTACATACTAATCTTGTTTTATTCCTACTCACTTCTCTATTTTCATTCAACTTATTTCTGTAAATCCATTTTGTTCCTATCACATAGTTATTTTTTGGTCTAGGCACTAATTCCCAAATATTATTCTTTTCTATCTGATTTAATTCTTCATCCATTACCTTAACCCAATGCTTATCATGTCTAGCTTCTGAAAAATTTCTAGGCTGAATTTTAGATAAAAAAGAGAAATTAACTTACTCAAATCCACTTACCATCATTCTTCTGAAATGAACTCCTTCATTTATGCCCTTGATGATGTCACTTTCATTATGATTTTTATGGACATATTTGGATGGAGTTTTGGTTTCTTTTTTCTCCTTCTCATCTTTATCTGATTATTCAAAATCTTCCTCTTCAATGATTTTAGGAATGTCTATTAGATCATTGATTCTTTGTGCTCCATATTCTTCTATCTTGACACTTGCACTTTCAACTATTTTCTTGATTCTTTTGTTATAAAATTTATAATCTTTAATTTTTCAAGAATAACCAAGAAATATACCTTCATCTACTCTAGATTCAAACTTACCCAATTTTTCATAGGTTCTTTTTATGAAGCACCGACTACCAAAAACTCTGAAATAATCAACTGTAACTGGTTTGTCTTTCCATAGTTCATAAGGAGTCTTGTCACTATTGACTCTCAATAATGATCTTTTCTAGATATGCACTATTGTACTAACTACTTCTCTCCAATATTTATCTATTATCTTGGATTCATTTAGCATTATCCTCACCATCTCTTGAACTATTCTATTTCTCCATTCAACTACTCTATTTTGTTGTGGAGTTCTGGCTACTAAATAATATATTTTTATTTGATGGTCTTCACAATACTCAATAAACTAATCTAACATGAATTCTCCTCTTTGATATGATCTTAGGCACTTAATATTCAAACCAGTTTCATTCTCAACTAATGCTTTGAAATGTTTGAAAGCTTACAATTTTTTATTTAAAAACATTACCCAAGTCATATGTGAAAAATCATCAATAAATCACATGAAATATTTATCACCTTGAGTACTTTTACTTCTCATAGGCCCACACAAATCAGTGTAAACAAGCTCTAACATCTGAGTGGTTGAGTATTCTTTTATTTTGAACCACCTTTTGACTTGCTTTCCATGTTGAAAGGTTCATAAAGCATGTTGGATGGCTTTGTAATCTTTGGAAGATTTTTGATTGCTTTCTTCTTGCTGATGTTGATAAGATTGTCAAAATTTATGTGTCCCATTATCCTATGTCATATCCAACTTTCTTCAATCTGACTTAAACAACATCTTTGAACTTTGATATCTGATAACATATATAAATTATTCCCTGTTCTCTAAGCATTTACAACCAACACATCTGAATATTTTCTCCTAATTTAATGACCTTTTGCATAAAAATTTAGTGTGTGCCTCTAATCAAAAATTTGACTTACACTCAAAATATTATGCTTAAGACCTACATAAAAAACATTTTTAGTTTTAGTTATACTATTATCCAAACTTAGTGTACTTTTTCTAGTAATTTTGGTAGTACTATTATCGTTGATTTTCACTATGCCACCATTGATATTATTCAAGGTTATGAACTTGATCTTGTCTCCTATCATGTGCCTTGAACATCCACTATCAATGAACCATGGATTTTCTTCATTTCTTGCATGTAAAACTGTCTATACTAACATAGACTTTACAGGTTGTTTCTTTTGCCATGAACCTATCTAAACTTTTTTCTTGATGAACGGAGCCTTGAAACTCTGGGCCTTCTTGACTGACTCAAACACACTTCTATAGTACTAGGCTATGTGTCCAAAGTTTTTATACTTGTAACATATTGTGGCCTCTTCATTAAAGTTTGATAGAGGAGCAAAAGAGTTGTGGCTTCTACTTGACTCTCCACGAGTTTTATTCTCTTTGTTTCTAAAATTATTAGCCCTTTTCTAACATTCTATTTTATTATAAACATTTCCATTACAATAGAAATAATAACCATAAAAATACAACCTATTTGTGTATCTCCAACCTGCTTACTTTGTGTAGCTCTATTCTTTCTAGCTTTCATTGTTGAGATGTCTTCTGTATTCTTAACTTCTTCATTTTTTTGTTTCCTCTTTTGTAAGAGCTTCAACATAGCTTTTTTTATTTTCAAATTCAATACCTATCTTATCTGATATTGATTTTGGTTTTTAAATATCTTATTCAATATATTAGTGTTTTTTTTCAAATTTTGTATTATTGGTTTTTTAAATCATTGATTGCTTTATTTGTTTTCTCAAGATCTATTTTTAAAGAAGCAATCTCAATAACATACCTTTCACATTATTCACTTAATTTTTGCAATTGTGCCATTAGATATTTTTTATTCTTCTTGGATTCTTCAAAGTGTGCTTATAGATCTTCAATTTTTTCCTTTGACTCTTTTTCATTTGTCTTGATCTGGAGTTTCAATCTTTGATTCTTCTTCTCAAGAGATTTTAACTCTTCTAAGGCACAAATGAGTTCCCATTCTAGATTCACTTTAGGTTCATCCTGTTCTTCTTCTTAATCATTTGTAATTTTAATTATGGAGGCATCTTCATAGATATCTATGAATAGAATCTCTTCTTCTTCTAAATCACTGATTCCACTATCTTCGACTGAGCTAGGATATTTAGAATATAAACTTTTCTTCTCAAATCCATTCTTAAATTTTACTTTGAAATTCTTCTTGTATGTAGACTTTTCTTCTTTATTTTCACCATTACCTTTATCTGGGCACTTAGCTACAAAATATTCAATCTTTTCGCAATTAAAATATTTAAAAGGTAATTTTCATTGATATTTACTTGTGCCCTTTTTTGGCTTGCAAATGAATAGAGATCCATTGTCATTTTTATCATCACTAGAGATGTCACTTGATTCTTAAATCTTAGCCTTCTCTTTCTTTGATGTCTTGAAAGTAGATTCTCTCTTTGAGGCTTTCTTTTATTTGGTATGTATCTCATATGTCGTAAGAATACCATGTAGCTCATCCATCTTTAGCTTGGCTAAATTCTTTATCTCTTTAATTGTTGAAACTTTTGCATCATATCTCAATGGTAGAGATCTCAAAATATTTTGTACCATGATTGATTCTTCTAACATTTTTCCAAAACCTTGAATCTAATTAACTATTTGATCAACTTGTAAAAGGTAACTCACTATATTTTCTTCTTCTTCCATCTTCAAACTCTCAAACTATCTCATGAAAGTTTGAAGCTTAGCTTGTTGAACCTTTCCATTACCTTTGTAAATATTCTCAAGCTTTTCCCTATTAGGTTGTGGAGCTAAAAGCTTCACTGATGTGAATAGGGGAGGAGGTTGCTGAGTGTCACAGACACCGGCGTCAGTCCGGCCAACCGATGTCAGTAAGGAGCAGACAGAAGAGCAATCGACGTCGGTCAAAAGTCACCTCCAGATAGACAGGGACCGACGTCAGTCACCTGTGTGGTTTAGAAATGTGAGTGTTACAGACAGTTAGTTAACGAACTGAGTGTTTGCATGTTAAGAGCCAATTTTAGACTAGAAGCTATGGATTTAATTACTGTATTAGGTGTCTAATTATTGTTTGCATGCGATCTATTTAAGAGACTCATGGGCTGTATTGTAATTTGTGTTAGAGAGTAAGAGAGCAAATATTATCTCCTTCTATGTGTGAAGAGAGCATGGTGTGTTTCTTTTAGTGCCACAGTGCCAAGTGTGGGTGCTGGTTTTAGAGAATCAGAAGGGTTCATCATGTATGTATGATCTTGGTCAGCAGGTGTGCATGGCTACGTTAGGAGATCTGCATGGTAAGTAAGATCATTGATTTGCAGGTGTATGTGTGTGTAAGATCCAGGTTTGCAGGTGTGTAGAACTAGATTGATTTGCAAGTGTGCAAGATCAGGGAGGACAACAACACAACAGGGAGTAGGATCAGGCAGGATCTACTTGGAGTATGGTGTGTACTCATTGGAGAGCAAAGAGGAAGGCAAAGTAGTTCCTTCCATAAGTAAGATCTTTTGAGTTGTAAGTTGTTGCAGGTTTAGGGGAGATCTACTTGAAGTATGATTGTGTACTTGTGGAGTGTGTGGAGCACTTGTGGAGTGCATGGAGCACTGGTGTACTGGCAGTAGTGGATATTGACTGGTTGGAGGTGAACACCAACTGTATGTTTGAGTTGTGTGTTGGTACCGTAAGAGAGAGAGCTTTGAGGGAAGATTTATTGTTTATGCCCTAGAGGTGTGGGAGCCCTAGAGGTGTGTAAGGAAGAAGAACTGTGGCAATCTTCTTTATTGTATTCTTTTTTGGATGAGTATTAATACAAGTTGTGTATTGTCTCTCATATTCTGTGTTGTTTTTTGAATTCTAGTTATTTGTGATTCTGGTTTAATTCTGCATATTTATGTTGCTTGTATATGGTAATCAATTGTGCTTCTGTTATTTCCCAACAAGTGGTATCAGAGCTAAGGTTGCAGGGAGCAAGTTTTGTGTTTGATTACAGGTCACTCTCAGGGGTTTTTGATTGAGTGGGAGTAGAGTAATGGCAGAAGAAAGTAAGCTAAAAATGGAGGAATTGAAAAGCACGAATGGTCAATTATGGTCTTATAGAAAGAAAGAGCAGGGAAAAGAAAATTGTTGGTTTGTGGAAGATCAGCATGAAGAAACTGAAGAAGTAGATGTTGCAAGGGTTGTTGCACAGGATGCTCTGGGAGGTTTCTTGGATAAAGTAGAATCTTGTTTTATAGATTTTGTTGCCTCTTTCTATGTAGTCTGAAATAGATTATTTTTCCATGGTAAGGTCTTTGGAGACTTTGGAAAGATTTATTTAGGGGCTGGTGTGCCTTGCCAAAGAATTAGCAAAAGGGAAGTGAAGCTGAAATTGTAGGCAGCCAACACATGGGTGTTGAAGGAGGTCATGCAGGTCCCAGTGTTGAGATATGGCTAATTTTTTCAAGAAAGTTGGGTGATGAGAGATGCACAAAAACTCTCACAGCGGATGCACTTAAATTAGCTGGTGGTAAGAAAGTAGGTATCCTTTATCTATCTACTTATATTACTGATTCTTCTTCTGTTGTGGAGACGTGGCTTTATAGGCTTGGTCACATGACCAAGAAAGAGATGCATGTTCTTAAGAGAAAGTCAAATATCTTTGACAGACTTAAGAACTGGAAAGCCTTGGTGTTCTTGGAGGAGATGACAGACAGAGTTCAGTGGATGGGGCTGGATACTTCTGAGTAGGGTTGTTTGGACATGGGTTTTGATTCAAAGGAGCTCATGGGTAAAAAGTCATCACTCACAGGTGAACACAGGTACCAGTGTTGGTTAAAGGGAATTGGCGTCAAACAGACAGGTGTCGATGTCGGTCATGTGCAGACCAGAGCTGGTGGTGTCAGGCAGGGTAAGACCAACATCGGTCAGGAGGACCGACATCAGTGATAGTAAGACTGACATCGGTCAGGAGGATCGACGTCGATAATAGGTAGACACCAATGTCGATGGGGTTGGTAGTCAGGATAGGGGCATGGAACTGACATCGATTGGATGCAGACTGTGTGGTGACTGAGGTCGGTCACTGTAACAAATTTTGGGCAGACAACAAGCTATCAAGGAGTCTCAAATGCCCATATGGAGGACTGAAAGTGTAAGTAAGCCTCAAATTTGTTGTTCCTCTTCTTTATACTAGTTGTTGACTACAGAGCAGGAAGGATCTAGGAAATAGTGGGAGCATGGCAGGAATAGGATGCAGAACCAAACAAGAGATTTAGTAGGGTTGCCAGTCGGATGAAAGCATTGAGATGAATGGATTCCTTAGTTAAATAATAGAGAGAATGGATACGTGAGACGAAAGGCTAGGTCATATGGTCTTGAGGAAGCTATAGTACAGTGGTACAAGTTTTAATAGGTGGATGACAAAGCAAGGCTTTAGTCAATGTCAGTGTAACCATTGTGCTTGTCTTATCAGGTGGATGATGGTTGCAACATTATCTTATTACTGTATGTGGATGGTATGCTAGCTAGCAGGTTTAGACATACAGGGTTTTGCTGAGCTAAGGGTAAGGTTAGTTCAGTGGCATGTCATCAGGAATTTAGAGCAGCAAAATTCTTTGGCATGAGAGACATGGAGATCACAAGTTGATTTTGTCTCTAGTGAGAGCTGATGTGAATCAAGTGTTGGCGAGGTTCAATACGTAGGATGTAGAACTAGAGCACACCAAGGGTTGGACAATTCAGTGTCTGAAATCACATGAGGTCTAGTATAGACCTGAGTTTTCCCAAGCAGTGGGAGCTGTCAGAGAGTTAGGAGCCAATTCAGGGAAGTGGGTTCTCAAGTATTTGAGAGGGACTAGTAGTAGGGATTCATGCTATGCAGGGTCAGGACTTCACTACATGGGTTTGTAGGTTCGGATGTGGCAGGGTACTCGAATGATAGGAGGTGCACCATAGGTTGTGTGGTGGGTGGTCTTCAGGATTGATCTTGAATAGGGATACAAGCCAAGAAATATATTAGATGGGGTACAGGTACAGGTACAGGTACAGTGTAACTATTTATCTCTAAGTGGGAGATTGTTAGGTTGTGGAGCTAAAAGCTTCACTGATGCGAATAGGGGAGGAGGTTTCTGAGTGTCACAGACACCGACATCGGTCAGGCCAACTGACGTTGACAAGGAGTAGACAGAAGAGCATCGGTCACCTCCAGGCAGACAGGGACCGATGTCGGTCGCCTGTGTGGTTTGGAACTATGAGTGTTACAGACAGTTAGTTAATAAACTGAGTGTTTGCATGTTAAGAGCCAATTTTAAACTAGAAGTTATGGATCTAATTATTGTAATTAGGTGTCTAATTATTGTTTGCATGAGATCTATTTAAGAGACTCATGGGCTGTATTGTAATTTGTGCTAGAGAGTAAGAGAGCAAATATTATCTCCTTCTGTGTGTGAAGAGAGCATGGTGTGTTCCTCCTAGTGCCACAGTGCCAAGTGTGGGTGCTAGTTTTGGAGAATCAGAAGGGTTCTTCATGTATGTATGATCTTGGTCAGCATGTGTGCATGGCTACATTAGGAGATCTGCATGGTAAGTAAGATCATTGATCTGCAGGTGTATGTGTGTGCAAGATCTAGGTTTGTAGGTGTACAGAACCAGATTGATTTACAGGTGTTCAAAATCAGGGAGGACAACAACACAACAGGGAGCAGGATCAGGCAGGATCTACTTGGAGTACAGTGTGTACTCATTAGAGAGCAAAGAGGAAGGCAAGGTAGTTCCTTCCATAAGTAAGATCATTTGAGTTGCAGGTTGTTGCAGGTTCAGGGGAGATCTACTTAAAGTATGATTGTGTACTTGTGGAGTGCATGGAGCACTTGTGGAGTGCATGGAGCACTGGTGTACTGGTAGTAGTGGATAGTAACTGGTTGGAGGTGAACACCAACTCTGTGTTTGAGTTGTGTGTTGGGACCGTAAGAGAGAGAGCTTTGAGGGAAGATTTACTGTTTATGCCCTAGAGGTGTGGGAGCCCTAGAGGTGTGTAAGGACGAAGAACTGTGGCAATCTTCTTTGTTGTATTCTTTTCTGGATGAGTATTGATACAAGTTGTGTATTGTCTCTCATATTCTGTGTTGTTTTCTAAATTCTAGTTACTTGTGATTCTGGTTTAATTCCACATATTTAAGTTGCTTGTATATGGTAATCAATTGTGCTTCCGTTATTTCCCAACATACCCAAGTTTCATGAGTAGATTTACATTGCATAACTTAAACAAATTTTGATTCACACAAACCATATAAAATAGAATTTAAAGCTTTAACATTATTTTCACTTTCCTTCTTTTTTTCCAGAGTAGTTACAAGTGTCTGTGGTTCTTCAAATTCCTCAATTATTTCTTGCTAAATGTTGAATATAAGGACAATCAAATAAGTCCTCATCCTTATGCTCCAAAAATCATAATTTGTCCAATCAAACAAAGGTGCCTTATTTGTATAAAAACTTTCATGTGATCCAACCATCATGTTTCCCTGATCTATCTTCAAGCTATAAAACTTTTTCAAAAGAAACATTGCTCTGATACCAATTGTTAGGCATGGGATATACTAAGGGTAGGTGAATTAGTATATCATATATCTTATAAATCTTTTACTTAATCAAATTCCACTTAACTATTCATTCAAGATATACAATAAAATTGAAAACAATATGCACACCACGAGAGAGAGAGAGAGATAAAGAGAGAGAGAGAGAGAGAGAGAGAGAGACCAAATTTTTATGTGAAAACCCAAAATGGAAAAAACCACAGAGAATAATCTCAACTATATGAAAGAGTACCAACTTAAATTATAAAGTTCACAAACACCAACTTGCAGGAGCACCAACCCCTTTTTTGAGCACCAACACAATAATTATTTATGAGCACTAACCCATAGGAGCACCCACCCCTTGAAAATATTTGTGAGAACCAACCCATAGGAGCACCAACCCCTCTTGTGTATAAAACACAACTATCTCTCAATGTTACTTACTCAACAAATGATATAACTCTATGATATCTCTTTCTATTCTCTCATCTTTTCTTATATAAAATAAATACAAACCATGAAATCTATTGAATATTTCAAATGGCTTCTCAAGATTTTATTTATATCTTTCCAAATGACATTTGGCATTAACCCCTTGTGACCCTTCATTCCTCATGAAAAATGGCACCAAACTTGCATGACCCTTCAAATCCTTGCATTTGAAAAGTCACATGGTGACCCTTCATAAACAAAAGCATCCTTTCCTTTTTTGTCTTTATCTTGGTGACCTTTCAAAATTTTTAAGGTTACTCTTCATGGAAAAATGTGCCATACCCTCTTTTGTCTTCACTTGGTGACTCTTGGAATTCCTCAAGATGACTCTTCATGGGAAAAGGCATCCCATTCCTCTTTTGTCTTTACCCCATGACTCTTTGAATTTTTCATGGGTCCTCTTTTGACTTTTATGCAACCAAAAATATATTCATTAATATTAAATAAATATCAACACATTATCCAAAATATGAACATTAAAAACACCTTTAGACAATAAATGCTATGGGGCCTTTATCACCAATGTTAGACCTTTGACATCAATGACAATATGTCTAATAGTTTCATGTCACTTTTCATAGGTTTCATGACTTGTATGGACACTTGGACTTCCTGACATTGCATGGTTCATTTCACACTTCTTTTTTTTGCATATGTAACCTCTTTTTTCAGCTTGACAAGTGTCCAAGTGACCTTTGGACTTCCTTTATCTCGCCCCTCTTCTAAATGTTATAAATAGTAACCTTTTTGGCTCTTTTGAGCAGCCTCCATTGGTTAATGGTGAAACCCTAGCCAATTTTGTTTTTAATGACTTTTTAATCAATAAACAAGTGAATTTTCCTACTTACATGTTTTGCAATTAACTTTTGTTGTAATCTTGTTGGTCTTGTCTAATAGAAGATGATATTTTCTAGCATGTTGTCCTTAATTGTTCACCAAGTTTGCAAAATAGCAATTGTTAAAAGTCTTTTTGAGTGTTATATTTTAGTGTATAAGTGTTTTATAAGTTTCCTATGATTTTATTCTCATAAGGATCATTCATCATCCCTCCTAAACATCAAGATACCTCTTGAACCTAGCATATGAAATATTGATGTAACAATCTGCCTTGTGTTGTGAGTTTTGTGTGAAAGAAGCTTTGATTTGATCTAAGTGGTATAATTTCAATCAATAGGAGGAAATTAAATATTGGTGCATCAAATTTTATCTTTTTAAGTTTGTCTTATTAACCCTTTTTAAGCAATGTTGATAAGTGAAGGAGTGTTTCAAAGAGTGCATCAAGGGAACTAGCCCTTCTAGAGATTCATCTCACCAAATTGATAACCCACAACAAGTGAGATGTTTTCATTATGCCACTTGGATGAGGAGAGCTGAGACATATCTTCAAGGGGTGAAAATCCAAGTGATAATAGTTTTTGGCATACCTAGTGGGACTCTAAGTCCTAGAAGATTATCCAAGCTTGGTGTTGGTCTTAGCATATTTATAGTCACAAGAACATCTACATTTAGTACTTGGTGAATCCAATAAGTTTTTAACTCTTTGGTTGTTGATTAGTCCTTAATTTCCATGCCAAATGTGACCACTAGCTCTACTATTAAAGGTATACCCTTTGAGTTTGTGCAATTGCCTTTGTATTTTGTCAAATATTCAAATTTGTGAATACTCATCCTTATTCAAGGGAGTTGGTGTTTAATAAGTCTAATTTTATACTTATTTTAACACCTAATACACATATTATACATTCCAATATGGTTAGAAATCAACCTTTTATAGCCTTCATCAGATCATCTCCTTTGAATCTTGCCTAATATGACCAAATTATTGGAAAAACCCTTAAGAGTATTTCATCTTTTAGTGGAGAAGGTCCTAATAATCCAATTAAACATATAAAAACATATAAAACTTCTAAAATATCCATAATATCACTCAAGAGAATGTATCCATTAGGTTATTGGCATTATATTTCAAATGGAAAGCTTTAGATTGGTATAGGACTCTCCCTTATAATTCTATTGCTTCATGGGATGAACTAGGAGATTTATTGTCTAAAAGGTTTGAAGAGAAGAGTGATTATCTATCACTAGCTAAGCAATTGACCATTATCAAGAGGGTTTCACAAGAGTTCATGCAATATTTTAACTCTAGATTTTAAAAAACATGGGATAAGATCCAAACCCTTGTGAGACCTACTGCAAATTATGCCTTCTTGTATTACCTAAAAGAATTGAATAGTGATATAGCCATGATGATCTAATCCATGGGTGGGAATAAATTACTTGGTGCTTATGAGATATATATCAATGCTAAGAATTGTCTTATTCAAGTAGGGAATATTTCTCCTAGACCACCAATGCCATTGTTCCCTAATTTGCAGCCTCCTAGTCAAGTTACATTACCTACCTTGGTTCCTTTGCCTAATAATCAAGAAAAGTCTTCCCTTTATCCTACCAATGAGATTCATGAATTCAATATTTTTATTCAAAGTTTTACTAATAAATTGGTTGCTCTAAAAGGTAACAATCTCAAAATTACAGGCCTTACCAATTCTACAATTAGTTTGGACAAGCAAGTACGCCTCCTTTTCAAGGTAATGCTCAAGGACAAGGTCAAATCACTCAATCTATACTTTACCAAAGTTAAAATCATAATTCCTCATCATCTTCTAAATCTCTTATTCCCATTCAAAACAATTTTTTTAAGAACAACCATGTTATCCTTCCTATGACCAAAATCAAGGCCAAGTTGCATATGCCAATGAAATGCCTAATCAAGCCATGACAATGTAAGGTAGTCAAGCACATCAAGTTTCAAGTTTTAAGGTACCAATTAAAAATGGAATGAAATATGGAAAAACAAAATCTAATTCAACTCTTATAAATCATTTGGAGGGACAATTTTGTGCCATCAATCAGTTGGTAAATTCAAGTAATATGAATGCTAGTGTGTCCTCTAACACGAGATCTAAGAAGAGGGTTGTTGAAGAGACACAAGGGAAAACTCAAGGACCTATTTTGACTCCTACATCACCTCAAATAGTAGGTGGGTATAACTCAGCTTCTAAGGTGTAGGATAATTATAAAGTTCAAAGTTCAAAACAAGCTCCTACACATCCATCTTCACATGCTACACCATAAGGTACTAGTGCTTCCAAAGAGCAATTCAAGATGAATAATCCTTATATCAATGTTGTGGATCAAATGAATAAGTTACACATGAATATTTAATTATGGGATTCATTGAAAATACCAGTATAAAATGATATGCTCTAAAATAATTATTTGGACTAGGCAAACTAGTTGGATTAGCTAGAACTGAAAAATGTTGTCTTGGTGAAAGGAACTCAGACCATTGATGGACAAGTGAAGAAAACTAATAAGAATATTTTTTATCTATCCTTGATCATTGGTGATTGCTTATTTCAAAATCACATCATAGATAGTAGGGCTAGTACTTCAGTTATGTCCAAGTCAATAGCGGATAAACTAGACCTCAAGTATGAACCAATGGCTAAAGGAGTTCTACAATTAGATGGATCACCAACAAAGACCTTGGGAGTATTCAAGGATTAGAATTTTATTTTACATGATTTTACTAATTTTTATATCTATCATGATGTGGTTATTGCATATTTACCTCTATACTTTTCCCTTTGTTTGTCAAGAGAGTTTATAGCTAAGATAGGTGGATACTTGGCAGCCAATTGGTCATATATGGTTTTTAGGAAAAAGTATGGCACCAAGGTGAAGATTGAATAAGATAATATTCATAAAACTCATTTAGATCCATACATGCTTAAAGTTGTAAATTTGAATTATGAAATACTTGATGAGGAAGAGATTCACATAGACCAATCTCCAACTTCTTCTCTTGAAGGAGTTTTTGATTTTTATCTAGATGAATGGGGAGTTGAGCACTATGAGAATGATCCTTAAAAATTAATAGAGGAGGCTAATTTTGGAGTGTATTTACTTCATGAGTAGGACTCTTTCATGCCAAATTTGATAAATCTAAATGAAAACATTGATGGTTTATGGTAGTTATTCTTTGATGGATCTAGAAGTAAGGTTGGATCAGGTAGTGAAGCAATGTTGGTTTCTCCATCCAAGGAAAGGTATTACTCCACTTTCATATTTCACTTCAATTGTACTTATAATGTGGTATAATATGAGGCCCTAATTCATAGCCTTGAGTGATCTAGAAATAGAGGTGTGAAAGAGTTACAAATTTATGGTGATAGTGAGTTGGTTGTGAATCAAGTAAGAGGCCAAAATATGACTAAGAATTCCTTGCTTAATTCCTATAAGCATAGAGTGTGGGATCTTGTGAAATATTTCCAAGATTTCAACATCCAATCTATCCCAAGAAAAGACAACAAATATGTTGATAGGTTGGCAACAATTGGAGCTCAGATTGATGTTCCAAAGGGGATAAGAGAGCATAAGAATAAGCCCCATATCAAAGTGATTGTAAGCCTCTCTATACCTGATAATGTCACTAATTGGAAAGTGTTTGATATTGACTAACAAATATATCTTTTTCTACAATATGAGGTCGAGTTTTCTTCATAGAATCAGTCTAAACTACAACAACAATATGGAGGATAGATTGTATAATTAAAGACAAACAAGCTCCCTAAGGGCTTAGTCACACTTGAGAGTATCTTCAATGATGATGATCAGTTGAAGAAGGAGAAGGTAAGCATGTATAATAAGCAATAAAACTATGAGAGATTAAAAGTCTTCAAAGATAAGGTGTTTGCTCTTGGGAAGGTATGTACTAGAGAAGAAAGATATACTTTCATTGAGTTATGCAAGGAGTTTTTTGATGTCTTTGCATGGGAATATAGTGATTTAAAAGGATTTAATCCAAACTTAGCTCAACATACCATAGATATAGATGATAATGCTAAGACTATCAAGAAAATAAAAAGACCAATTCATCCTAAGATTGAGCCTCTCATGAAAAAAGAGCTTACAAAGTTGATTGAGTTTAAGATCATTTTTCCTATTAAGCATTCATTTAGGTTGGCAAACTTAGTTCCATTAAGGAATAAGAATTGGGAAATCAAGTTATGTTATGTGTTGACCGTAGATATTTTAATAGAGTTTATTTGGAGTACCATTATCCTCTTCCTTCCATGGAGCATATTTTGCAAGTTGTGGTAGGTAGTGAAAGGTTCTCAATCCTTGATGGATACTCAAGGTATAATTAGATTTTGGTAAAGGAAAGTGATTAATATAAGACAGCCTTTACTACTAAATGGGGTACATATGCTTATATAAAAATAAATTTTGGTGTGTATAATGTTGGTGCAACATTTCATTGTACAATGGATATGGCTTTTTAAGGTCTAATAAATGATATAATGTTGGTGTATCTTGATGATATCATAGTTTTCTCTAAGGATGTGAAGGACCATTTGAATTACCTTAGGCAGATTTTTGAGAGATGTAGAGAGTTTGGAATATATATTAACCCAAATAATTATGTGTTTACTATCCATGTAGGCAAACTTTTAGGACACATTGTCTCAAAGAAAGACCTATCCAAGATCCTGAAATAGTGAGTGCAATCTTGGAATTGACTTTGCCCAAACATAAGAAAGGTTTGTAAAGTTTATTTGGAAAAATCAATTTCATAAGGAGGTTTATTCCTAATTTTTTAAATTTATTCAAGCCTCTAACCTCCATGCTAAGGAAAGATGAAGTGTTTACCTAGACAAGGAGAAGGAAGGAGTGTTTTGAAGAGATCAAGCAAGCTATTGCTCAAGCCCCAAATCTTATAAGTCCTAATTTCTCAAATGATTTCAAATTGTATACCTTTATAATTAAAGAAGTAATACTTTCCATGCTCACTCAATCAAATGAACAAAATTTGGAGCAGCCTATTGCCTTCTTTAGTCAAGGATTGGAAGGTTATGAGGTAAGGTACACTTATGTAGAGAAGAAAGTACTTTCAGTTGTTATAAGTCTAAATAATTTAGGCACATGTTATATAAAAACAAGATTAATATATTGGTACCTCATCCTAGTGTCAAATATTTCTTTTTGAGTAGATATTTGAATGAAAAAAGGGTCAGTTGGATTACAAAAGTGATGGAGTATGATGTAGAAATCAAGATAACTAATCTAGTGAAAGGGAAAGGACTATGCGAACACCTTAATTTAGATTTGAAGGAACAAAAATAAGTTGTTTAAACCTTCATGATGATCCTATGATTTCTACATCTACATCAATGACAAGTTGGAAACAAGAAATGATCCATTTTCTTCAAACCGACGCGTGTCCACAAGACATAGATAGAGCCAAAAGAAGGTACTTCAGATTACAATCTATTCCTTATGTGATTGTTGATGGATTATTATTTAGGAAAGATTTTTTAGGTGTAATATTGAGATGTGTTTAATTTGATCAGGTTGAGAAGATATTGCTTGAGTTTCATGATGGACCAGTTGGTGGTCACTTTGCTCCAAGAACCACAGTTGCTAAGATTATGAGAGCTAGATATTTTTGGCCTAATTTGTTTAAAAACACCCAAGATTGGGTAAGAAAATCTCAAAAAATTTCTCTCTTTGATGGTAATAAAAATCTTTTAGCCTTTCCTCTTCATCCAATACAAGTATACCAACCTTTTATGCAATGGGGTCTAGATTTTATAGGCCTAATCAACCCACCTTCTAGTGCTAGACAAAAGTGGGTGTTGAATACTATAGATTAATTTAAAATATGGGTGGAGGATATAGCTCTCAAATAAGAAAATAAAGTTTATTTTTAGACTTCTATGAAGGCATAATGACAAGGTTTAGGTCTCCTTCAATAATAGTTTCAAACAATGCATTGGATTTCCTTGGAATGAAGACAAGTGAGTGGGATTTGAAACATGGTATTTATGTTAGTAATTCCTTAAAGTATTATCCAAAAGGGAATGGACTAGCTAATTCTACCAATAAATATCTAATCAAGATTATTAAGAGGACAATGGAGGAAAATCAAAGAACTTGGCATCCCAAGTTGAAGACAACTCTTTGGGTTGATAGAATCACCCCCAAGAGAGCCATTAGAAATTCACCATATACACTTGTTTATGAGAGAGAAGCTAGAATACCTATTTCACTTGAGTTACCAACCTTGGATATAACTTACCAGTTGGAGTTGATGGAAAATGAAAGCATGGAGGTCAGATTGTGTGAGTTAATAGAGCTTGAAGAATCAAGAGATCAAGCTATAAAAACTACGAGGGCTTATTAAGATCAAAAAAAGAGATAATTTGATAAAAAATACATGCCAATAAGATTATAAGAGAGGGAAATTATTTTAAATTGGGATTAAGATAGGGCTAAGCCTGGAAAACACACAAAGTTTGATACTTTATGGAGTGGCCCTTATGTCATCACTTAATGTAAGTAACACAAACATTTATAACAGATTTGGATGGAGAGGAGCTTCATATCCTAGTAAATGGGATATATCTCAAACATTAATACTAAGGTTCTCATCTCTCCTTGTACATAGCTGTGATTTTCTTGTTTTCCCTAAGTGCTTATACACATGTGTGAGTCTTGTTAGTGTCTTGCTTTGTTTTTTGTTTGCTTAGTGTGTTGTGGTTATTTTGTGTGTGTTTTAGGCAATTTATTTCTATTTTTCCTCAAGATTTCATTGACTCCCTAGCCCATGGATTGATAAGGCTACTAGTTTTTAGTATAGTAGGCATACTACCCTTATGAGTCACCATTTTGTTGACTAAATTTGACTTTTAGGTCAAATTTAGACCCCTATAGATAAAAAACTTGATTTTTTAGATATTTAGAGGTTAAATAATTTATAATAGGATATATTGTAGTTTATTTTATGTTATCTAATGTTTTTTTAGCCTTAGTCAAGGTTTAACAAGTTAATTTGTCATTTTGGGTCATTTAATGGGCTTTTTAAGGTCATAAATGCAAGTGGCACAGTTCTCAAGGTATCCAAGTGTCTTATTTTCCTTTAAAATGTATATTATGTCATATTACATATTAGGAATGTCAGTTTCATCAAAATATTTTAGGTTATCTAGCTGAAATTCAAGAAACCAACTAAAAAAGGGAGCATTTAGCACTTGTACTATCCATAGGGGAAGGTAACACATGGGAGAGGATAATGTAAGGCATATTAATATTCTTAAAGTTAATTTAAATGCTTTACATTCTCTAAAATTTCCATTTTTAAGATAAAATAATTCTATTCATTCTTTGTCTTTCTAGACACATAGAAGTGACCAATAAGTTCATGCTTAGTACAACCAGTAGAAAGAGTTCCAAATCAAATTATTTTTAGAGGTGTTAGTACAATCAAATATATAAATTTAAATAATAATATTTCTAATTTTTTTTAAACATTCTTTATGAACCATCCTTTACAAGCTAATTATGTTTTTTTACTCACTATTTCCTACACCATATAGATTTTTTTCCATATTGAAAATTTTTGTACAAACCAATTGGTGGTGTTCGATTAAAATGATGTTGGATATCTTATAAAATTTTCTCCATTCTTAGTTTGATGTTTTATGGGCAGGTTATCTCATGCTACAGGAAGGTGTCACCATTGTAAAGTTTCAGTCAATTCTTCCTTGTTCTAGAATATTGATATTCTATAGAGGTTTCATGTGAATGGAATATGGTGTTCCATAGGTCTTAGGTCCATATGATCATCTCTTCCCATGTTTGGTTTCATCATATCATGCTTTGAGCAAATTTCAATCTTGCCATTCTTCTCAGTCAACTCTTTGTTCAATTTCATGTTGAAGCATACATGTATAGAGCTTGTTTAGCTTGTTCATAGAGTTGTACTTAGAGTATATTAGTTTTTTAAATCAATAAAGAGCTGAGTATAATTATTGTGTATATTTGAGAAAGTGTAAGACTAGTTACAAGCTCTTTCACCATACCAACCAGTCACTAGTTATACCTGCCTGCTCTGTTCCATATGTTTGCAAGTGGTTTTCACATTGAAAAGGATGTTTTGAAACTGGTCTTAAGATTTAATTAATGTAAATCATGTAATTTAGGTATATATAATTATTTTGAGTTATCGATGAGGCCTTTCATATATAATTTTGCTTCATTTCATACTCACTACCTACATACAGTGAATACACACCTATAAGAGCCTTTTGTTAATGTCATGTTGAAGGTGAAGAGTTGGGAGATGTGTCAATATTTAAAGATTGATAAGGTGTATTTTAATACTCTATGATGTTATATAAGGTGTTCATAAAGATAAATACCTTGTATATTGTTTAGTCTACTTTACTACCTATGTGTGAGAATGCCCATCCATAGGTGTATCACAAAACTTTAAGAATTCTTATATGGGGATTTGAAACATGAAAAGAACATTATTTTGGATTATAGCATGTGAATTGATAATTTAAAACCTGATATAAGGTGTCAAAGGACAAAATAAAGTATAAATCAGGTTGAAAGGAACAAAGACTGAGTTCAAGGAAGGCTTCCCAAAAAATGTAAAAACAAAGGTCCAAGGGGTTTTGTGGATATATTATAGCATGGTTTCAATGAATTTTGAAGAACCTAAATTGGTAAACCTTGTATATTTTATAATGTAGAAGAGACATGCAAATATGGATGTTATAAAGTGAGTATAAGATAGAAGTTTGGAGCCTCAAAGTTGCCTACAAAAGCACTAAAACCCTACATTAATTTCTATAGGTTTTGAGTTTTGGATGACAATTGACATCTTAAAAAAAAAATACATTATCATGTTGGCATGGTTACACTTATCAAATGGTGTATAAATTATCATTAATTTAATTATTATGATGTTAATGCATACTTTTTCAAGCTCATGGATACCTACAAGTGTCCCTCCTCAAGGAAAATATGCACCTATAGTTGGGCTAGTAGGTGGTGTTTAAGTGGTGTTTTAGGACTTTCAAGGTGAATTCAGGTATGAAAAAGTAATAGGTGACTATAAATATTCAAGGAGGTTCTCCATACATCAAGACCAAGGTTCGAATAGATAAATGTACACCTACAAGAATAAAAAAATGCAGGGTTCACAATCATGATAGAGGAAACTTAGTTTGTGAACTCAAGGTTCTTGTAAAGAGTATAGGAGGGGTTATAATGGTGAAAAAATAATATTAAAACCTAAATTAATATCATTATGAACTTCATAATCTCTATAAAATGTAAACAAGCCTATACAAACCTCTTAAAACCCTATACACATCTACAACTGAGTGTGCAATCTTGGTGAAGGTAAGAAATGAGTATGCTTAGGAGGTGGAAGAGGGTTTGATATTTTCTTAAAAATATTTAATGATAGTTTATTATATTGTTTCAACAATATCTATAACCCCCTTCAATATGACCACCCACTCTTCTTCCTAGCCAAAGGTAACAGTTTGTATAGTTGCTCTAGGAAACCTACGTTGCTCAATGGGTAAGAATGAAGAATCTAGGGGAGAGGAGTGTTTTTGGGTGAATAAAAAGACTATTTAGAATGAATTTTATATGGTTAAAATTTTTAATAAACCTAATCATCTTGGAGTTTGTGTTGAGAGGTCATTCTTAGGTGGAAGTGAAAAATGCAAGAAAATAGTCCTTTTTTAGGCCTTTTTTGGACAAATTAAGTTGGTTAGGTGCCTAATTGGATGAATATATATGAAAAAAATTTGGTAAAAGTTTAATTAATAAATAATAAAACCTATAAAATCTTGATATTTCCTTGGGGAAGAGGGATATACCTCATTTTTTTGTCTCAGAGGTCAGTCAGTCAAGAAAAATCATGGTTTGGCAAAACAAGCAAATGAAGCCAAGGAGGGTGAGAAACTTGATGGAAAGCTTGGGGAAACTCAAGAAACATATATTTAGGTTTATTAATGGTAAATAGGTGATATGAAGCACTAATTCAGGCTCATACCTCTCAAATTGATCAAAACATTCTTGCACACAATCCAACTAGACAAGCTTCAATTAGGCTTAGTTGGTGAATGAAAGGAGTGCTTGGGAAGTTATGTGATGAATTTATGATATTTAATGAGGTGTGAATAATCATGAGACACCATACCAACCATGAGATATCAGTCCAAATAGAAAAAACTAATAGGGTGCATGCTAAGCCCATTAGGCCTTGAAGAGACCTAGAGCCAATTAGGGGTCTAACCTCATTTCTAGCTTTTGGTGAGATATATATCTGATTGGAAAATGTTTATGATATGTATTTAGATAGTTTTTAGCTTGTTTTATATAGATAAACCTATATGATATCTAATTTTATCTCATAAATAGTCTAAGCATGTAGGAATTATGAAGACAACTTGATAGGCTAGCTTCAAATGCTCATATATTTCTTAACGATTTGCATGGAGGAAAAAGGAGTTTTTGGAGTTTATAAAGGGTATTGAAGATAATTTTTGTGTAATTTTTGGCAGTTCCAATGTTATGAATTTATGAATAAAGCTTAAGAGTGAAAATTGCCTAAAACCCTTGCAAACCCTCACTCAAGACCCAATGAAGGAAATGAAGTTGGATAGCTCATATAATAACATATTTTGAAAATTAAAGTTATTTTAACTTGTAAATGACTCTCTAAGGCTCCTCTCCACCCTTTTTAGTTGTACGCAATTATATATATAGGGTACTTTTAATTATTTTGTGTGTTGTGCAGGTTACGAGAGGTTTCAAGAGATGAAATCAAGTTTGGGGGGAAGATTATAAATTTTAATAATTAAATATGTCCATATAGTTATTTTAAAATACTTATAAGTTTTCAAATAATATCTCTCATCTTATCCAATCAAAACTGGCATAGTGAACACAATGGTGATAAGGGTGAAAACTTCAAGTGTGAGCCTTTTTAAGTTGTACTTGAGAAGTATAAGTCCATGGAGATTATTGAAAAGTTTCATCCACTCCATCCCATGTATTTTTATGGAAAAATAAAGCCAATTTATAAGCCAAGTGTGAGGGGTGATTGAAAGATGAGTTTTTTAGACTATAGGCAGTGATGGCTTACATTCAGGAGATTCTAGATGAGTAGGATTGCAACCAATGCATGGAGAGTCATTTTTGAAAACCTTATCTATAATTCCAATCATCATACCTATCCATAGTCGATTTTGGGATATTCAAACAAGTCCAAATCATAAAGGTAATTTTCTAAGCCAAGACAAGGAGTTTCATGCCACTTTTCATAAATTTCATGACTTGTATGAACACTTGGACTTCCTAAAATTGCATGTTTCATTTAAAAAAAAAATTATAATGCATATGTAACCTCTTTTCTCAGCTTGAAAAGTGTTCAAGTGACCTTTGGACTTCCCTTGTCTCACCCCTCTTCTAAATGTCATAAATAGTGACCTTTTTGGCTCTTTTGAGCAGCCTTGGCTGGTTAATGGTGAAACCCTAGCCAATTTTATATTTGAATGACTCTTGAATCAATAAAAAATTAAATTTTCCTACTTACATTATGTGCAATTGAGTTTTGTTGTAATCTTATTGGTCTTTTCTAGTGGAAGATGATCTTTTCTAGCATGTTATCCTTGATTATTCACCAAGTGTGTAGAAGAGCAATTATTACAAGTCTTTGTTAGTGTTCTCTTTTAGTGTATAAGTGTTTTAGAAGTTGTCTATGATTTCATTCTCTAAATGATCATTCATCATCCCTCATAAACATCAATATACCTCTTGAACCTAACATATGAAACATTGATGTAATAATATACCTTGTGTTGTGAGTTTTGTGTGAAAGAAGCTTTGATTTGATATAAGCGTTATAAGTTTAATTAATAAGAGGGAATTAAATATTGGTGCATCACATTTTAGACTTATAAGTTTGTCTTCTTAACCCTTTCCATGCAAAGTTGATAAGTGAAAGATTGTTTCAATGAGTGCATCAAGTGAACTAGCCCTTCTAGAGATTCATCTCACCAAATTGATCACCCATAGCAAGTGAGATGTTTCCATTGTGCCACTTAGATGAGGAGGTCTGAGACATATCCTCAAGGAGTACAAATCCAAGTGACAACAATAACCTAATGACTAGATCTTGAGCATCAACCTACTTATTTTCACCTTTGCATAACTCATATCTACCTACACATATACAAATAAGCTAAGTATTATCCCTTCTTTGTGTTTCAATTATCAAAATATAAATTAGCATTGTAATTTATATATTTAGTATATTTGTGATATATAAATAAGTTTCATTAACCTATTCTAAAATAGTTTTATTCATCCATTTGGTTAGGATATTATACCCTTTAACCCTAGAACTCAAATCTTAAAAAGGGATAAACATTTGGTGAACTTGAACTTTGAGTTTTCTCATGAAAATCCTTGTTTGCTCTAAGATTTCCAGTCTCCTAAGGTTTCTACTTATTTTACTTATTCACATTTGTTCTATCAGTTTTACACAACCTAGGCATAGTCCCAGATTAGTTGGTGTTCCTATTGAATATCTTGAGCTACCCCTTGAGCAACCTAAAATGTCTCAACCTAATACCATGTCAAATTTTACTAATAATGAGAGTGCCAATAATGATAATGAGTAAAACAATGATAAAATTATTATATAAGATGAATATGATCATGTAGATAATTAAACACATGAAAACATCAATCATGAACAAATAGATCAAGAATAAGTTAAATCTATTGCATTATTTTGAGAGTGCATTCATGAAAATCTTGAAGATATCCACAATATCATCAATACCATATTAGAAAATCAAAAAGTAAAATTTGTTAGTGAACAACCATTTCTCTCTATTAATAAAAATAATAGGGTTATTGGATATGACTATAACACATATCTTCCAATATCCCTCCCATCAAACATAACATTGCCTACTACATCCAGTGGGGCAGGAGATATGTTTTCAAACCATTGTTCCTCAAAAATCAAACAAATCTTGCTAAACCCTCCATGAGAACAATTAATACTTCTTCTCAAACCAATTTTAATGCCTACATCAACAAAAGTGGTGTTTTTATTCCCTTTGGTGGCTTTTCAAATCTCAAATATAAATTCTAATGGGTCTAGTATGTAAACTCTTCTCCAAGCTATTAATTTTTTTAGAGGCTAAAGCTACCAACATTGAACAAAATTCATTGAAATCAACTCATGTTATTGATTCAAAATATGTATTACATAATCCTCTTGCACCTAAGATATATTTTCACCCTTTTTCAACTAGTTTTTTTGCACCAAATTCACATTTTATGATGGAAAGGGTGATCCTAAAAAACATTTCCAATATTTAAATGTGGCATGCCTTGATTATGCTTCAAATGACAAACTTTTGACCAAATTATTCCCAAGGAGCCTATAAGACTATGCTTTAATATGATTCTCTGACTTACCAATCCAATCATTGAAAGCATTCAAACCTATAGCGGATCACTTTCTATCACATTTCTCTATAAATATCATTAAAAATATGTCATTTGCACAAACTGATAAGATCAAACAAGGAACCAATGAACCTATTAATGAATATGTTTTGAGGTACAAAATAATGTTGGCCAAAATGACAAATCTAATGGCAAATAAATAGCTTCAAAACATATTTAATCAATGTTTTCTTGCACCATTACATGAGTCCATTATCTTCATAAAGTTTAAATCCTTTGATGAATTATGACATATTGTCTAAGATCATGAAATGAAACTTATTTCATTGAACAAGATTAAGTATATATAAAATACACCGAATAAACATACTACCAATTTTTATATCAAACCAAGATGCAAGGTAAAACCAATAAAACCTAAAAAAGAAACAATCAAAATGGTTAATACAGTATCACAATAGCCTAATTAACTCATCTTATTCAATTCACCTAAGATAAAATTTACATGATTACCTGAGTCTCCATCTTTGTTACTTAGAAATCTTATGGAGTGTCACTCATAACTCTCCCTTCTCTTACAGAGGTTGATATGAGTCAACCTCTACTAAAAAGATATGATGTTAATTCATATTATGATTATAACCATGGCACATGACACTATACAAACATATGTTATACCTTCAAACATAATATATAAGACCTTATTGATTATAAGACCTTATTTATACTCAATAGATTAGCTTTGATTATCTGCAAAAGGATTCGTGATCACAACTTGGTGAGCATCAAAACCAAAATATATTTAACAATCCATTACAAGATCATTCTAAGAAAGAAAAAGATTTGTAAATAGAATATAATGCACACCTTCATCTAACACATTATGGGAAACCATTATATGGGATTATTGGCATATTTACATGTATTATACATTCTATGGTTCATATACCTTGTATTACATTCAATGAGAGTGAAATAATGGATGATGACTTAGATATTCACTTATTATTTATTAGAGCATACCTTGATCATAAACATATACATAATGGTATGATTGATAATGATGCAAGTTATAACATATGTACCATGATGTCACTCACACATTTGGGATATACACATGATGATTTATACCCTTCAACCAAAATGGTCAGATCATTCAATGGGACATCACAATAGGTTATTTGCAAGATTGATTTACCGTTATAAGTTGGTCTATCAATGTGATCACTACTTTTTTTATTATATAATACATAGGATTATTTCATATGTTATTGGGATGACCTTGGATATATAAGCTTCATGTAGTACCTTACACACTAAATGAGTGTATTAAATACATTATTTCCAATAGGGTTATTATAGTTCATGAAATACCATGTGACCATCCATTATAACAAGAGAATTTTATTCCAAGACAACTAATTACAAAACCTATTAAGGTTAATCATGTGTGAAAGGGTAATATAAAGGCAATCCCATTTCTTAGATGAATGATACTTGAGAGACTATTTCACTATAGATACAAAGTGGACTCCACATATTCTTCATTTACATATACACAGTCCACCCAGTTGCTAGAAGCAAATAAACATGTTTCAATTACATTTGTAATGAAGAAACCACATAGTAATAAATAATGGGTTCCAATAACCACTATTTCTTCTATTACCTCTTTAAGGCCACATATTCTTATGATACATACACAGAGTACCAAAACTTATATAATTCATATACATGCCCCTTGGACATTTCACAATTTTTATGTACCATATTATGAGTTTGGAGCTTCCTATGAACATCCCTTATATGGAATCATAGGTTAGACCTTTTCCTTTCCAAAAAATTTAAAAAAAAAATCAAATATTCCAAAAGAAATACAAAAACATTCAAATCAATCAAAAATATAAAAAATTATTCAACATACACATGTTTACTATCTCTTTGGCATCTATGTAATTTTACTTTATGTTATTAAATGGCGTATCATTTCATTTATATACACAAATATGTTTCAAACACACTTGAGTGTGATACATGCGTACACCAAACCCATGTACTTACACATACAGATGTTGGACCTTTCCTCTTCCCACTTGATATACTACACTAGGGGCATCTACTTCTTTGATCATGATCAACGTAGGTTATATTATTTTTTATCAATTTTACATTATCATATTCAACTTATATATTAACACTTACACATGCCTATATTCATGTTTATATTTTACACCATGTACTCGATATGCTATATTACATAAAATTTTCATAACACATACATGTAGGGACTAGTATGATATGATTATGCAGGTTGCTCATACTTTATCTATTCATATTATCACTATCTTGAGTGTACTTGTTGATTGATATCATATTTATTGTGGAACATTTAAATATGTTCCTTTATTTTAGGCCCCTATGCCACTGATTGTTATTTATAAATGTATGGACATTTGAATATGTCCTTTATTTGAGTGTACGACATTTGAACATACCCCTTTTTGTTTGACATTAAATTTTATTATGTGTGTGCTTGATTATCTATTGATATTATATTATTAATTTCTAAACATTTAAATTATCTATTCCATGCATCTTAGAGCTTGTTGTTATCACATACTATGAGCTTCATTGATATATCTACATAAACATGACACTCCTATATGCTACATGATTCATACATAGATAATATAGTTATTGTATCCTTTTAAGGTAAGGTGACTACCATATTACATTACCCTCACCTCAAAATTTTGAGGGTATATTATTGGGGTCATGTCATAGATACATGACTCCACACGTACACAACTAACATGATTAAGATATACACTTGGTTCAGAATCATATACAATTAGCAATGGTTTTATATATTTGGGACATATTGTTTCATATTTGTAATAGTTATTATACATAGTTATAGATCAGAGGTTACATGTTGATATATAATTTATCTTGAGATAAACTATAGGTGCATATCCCATGCAAGTGCACCAAAATTTATTAATACATATTCAAAACATTCTATCAAGAAGCACTATTTTACCAAGAAACATTGTTTTGAGCCTTTTCTGTCTACATTATTTAGCTCTTTTGAGTATTTTGGTTGAAATTATATGACCTCAATAGCCTTATCGCTATCCCTTTTGTATGTTGAGTTGGTTATACCACTTAATTTGGATTTATTGTACTTTCACTTGAGTTATGTGATTGACATTTGATTACCTCAATGGTTGTGTCATAACTCACCATTGCACTAGATTGGGGGCATAATTACCCTCTAAAATTTACTCTAAAAATATATAATGTTCATATATGAATCTCTTTCATATCTAATGCTTCATAAAGAATCATATTTACCAAAGTAAAGTACTAAGGGTCAACATGGTTGCATTGAAACACATGTACTCATTCCTTGCTCTCTTTACTTTTTAATCATTTAAATTATTTAATTTTATATTAAATGCAAGGATTTATACTATAACATTATATTTTTTATAGTTCATACACTAGCAATAAATTTCACCAGGGCTCAAGTAAAGGCAAGGTGTGTTGTACACACCCAAGTGCGTATTTCTTTCATTTAACCTATTAATTTCATCCTTATGCATTCCTATATTAACTGGGTGGAAATGTAGATACTAAAATTTTACTATATATATCATCTTAGTCTTATACACTATAAAAATACCAATCAAGCCTATACCCTTCATTCCAAAACCTTTCAACTACTGAAAGGCTTGCATTCACCATCTCACTATGCCTAATTACTTATCTTATAGTCTGAGCTTATCATTATGATGACCTAGATCACTTGTAAACTAATAAAAAATTTAAAATTATTTATATCCTTCACTATTATTTACATACCTTCAATATTTTTCTATAATGTCAGACACTTGTATTTTCATAGGGACACTAGCATCAAGACTAGTGCCTAGTTTCCTTATCAAGTGTCCATACCTCAAAAGTCATCCAAATTGTAAATATTTTAAAATTTATGGGTCAGCATATTTGTCTTATCTGACCCTTTTATGATATATTTTTAAAATATGTGGTATAAATCAAAAACAAATATGATTAATCATTATCAAGAAAACTTGTAACAAAGACCAAGAAAACACCTATTCAAGCTCATTCAATCAATTACAAAACTAATTTATACTTCCATATTATTCCCTATTTTTATATTAGTCATAAGAGAAATAATATTAAAAGTTTGAATCATTCAAATAATAGCCCATGAATGGTATTTATCAAGTTATAAGCTAGATCATTGCATGCCCTTTCATATAGCATATTGCACCCTTGTGAATAAACATAAGCCCACATTTAAGGGAGAAATATATGTGTTTGAGGCCCTCCTTGGAGTATTAGATATGTAGGCAACACTCATTGACAAAGGGTTCCTTAAGGTCAGTTCAACTTCATGAACCTACGAACCCATTTTTGGCAGTGTGACCAACCTAAGGTGAAGAACTAGGATTTGGAATATACACAATCATATAGAGCATATATGTGTGATCCAAACATATAAAGAGAAAGGTGATAAAAAAACCTAATAGTCATGGGTGGTCACTCTATAATATAATGAATATTTTTTATATGATAGTTACATCAAAATTTTGACATAAGCATTGATGCAAGTGTCTACAAGTTGATGCAAATGTTCAAGCCTCTATGAATAATATTATAAAACCTGATGACTAGAGTCTAAGAATCAAACTACCTACTTTTAACTCTGAACAAATCAAATCTACCTACACATCTAAAAATAAGCTAAGTATTATCCCTTTCTCATGTTGTAATTATCAAAATATCAATTGGCATTGTACTTCCATATTTAGTAATTTTCCAGGTTTAGTATATTTATGATATCTAAATAAGGTTAATTGGCATGCTCTAGAGTAGTTTTGTTCATCCAATTGGTTAATATATTCTACCCTTTAACCTTAATACTTTAGTATTAAAATGGGTTAAACATATAACTTCAAGTGTTATGGTGGTCTTATATATCTCAAATTAGGCACCACCCTAGTTGTTATAGATTTAATTTTGGAGGTTATAACTGCCATGGTGAAGAGTTTAAGTCAGACTATTTGTAAATAAAATTTAAAATACTGGCATTTTTTATACTTGAGTCAAGTCATGGGATTACAATTCTTGCATATACCACCTCTACCTCTATGCCTCGAGGTTACTCCACCTTGATTAGATCCTATAGCTTGATTGAATCCATTACCTTGATTATAATTACCCTCTTGGTGATGGTAATTCCCTCCATCTTAAATTTGGTAAAAACCCACCTCAATTTTGGTTAAACATGCCACCTCAAGATTAATTATACCTCCCTGACTCTGATAACCACCTTGATGTCCAACTCTATCAAACCCTAACACAATGCTTCTTCACAATAAATTCTAAATTTGTAACCCAAATATTCCAATGTGAAACATGTCAAGGAAAAATAATATATATACACACACATATATAATTAGAAAAATAAATAAAGAAAATCCAATAACAATATATGTATGTATGTATGTATGTATGTATGTATGTATGTATGTATATGTATGTACACACACACACACACACACACACACACACACACACACACACATATAGATATTGATATTGTTGATTTATTTTTTTGAACTATCAAGAATATATATTTACCCAAATATTCCAATGTGAAACATGTCAAGGGAAAATAACACACGCACACGGACACACACAAACACACAGATATATATATATATATATATATATATATATATATATATATATATATATATATATATATACACACACACACACACACACACACACACACACACACACACACACACACACACACACACACACACACACACACACACACACACACATATTGATATTGTTGATTTATTTTTTTGAACTATCAAGAATAGATATTTGAATTTATCTTGTTTTCAATTTTTTTGTTGATTTATTTTTCTAAACTATCAATTCAATTTAACATTATAAATCTTACCACAAGATGCTAAAATAAATTAGAGATCGATGAAGATTAAAAGTTGTGAGTTACGCTCTTTACCATTTTTCTTTTCTTTCATTTTTTTATTTTATTTTTCAACCTCAATTAAAAAATGGATATGTTAGGCATTATTAGGGTTTAAATCAAAATGCATTAAAATCAAAGGGTTTTAGTGATATGGGTTTGTGTAAATGTTGCATCATACTTAATACTTCTATTCTATATATAATGTTGATTTAGTAAGCCATGTTTTGTGTTAAGAAAATAATAAAGTTATCTTAACTTATGGGGTTGATTCCCATGCCCAATAATAGGTTATAAATGGAGGGTAGTGGTTTGATAAACACCAAGAAGCATTATTGTTTAATGGGAAAAACATTGAAAAGAATTATTAGTCTAAGAAATGTGGATGGGTATTTTTAACCATAAAACACAAATTTGTAATTAAAGGACAATTATTTTAAAGAGAAATGTTGTCTTTCATTTTTTCTTATTAAATTTTACTGATGTGAGTTTGAAATCAGTAGTATAATTTGTGATTTGATCTAAAGGGGTGTATATTTGAAATAGAGATGTTAACCTATGATGTATTTTACTTTTTTTTCTTATGGTTTATGACTAAGAATGTTGTTTTCCTTATTACTATGTGTTAGTAATCCCATTTTAAATATTCTAAAACCTTAGTGACACATCAACTAGATATTATGGCATCTTAGTAACACATAATTTTTATTATGGTTAAGTTACTATGGTTTGGGTATTTAAACCTCCACAATTTTCACATAACGCATCCCTTTATTATTACTCCACAACCTTGTTGCAAGAAATGAAATATCAAGAAGCCATTATGCATTAAAATAAAAAAAAATGGCAGTGTAAAGTCCAAAAATATCAATTGTGGCATGGTCTTCTTTGAAGTTAGGTGATTTAATACAACCTTCCTTATTTATCTTATCATGCATCAATAGAGACCTTTCTCTACTGGCTATTTATAATGGTGTATGTTAAGTGTAACATAAATCACATCATTTCCATTCGTTTGTATTGTGTGATATGATTTTTTTTATTGATGAAACACTATTATGATGTAATCATGCTTAATAATTAATATAACAGTATTATATGAAAAACTTCCACTCTACGTAACCTATTTTCTACAATAAAAAATAAACATTACATGTAATTTATCTATGTGCTATAATGACATTTGACTCTTAGTATGGCGAAATATCACCTTTGAAATTTTAATATAAAATTTATTTAAAATATTAAGCTAAAATCATTATAAATAAATTATTAATAATAAAAAATCATGAATTAAAATTTAAATTAAAAAAAATTAAATGTATTTAAATTAATGATTGTTTAAAACATAAAAAATAATATGTATATATAGAAATCTAGTTTATTATGTGTACTCTCTACTAATCCTATTTCCCATTACATGTATGTTGTTTTCACATTTATTCATTTAACGTTTATTGAAACCTCATAATAATATTCAATACTTTTCTTATTTCAAATGTTTTAAATATGAAGTCACATGTCATAGTCACATTCACATTCATATCGTTATGGAGTCCCACTTTCAAAATAAATGCCTCGAGTGAAATAGGGTTTATAGAAGATCGAGGGATATATGGGCATGCTTTACCTGGGATATGATGAAAAAATGTCATATTGGAAAAATAGTTATTTAAAGATTAAAACATTATTTTGAAATAAGAAGTTTTATAATTTATTTTGGTCTAAGATTGGTAAATTGTTTGAAACTTTAAAATTGAATAATGTTTTTGATCATTATTTGTTGATGTAAAAATTACAACTGTACAAACCACTATGCTTGGTGGATTATAGAGTAGACAATATAAAATATTTTCTAGGTTGAGTTTTTAACAGTGGTAGATTCCAACTTTTCACTTTTATAGAAGTGAAATTATGAACAATATTATTATGGATTTTATGAAATTGTTTAACCCTTGTATTAAAATTCCAAGGGTACATTTATGATATATATTTATATGTGATTAAAGTGATATATTGTAGTATATATAATGATACATTTATGTCTATATATATTTATGTGCATTGATATAGAGTTTAGGTGTCTGTGTTTGTCTATATATATATATATATATATATATATATATATATGCATAGCTTACATGATAAGTAGGTAAGGATGAGCTTTACTGAATCTTACAAAGTATTTTAGTACATCTTTAGTGTGTAGTAATATGTGCTAGATGTGTCCATAGTTTATATTATGTATGCATATTATATGTGTAGTGTGTGGTGGTGTGTGATATGCATGTATGTGTATAGTGTGTGGTATAGGTATATGCATGTAGTGTGCATGTAGATAGTATGCATATATATAGTATTTGTGTGTGTTTTTGTGTAGTTAATATGCTGCATTATAGTACATAGTATATATGTGCTAAAAAAATAGTATGTTGTGGATTGTTTGGTGTTAAAAAATGTCTTCAAGATTTGAAGTTAAGAATATGGGTACTAAAATTTAAGGGACTAGTCTTAGTATGTACACACATTGGGTCATGATCTTTATTTGGTTTTTGCCCAAGTTTGGTTTAGGTATGACCAGTTAGGCTTGGGTATACCTAGGCTGAACCCAAGCAAGTTGAGGTGTGAACCCAAGCAAGTTAAGGTGTGACTAGGGAATACACATGATTTTTGACTTTTTCCCCTTATTTGTGGATTATTTTTTTGTCATTAAATGTGAAAAAAACCTATAATGTGAAAATACCCTAAAACAAACCCTATTTTAGTTTATACCGAGTTTGCATGTACACTATGCACTTTTACCATTGATCATTAATCTATTTTTATTTTTCATGGAATTTTTCATTGACTTATAAATTATCTATTTTTGTGTGTGTTTTATGATTATTTTATTTATTCTTATGTGTATTATATGGTTAATTTATGTTTATTCGGTTAGATTTTTTATATTTTTAATGTTTTTGTATGGTTGTATTTATCTGTATTAAACCCAAGGCAAAAAAATTTCCATATTAGGGAATCGACAACTTAACTTTGAGGTTCATATTTATTCTTGGTAGAAAAGATGATCGTAAATTTATATGAATTCTATCAGACACTCTTTTTAAAAATCCTTCAAAAAATCTTGATTTAAATTGGAATTAGTTTGTACCATAAAAATATTTTCTTCTATCTATTTGACCCTTTTTAACTAAAATAGTTTTTGAGTGCTCACATTAAACTAAATTAGCTATTTGTTATTTTTATCATTGTTTATTCCCATTAGATTTGTTTAAATTATAATTAGGGAGTTAGTTGTGTGCACATAGGTTTAGTTCAGAATCTTGTTATTACTCTTAATTAGGTGCAACTCCATATGGGTTATAACATTTATCTATGAAATTGCAACCAACTATGAGTTGTCCAAGCCCATTCATTATCCTATATAATTGGCACTCCTATAGTGTATAATGAATAATGAAGATATAATTAAGGGGATTGTAATAAACTATTTTGAAGCAATAGTTTTTCCTTATAATTGAGTGTTTTATTTGGCATATAGCTTGATTATTTATGGTTTTGTCTATCGATATATCTCGAGGATCTCTATAGTCTCCTTTCTTATAACCACAATATGCTATGAGATATTAGAGATTTTATGGAAGCCATTACTTGTAGATTCTTGCTCACACTGTTGAAAATTCCATGATCTAGTTATATGGCTCTAGCAAATTTGAATTTTGTAAATTTTTATTTATCAAATCTTTTGGGGTTATACCATGTTGGAACTATGCATTTGAGAGTGTGTTACAACTTAGTTCATAGTTTTTTTTTTATCTAGTGTAGGTAGTACTACTGTATTAGAGGGTTTATACTATTCAGACATGCATTTGGTTTTCAACTTCATTTACATCAATTATGGAAGATAGTGCCTACATGTTGTCCTTATTACATCATCAATATTCCATCTACAATCTACTTTAGACCTGTATTTATTACATTTATGATTGCATGTGACTTGCATCACATCCAAAAACATATTCAATAGTTGTGGATTAGTTTTGGAATTTTTCAAAGTTTTATTTGTAGAATAAATAAAGTTTTTTGGAGAGGCCATATTCATGCCTGGAGCCATATAGATCTTGATTTTTGACCTTGGGTGTATCGATTCATATTGTTTTAGATAGTATATATATTGGTTTTCTTGGTTCTTGTTATCATGGCTACATCTCACCATTCTCCTTGGGAATTTAATGTTTCATGACACCATTCAAAACCCCCATCATTCTCCTTGGGAAGTGAAATTATGAAAAATATTATTTTGGATTTTATGAAACTATTTAACCCTCATATTAAGGTTCCAATTATACATTTATGATATATATTTATGTATGATTGCAATGATGTCTTGTAATGTGTGTGTATGCACGTGCATACATGTAAAATAATAAATTTATGTCTATATATATTCATGTGCATTGATGTGGAGTTTGGTTGTGTATATTCGTATGTGTCAATATGTATATAAATGCATAACTTAAATGAAAAGTAGGTAAGGATGAGCTTAAATGAATCTTATAAAGTATTTTGGTATGGGCTTAGTTTATATTAATATGTGTTAGTTCTATCCATAGTTTATAGTACGTAGCCATTTTATATGTGTAGTGTGTGGTGGTGTGTGATATGAGTGCATGTGTATAGTGTGTGGTATGAGTGTATGTGTGTAGTGTGTATGTAGTTAGTATGCATATACATAGTATAGGTATATGTCTCTATGTATTTAGTATGTCATAAGTTAGTACATAGTATATACATGTGTTAAAAATCAACATATTGCAGGTTATTTGGTACTAAAAATGACTACAAAATTTGAAGTTAAGAATACGGGTACTACAATTTTAGAGACCAATCCTAGTATGACACACATTGGGTCATATCTTTTATTTTATTTTTTCTAAAGTTCAGTTTAGGTATGAACAGTTAGACCTGGGTGTACATGGGTTGAACCTAGGCAAGTTGAGGTGTGACCAAGAAATAAACATATTTTTTTACTTTTTTCCATATTTTTGGCTAATTTTTCAATTATTGAATGCAAAAAAATATAATTTCAAAAAACCTAAAACAAACCCTATTCTATTTGTTAATAATATAGAACACAGAGCAATATTAATGAATTAAAAATGGAAATAAAATGTAGAAAACACAACACAATAGAGACAAATTTAATGTGGTTTACCCAATATGGGCTACATCCACACAAAAACAACCAATCCTTTCTTATTATTTAGTCCAATAAATGAAGGGAAAACCTACAATACAGCCACTACAATATCCTCTTTACTCACATACAGTGTGTTACCATCATTACAATGCCCTCATATCAAAAGAGGGATACATATTAGGGTAAAAATGCACAAACATAAATTCTATCATTAGATCTATAATCTAATAGTTAATGATCTAGATTTACTATGAAATTACAATATATTATAGTGTATTTTTAACTAAATTTTACTTCAGGGGCATTGCATGGTGACCCTAGTGGGGGGCATTGCCCCCTGTCCGCCCCCCCCCCCCCCCCCCCCCCCTATTGATAACTAGGCATTAAAATAAGATTAGGCTACACCATCTAACACTATTCTCTACTGAGTTTACATGTGCATTATGTACTTTTAGCATTGATCATTAATCTATTTTTATTTTTCATAACATTTTCCATTGACTTATAAATGATCTATTTTTATGTTTGTTTTATGATTATTTTATTTATTCTTATGTGTATTGTGTGGCTAATTTATGTTTATTTGATTAAACTTTTTATACTTTTTATGTTTATTTTATGGTCATATCCATTTGTATTGAACCCAAGACAACAAAAAAATTCATATTGAGGAACTACAACTTAACTTTGAGGTTCATATTTATTCTTGGAAAAAATGTGGTCATCAATCTATATGAATTTTGTTGGACCCTCTTTTAGAAAACCCTTCAAAAAATCTTGATCTAACTTGGAATCATTCTGTACCACTAAAATATTTTCTTCTATTTATCTAATCTTTTTTAGATAAAATAGTGTTTGAGTGTTCACACTAGATGAGGATATCTATTATCTAGTCTTATCATTTTTTGTGCCCATTAGATTTGTTTAAGCTCTAATTAGGGAGTTAGTTATGTGCACATAGGTTTAGTGTATAATCTTGTGAACATTTACCTATGAATTTGTTGTAACCAACTATGATTTATACAAACCCATTCACTCTCTAATATAATTGGAACTCCTATAGTGTATAATGAATGATTAAGAGATACTTAAGGGAAGTGTAATAAGTTTATTTGGAGCAATAGTTTTTCCTTAGAGTCCAGTGTTGTATTTGACATAAAGCTTGCTTATTTGTAGTTATGGTCTACCAAATAGATATTGAGGATCTTTGTAACCTCCTTGCTCATAACCATAATATGGTATGAGATATTTAGAAATTTTTTTGAAGCCATTACCTATATCTTCTTGCACACACTTTGTTGAAAGTTTTATGATATGGTCATATGGATTTAGTAAGTTTGTCTTTTGTAAAGTTTTGTTTATCAAATATTTTGGTGCCATACCATGTTGAAACTATGCATTTTAGAGTGTGGTACAACTCAGTTCATAGTTTTTAATGATCTGATAGAGGTAGTGTATGCATCTAAATTTTCTCATTTCATTTAATGTCACTAATACTATTATTAGTCGACACTAATTCTGCTAACTAATTTATCTCATCTAATCCCATCCTAAAATCACCCCTTTCTAATCATTTATCTATTATTCTCCATCCATATTTCTTCATTATACTACCTATAGTCTTATCCCATTCCTTCATTAATCTTCATAAATATTCATTATCCCATCTTAATCTATTTTATCTATTATTTAGGAATTTTAAATTCCCATGACCCACCTACCCACCTACTAAGCCTATTCCTAGGCTCTCTTCCACCCTTAGTCCCTAATCACTCACCTAATCACTATATAATCCCTTACCTAATCCTAATTAACCCTAAGAGGATTTTATAATCTTCCAATTCTAGAATCCTCTCTATTCTCACCCCTCCTCTCTAGAAGCCTCTAAATCTAGAGGCTTCCAGGGAATTTTAAATTCCTTTTAATTTTACACCATAGATATCCATAAGCCAAGTTTGAATTCTAGCCCTTGATTTCTCCCTCCTTCCTCTATTTAAATAACTCCACTCATCCATAGAATATCATCTAGCAAATCTATGCCCAACTATTGAATTATTAAATCCACAAGGTATTCATGTCAATCTAAATCTTTCAATAACAGCATTCATCAATATCCTTGATCAAGCAGTCATAATGTCAAAATTCTGAGTCTAAGGTAATCCTAACCTTAATATTCTTATCTTTTATTTAGTTTAATCATGGTTTGGAACATTTAGATTTAGGATTAGAGTGCTTGATTTGAATTGTGCATTCATCTAGTTGCATTAGATCTTAATGGCTCTAGATCTTACTCAAGTAGTTTGGTATTTTGAGTTTAAATTGAATGTTTATGTGGAGTTTAATCTAAATATATCAAATTCCTGCTACATTTTGGCAATCATGATGGGATGAGAATATCCTCTTGAAATTACATTCTCTAGTTTTAGTATGTTTACTTAATTTATAGGTCAGATCAAGGGAGAATTTATGGTTTCAAACTAAGGAAGTTATGACTATTTTGGGTGTTTTTTACATACATATCTATAAGTTTTATAAAAAATAAATTTACAATACAAGGTGTGTCAAGTCTATGGATTCATATGATTAATATGATTATTTGAGTTTGTTTTGTTAGTAATCTGGCATATTTGTTTTGGACTATGTAGTTGTTGATATTCTATTACTCTGCTTTGCTTTGTTACATCAGGGAAATATAAGCCTCAAAGTTCACTCTTTTTCATAATATATGCATAATTTTTATCAAAATATATCAATACATTATGTCTAATAGTCCACTTGTCTTGTAGGATACCACTCAAGTTAATACCCAGATGGTTCATTAAGTAAAACATTATCAAATCTAATAAGGGCACATGTATCTTTTGTAGGTAACAATATTAGTGATATAATCAAAGGTGTTTTGTTTAGTTATTCAGTTAAAACACTCTTCCCTATGTCATTATAGTCAATCATTAAATATTTGCACTTATATTCCCAACTCATTATTGATCTTACTCATACATAGTAGTATGTGCTTTTGAGACATTTCGCAAACAACCCATGTTTTTGATTGAAGTCATCATAGGCATAAGTCTAAAAATTTGGTATCTATGGGTATCATTACCCTCTTTTAAATCCTATATTTTTAGATCATACTAGAAGGGAATTGACAAAGACTATGACTTTAGATGTTGATTTGCAATTTTTAAAGCATTTTTCAACAAATCCATTCTATGCATATCCTATAATCATTGCAATTTTCAAAATCATATCACTTCGTGGGTTGCATCCCCTAAGTTTTTCTCCATTTTACACTAGTGTCTTTACTTATCCATCTAGTCATACACTATAACATGTCAATTTCCCCCTCTTAAAGTGATTATAATTATATGGAAGGGTGTAGAAGGGATATAGAAGGCATAAAAACTTTAAATATAAAATTATCCTTATAATGTTTTTGGGATTCAAACCTTAAACCTATTCTATACACATTTCTTGAACAAATATCAATAAAGATTTTGGCATCCTCTATGCACTGTAAAAATACCCTCAGTGGCATTCTTATTAGACCTATACATGTAGACTTCAGATGTGGTTAAAAATAATCATAACACTTTTAAACATTTTAATCACCCTATTTGGAGCATCTTGACCAAGTCTCATTTTAATGATTTGATCATATGGTTGTATAAGGTTTTCTTTGTATTTATGGTAAAATCATTTATTTGAAATTGTAAATTAAGTTGGCATATCATTAATTTTACATGCTGAATTATTACCTTTTGGGTCATGTATTTGTTGTCTATTCATTTCATTATTAGATATTGTTTTGAAAATTAGAGATAAAGATGGTCAATATTATATTTGTTATTAAAATTTAAAATATTTAAGTCTAGATTTTATATTGTGATAGAATTAATATCAATTTTAATTAGTTATTATCTTGTCAAGTGTCCAACCTATAACTAATATGATAATCCAAGGAAAAACTATTAAAATTACTAACATTCTCTTTGCAAGTTTCCTCTCAAAGTCAACAATCAAAATCATATCAAAATTATTAATACTAAAATCACTTATCCACTAACATCATTTTTATATCTATTAACTTTATGTTTGGCTTCAAATTTTTTTAAAGGGTGTTATTTTGTGATGACTTTTGGTGAATTTGGAGTCATTTTGGGCCTCTCATAAGGCCCAAATTTCCTTTTGTGTCAGGGGATCTACCCCTCAAATTTCTACCCCCAAACCTCTCAAGGGGATTAACCCCTTGACCCCACAAGGGGCATTTCCCCTTGACCCCATTAGGAGATGCCACCCCCAGACCCCTGCATCGTGGCCTGCTCACCCTAAAGGAATTATAGAGCCAAATCATGATTTTTTTAAGGCATTTTTCTTAAGGCCTATTCAACTAACATCTTGTTTCTTGCAGGGGTGAACTTAGAGGCTATTTTGTTTTTTCAAACACCTTATTTTAAAGGTCATTATTTTGGTCTAACATTGTGTCTTATAAGTTTCACCTCAAGATTATTAGTCAAACTACTAATCACTGTCTTGAAGGTTGCCTCTTTAAAAGTGACACTTGAAACTATTAATCATTTGCTTACAGGTTGCCTATCAAGTTACACACCCTTGTGTTTACTAATCAGAGGTTTGTGGTTTACTTGCTTGGGTGTGTGTCATGCTAGACCAATGTTGTTTGTGAGCAAGTCAGCCTTCTACCAAAACCTATACATACCTATCTCGGTCTTTTGCACATATCATCTTGTATATATTTTCCTCATAATTCTATTATCTTATACATCCTTGTCATCATCCTATTGTACATATTATCTTTTGTACACACTTTTACATACTATCTTACATCTCCTATCTTGTCTTCATCTCATCTTAGTCTAGTCATACCTAGTCATCATTAATCACATCCCACCACCTACATACCCTAATCACATCTTATCATCCACATCTTTCTCCAAGATCACTCTATCCATAATCAAATCATTTGTCTTGACCTTGTCTTAGACACTTTATCCCCCATCTAGTATAACTTTGTCCTATCTTATCCTAGTCAGCTCTTTAGGTCACACCCATATCCAAACCATCCCCATCTCTTTTTATGTTACCCCTTATCATCATCACCTATCTATACATATCCTTTTCCCATTATCTTATCACCTTCATCACATAATCCTATCCCATCCCATCCTAATAAAATTATTCCAAGGCTTGAGCTAGTCCTTTTGTTATTTCATATCATCCTATCATTCTAGTCCACTATCACTCATCATTTGTTCAGATCTCATACCTAGTTAGTATCTTGCTAGCATCTTATCACTTCATCATTTTCAATCTAGAATCTAATAATCAATCTAGTATCTATCATCTAGTCATCTTACTTACTCATAACTAACACCATCTAATTTCTAGTTTGAATTTAGGCACCCATAAAATATCCAATCCTTTTTTCTAGTTTGAAAACTAGGCAGCGCTAATAGGTCATTACCACTTATTTCACTATCGATTTGAAGTCTTATCCTAGTCTTTTATCCATCATCTATCTCATCCTCATCATCACTCATCATAGCTCAGTCCTTTAGACCTATTTTATTCAAGAAACCATCTCTGCTCCTTAGCCTACCTCCATATTGGCCACCCTTCATCCTTTATCATCCCTCACCATGAAGTTAGACCTCATACTTATAAACCAATACATATTTACCAACAAGGATGAGATCTTCTTTTGGTTCTTTAATATGGGTGTCCCACTTCCTAAAGGCATTAATCCCATTCAACTCATTTCACCTTGAGTCTAAACTCATTTATGTGAGTCCCATTCCAATCTTCCATCCACCAGTTATAACCCATTGTCTACCTATTCCTGTGCTAGCAAAGGGAATCCAATCTTGGACACCTTATCTACTACCCATCCATCCACCTATTCATGTCAACAACCATCTGATTTACAGTCCAATGCTTCCACATCTAAGTCACAAAGTAAATAGGGTCCTTATACTCCCCTTCTTATGTCTTTAGAATCCCTTTTCTAATAACTTATTGATGGGGAATCAAGAACAACAAACAGCTCTGATCCCACTTGTTAGGATCTTGCTCCTCAATAAGAGCACAATATGATTACCTTGTATTAACAACTAAACATGCGGAATTAACTAGAAGCCATAAGTAACTAGAATTCACAAATGACACAAAATATGAGAGACAACACAAACTGTATTAATACTCATCCAGAACAAAAATACAATAAAGAAGATGCCACTTCTTCTTCCACCTCTGTGAGGCTTCCCACACCTTAAGGGCTCCCAATAATTCTCAATCAAGAGTTCACTCTCCTACCAAAAATGGTCCCAACACACAACTCACACACAAAATTGGTGTTCACCTCCAATCATTTAGTAATAACCCTGTCAGTACACAAGTACTCAAAGTACTTCAAGTAGATCTCCCATAAGCTTGCAACAACCTGAAACTCAAATGATCTTATTTACCATGTAGATCTTCTCCATGAACTTGCAACAACCTGCAATTCAAATGATCTTACACTTGGAAGGATCTTCCATGCCTTCCTCTATTTGCACTAATTACAATACATGCCAATGGGTCTATAAATAGATCCCATACTCAAACAATAACTTTGACTTCTAATTTACAATAATTAGACTCACAACTCAAGACCAAAAATAGCCTTTTACATGCAAACACTTGGTTCAATGAACTAACTATTCGTGCAATGAACAGTTCTGGAACTGTACAGGTGACCGACGTCAGTCCCTGTCTACCAGGATATGATCGACGTTAGCCGACCTCCTACCGATGCCAGTTGCACTTCTGCACTGTATATGACTAACGTCAGTCCCATTGCTGATGCCGGTATCCTTGGAACTTAGCAACCTCCTCCATGTCTGTAACAGTTGAAGCTTTTAGCTCCACAACCTAACAATCTCCCACTTAGAGATAAATAGCTGCAATTGTACCTATACCTGTACATCATCTAGTTTGTTCCCTTGGCTTTGTATCCCTCTTCAAGATCACTCTTGAAGACCAACCACCACAAATCCTATGGTGTGCCTCGTGTCATCCAAATCACCTGCCACATCCGCATCTACAAACCCATGTAGAAAAATAACTTGACCCTACATAACATGTGCACCTACTGTTGGTCCCTCTAAGAATCCACTGAACTGACCTCCAGTGCTTCTTTCCTGAATTGGCTCCAAACGTTTTGACAACACCCACTGCTTGGGCAAACTCAGGTCTAGTACATACCATGCACTTAAACTCATTATGTGAATCAAGACACTATTCATAGAACTATCCAACCATCGATGTGCTAACTGGTTTCACACAATCATCTAAAGATAAAGTCAACCTGTGACCTTCCATGTCCCTAAAACACACTCATGCCAAAGAATCTTGTTGCTCCCAGATTCCTCATGACACACCTCTAAACTAGCTTTACCTTTAGTTCAACAACTCCCAGTATGTGTAACCCTGCAACAAGCACACAATACAGTAATAGGATAATGTAGCTAATATTATCCAACCTGGTAAAGAGAAACACAATGGTCAAACCTCTATTGTCCTGCAGCTTACACAAGACCATATACCCTGGCCTTCTATCTCACGTGTCCATTCCTGCTCTTCTTTATCCTAAACATCCATTTGTCTCTTAGTGCTTTCTTTCAGCTGTCAACTCCACCCAAAAACACTCGTTTGGTTCTTCTCCAAGGAATCACATCCTTCATCTATGCCAAGCTCCCATTGTTTTCTAGATCTACATGCTCTGCTTCTTTAATAACTTCTTGGTTCTTTACCATCAATGAGCAATAAGTAGTGTAAGGATGGGAAATGATGAATTTGAGGCTTACTTACCCTTTAAGTCCTCCATATGGGCACTTGAGACTCCTTGACAGCTTGCTGTCTACCCAAAATCTGTCTCAGTGACCGATGCCGATCACATCTCAATCTGCACCTGACTGACATTGGTTCCATGTGACTGCCTCATCGCCGATGTCAGTTCCCCCTGACCGACACTGGTGTTTATCTGTCTAGAGTCACTGACATCAGGCTGCACATAGCTGATGTCGGTCCCTGTCTGGATACCGATGCTGGTTTTCAAACCAACATCGGTCTCTGTGTTTTACTTGTGAGTGATGACCTCTACCTATGAGCTCCTTTTGGATCAAACCCTTGTCCATATCAACCTTGCTCTGCCTAGAATTCTTTAGACCCTTGCGCTAATCTTTGTCTGTCACCTTCTCTTTGAAAACCAAGGCTTTCCTGTTCTTGTCATGAACATTGGATTCCTCAAGAAATGTCACTTTCTTTTTTTGCATATAGAAATCTTGATTCATGCTTTTCAAATCTGAAAGCATACCCTTTGACTCAAGAACATGCATCTCCTTCTTATTCATGTGACCAAGCCTATTAAGCCACATCTTCGAATCTATAGCTGAAGTAGATAACCCAGAAGGAGAATCAATAATACAAGTAGATAGATAAAGCGTACCTACTTTATTACCTCTTGCTATAATAAGTGCACCCTTGGTAACCTTCCAAGAGTCCACTGTGAGAGTTACTGTGCAACCCTCATCACCCAAACTTCTTACAGAAATCAAATTTCACTCCAAAACTGGGACATGCATGACCTCCTTCAACACCCATGCATTCCTTGTCTACAATTTCAGCTTCACTTTCCCTTTGCCAACCATTTGACAAGGCTTACCATCCCCTAAATAAATTTCTCCAAAGTCTCCCTGGACATATTCATGAAAAAATTCCCTATTTGGGGATGCATGGAAAGAGGCACTAGAATCTAAAACCCAAGATTCTAATTTATCTAAGGAACATATCAGAGCATCTTGTGTAACATAATCTGCAACATCTGCTTCTTCTTCATGTCCTTCATGCTGATCTTCACTCAACCAACAATCTCTCTTTAAGTGCCCTTGCTTTGCACATTTCCAGTAGGTTATTCTGCCATACCTAGACTTGGATCTCCTACCTATCTTTGACCTTGATCTCCCATGCTCGATCTTCTCTCTTTGCCTTCCCCTACTTTCCACACTGAAAGCATTTCTTGATGATTTACCTATGCTTTTCTTGCGAATTTCTTAATTCAAGATTACACTCACAACATCATCCACTTTTAAGATTTTTGAAGTAGATGCAGTATTACTAACCGCCATTACCAAACTCTCCCAACTTTCAGGTAATGAGCATAAGATTAAGAGAGCCTTAATTTCATCATCAAAAACAATATTGACTGAATTTAATTGGTTTACCAAACCATGAAAATCACTATGATGACTATGAACAGATCCACCTTCCAACATTTGCAAATTAAATAATTACTTCATAAAAAATACCTTATTCAAAGCTGAGGGTTTTTCATATAAATTTGCCAAAGATTCCATCAACTCTATCGTTGTCTTAGCCTAAGATAAGTTGGAAATCACAGACAATGCAAGGCTCAACCTTATAGATCCTAGAGCCTTCCGATCAAGAACCTCCCATTCTTCATCCTTTATATCCTGGGGCTTGCAATCAACCCCACCCAACAGTAAGTATAAATCTTTCTGATACAGATAATCTTCAATCTGCATCCTCCATAATCGATAGTTCTTGCCATTAAACTTCTCCATTCATAGCTTACTTTCTTCTACCATTGCTATACTCCCACTCAAACAGAAACCCCTGTGAGTAACCTATAATCAACACACACTAACCAGATCTGAAACACTTGTTAGTAACCCAACCAAAAGCTCTAATACCAGTTGATGGGGAATCAAGAACAACAAACAGCTCTGATCCCACTTGTTAGGATCTTGCTCCTCAATAAGAGGACAATATGATTACCTTGTATTAGCAACTAAACATGCAGAATTAACCAGAAGCAATAAGTAACTAGAATTCACAAATGACATAGAATATGAGAGACAACACAAACTGTATTAATACTCATCCAGAACAAAAATACAATAAAGAAGATGCCACTTCTTCTTCCACCTCTGTGAGGCTTTCCACACCTCAAGGGCTCCCAGTAATTCTCAATCAAGAGTTCACTCTCCTACCAAAAATGGTTCCAACACACAACTCACACACAAAATTGGTGTTCACCTCCAACCAGTCAGTAATAACCCTGTCAGTACACAAGTACTCAAAGTACTTCAAGTAGATCGCCCATAAGCTTACAACAACCTGCAACCCAAATGATCTTACTTACCATGTAGATTTTCTCCATGAACTTGCAACAACTTGCAATTCAAATGATCTTACACTTGGAAGGATCTTCCTTGCCTTCCTCTATTTGCACTAATTAAAATACATGCCAATGGGTCTATAAATAGATCCCATACTTAAACAATAACTTTGACTTCTAATTTACAATAATTAAACTTGCAACTCAAGACCAAAAATAGCCTTTTACATGCAAACACTCGGTTCAATGAACTAACTGTTCGTGCAACGAACAGTTCTGGAACTGCACAAGCGACCAACATCGGTCCCTATTTGCCAAGAGATGACCAACGTCGGCTAACCTCCTGCCGATGCCGGTTGCACTTCTGCACTGTATATGACCAACATCAGTCCCACTACCGATGCCGGTATCCCTGGAACTCAGCAACCTCCTCCATGTCTACAACAGTTGAAGCTTTTAGCTCCACAACCTAACACTTATCATTGCTAACATGATGACATATCCACCCATAAAACATCTTGATTCCATTAAGCCTAATCCCTATTATTATAAATTTAATTAATACTATATATATCACCAAACCTATGGGTATACCATTAATCTATGTCATAATTTCTAAGACTATGTCCAAGACCTCATCAACTGTGGTGACATAATAATCTAAGATGAACCAGATGACTCTATATATATAGGTGAACAAAAAGAGGAATAACAAGATTTTATTCCCAATCAAGATCAAACCCTTTTCCTTTTAATCCAAGGTTAAGACACCACATCTATATTCCATGATCCCCCCATTTTCAATAAATCCTTCATTAACATTGAGTCTATTCCCCATACACCTAGTCCTCACAATTTCTTCCATGGGCCTATCTTTGTCTAATACATTGTCCCTTACCATTTTACCCCCACCCATCATATCTAAAACCCCACATTGAGAGGTAAATCATGGACAATCACTCCTCTACTCACAACATTGCATCTTATACATTGAAGCCAACCCAAATTTTATCTGCATCAAGATCATGTTCAACACCTATATCTAAATCAGACTCCTCATCAAAAATGTCATCCCTAATTGATATCATAGTAGATATTGATCACACATGTCTTCTTTAGGATACCTTTAATCTAGATACCTCCAATACATCACCAGTCATACCTTTAGATCTTAATTAGGATTATGAAGTCATAATAGAGTTAGTTAAAGATTTATCTATTGAAGATTATCAAAGTGAATCTGATCCTAATTGATCCGTAAACTACATTGAATCAACTCAAAGTGAAGTTTTAATTACGAATACTAAATTTCTCAAAACTTAACAAATTCTCGAAAAACTCAAAAGAACTTGCAAAATGGTTTGACATAAAATGTTCTGGGTTATTGAACCGGTTTTTGTTTTTTTTACATCAAATGTCATAAATTATCAAAATTTAATCTTTGCATGATTTCATAATTAAATAAATAAATTGAATTAAAACATGCAAGCAAATGACAAATTACCATCTGACATTGATAACGGAGTTTGGCTCAACAAATGATGCCTACATCTCTAGGTTCTCCAAAGGAGTGGACTGTTTCCATTAAGGGCATTTCAAAAACCTGGAAACAATAAACAACTTTCCTGCAAGTTGATCTCTCAATGCAAAAATTCACCTTCACCGTGACTGATAATCAAGCCTAGAACCTTCAAATTTTGTGAGTCTTCACACCTACAAAATTGCTTCAAAAGTCCTAAAAATCTCCTCTATGGGCTTAATAATACTCTTCTAATATGCAAATTAGATAAAAAGAGTATTAAGACTGAATATTATGGCCAGAAAATGGATAAAAATCCATTATATAAGCTTTCCAAAAGCTTTTACAAAGTCTCAGCCTCTAAAAATAAAAAACACAGTCCATAACTTCCTTAAAAAAATAGAAATTCATGCCTTTATACTCAGTTCGAAGCCTATGGCGTAGTGGCTAAGCCTCCTATCTTTTTGCCACAAGGTGAGGGGTTTAAAACTAGCCACCAACCTTTCTAGGCACTTTGACTGAGTTTAACTTGGCCTCTCCTTATTGGGCACGCTCAGGCTCTTCTCCCTAGGCACCAAGCATGCATTTTGAATTTTCTTCCCTCCTTGTTGGCACCTTGGAAACTGTTGGCCCCCACCTTTGGCGCATTTGAATTCTTCTTATCTTGTTATCCCACATGTGTGGATCGAGCATTTTGAATAAGGCTTAAAATAGCCTTTAACCACCACTTATTTCATGGGATTACGCCACATGCTGTGCACTTGGGGAAGGGAATTGCTTGAAAGATTTTTTGACCGCCCACTTGTCACGTGGTTTTGGCCACCTAAGACTCTTTTGACTCGGCTCGCCACGTACTTGGTCTCTCCTTCGAACTCGGTATTTTTTTTCAAACTCGCCACCTTGCTTGCCACATGGATCGGTCAACGAGATTATCTTTGAGCTTAATCATGCCACGTGTCAACCTTTGATTGGTCCACTTGTCACATGTAAATAATGCCACGTCACTTTATGACACCAAATTTTTACCTGTCGAACCAAAACTTTAGCGGCCTATAACTTTTGCATACGGTGTCCATTTTGCAAACTGCAAAAAGTGTCAAAAAGATCTCAACAAGCTCTAAAGTGTGCCACTACTAAAAATCTGACTTGAAACCTTTTTTAGAACCAAATTTCTGATCACACTCCCTAATGGAAGGCTTTTGGTGTCCAAAAGTCTAATATCCCCTAAAATCTTATAACTGGTCTACTACATCAATAAAAATAAAACCCAATCATAGCAACAGGTATAAACAATTGCATTAAAATGATTCTCAATCAAACTACAAAAATGCCTAATCCAAAGGCATGAGTGAGTGAATTAGCAACTGCAAAAGTGATTACAACATACCAACACTGCCTGCGCATGTCACATCCTATAAAGTGGTAAACTGTCAATAACTGAAATAATCCCTAATGTAATTGCAAAACAAGTTTATGATGCTGAAAACATACAATAAATGTTGTGGACATGTTGCAATACAATGCCCTAGTATGGGACTTATATGCTAAGCAAATGCAAACAACCTAAAGTGTATGCTGCCTAACATCTAAACATGCCCATAGGGTCTTAACAATGCATCTATACATTCTTATGCCCAAATAGATACATTCAAAATAGCAATCAAATAAGTGTTGTAAGGAATCAACTCAACCTACAACATGCACTCTGCTATTATCTCCAACTGATCAAATGAGTTCAAGTCCTCTAGACAACTCACACAGCATAAATAGGAGATTCAAAAAATTAGAGTTATCAAAAAGTGAGAATTGAAAAAATTCATATGGTAAACCTATCTTGAAGTGTTCCCACCAACTCTAATCTACATCTTATCAAAGCTTGTTCATTCCCTTAGGTGAATTATTAACCATACTTTGCAAAAGGAATGTAGTGATAATCCACTTAACCATTTCTTTCTTCCTAGTGAAATTGATTTCCTTAGTGGATTCCTTAGCAATTGTATATTGTTGACTTAACCTCTTAAATGGATTTTCACTTGTAGGTTTTACCTGATCCTGAGTTGTATTGTCAACTGCATTATGGATTGAATTAGCTTCATTAACCTTAGTGAGAGGTTTGTAAATCATCTTAGTTTTAACATTACTTGAATGTGAAGATGCATGAAGCTTAAAACATCTATCAATTCTATGTCCATTCACTTTAAAATGAGTACAAACATCCTTCTTAGGTGAGGGTCCCCTTTTGCCAATTCCCAATTTAACATGAAAATGGTCTTTCAAACATGCAATCTACTTCAATAAAGCATTTCATTTCCAACAAGTCTTAGCACTATGGTTATTCATCCCACAAAAAGTGCATGGAAATGATTGCATTATCTTCTGTCCATTATATCCAAACTTCTTAAAAGTATCAATTGGATCAAAATATTTAGTGTAAGAATCAGGAGGTGGAATCTCAATACCTCTTTTACCTTTACACCTTTGAAATAGTGTCCTATAACCTTCACTATTGGAAGCTCATCTTCCTTTAGCCATGGAAGAAACTTCTCCATCATCCACCTGCACACTAGTATAACCCAAACCTACACAAAGAGGTCTATGCTCAACCTGAATTTGGTTAGATATACCTTGGCTATTTCTACCAAGTCCTCCTCCATTATAACCCATTTTAAACAACAATTTAGATCCTATGCCCTTAGTGTATCTTTCAAAATCACCAAAAACAATATTACTAGAATCTGAATTTGAAATGGTAGAAGAAGATGAAGATTCCTGTGGTGAAAAACTTACACTGCACTCAGTCATTGTTTCTGCATCTAAAGTTGAAGGATTTACCTTTTCACACTCACCACATTGCAAGCTAATCAAGAGCTCATCCTTGGATTTGAGCTCTGATTTTAACTTTTCCACTTGCAATTCAAGTGCAAATTTTTGGCATCTTAAGATTGCATTTTTATCTTTGATGACCTTAATCTGTGACAACATGCCCATGGTTTCCTACAAATTACTGATTCCACACTGCACACTGCAATATAATCAATTTGCAAACTAATAATCCAACTATTCTGGAAGCAATTGTCAATACACAACTAGAAGCAATCCCTACATTCTAACTGCTATGATACCAACTTGATCCGTAAACTACACTAAATCAACTCAAAGTGAAGTTTTAATTACGAATACTAAATTTCTCAAAACTTAACAAATTCTTGAAAAACTCAAAAGAACTTGCAAAATGTTTTGACATAAAACGTTCTCGGTTATTGAACTGATTTTTGTTTTTTTACATCAAATGTCGTAAATTGTCAAAATTTAATCTTTGCATGATTTCATAATTAAAAAAAAAACTGAATTAAAACATGCAAGCAAATGACAAATTACCATCTGACATTGATAACAGAGTTTGGCTCAACAAATGATGCCTACATCTCCAGGTTCTCCAAAGGAGTGGACCGTTTCCATTAAGGGCATTTCAAAAACCTGGAAATAATAAACAACTTTCCTGCAAGTTGATCTCTCAATGCAAAAATTCACCTTCACCGTGACTGATAATCAAGTCTGGCACCTTCAAATTTCATGAGTCTTCACACCTGCAAAGTTGCTTCAAAAATCCTAAAAATCTCCTCTATGGGCTTAATAATACTCTTCCAATATGCAAATTGGATAAAAAGAGTATTAAGACTGAGTAATATGGCTAGAAAATGGATAAAAATCCATTATATAAGCTTTCCCAAAGCTTTTACAAAGTCTCAGCCTCTTAAAATAAAAAACGCAGTCTAGAACTTCCTTTAAACAAATATAAATTCATGCCTTTATACTCAGTTTGAAGCCTGTGGCGTAGTGGCTAAGCCTCCTATCTTTTTGCCACAAGGTGAAGGGTTCAAAACTGGCTGCCCACCTTTCTAGGCACTTTGACTGAGTTTAACTTGGCCTCTCCTTATTGGGTGCACTTAGGCTCTTCTCCCTAGGCACCAAGCATGCATTTTGAATTTTCTTCCCTCCTTATTGGTGCCTTGGAAATCGTTGGCCCCCACCTTTGGCGCATTTGAATTCTTCTTATCTTGTTATCCCACATGTGTGGGTCGAGCATTTTGAATAAGGCTTAAAATAGCCTTTAACCACCACTTATTCTGTGGGATTATCCCACATGTTACGCGCTTGGGGAAGGGAAATGCTTGAAAGATTTTTTGACTGCCCACTTATCACATGGTTTTGGCCACCTAAGACTCTTTTGACTCGGCTCTCCACTTGCTTGGTCTCCCCTTCGAACTTGATATTTTTTTTCAAACTCACCACCTCGCTTGCCACATGGATCGGTCAATGAGATTATCTACAAGCTTAATCATGCCATGTGCCAACCTCCGATTGGTCCACTTGTCGCATGTAAATAATGCCACATCACTTTACGACACCAAATTTTTACCTGTCGAACCAAAACTTCAACGGCCTATAACTTTTGCATACAGTGTCCATTTTGTAAATCGTGAAAAGCGTCAAAAATCTCTCAATGAGATCTATAGTGTGCCACCACGGAAACTCTGACTTGAAACCTTTTTTAGAACCAAATTTCTGATCACTAATTTGGTGCATCTACTACAGTTAGTCTTAGTTATCTTTTTGCTAACCTTGAGGATATTTTCTCTGATATCAAAATTAGGTTTCCTAGGAACCTCTATAAAGACCAGGTTGCCCCATCATCACTCATTAATGTTATCATACCATCTTCCCCATCTTCATCCATCAAAGACCCATTTCTTCCCATCAATGATCATTTAATCACCTCCCTCTATAAGGATTAATATAAACATATAATGTTAGATCTTTTATTGATCAATATAATGTGTGCCATAAATACAAAGGTCTAATACCATATTCTAGAAGTCAATCATAATAATCAATTCATCTTTGATCACATCAATAAAAATCAATAAAATTTAAATCATCAACCTAATCCAAAACTTCTTCCCCTAGTGAAACCCAAAATCAAGCACTAGGGGACCATCAAAGTCAAAATAATCATGATTTATCGAGCCAAAAATCAATCTCACCTGGTGAATCCTAAAATCAAACACTAGGGGGAATCAAAGTCAAATCTAATCAAAAAATCAAAATGATGTCAAAATCATTATTAGCATGGTTGATAATCTATCAAATAATAAAATCAAAGATAAACCACAAAGTCAAATCATCTTGGTTCTCCTACAGTCTTTTGTCACCTAACACTAATCAAATATAGAATGTCCAGCATCTCCAATGATGTATACGACTATTAGTCCTAGTCACCAACCTCCCATCACACCTTCTTATCATGAACCCACAATCCCATCAATTCCTACCATCCATTCTAGTCCATTAATCTCTTATCAACATCTAGACCTACTTTAATCCATGTCTTACATCACCACCTAGACAAAATTGTCTCTTATAAGGGTGATGAAGACACCTAGTCTAGATATATAGAAGGGTCACCATAAAGATTAACTAAAGGTCATGAGGACATTAATACATTCAATAGAGACAACATGATCTTTACATCACATATCTCCAAAATGGGTGTTGGTTGAATTTCCATCAAGTGCAACATTCCTGCATCTCATACCCATATCAAATAAATTGATATGCCCAATAAAGTAAAAAAATTCAAAAAATGAAAAAACAAATCATTCATCCAATGGTGAAAACTAGAATTCTAGTACCTTGGGTAAGTACCATGATGAAAACAAATTTTTGGTGTCATGGTAAAATAATCTATTATCCACATTGTAACTCAACATTTGGGGTCAAAATCCATCCATTCAATCCCTTGTCAATCTCCTCTTTCACATCTATATCATTGTTCCTACCCATCATCCACCATCATATCATGAATCCTAGTAGGTCCCTCATTTATTCCCATATTGGCCTTCATAAAGGAGTGGAAGGTGCCTTGAGAAACATTTTGAAATCATCTTGGCATATTCTCCAATGGACACTCAAGTGGTTAAACATTTGGTTACTTCACAATGTGGTCCTTGATAATCCCTAATCCTTATCCCCTTTTTTTGCATCACCCTCATCTTTTTTTCATTCCATCCATCATTTCATCCCTTTTGATCCTAGTTTTTAGGCTTGGTATTCCCTTTGCTAGTAACTCCATTTGTATAGTGTACATACATATTTTAGAAATCCCTAAAAATTAAAATATGTCCTAAACCCTAAACATCATAAAATTCAAAAATAGTCAAAAATAGTCCATGGTGTCTTGTCTTATGCCTTTTCCTCTAGTCTTATCCATCTCCATACCTTTCATCTTTCATAATCATGGGCAAATCTAGTCTATATTGAGCTAGCATTGACCTAGTCTCACTTTCACTTGATCAATCTTATGTCTCTCATTTAACCCTCTAAATCCTTATCCTAATCCAAATCTAGGTCCCCAAATCCATATCCACATCCATATTCTTACCTATTTTATAATTTTAATCATTGGTATATTCCACATACAATTCCACATTCACATCATGATAATCTTAGTCTAGCCCATCCCCCAATCACTCATCCCATCATTTGACAAGATATTGTGTCATTGTATGTAGATAATTACATGTGTTACTTGTTTGGTTTGTTTGACTTGTTTTTATATCCTTTGTAATGTATATATCTTGTTTATCTTATGTGTGCACCATGTCTATTTTGTATATTGGGAAATGAATGAGGATGTTATGAGGTCACCAAAGCTAAAATCATGCTTTTAGGTTCCCTCAAAGATGTAGCATTCATTATATTCCCATACACTTTAACACAATTTCCACTTGGTCATATTTATATCATGGGGCATATTGTCAAGGGCCATATCTATTGGATTACTTAGACTATGATGAGCTTTATGATAGTTGTGATGGCTTGATCATCTACACCTTCATAATTCATCCAATCATTTAATCATCCTTATTCCCATCATTGATATCATCCTCCTAACTCATCTAACTAACATCCCATCATTTGATCCATATCCTCTAATCACCAACATCATCCTCTAGTTTTCATTCATCTTGTAATCAAAATTACATTGGCCTAAGGTCTTTCTAGACTATGTAGGTAGCACTTGGCCACTTTGTAGTGTCCAAGGATAGCTCACCCACTATCTCCTCTTTCCTCATCATCCATCATCACATCATTCTCACCTTTCATCCCCCTTAAATCTTGCATCAATCTAATATTTAATCTATAATATCATTCAATCATTATGTTGATCAATCACCATCCCTACAATCATTTCCCTAATCTTTTTATCAATTGCCTGCACCTATTGATTGGGCCCAACAAGTCATAACTTCCATATATTCTTTCATCAATAATCCATCATCAATATTGGTCAAGTTATCATCTATCACCCCCTTGATTGTATCATTTAAAGGGGCATCATCATTATTAATCATATTGTGTCTCATTGATTTGAATTTTAGTCTAATTATTTTTCTTTGTCTTTTGGTCACTTGATCATATCATTTCTTCTATTTCATCTCAATCATCATGTCATTCGAGCTACACCCATCATTAATATTATCCAATCCTTGTCTATCCTGACCTATAGTTATCCCTTACATTTGTCCTTATTTGGGATACATCTAAAGTTTGTGGCCTTTTAATCTTATCATCATCATGTTATGGTTGATTCCCTCTTGGGATGTGTCAATAACCATGACCAATTTGTCTCTACTCCTTGTGCATGTGTCTTTTCTAGGTGCATCATCAATTTATAACTCACTGGTCAGGTCAATTTTCATCTTATTCATCATCTATCTTGCACCTAGCATCCCATCCCCTTATCTATCCATTACATCCCACCCCTCATTTCTTCTTTTGAGTGCCCATCCATCTCATTCTCCTTGCATATCCCCTTGAGGGTGCATCATGCATATCCCCTTGAGGGTGCATCATATCCCTTAACATCATATCTACTAACAATCATATGACATGGTTTTTCTTTGAGAGATCATTATTCCTTCCACTTCACTTCACAACCCTTAACATCATATCTCCTAACATTCATATGACAATTTTTTTTAATTTGAAATACCATTACTCCTTCCACTTCACTCCACTCACAATGCCCTTTCAAAGAGGGGTAATGTATGCATCAAAATTCACTCACTTTATTTAATGTCACTAATATTACTATTAGTCAACACTAATTTTGCTTATCTAATTTATATCATCTAACCCCATCCTAAAATCACCCCTTTTTAATAATTTATCTAATATTCTTCATCCATATTTCTTCATTCTAATAACTATAGTCTTATCCCACTCCTTCATTAATCTTCCTAAATCTTCATTATCCCATCATAATCTATCTTAACTATTATTTGGGAATTTTAAATTCTCATGACCCACTTACCCACCTACTAGGCCTATTCCTACACTCTCCTACACCCCTAATCCTTAATCACTTACTTAATACCTATCCAATCCCATACCTAATCCTAATTAACCCCTAAGAGGATTCTAGAATCCTCCAATTCTAGAATCTTCTCTATTCTTACCCCTCCTCTCTTGAAGCCTCTAAATCTAGAGGCTTCTAGGAATTTTAAATTCCTTTTAGTTCTCTACCACAGATCTCCATAAGCCAACTTTGAATTCTAGCCCTTGATTTCTCCCTCCTTCCTATATTTAAATAAATCCACTCATCCATGGAATATCATCTAGCAAATCTATGTCTAATTATTGAAGTATTGAATCCACAAGTTCATGTCAATCTAAATCTTTAAATAATAAGCATTCATCAACATCCTTGATCAAGTAGTCATAATGTCTAAATTATGAGTCTAAGGTAATCCCAACCTTAATATTCTTGTGTTTAATTTAGTTTAATCATGGTTTGGAGCATTTAGGTTTATGATTAGAGTGATTAATTTGAACTATGCATTCATCTAGTTACATTTGTACCTAATGGCTCTAGATCTTACTTAGGTAGTTTGGAATTTTTAGTTTAAATTACATGTTTATGTGTAGTTTAATCTAAATAGCTAAATAAAATTCCTACTACAAGTAGTACTACTAAATTAGAGGGTTTACACCATTCAAATATGTATTTGGTTTTCAATCTCCCTTTTGCATCAGTTGTGAAATATAATGACTACATATTGTCCTTGGTGTACTATCAATATTCCATCTACCATCTACTTTGGACCCATATTTATTGTGTTTATGATTGAATGTGACTTATATCACATCCAACAACAACTTCAACAATTGTGGATTAGTTTTGTAATTTTTCAAAGTCTTGTTTGCAAAACAATTTTTTTGGGGGAAAGCCATATTCGTGCCCAAAGCCATATAGATCTGCATTTTTGACCTTGGGTGTAGCGATTCATATTGTTTTAAATAGTATTATATATTGTTTTTCTTGGTTCCTATTAGCATGGCTATGCCTTACCATTTTCCTTTGGAATTTAGTGTTTTATGATGTTATTATTGACTCACTAAAGCTAACATGTTCCAAAAGACTACTATCAAAACCCCTACTATGTTTCATTCACTCCACCTCTCCAAACTTCCTCTACATCAATCCATTATAAAATAATGGCATGTTGATAGTATTCACATCCTGTATTTTGGATTTAAGTTTTTTGAAAGCTTGGAGTGGATTGGAGGTCTAGGGGTCAGACCCCACTCTAACTAATAATTTTATTAAAATTTATATTGTGAGAGTTTTTATTAAGTGGTGAAATTTTAAAAGTGGGGGAACTTTTTAACAGGTATTTATAGTGGTGTACTTTGGTAATGTTGCCTCTTCTTGTAGAAGGCTTTTTTTTTCAAAGACACAAAATTGTAATTTTATATAAAAGTGACATCTTGTATTAAGAGAGACAAATTTGTAAACAAGGGGGGTACTTTATGTCATATAAGGGGCTATTTTATTTTAGAAGATGTAAAATTGTAAAAGGGAGGTCAAATTTGTGTCAAACATTTGTATAAAGGAGTTTTTTGTTATAGGAAGGTAATATATAGGTTTTTCCTCTCCACATCCTCTTATTATTTAGGAATGGATTCTTGTTTGTTCGAACCACTCAACACATCCAACTACCATGTTTGAAAACCTAAAATATAGTATCTCCTCTAGTCCAAAGGATTGTGGATAATCTTTTCCAGATATAGTTTTAGCATTCCCTTAAGATAAAAGCAAGTATGTGTATGCACTGAAGAGAGATGAGGCCTTTGGTTTGATTAGTCTTAATGTTCCAAATAGTTTTTTTTTCCACATTGCATATGCTAAGACCCTGAAGGAATCTTAAGAAATTTTTGAAAAACTATTTGGAAAGGTAAATGAGTTAAAATTGTTACAACTTGGTGTTGAATTATCTTATCTTTCACCCTCTAACTTTCCCACTATTCAAGAATTTATTTCAAAATTTAAGTCCATTAGATCACAATTAAAGGTTGGTGGAAAAGATAAGACTGATAAATAGACTATTTTCTTAATTCTCTCAAAATTGAAGGGCCATTTTAGTGTCTTTTCTTATACTTTCTATTCTGCAATCGATATCTTAGGTGACTAGTTCTAATGGTCTAGTTTTGAGCTCTTTTGCGAATGGCTAACTAGAAAGCAAACCAAGTTGGTGATGCTTGATTATCTCACTAATCCTATTCTTAGAATTTTTTTTAACTCTTCTAAAGGTAAATCCAAACCTAATCCAATCTACCTCTCAATCTGCTAAATATTTTGAGTCTTCTAATCCTGCTAAGACTTTGAAGTCTAAATGAAAATTCAAACAAAAGAAGATATATTATCCTTATGGATTTTATGTTGGGATAAATGATTATGAGTCTAGATGTTTTAAAAAGATGGAATATTTGAAATCAGTAGTCAATCAACATAAGATTTATATTCCTACTTTGTCTTATTCATCAACTTCATTAGACAAGGGGAAAATAATTTTTGTAAGGGCATTATTTAAATCACATTATAGTTGGATTCTTGATTCCGGTGCCTCACATTATATCACTCATTCTCATGTTATTATATCATCTCTTTTTTATTACAACATTTAATAGATTTAAGTTGGAAACTCTTCTTGAATTTCTATTTTGGGCTCTAACATAGTTAAATGTAGGATGGGTGCATCATTGATGTAATTTTTGTTCATAAAATTTCTTCTTATTTATTGTCTATAAATCAAATTTTTAATTCAAGAACTAGGAATTTTATGTAATTTTATCTATATAATGTTGAAATTAGAGACTTAAAAGATCCACATGATATAGTTACAATAGGTATTGATGATCATTATTCATATCTCTACACCTTTGATATATTTGAACCTAATACATGTTCTTTTGTTGCTCATGTTGATACAATGAACAATTTTTGGTATGAATACTTTTTCCACATCAACTATAGGTATTTATAGAAGATGGGTACACAAAATCTGGTGATAGGCCTTCCTAAGTTTCTTATATTGATAGTGTTTGTCATGGATTTATGCTTGAAAAAAAACATCAAACCATTTTTTACAAGGCCTCTTAAGCGAAAGCTCCACTTGAATGGGTGAACAGTGATCTTATAAATTTCCCACTCACTATTTTTCTAGAACAAAATATGTACACACTTTTATTGATGAATTTTATAGAATAACTTGGGTGTATTTTCTCAAGTAAAAAAGTGAAGTGATTGAGAAATTCAAAACCTTTAAGGCTTTTGTATAGAATAAATCATCTCTTCCACTCAAAAATATATGCACTAATAATGGGGGGAGTACGTTAGTAATACCTTCAAGTTAATTTTACTTAGCATGGCATATTTCACCAATTTATGGTGCCCTATAATCCTTAATAAATTGGCATAGCTGAGAAAAATAATAGAACTTTGAATGAGATGGCAAACTATATGATTTAGTCCAAGGATATGGCTCCTCAATATTAAGCTGAAGAATTTAATTTACAATATACAAAACCACATATCCCAAAAAATTATGTACAATAAGTATCCTAAAGAAGCTTGGTTAGGAATCAAGCATGATGTATTTAAATTTCATGATTTTGTAAGGCATAGGTGTTTGTTCATGATGACAAACACAAGTCTATCGAGAAAAAAATCTAACCTCTCATATTTTTTGTTCATTGTGATGATGCTAAGGCTTATTTCCTTGTTCATACCATCACTCATAATGTTTTTTTGTCAAGATATCAAGTTATTCTCCATTGGATCCTTCATCTATGTTTCCATATTTCATTTCTCCTCATTCCTCTCATTCTAAAAACTTACTTCTTAATTTTGTTGATGGCATGGATGATGCATCTACACTACTTCCTACTCCACATGTTTCTCACATTATGCTCAAGTGGGCTTATTCTAATATATAAGGAGTACGTTCATTAGTTTATGATCCTTCAGATCCTTTATTATTCAATCTCAAACATCTAGCATTGTTCTTTTGAGTCATGTTATTTTTTATGATCTAATTTTATTTTTGAGGTGGTATGCAAAATAGAGTGGGATGTTGCTATGTAAGAGGAATATTCTTCATTCATGAATACATGGGACTTGATGCCTCTTCCTAAGGGAATAAAAATTATATGTTTTGAATGCGTCTATAAGATGAAGTGTGTAGAAGATGGTTTTGTTGATATGTACAAGGTTGTTAGGTAGAAAAGGGCTTGTCATAGGTTGAAGGATTTAACAATTATAAAACCTTTGCCTTCATTACTAAGATGGATTTATTTTGTCTTGTACTTTCCCTCACAATAATACATTATTGGTTGGTATATCAGATGAAGGTGAAGAGTTATTTTTTGCATGGGCATCTTCAAGAGGAGATATATATGGAACAACCACTACAATTTGTGAAATATTATTCACTTGTAAGTAGGCTCTATTATTCACTCTATGACCCCAAATAAGCTCTTCAAGCTTGGTATGAGAAAATGAATAATTTTCTATTTAGTTTTAGTTTCATCCATTTTTCATCTGACCCTAATGTATAGTTGATTCAACATTATATTGACAACTGATGGGTAGTCTTTTGCACCTCATTACACTCATTTGTAAGCATTTCTTTGGGTGAAGGAAGTTATACTTGGGGAGATTCAACATGAATCCCTTCCTACTTTTTTTTCTTTTGATTTTACATGGGTACCTTAGTAATCTTAGTATCTGAGACCCATATTTTTTTGTTTTCTCTCCCTAACTCTCACTTAAGGGAGGGTATTCAAGTGTTCACATTAGACTAGGTTAGCTATTATCTAGTCTTATCATTGTTTATTTCCATTAGAGTTGTTTAATCTCTAATTATGGAGTTAGTTTTGTGTACATAGGTCTAGTGCATAATATTGTGATTACTCCTAATTAGGTACAAATTCACATGGGTTAGAACATTTACCTATGAATTTGTTATAACCAACTATGAATTGTAAAAACCCATTCATTATCTTATATAATTGCCACTCCTATAGTTCATAATGTATGATGAAGAGATAATTTAGGTGAATATAAACAACTATTATGGAGTAATAATTTTGTTTTGTTTTTTCATATAGTTGAGTGTCATCTTTGGCATAAATCTTTATTATTTATGGTTCTAATCTACCAAATAGATCCTTAGGATCTATATAGCCTCTTTGTTCATGACCATGTTAAATAGCTTCTTTCATTACCATTTTAAAACATAGTGCAGAGAGAAATAAGTCTCATTTTTGTTTTCTTCATTCATTAGTCAATATATCTTAATTTTGCCTCCTCTTAAACATCCACCTTCTCCATGTCTAGAGCTATTATGCCTTGTTAAAACCCATATCCATTTGACATTACCAATCATAGGATCATTTTCCTAAATTATTAGTAGCTCTAAACCTCAATGCTTAACACTTCATACATTATCATTATAGCTTTTTCAAATAAATGTGTATGTTCCTCTATTAAAGCCTCAAAGACCTAGCCAAGGTTGAAAATTTTCATTATGAACTTGTATATGAACTACAGTGTGCAGAGTTTATAGATAACAAATTATGAATTGAGAGAATACTTGTAACCATGATTTTTATTTTTCATCCCATATAATGGCAGTTTATACAAGAAAATTTGGTGGTGAAGTAAATTCACATGTTGAGATATTTTTTGAGTAATGAATATATGGTAGGAATCAAAAGGGATAATTTTAGTGGTACTAAGACTAATACTACATTTAGCATATTGATCCACCCCTTGATTATGTAGGTTTTCATAAACCACCATGTTGCAGTTCCTCTTGAGATGCCTAAAAATAATATTATCAAAGTTAGGTTATGGAGAGATCATGTGCTACATTCAACCTCTAGTCATGACAAACCTATATTAATTGACTTGATGATCACCTTAGATTTATTATACTATTATAATATGACATCCATCATTAACATTGATAATGGATTTCCATCATTGACTATAATAATATGATTTCCTTAACAATCAATATGATATATGTATAGATGCCTTAAGAATCTTTGAATATTCTATGGGTTTATTAAATTTCAACTCAATATATAAGTTTAAAGTGGTTAAATTTTTTTTAATCCTATTCACCATTCACCTTATCATATGTCATTACCTTTTTTATATCATATATGTTTTAGGTGTGACCATATATACTAAAAAATATGTATAGTCAAATACATATATATACATTATTTACATATATGTATGTTTATCCATATGCATGCATTCATACATACAAATACATATACATACAAGTGTGTGTGTGTGTGTGTTAAATATATTGATATAATATTTCCCTTCATAGACATATACATAAAATATGTTTATTTTAAATATGCATGTAATTTTGACATGTAATTCAACTTTTAAATTGTTATTCATGAGGTTCATATGTAAAATATGGTCATATTTTGACATTCAAAATAACCAATTCCATCCAAAGGCTTTATGAATTTATTTAGGTACCATATTGTTTGGCTTGGTATATTCCCTTTGATGATGACTTACTAAGACTATTGTGGCCCACTTCTAGTCTTTTTGACTTTTCATTACAACAATACATTCTCCTTCAACTCCCCTTATAAATCCAAGGCAAATTACTTTATGAAGGGTAAACATTTTCCTTCCTCAACCAACATGGATGGCTCATATAGATTTAAGTTATCTCAATTTGTTGCTCAGTGCATTTGAATGATTTTGGGGTGTGTTTGGGCCATGGGGAGGATCAATATTTTATAGGTTACTTTCATTTTTAGGTAACTTTTGTTATTTTTGCATCAATTTAAAAGATAAAGTTAGAGTTTTATTTAATTTTATTCATTTCATTATTTTGTTTATGTCATTATATCTTTAATTAAATATTACATTTAACTCACCAAATAACTATAAGTTTTTTTAAAGAGCCAATATAATAGCCAATCAATTTACACCTATGCGGTAAATTTTCTAAAGATTAGCTAATGAAATTATGCCTAAACTATAGGATTCACTAGTATATATAAAATTTTAGGGGTCCATTCTTAAAATTATCCCTAACCTTCTCCTCATTAGACTGTGAAATCATTATAGTTAGAGCTCTTTCACACTCTTCATATTCCATTGACTAAGGTATCTAGAGATGCTACTAACTGCAGCTCCTTTAAGTGAGAAGTGGTAATACCAAGCTTGGTATAAATTTCATCTAGCTTATGATCTTCCAAAACTTCATCTTTAATAAGAGCCTTAAGAATAACCCATATATTTTCGATTCTATTCCCTAAGGAAAACCCCAACTGATCTATTTTTTCATGTATAGCATGTGTGTTTTCAACATTGTACAAAAATATCTACACTACAATAAGCTAAACAACTTTTAAATTGTCAAGCTTAGACATTGATTGATTAGGGTCTTTCATGGCTTGAAGGATTCATTCTACATAAGTCCCTTCTCCCATCCTTGCAGCTAACTGAGCCCTAAATAGGTTTGTGACCATCCTCTTAAAAATATTTTCATCCTTTATTCCATCTGTCAAGGCACTTTTCTAAAAATTTAGAGCTTCCTCAATAGTAATTTGAGAGATTTTATTAATCAAAACCCCTATATTATGAAGTTACCATAGTCCAAGATAATTTACTAGCCTAGAAAAGAGTTATGGATGTCCTTAAGATAATATCTATTAATTATGTTGGCATTCATCTCCTTGATTATATTAACATAATTTTACTTTCCCCTATTTTGTTTGGTATGCCTAGAAGATCAAGTTTCTACCATGATTGCAGCATAGATAAAACTATAAGAGAGAGATAATTCCCATTCCCTTAGTAGTATGAAAAAATCATATAGCATGACATGCATAAAATAGAATTCATAGCTTCCTAAAATAAAATCCTTCTAAACCTCATTTCTGTAGAAAAATAATTCAAAGCAAAGCTAAGATTTTGAAAACCTCAAGAAATTCCAAATTGCCATAAAAATCTAAATAGAACAAAGGAAGATTCCCAACCCAAACCAACTAACCCAGGATATAAAAACCCAAGAAAATAAAATCAAAGGGATTGAACTATTGACATTGATTCCATATAATAGTACCCACACCAAGGATAAATCTATCAAAATTTTCCTACAAGAGAACATATCCAAGATAACCAGTTGGGATAATAAAATTAGATAAGAGAGATCCAAAATCCATTTATCTTTAATCTCAAAATTATTTTCAAAATCATAGAGACTTCCCTTAATAATTACATGTCCACTAGGTAATCAAATAGGCCAAGCATATAAATTAAAAAGTAGAAAAGAGAGGAGAAGTCATACCCATGGGAGAGCATTAAGGCCACCACACAGGTTTTCACTTGCCAATAATGGCAAGAGAAGATACAAGTGATGAGTCTTAAGGCTTCACACATGTGACACTAGTCTCTTCCCAATTAATGAAAACATCCCTTTGAATATTTGGGTGGATCAAAAGTGATGATGTCGGGCTAGAGCTCAGTTTTTCTTTAGGACACTAATAAATCCAAGGTTTGTGATTTGATAATGACTGATATAAAGAAATGTAAAGTGGGGATGCTAAAAGTTATCAAATCTAGTGCTCTCAAGCTAGATAAATCATGCACATAATGGGACCTCTAAAGGGAAAACATTAGAAGTAGAATCAAAGTCATCAAGGTATCTCAAACTAGGGATTTTGGGGAAAAAATCCTTGAAATTGGAAAAATATATCTTGGCAATTCATAGTTATCAGAATGACCTAGTTGTTGTTTCAAAGATAAGATTGACGACTGGTGGATTCACAATGGAACCCTTTGAGCCTCATTTGAATGGAATGGTCCTATATATGTCTATAGTAAGTAAAAATAGATGGAAAAGTGCTACATGGGTTGGAAAGTAAAGTTAAGGGATAAACAAATCCTTTAAGGATGTTCTCTCTACCCTGATAACCCTACAATATAGAGTGGAGCTTCCTCTCTAGGTAGAAGATAATAGCCCTTCAATATATTTTGGGTAAGTAATGTTTGAGTAAATTCTTAGGAATGAAAAATGGTTTACCTCTAGGGGACTCATTTGTAAATTTGACTAACATTGGCCTAGCCTACCATATTTACATGATTGGGTTTCAAAAAATTGGCAACCACTCATGGAGGACAACTTGGATATCTATCTATGTGCAAAAGGATTGTTTATTATTGTATTTGACTACCTAAATGATTGGTCCAAAGTTATATAGGATAGACACGGGGTAGGAATCACCATCTACTCTTCTTGAAACCTTGGTTTATATATTTCAATCCCCTGATGGAAACCTTAATGACTAATCCTGTGTGGATTCACCTATCATACATCCCTATATAATTTTGGTTGACTTCCTACCTCTTAATAATTAGGAGTACACTAGGTGAATTACTGATAATAGATGCCTGAACTACTAACTTCCTTCATGTTATATTCACTTGGATTTTGGTGATAATGAATGTTTCATATAAACTTTGAGCAAATATTAATCTAAAAATCAAAGACCATTGTTGGATTCAATCCTTGGATTACAAAACAATCTGCTTTAGATGCTGAAAATGATTTGACATTAGGAATTTGGTGGTGAATTATCCCAACCCCAAATAAAATATAACAATTTCTTGGTGGAAGGACACCCTCCTTTCTCACTTTACAATTTTTGTAGACAATAATCAGTGCAGTAAAATATAGGAAACAACAATTTCTTCTTCTCTAACAAAGGATGTTAGAAATCAAATCGATAAAGTTAAGGTTGGAAAATTTGGGAACCTAGTCCTAGAAGGGGAGGACTTAATAAGAAATTAATCTCTACAACTATCTGAGGAATCAATGGTGGTTAGGAAAATGAAGGGGAAGTTAGCTTTGAAACCAACTAATTGCATTCTATGATCTTATATCATGAAGGGGAATGGTAGAATATTAGGTGTAAGTGGTAAGTCATGCAAATATATTCATGTGGTGGAGTGAGACCTCACTCCTTATTGGTTTTTGTCTAATTCAATCTTATTCTTGGTTATCTCTTTATTGGTTATTGACCTCGTTTGGACCTATTTTTTGTCCCTCTTTGGCTCATTAGGTTCAAGGGATTGGTGGTCTTTTTGTAATCCCATTTTTATTTTTCAATAAAATATGTGGGGGACCTACCAACCCTCAATCATATATCAAAAAATATATTTGGGTGCATCTTTGCATGAATATTATAATGAAAATTCTCATATTCCTATGCCAAATTGTAATTAACATTGTGATTGGGAAATGAGGGGTGTATATCCATATAAACTAAGATTATAATACTACCCCTTAGGAGGGGAGGGGAACAATTTTCAAATAATGTCACTATGAGTTTAGATCCACCCTAACATTAGTGAGATTATTTGTAACATAATTGCCCTCAGGCTGAATGTGAAAGGAATATTAGTTATTCAAACTTCAATTACATTATAGAGTTTTTTGTTATTGATGCTTCTATTACTCAAAGCCTTCAAGATCACCCATGAATATACCTTAATATATAAGTTAATATAATTGTTTTTATGGATATTTTAAAACCTCTCCAAAGATTACTCAAGTAAATTTATAGGTGCACTTTCTTAAGACATCACTATAGCCAATAATGGGTTTACCTTTTTCATTTTATAAAAATCCTCTTACTCCATCCCCTCTAGGATTTTATTTTAAAGCCCCATAAAATTTAAGTGATGGTTATGCCTTGAGGATGGGTCCATCTAATCTACAAATCACTTTGTTAATTCTACCAACCCTTTTATCAGGGACCCCAACAAAAGTTATTTTCTAGTGCTCAAAAGCAACAAAATATTCTAGGGAATTTTTTCCTTCTTTTGGGGTTTAAGTAAGAAGAAGTTCCTTTATTGTTTTTAATATGGAAGCCAATACTACTTATTCTTGCATTTCCCTTCTAAAAATCCTTATATTTATTTTAATCTAAATATTTTGGTAAACTAAAGTTGGGATGGAATTCTGAATATGCATAAGTGAAGGCAATTTAAGATTTAAATACTCATAAAATACTAGTTCCTTTAAATTTTGAGGAAGAGCAATTAAAATATAAAAATTAAGAAACAAAAAGTTCCATATTTGATGTGGAAATTGACAATGTAGAAAGAGATCATCCTTCTATATTTTATGTAAAAAACACACCAAGAAGGTCCTTGAAATCCTCTTTTCTTTTATTTATTCTAAGTAAGAATCTTATCCCAACATATTGTCCAAAGGAAATTGTTTTTTAGAAAAACCATACTTGAACCATATTTGTTTTGAGGGAAAGGGTCAAAGTCCTACATATCTAAATAAATATGATTTATGTATCATATTTCGCATTATATGTTCCATTCTTAGACACCCCATCCAAACTAACTTGTGTTATTGATTTAAAAGATGAAAATATTTAAATATAGTTAAGAGCGTTACATTTTTCTAGGATATGATCAAGAATTTACAGGTCTTGCTACTCATCACTTTTTTTATTGACATAATCTTTGATAAAAATGTAAATTCTATCTATACACCAGGATTGAAAATTGTTCAACAAAGTCAAATTGCTTAGTGGTGATTGGTTAATCCATGCTTCAATCCAAAACTTATCTTTGTTACCTTTTCACTCATTCCATCTTAGAATAAGTATTAAACTGCTTAGATATTTAGTCATTAGATTCCAAATGTGAGAGCCTTTCAAGTGATCATTGATCATGAGGATTATTTCAAAATTCATATTATCTAAACATTTATTTTTGAGGATTTTTCTCTAAAGAGATAAAAGCTCATAATATAGTCTCCACATCAGTTTTTTGAGGGCATAATTCATTTTCTTGTTGATCTAATCCCTAGCCCCCAAATCCTAGGTAAAATTGACTTGATCCCATTTTATTAAAGGAAACTGTTTAAAATCATTAGTGTAGCTCCATAATAATATTATTTGAATGGATCTTATACATTTATCAACTTTGGAAGGGAGTTGAAGAATTGACATAATGTATATGGGCATAACTTACAAACAAGACTTTAGTAGTTAAATTATACTTATAAATGAAATCCACTTTCCCTTACAACCTTCCAAGTTCCTGAAGATCCTATCTACCATATGATTCCATACACCAAAAGAGTTTCTTCCTTCAAAGAGTAGGATAATTAATTTTCCTGGATATATATCTAAAAAATTTCAAAGGCTTCCCACATACCACATACCATGAATTGACATATTACAAGAATGAGAATGAGGTATTTATTTCCTTTTCACTATTTTTTAACTCCTAAGGCTTCCTTTACACCCTGGGAACATTTTCCAACATGTTTACCTTCATCTTTGTCATTTTTAACTATGTTGAGTATTCCCCCTTCCAACTTAACTATGCTTCACTCCAAAAAAATCATATTTATTTTTGTTTTTGTTTTTTTAGATCCTTTTTAGTCCCAAATGCCTAGTTATTAACTCCTATATTTCCATATTTGCATCCTCCATGGTTATCTGATTCCATTTCATCTTAAAAACATGCACTACCTTGTTCTGAAGCTTCTTGAATTCCTCCCTAACTATGCACTTTGGATCTAGAACAAGATTTCCTTATTCATAAATCATTGGTATTTCTATTTTAGGCAGCATATGTGCCCTTAATTTATTATTTATACATGACACATGAAACACAGTGTGTAACCTCCCCTTGTTCAGGATGTATAGTGCATATGAAACTTATCCCACCTTTGCACACACCTAGTAAGGCCCACAATACTGTTCTTATAGCTTTTGCTTCCATGCATGCTTCAATTTATTCTACTCATATGATTGTAACCATGCAAACACCATGTCCCTAAAACCATCATTTCATTAAATTTGGACATATTCTAATATATATTAAAACCTAAACTTGTCTTTATTAGTTTTTATAGTATTAATATTTGAGTTTATCTTTTTCAATTATTAGAATATTAAAACCTAAACTTGTCTTTATTAGTTTTTATAGTATTAATATTGGATTTTATATTTTTCCATTATTGGAATAAAATTTTGAGCTTTTTGGAATTATATATCAAATAACTAGATTCTAATATGAGGTATACTAGATTCTAATTTAAATGAAATACTACAATTATAGATTATTAAGAATATGTCTATATGTAATTAAATGTTGGTTATAATCTCAAAAATCCTTTCATCTGATGTTGGTCTACATTTTGCTTCATCCTATAGGCACTCACTATCAATTTGTCTCTAAATAAATGAAAAATGTTTTACATTTCTTCCACAAATTTCTTTGTTGTTAGGACCTTTCCCCTTTTAATTAACCAATCCAATGGTGATGGTGCCTCATACCCATACAAAGACTTGAAAGGTGACAATTTTTTGATTGTGTGGTATGTGGTGTTGTACCAATAGTCATCTAAATGTAGCCATTATACCCACTTATGTGTGTTTATCCCTTACATACATTCTTAGACACCCTTCCAAGAAATTATTTACCACCTCTATTTTCCCATCCATTTGGGGGTGGTATGAAGTGCTCATCTTTAATTTAACGAGTGCATTAAAAAATATCTCTTGCAAAAAATGTCTTTGAAAAATATGATCCCACTCACATATGATCTGTTTAGGGATTCCATGCAATTTAAACACATGTTGAAAATACAATTTTCAAACTATAAGACCATTATTCCCTATCGTTCTTGTGAAAATGAAATGGGAATACTTTTTCAATATATCTAGCACCATAAAAAAAATCTTTACCCTCAGAGCTAGGAAGATCGAAGATAAATTTCATTGACACAGTTTCCAATATTTTTTGTGGAACCAAATTTGGTTGTAAAATGCCCAACAAAGGAACACTCTCCCCATTATTTCATTAGTAGATGTCACACTCAACTACAAATTTTATAAATTTTACCTTCATTTCCTTCCATAAAAATTTACCGTTTATGTTTTTATATGTTTTTTATACTTGCATGGCTTATAGATGGAGATGCATGACCATGCTCTAGTAGCCTCTAAAGAAAGGGAGAGTCCCCCCTCAAATAACTACATGCATAGAAAAAAATGATACCATTATGAACTAACCAACCATTCCCATTTTCCCCATATTAAATTTATTACATGATTTTAGTTGAGGTAAGGTGATTTAAATAATCTCTTCAAATTTTATCTATCTAAGAATATTGACTGATGGAGATTACCTAAAATAATGGTGGTTCTTTCTTGTGAATTAATGCATTTGTTACCATAATATATTTTCCTTTATTTTGAAGTATCTCAAAATCATATTCTTGAATATGATCAAACCATTTATGTTTCTCTTATGTTAATTTTCCTTGAGTTAACAAGTTTTTAAGGCTGAGGTGGTCAATTTTAGCAAGTAAATTGTTCCCCAATAGAAATTGATGCCATTTAGAAATTGTATAAAGGATAGAAATCATCTTCTTACTATACATGGACATCCATTGTTCATGATCATTGAAATTCCTAATTTTAAATTCAATCGAGTGCTCATCCTTAGAGATAACTATGCCTAGTCCAGATCTAGAGGCATCACATTCAATGATAAAATACTTTGAGAAATCAAGGATTGCTAAAACTAGATTACACACCAGATATATTTTGAGATCCTTGAAATATTTGTGTGCCTTTTTGGATCACTTGAAGGAATCCTTCTTGGTGAAATCAATGAAAGGATGTTTTATTATTGAGAAGTTCTTGACAAATATTCTATAAAATTTTACCAATACGAGGAAACTATGAATTTTCTTGAGAATCTTGGGTACATGCCAATCACATATGGCTATAGCTTTGTAGGCTCATCAAAAACCCCCTCAATATAAATTATGTGACCAAGGTATTATGTTGATACCTTTAAAATTTCACACTTAGATGTTTTGGCATACAATGAATCTATAGATAGTATATCCAACATAACATCTAAATGCTCAAGATGGGATGTTAATGAATCAATATAAACTAGAATGTCATCAAAAAATACTATAATAAAATTATGAAATAATTTTATAAATATCTTATTCATCAATGCTTGAAAGGTGACTGGAGAATTTTTTAAATTGATAGGCATGACCCTAAATTGGCAATGGCCTTGATGCCTTATTAAGCCCATTTTATCCTAATATTGAATCTGATTTGGCATCTCATAGTATCTCGATTTGATATATATTTTTGAGAGATGATTTTCCCCATACAACCCATCAAGAATATCATCAATCCTTGGCATTAGAAATTTATATTTTATTTTGATTTTTTTTAGGGACCTATAATGGATATATATTTTATATGAACCATATTTTTTCCTAATCTAGTACCACTAGAGTAACATATTAGATCTTATTAGGGATAATGATGTCAGCCTCTAAGAGTTCAATGATCAATTTCTCTCTCTCTAACTTATAAAAATGATTGTATATCTAAATGTGTGTCATTGTTGGACCCTTTGTAGGGTCAAGATCAATAATGTGCTCCAATTCCCTATATGGTGGTAGACTCCTTGGCATATCTTGGAAAACTAACTTATATTTACATAGCATCTCTGGAATCCCTAGAGCTAATTCTTGTGAGATAGACAATTCCACATCCAAATTGTAAAGGTAAGCCATAAATCCAAAATTCCCATAATTCAAAATTTTGTTCATCTAATTGGAATCAATGGTTTTGATTTCCATTGGGGGCAAGGACTTGATAATATGCTCATGGTCCCCTTGCTTGAATGTTAGGAATTGCTCTTGGTGGTTGGTGGACTATGTTCCAAGTGAGTATAATCATTGAAACCATGAAAAAACATCTACATCAATAATATTGACCACATATAATTTATTTGTAATATAACTTCCATTAACATATACAAATTATGGAATAATCCTATGCATTCAATACTTTGGTGTCTTGGAACTCAAATGGGGACACTTTTAGAAATGTCTAAATGGAATTGTTTCTTATATATAATATTAAGATTATTTATGGGGTTAACCATGAAAAAAATCAGGATTTATTGACATGGTAAAATAAATTTAATGGTAAAAGTGACTTAGATGGTTCCACCTAATTTATGGTAGCAGGTGGTAGCAGGAGATAGAACTTCAAGGTTCACACTCTAATCAGGTTTCTCAGGGGCTTCTTCATTTTTTGGCTTTGACCCTAGATCAAAATAACACATCCTCTACCATAAAAATCTTTTTTGGATTGCAAACATGGCCTTTACTCCATGGAACATAACACCTATTAAATGGGTTTATAATAGTGGATGTAGGGGCTGAATCATGATTAGGGTCTTTGGATTTTTTATCCCAAGTAAAATATTTAAGGACAATAGGTTTTACCATTTATTTTTTAGGGCATCAATATGTATTTTTTCTCTTATAGCTAAAATAATGGCCCTTTCAAAAGATTCAAGTTCAAACATCCTTACCTTAGTTCAAATATGGGCCCGCCAGTTGGAAATATAGATCTTTTGCACTAGCTTTGGAAAAATATTGGCCTCAGACTCCAAAACATGAATTTTTTCTCTATAATCCTCCACAGACATATCTTTTTGAAATAATTGCATCAAATATGTATCATACAATTCATCCCAATTATGGTTGGCTCTCTTATTCAAAGCTTTGGAAAATTCTATAAAGTCATTGTCCATATTTTTATAAACCCATCTCTCCCCCCAAGTGTGGACAACACTATCTAAATGTTGCAAAGACACATTCACCTTTTTCTCTTGAGTCTTTATTTTTTGTACCCTAAATCCAATTTAAGCTTGATAAATGATGTATGGGCTTTCATATTACCTTTGAAATCAAATTTTGTGATCTTCATTTGTAAGTTAAAATAAGGGTGATGTAAAATTCCTTTATCTTTTTCCACATTACCTTGTTCTTCCTCTTCCTCATCTAGTGGATCTGGGTCTAGCTTTCCCCAAATGGTTCTATCCTCCTCTTCATCTGATGACTAATGCATTTATATTTCTAATGAACAAATATTTTTTTTAGTCTCTTAAATAACTCATCAAATAACCCCTTCATCTTCTCTTTAGTCACAAAATTTGAGTTTTTTCTTGAGTAATATCCCCTGTAAATTTTGGTAGTAGATGAAAAGGAAAAAATCAATTCAAGCTCTAATACCACTTTTTATATTCAAAATAAAAACAAAAAATGGAACTGTAAAAATATAGAGTGAAATGTTGTTAAATGGAAAAATAAGGGAGCACCTATTTCCCCAAGGGTGGATTTCAATTTTAAATCTAATTGTAACAAATAGTTCTCACACAATTTCATATATCTCTTACATTAAGTTGGTATTGGAAAAAGATACATTCTTTAGGTTTTTCCTCCCTTTTTAATTTAATTACTAAGAATCATTATTAAACCCATGGTTAAATCATAAAATAATCCTTCACTAACTCTAAGCACCCAAAATATACATGATATAAAAATGCTAAATAAGATTGCATGCACACACATAGATAAATATATGTTATGTTTAGTACACAATAAGAAATTTTACGAGCATTGTTTGCCATCAACTCCTTTCAACATGTCTACTTATTTGAAATGAAATAGCCACTTGCCAAGGGCTTCTGCAACTATGATGAAAATGTAATGAGATAGTGGATTTCCTTGAATAAGACCCTTTAGAGCTCAAAATAATGTTATTAGCTCACATTTTATTAGAAAAATAATTTGGTGAGCTTATACAACCAAATACCCAATCTCTCTAATTTTTAATTTAAGTTAAATCTTTCCATGATGCAAAGTAGAAAGTCCCAATCAACTCTATCAAAATATTTGTTCATATCCAATTTGATAAACATGTTGCTTTGGTTTTGAAAAGAATCAAAACATATAAATTCATGGGAAAATACAATCCTATCTAAGAAATTTCTCCCTAGTACAAATCTAACCTATTCTTGGGAAATGATTTTGGGCAAGAGTTTCTTGAACCTATTAGCCATAAATTTAGAAATGATCTTGAGAATGACATTGAAAAAAGAGATAGGCATACAAGAATAAAAATAACTAGCATTTTATTTTTTAGGAATCAAGGAAATAAATGTGGAATTCAATCATTTTATAACACCCTTACTTCTTCCTAAATCCTAAATTGTAGTTGCAACATCATTGCTTAAAATGTGCATATAGAATTAAAAGAATCCAACTAGAAATCTATTTGGTCCAAGGTATCTATCAATATTGAGGGAGAATAATATGAATTGGAATTATTTATTCGTGATATAAGCAGAAATAAAGTGATTATTTGCATCTAAAACTAATGATGGGATATGGCTCAACATCTCATTTCTAGTAGGTGACATGTCCTTGAAAATATTTAGAGAGAATATCTTTGTAAAAAAATGCAACAATTGATCTAGTTTCCCCTATTTCCACCAAAGTTTCACTCACTTGGGTAACGATTTTAGATACCTTATTAAAATTTCTCCTCATTACAACTGTCTCATGAAAAATCTTGTATTCCTATCCCCTTCTTTCATCCATCTCACCCTGGATTTCTATTTCCAATGAATTTATTCTTGTAATATAAGGTTCTTTCGATCCCCCATACTATTTTATTCTTATGATTTTAAACCTTTAGTCATGCCATTATATTGAATGATATTTTCAAAAACATAAATATTATTCTAAAGATGTAACTTTTTTTGCTATTAACTATTTCTATTCTAATTTTTTAAATAGTTTTTAACTATCTTCAATTTTTAGATTATGGCATACATAATTATCCTAGATAATTTTGAGTTCAACCATTCCTTGATTTTATTTTATATGTAATCTTATTTAGTTCATATTAATTCGAACTTAAAATTTTTTCTCTTGGGAGAAGCAAATAGTATATAGAAGCTGAAGGACCAGTTGTCTAAACTAGCCACCAACACAATTTACAATTCAAAAATAATATAATATTGTATCTAGTCTAAGCTTAGAATAAGTCTATTCAATATTTCAGCTACAAGGAATTCCCTATTATTTTATTAGACCAAGTGTGCATTCTTTCTTTTGGCTTTACATCAAATACTGATAAAACCTCTGAGAATTGAGCAAAGTTCTTGGTAGATTGTGAGAAAACTCCTAAGCATTTAGATTTTTCCAAGGGATAAATTATGGTATTGAAGTCCTCACCCAAAATCTATTTTTCATTAATATGAATGATCATGATATCTAATAGAAACTCTAATCATGGCTTGAATTTGGGCCATAAACATTGATACAAATGAAGCTTTGATTTGTCCTTATCTCATAAAATATAATTATTTTCTAATTTGAAATCTCACTATTAAAACACTAAAAATAGTGAAAGGGTTTTAGATAATAGCTAATCCACCTGAAGATTTTAATATGATTTTTACTACAAAGTTATTAATTGTCTAAAGTTCTTTCATATTCTCACTGAATAGATATGCATCCATATGTGCTTCCTAAAGAAGTAAGATATCAGGTCTTTTATCTAAAATAAGTTGCTTTATAATCCTATGATTGTGTAGGACATTGGGCCCGTGCAAATTCCATGAAAGAACTAACATGATGGGAGTTTGAACCTGTAGTGATATGAGTGATGGGCTTATCCACCTTGGAATTAGAATTTACCTTTTTCCTTATTTTAAGACTTGCTAATTCTCATCCTTATTACTTCCATTTTCCTCTTCCACCCAAATAGTTGGATCTTGATTTTATTTATTGAATTTTATCTCTTACTACTTGGGTAACATGTATGTGGTATTCTTTTGATTACATTTCCCAATGTTGATTTGAGTTTCCATATTCTTAGAATTTGTGAGCGGGGCTCTTTTAGGCTTACTCTTCCCTCCTTGAGATGTTTTTAGGGATAATTTTAACATTTTTATCTATTTTATTCCTGGTTGATTTAAAATATTTTTCAATTGTGAATGAGACAAACATTCCAAAACATAGTCTTTTTTTAGTTGATTTTCTTCATTGGGTTCTTCTTCTTCGTCCAATATCTCTTCTCATTTTCATTCTTCATGTTGATCCTCAAGTAGATTAGGCAAAGTATTTTTAATTTACATGTATTCTAAAGCTTACCCTTGTTATTAAATTTTAGGCTCATCATGTCATGTTTCCTTGACAAAAGATGCATTGAACTCCTTATAATTTCCTTCCCCCTTAGGGAATGACTACAAAATGTGAAATTTGTTTTTCATGTCTATTTCCTTTGGCTTCTATATTTTTTTTGTTTTTCCCCCCTTGATTCCATTTTAGTTCTTTTATTGGGTTTTTATTAGGTTATTTCCTTACAAAATTCCCATGGGAGTGACAATTCTACATCTAAAAGGGACATTTTCATAATCCAAATATTGAAAACATTCTTTGGATTCGAAGTTGAATCTTATTGCCAAGGGAAATGAATTAAAAAATCCATTTTAACACATATATTTGCATAAACCATTGGATCCATAATTATATTGATTTTTCATGAAAATGTACTCTCCCAATTGATTTTCCACTTGTTTAAAAATATCATCCTTCCATAATTTAGATGGGAGACCATACAATTCAATCTAGATAGGAACCATGGTTATGTCCCCTATATTTAGATTAAAACCATCTTCCCAAGGTCTCATAAATAATCCATCTTGTCCCATGAACCATGGGTGGGTTCTTAAAATATCATCTCTTTACTTCACAGAGTTTAAAATGACTTGAAAAAGCCCGTGATGTAGAATATTTACTAGATTCATAGACCTAATTTTCCAATTCTTCCTTAACCACTTATGGATATCAGTCATGCTAGGTTAATGTCCAATAAAATTTTATATCAAGTCACATTCTCTAAGATGCAAAATTATTTATTCTATCTCTCTATCATGAACCTGAATGACTAGTATTTCATTTGTCATTGGGAATATCTAAGTACCCATTGCCGTAGTGATTTTTAAACTATTTCATCCATCCATATTTTCTTTCCCTCTACTCCTATTTTCTCTATTTCTCATTCTTCTTCCTTCCTTTGATGTGGATGATGCAAAAAGTTTCTTGTTGATCACATCTCCCTACATATTTTTCATGTTAAAAAATATATACACATAGAATTATTTATTTATTTATTTTTAATTAAATTAATATTTTTTTAATTATGGGCCCAAGAACTTGGGCTATTGATTGGAAACAAGTAGTTTTTAATCACTAACCTATGTTTTATTCTCATTAGGCCCATCAAACACTTTCAACAAGTGGCCATGGGAATACCTTAAGGTAGGGGTGACACTTTTCTATGTGAACCAAGCAAAACACATCTTAGAAATTATGGACCATTTAGTAGAGATTAAAATAATTGATGTCATGATGCATAACTGTGAGCATATAATCTTTCTTTCATTCTCAATCATTCATTTTCATTATTCAAGCAAAAGAATGTATATGGTAGTTACTAAAGTATGCATGATTGTTTGCAGTTTGTTAAGTATTTTTTTTTGGGTTTAAAATATATTGGTATTATATATGAATTTGAGGAAATCTTTTTCAATCAAAATTATATTGTCATTCATGTTATTGTGAACATATCAGTTGACTATTTAAACTTTAAGTTTACCTTGATAACATAGTCTTGTCTTGATTTGAACCCATTAGTTTGTATCTATTATAAATTTAAAAAAATATATAAAAGTTATATCATTGCATGATTTTGGCAAGCTACGATTTATTTTAAAATGAAGGATTTCATAGTTTATTCATTATCTTGGATCTTGAAACTTTCTATTAATGATATTGGAGAAAATGATCAGTTTGAAATTTATGCATTTAGTTTTAGATTTAGTCAGGGAATGTTTTAATATATATTTTTGTGTAAATGAACTTCAAAGAATAAATGGTAATATTTGTAGTTTGAAATATTTGGGTTTATTGTATGGTAAAAAGTGGTAATACTTACTTTTGGTAATAGTCAAATCATAGATGAAAGGTTTTTATAATTCATATATTTATGTGTTTTAATTTTGAAGATAGTTTGGGTGTGTTTGATAGTAGATCTATTAAATTATATGAATAAATGAAAATAGAGTGAATGTTGATGGCCATATAAATCACTATATTAAAAAAAATTATTGTAATTTTATTGTATATAGTTGTTGTTTCATAAATCTCAAAATGATATGATGGGGTTCAAATTGATTTCATTTCTTGATTGTCATTTACTTGTTTTATATAAATTTATTTTTATGTTTTATTATCTTTAATGTAATTTTAAATAAGGTACATGCATTGTGATCATTAATAAATATTCAAAATAATAGACATATTTTATTAGGAATATGGTTGTAATCAAATGATGATTTTGTATTAACATTGTTAAATTATAAAGGGATACAAAATTCAATTTGTGCAAATTACCAATTATATAAACATTTTAGCTTCACCATTTAATAATATTTTTTCAAATATCATTTGATTTTTGGTGCACATAAATAATATTTTTCACCTATGTTCTTGTAGTAAAGTTATTCCTCTTGATTTTGGTTCAAGGAATATCAAAGCTTTAATTTTATTTGTAATTAAAATTTAATAAAAATAAATTTCTAATCATCATATCCTAATATTATATCCTAAACCCTAAGATTTATATTCTTTTTATGGTTTAATGCATGGATATACCAATCTACGTGAATAAACTTTAGAAATCCATACGTTATATCACGTACATTGGATTTAATTTGAATTCAAATACAAATATACGTATAATTAATGTGTAAGGTGGTGGGAGTTGGTGGAGATTGATAAACATAAATTGCTAACAGATTGATAGACTATGCATAAAATGTTCAAGCGAACTTGGTGCATCACCAAAGTTAGTGAAAGTTTAGTGAAGCATAATGGAGTTAATTAACTCCAGATAGAAGGATGAGAATGCATTGAATGTGGCATGGCCATTGGGTTTTAAATGAAATCAGTTATTGATATTTCATTTAAAAATTTTCTATCAAGTTTTGGGTAGAAGCCAATCTATGTCATTCAAACTAATGAATGTTTTTTCTTTTTTTTTCAGAATTGACATGTTAAATATATTTTTAGGAAGTTTGTTATGCAATATTTTTTAGGATTGGTCATCAGTTTTTTCATAAGTTTATTGAAGATTTATGTTTCTATTTATTTGAGTTTTTTTTTTTAGTATAATATGTTGTTGAATTTAATTCAGTTAAAAAGATTAAAAAAATTGATGTCATGATGAATAACTATGAGCATATAATATTTTGTTCATTCTCAGTTAATCATTATATTATTCAAGCAAAAGAGTGTTCATGAAAATTAAAAATTATGCATGGTTGTTTGTATTTTTTTGGGTATGTTGTTATTTTTTGTTTGAACACATTAATTATATAATTGTCACAATAATTTAGAACTGTTAATTTTTTTAAATTGGTAGTTCCACAACCATCAATGCGAAATTATAATGGTTTATTTATAAATATTAATGAGTTATATTTTTGTAAGGGCATCTTATAAATTCCCAAGAGTTAGTCTAGGATGTGTCTGAGAGTCTTAGGAAAGATGTGAAATGGATGAGAAGTCATGAATATGAGAGAAATTTTAATTTGAATGCAAAATAAGTTTTCCTGCCAAAAGGGATTTTCAAATTTCCAAAATGTATTAGTGGTCTAATTGAGTATGGATGACTTTTAATTTATTAAGTAATGATGTAATAGGCCTGGATGGTCTCATGAAGGTCATAAAATTGTTTTTGAGTCATATGTCTAGTGGAAAATGTGAGGTGGCAGTCTTAGTACTCACCACCCTACGTACGTCTTGGTGTTGAAGAGAGTTTCTTGATCAAGAAATGGTTATAGAGCATGTTTTAAAGTCTATTTCATGTCATAAAGGAGTGATATAGTTATTTTTTGGTCCTTAGGAGGTAGATGAAGGTATGGAGAATAGGGTAGACAAGATCAAGAAAATGAAAGCCTATCAAATAATGTACAGGACTGTGTAAGTTTAGATCATGTATGGAAGAACATTAATAAAGATTGATATTTTGATGAAATATTTTATGATTAATATGTATTTTCACTGAGTTATTTATGTGATATATATGCAATTCATGCAATTTGAGGTGATTCAAGCAAGTTACAGGTAATACAATTATGTGTGTTGAAGAACATAACTTTGTATATTTGCATATCCATGGAGTGGTAAAGTCTATATGAATATTTTAGTATTTTATATAATGTTTGGTATGTGGTTTAATCCTTTTTTGAAACATTTATATTGATGAGAACATATAAAGATTGATTACAGTCCTTAAATACCCTGTTTGGATATATAGTCACTATGTAGGGGAGTTAAGGTCTAACCTTTGGTATTGTTATTAAATGCCATTGACCTCTATTATATAGGAAGGTGTTACTATTTATAAAGGAATTTTTTAAACCATAAGTTTGTGTAATAACCTTGAAAATAACCTGATTCATCATGTGGATGCCAATAGGCCTATAAAGTATCATTTTTGACACAACCAAGAATATGTTTGAGAAGGAAACCTGTTCATAGTCTTATGGCAAGTTATATTATTATAATGCATAATGTATTTTAAAATTGGATTGGTTATGATTTATTATTTAATATAATGATCATAAAACTATAGTTGAGTCTTTGGAAACTTTTAATAAAGAGAATGGATCATAAAACCTTGTCACAGTCATGTTTGCACAAAGGAAACCCTGTCAATTCATGTTTTAGAGAGATAATGAGAGTGGAGTGAATGAGATAAAAATGTTGGAAGGTGTGTATGGGTTTTATAAAAACCTATTAAATGTTATATAACAATATAAGATGATATAATATTCAATAGAGGCCAAGAGTTATAACTGTCTTGTCTTACATAGTCATTAAGGTATGCATAATTTACTGTATTGCTTCATGTTTCACATATTTAATGCATTAAAAGGATAAATTAAGTGTATATGAATTTGGATTAGATCATTACAAACCTAAAAAATTAAATTTTAAGCTTTTAAACCTTATATAATGAAATATATGCAAACTTCTAGGCTCTCAGCCTATACGGTGGCCTAGAAACCTTAAATCTAGGGTTTAGTGCATAGAATGAATTATGACCATCCAAAATCCATAAAATTTTTTAGTTTGGTCCACATAATCATGATTAAATTTAATCACCTATTTTCATATGTGTACGGGTTTGTATGGATTTTTAAGGATTGAGTTGGTTTAAGCCTAGAAGAGACCTAGATGAATAGGCCAAGGAAGGAAAGGGTATGTGTGTTGAGAGTGAGACTTGAAAAAGAGTTGATTAAACTAGAGGAGTATAATGGGTGCCCAAAAAGGTAAATAATTTTCCATGGATGCTCATACTTTTCTCAAGCCAAGGAGGTTTGTCTATTTGGAGGGTTAATTATGGAGTTAGGTAAGCCTACAGGTACAAAACTTAGCTTGATAAAGGGTACTCAAAAACCTATTTGGTTTTCCTTGAATATTTTTTTTATGGAAAATAATAGAGGATTTGTCATGAAATAGGTCTAGTAACATGTGAAAGCAAGAGATTGACTAATGAGTGAAAATGCAAGGTGTGGGTGATGGATTTGGTTTGATATGGTTTTAAATCATGTGATAGAATGATTTAAGTGTTTTGAAACTTTGTTTAACAAGTGTTTTATTTTTATTCAATTTGTACAAGATTGTCCTAGTGTTGGATAAGGAATCTTTTCAAGTTTGCAAACAAAGTGAAGGAAAATTGTAAGCTGAGGGAATAGAGCTTTACATCATCTACTCATTGTGCCCCTTTACCTAAAAATATTTCAAAATAAAAAAATGGAAAAAATAAAAATAAATAATATTTTTCCATAATCCACACTATCACTAACATGTCCAAAACAATTTTTTTGAATTTTACTATCCTTAAGGTGTTTTTTCAATAAAATATAAAACTTAAGGTTTTGACACAAAAATTGAGAGAACTTAGTTGTGCCTGCACCACTAGTACTCCAACCATCCTATCCTCCCACTCTTTGTTTTGATCATAATTTCACTTGATTTTGTTACAAGAATTCTAGAGCTCAAAGTTATAAAGGTTTCAACAAGCAAATGATTTTTAATTTTGGAAAGTTTTTCAATTTATAGTATAGTTATTTAGCTGTTTTATTTTGAAAAGTTACCCTTTTTAGGAATGTTATCTTAAAAATTGTATTTATTACACATTTTGATGAATTATTAAGTTTTAAAAATCTAAAATAACATTAAATAGGTCAAAATCTAGAAATCATAACATTTTGTTTCTCATAATGTTATTCCAAAGTATGTTATTTTTCACATTTTAATCTCACACGCTGACATCTCTCTACACGACACTGAGCTTAGTCCCTCAACAAGATGATTTAGGTAGTATTTTAATCATTGTAAAAATGGTAATTAATGTTTGTCCATTTTTTGATTAGTTATCATATTTTTTACTTTTTTAGTAAAATTGCACTTGATTACTCATTTTTGCTTGCAGGTCACAAGGGCATGTCGACTAACTTTGCTATGTCACATAGGTAAGTACGGTAAGTTTCCTAACCCTCTTTTATTTTTAAGTATTCCATTACTTGGAAAAACACCCATGCTAATTCATGGTAATGTATCTCCCTAAGGGTACAATATGTACATACCCATATTTTTCACAATGTAACATTTCACGATATCTAATGATGATACAAGGAACTCCATAAATAAAACATACTCAGACCAAGTTTTATCCCTTTTTTATTTTTTTTACCTCTCTTTAGGCCTTACTTAAGTTTCAAATTTAAAACATTTAAGTCTATTTCTTGAAAACCTTAAATTTTGATGTTGTATAGTGAAACCACTATAACTGTTACGTAACCGCCACCTGCATAAATGGATGATTCCACCATTATTGCATGTATTTTGAAAATCACTCCAAAAACATGTATTTTGATGTGTTTTGAATGTTTTGTCTCATGTTTTTTATCTTGTTATATTACACTTCCCTCCCTAGTTTTCTAGTTCACTCCTAGTTGTGTCTAAGCCAATTTTAGCTACCTTTAAGTTAATTCTGATAAGCTTTCAATCAAGTTTTAATTAACCCTCATATGTAACCTCTTCTTTTTTCATACAAATAAATTATTTTACTTGATTTTTAGATCTATAAATTGTATTAAGATTTGATTATAAAGTTTTTATAGAGCTATAATCAACCTTTTATAGCTTTTAAAGAACTCAGTCCAAGTTCCATAGCAACCTTTTGGTCAATCACATGAATCGAAAGAAAAAACTTACGAGATTGTAGCACAATAATCTATTATTTGTGAGAAACCAATCACAATTAAACTACCTCTTTATTTAATTTGTGATTGTGTCTTCATCTTCTTTTGTGTTCCCTCTTGTTGGAGAATTCCTGAGTAATTATTGAGCAACAAATATAAATGGTACAGCGTAAGGATCAATTGGTTTTAATATTTGATCAATCTCTTCTTCTCCAACTATCCTCTACTTTGGTCAAGTTGGGGGATTTTCTTTCTCTTATTAATATTAGTTTGATTAGATTCTTATTTTAATCAGATTAGTTTGCATGTGAAAAAATCATACATAAAAGACCAAAAATAATTCATTTATCATACTCTTTGCATTAAAAAATGCTCAATATTTTATAGTGTCTTGCATATAGAGTAGATATGAAATCACAATAGCTTTTATGTTGAATTTATAATTATATATACAAAATTCTATTTCATTTATAGTCGTTAGACTCTTTCATTTTTTGCTTCTAGCATACATATATTCACATACAAAACAAACAAATAACCTTCACATCCACTTGCATAGAAAACCTAAAAAACCCAAAAGAAAAGATTGTATTTAAAATCATTCTCTCTTATTACATATTAGTAAAACACATATAATTAAAAATCATAATTATTTAATTTCATATATTATATCAAATTGCATTTAAAACAAAAAAATGCATCTAATCTTGCCTTCAAGAAATAGACTTTTAGAGTTCATAAATTTCATTGAATGTATATAAAAATATGAATTTTAGGCTAGCTTCCATTTGCATATCTAAATTTTAAAGCATTCATCAGTTTTTATTTATTTCACTCGTATCAAAACAAGAATTAAAAACATCATTTATAGCAAGTATAGTTAGATTTATGCACTATTAAAAATAAAATAAATAAATAAAAATCAACAATTACATAGTTTAGTTTTAATTTCACAATCATTAGCAAATGCATACATATTATTCATAAAAAGAAAAAAAATAAAAAGCTTTACTTTATTTCATTTTAACACTTTCATTTTAAAAAATAATATAGTTTCTTTATTATTTCAAAATTATTGCTCAGACACAAACACATAATAAAACATTCAACTTCAAAATCAACAAGCATACACTTTTGCTAATCAAAACAAATCAGCCTTACACATCAAAAAAAGAAAACAATGCTTTCTAAAATATCAAATAAAGGTTTATCTTGCCCCTTGAATGACACTTCCTAAATGAGCTCATTTATACATAGTATGAATGTTTCCATGAGTATAACCTTTGTACCAACACATAACACTCAAAGCAACATCGATTCTGAGCTCAAACTACAAGTCTTTCGTTCTACTCCTTTACCTAATCTCATCATCAGCTAGTTAAATACTTTATATGAGCAAACCATATTGATCAAAACCCTAGTAAGACAAATTCACCTTCTTTCCCATCAAGCCCATAACCTAAAAATTTTGCTCTTTCCTTTCATCCTCAAGTATAGCCTCATCAAATTCCATTTACTTCATGGATGACATTGTTTGAGCAAGCCCAACTTGATGGACCCAATCAAATACCTAGATTCATCCACTCATATTTCAACCCATTTCTAAATTCTAACATAGACCAAAAACTTTGCTACCTAATTCTCCTAAATTCTAGATATTTACGAGATTCCATTACACCTAAATTTATTTCCCTTAACAAGAATTTTGATGTAGTTGAGCTATTTTGGTGTAGACATGAACATCGTGTACCATTCGATGCTTAAAATTTTGTGCGAGTAGATCATCCAAAATAACAATCCCTTATATATATTCTTGTTCAACCCATTCAGCCACCTCAACTGAATAAACCAAATCAATCAAACTAATAGACCACCCATCACATTATTTCTTCATCAGTTGTCTCAGCTAAACCTTAAGAAGTTGAGTACATAAAGGTTAGCGTGTCACTTTCCACATGTTTAGTAACACATGAAGACTAATGATGTGGGAAAGAGATAAAAGGTGAAGGTTATGCCTAATTAAAGCAGTGCAAGGATGACACCATTAGAACATAATATATATATATGAAATGATAGTTAACAAAGGGGATGAAAAAGGTGAGCATGGTTAAATTAACTAACATTATTTGAAGTTATAAATATGATTCATGGGATCCCTAGAGGTCATTTGTCATTTTTAAATTTGAAGAGGAAGGTATTTTATAGAGATAAAATGAGAGAAAAATAAGGTTTTGGTGGTTATTCCATGAAAATTTGCATAAAGTTCACAAAGATTAAACCAAAATTAAGGCATGAAATTGAAAAAATACTTGGGCACACTATGAGAAAGCAAATTTTGGCCAAGGAGATGAAAATATGGTTGGATAAAAGAATAAATCATAGGTAGGGTCCATAGCCACCATTAAAATGACATTGAAGGTGAAAGTTGAGGTAAAACACAAAGGAACTAAACAATTATGAGCACTATGGCACTAAAGTTTAATGCAACTAACATAAGAGAGCAAGAGAATGGTAAATAAAAAAAGGAGGTGACAAGGTCAACATCAAAGAAGAAATAGAAGAACAAATTGATGGGAGAAAATAAAACAATATAATATAACCCCTACCCTTATAAATTTGTATGATCAATTCCTAGAGATCATTGTACATGGGTAAACATTGACTTCACAAGAAGGGTATTCAAAATCAATGACTTTGATAACCTAATGACTAAGTATGGGTAGGAGATGAGGGATGATTTCCATGTGGAGATTGGTAAAACTAGACCATATGGATTAATCTACCAAGATGCATCCATTAAGTTTGCACTAGAGTCAAATAAATTCCTCTAATTATTTAGACTCTTTTACTTTGGAAAATAAGATAATTTGGTGAAATTTCTGGTCTTATGCATACATAAATGCATATTTTATTTTGTATGGATAAGGATGAATTTGGCTCCCATGTGCATTACAATGGACACTAAGTTATTAGACAAGATGGAGAATATAAGGCTTTCAAATGTTAATTAAGCATGTGTAGAGGTCACCAAGGACTTGAGGTATCAAAATCATGGTTATACGATCTTCATTGAGAAGTTGGACCAAGTAACACACTTAGTTGGATATTTTCCCATCAAAAAGCTATATGTTAGGATGCTCTAGAGTTATGCTAACAAGGAAGTGGTTTACTTGGCCCATCAAATTATTCTCAAAAAAGTTTGGTATAACTTTCCACTTTACATTTTTAAATAATTGTTAGCAAATGTAGAGGAGACACACTCACAAGGAGGAATGTTTATGTGGGTTCCAATTTTAATATGCTCTCATGTGATGAAATTTGGATTCTGGATGGTCATAGAGGCAACATAATTTATTATCTAGTATGGAATGATTCTCCTATGTAGAGGTGTAATGTACATACATGCCCCATGACCATCACTGAAACATACAAAAGCAAGATGGACTAGAGGTATGAAAATATCATGTCATTTGTAATTAAATGGAATATTCCAAATAAAATGCCTATAGTATATGGGGATCATGAAAAAATTTGTGGCATGATACATCATTTACTTAAAAAAATAAATTTTAAGGAGAATAAATACACAACATGGTTTAAATTTCCATATGGGATCACAATAGCCTATGTGGATTGTATAGTGGATAAGATCACTAATGCTTAATGCAAATTAGTTGATGATAAGAAGATTTTTTATAATATTCTTATGTTAAAATAAACTATAAAGTACTTGAAAAAAGAGATTACATAAATTGATGAATAAGCTAAGGATGACTCAACAACAATTCACCTTATGTAAACTAAAATAGTAAATGGAAAGGGTTGTCAGTTAAAATGCATGATTAGACCGATAAATAATATAAATAAATAAAAGAAAATAAAGGAGTCAGTCATATTTGAGTTTTAAGTAAAGCTAAAAAGGGGTTACATGTCATTGAGGATGCAGAATTGGAATATTTTATATAACTATTGTAGACTAAAAACAACAAGTGTCTGCATTTATTAAAAAACCCATAAAGAACAAGAAAATGATAACTCAGTGGGATCCACTGGGGGGGAGGGGATTGGAACAAGGAAAGGGATCTAGTGTGCCCAATTTAAGGGAGAGGAAAAATTTAATATTAAGGACTCAGAGCCAACATTGTTAACTTCATGCTCAATATAGGAGTTGAAGGAGAGGTAGGAAAGGAAATGGAATTTAGAAATAAACAAAGATGGATTCATTAAGTCTTACATCACTACCAAGGATCATATTTTCCCCAAGTTAAATTATACTATTAAGGTAGGAATCACCCCCAAAGCCTCATTTATTGCCTAAGGTTGATTCCAAATAGCCACCTCTTGAAGGAGATCCAATATCAATGGTCATTGAGGTAAAGAATGAAAAAATAGACACAAATCCAAGAATCAAAGTGGTTAGACGTATTGATGGTAGCACAACACAAGTTTCATCATTGCACAAGGCCTTGATACCAAAAACAACATTTGATGGGATAGAATAGGGAGGGGAAGACCAAAGTCCCTTGGGACCAATTGATGAAAAAATTATGCATGAGGAAGGGCCTTATCTAGAGGTTGAAAAAGAGACAAGTGCACATAAGGAGAAATTCAAAATGGAAGCACAAAATGAGGGGGAGGTGTGGAATGAATAAAAAAATGACCTAGTTCACCAATTGAAATCCAATTTCAATAGTTTGAATTTGAGACCTATGATTCCTCCAATAAAAAGGAATAATATTATGAATAAGAATAGGTTATCAAGAGTAAGAGAGAAAAATTACAAGTTGTAAAGCTAATAACAAATTTATATGTGTGAAACATTTTTAGAGAAGAAAATGGTTCATAAACAACATGAAAATGACTTGTGTGGATATTCAAGTCACACATGGAATACCCAAATTTTGAGTTTCCCTCCATATACCTGAATCCTTAAGCACCATTATGAAAAAAAGGTGAAGCAAGCATTATGGCCATATACAGGCACTTATTGATAGAAGATCAATCTAGGTTAGCCATAATGAGATAAGTGGCATAAGTGGCACATCAAAATATGATTAAAATTTCTAACACATAGGATAAGAAGAAGAATTTGGAAGAAAATGAACACAAGCGCATGGTTTTAAAAATAAAACTAGCAGTGTTGGAGGCTAATATAGCCAATATTTATTAAAAGGTGGATAAGGAGGAGTAAAGTTTATTGGTAGACACGTATAAAGACAACCTCAAGTGCATTGATTGCCTTGGACTAATGGGGGATTGATTTTTTGTAAAAAGATAGAAATATATTTTGTATGAGATGGAAGAAGAAGAGTGCAAAAAAATGCAAGCCTAACACAATGAAAAAATGGGTGTTTTAGAGAAGCATATGCCTACACTTGAGAATAAAGCAAAGCTCACTGAGATAGTACTCCAAAAGTTTTGCACAAATAACATAAGTTATTATAATGCATGTCAAAGATGAATAAAGAAAATGGGAGGAACTAGAAGCAATTTTTTAAAGATAAAATACAAGGTTGAGAAGCAACAACTGCTTAAGGATGTTGATGAATTAGAGGAAAATATTGAACAAAGGCATAAAATATTGACCAAAACCCTTAAAATCCATTAGATAAAATAAATTGATGAGGAGGATATCATGAAATAAGTGTATGATACACATTTTTAAGAATTATAGTAGGTCAAACAAACGGGAAACAATTATGGTGGGATGTGAAAGTAATGAGAAGTTTGTTGGTTGAATTGCCAACTAAGGTTGTTGCCATCTAGGTTGGACTTTTGTATTAGAATGATTTTAAGGAAGAGGTGTGCCAAAATGTGACTAAATTTTTGAAATTACAATGCATAAATTCCAAATTATCTAAGGATGGAAAAGATAATTAGTGTGAGGAGATGTTGATGCTCAATTTTTTCTAAGGTCGCTAGTGTGCACATTTAGTGGAGATAAGACACATCCATGTAGAAAAACATCTTTTGGAAAATCATGCTAGTGTGAATCAATATATACTTAGGTAATATCACATATGTATATCAATATGTAATAACTTATATACTAAACACCTAATAAATATTAGATGGATATGAGGTTTTTTGGTAAAGTTTATTAGCATGCCACAAGGAGGAAGCACACATAAGTATAACATAGGTGGGATCACCAAATAAATATAGAGTGAAAAAGGTAGAGGACTAATTTATGAGAGTATCAATTTACATCAAGTGGTAAATTAAAATAATGTAAGGATATTCTATCACTTAAAATATAGGGTTGGTAACAAAGATAGGAAGTGCAAATAATAAGATTCAGTTGCATAATTCATGGAGCATGGACCAAGGAAGAACAATTAGCAAATTGGATTCTAGCAAATTGGATTCATGCTTATTTTTTATATTGGATATTTTTAAGAGTTGTAAGCACAAAGATGTGATTATAAGCTATCATGTAAAACAAATCAATGCTTCTACTATGAAATACTACCTTGCACTTGGAATTACATTAGTGACTTAGTTTTTGAGGTAATTCTAGTGGTTGGTTTATAAGAATTAATGGTAATCATTATATAGATCTAAAATCATTATTTGAGTGCATGTTATTTTATATGTAATACATTATTAATAGAAGGAAATTTATCTATGTTTTTGTGTTGATTAGTCATGAATTCATTTATACAAGTAGTATGCAATGAGGTATACCAATTCTATTAACATATGAATTTATACTTATGCATGCATGTATATTCTTGTGTAATTTGATTATTTAATATTTTTTTTATGATTTAATGGATTCTCTATCAATTTCATCTTCATCAACCTACTTGATCTACCCCAATTATCTCTCTTTACACATTAGGTGAGTGCACAAGCATTTCTTACATAATGTGCTGACATAAATAACTATGTGTAGACATTCAATTTAGGTAATGGATACATGGAAATGATATTCTTAACTTACCTTCACCCTACATGAATTGTACATACATACATGAATCTCATTCACCATTATCTCACATCCACATGCCTTATACAAGCCTAACCTTCCCAAGTTGTTCTTAGTCACCTAAAATAAATCATGTAATCTATGTCAAACTAATTATTTATCCTAATAAGACATCTCAAGATCAACATTTCAATATTATTGTCTTGTGGACAATAATGTTAGACTCAAAATGCATTGTCTGATAGTAGCATTTACGTCTAAATTTTTTTTCGTATGCCAAGAAATGGTCACATATATAAATCTAGTCATTCTTATGGGTTGGCCTATCCATATAACATGTTGGTGGCATGAAAATTTACCAAAAGAGTGTCATATATATACAAAATATGTGTAGGCCTATTACCCATCTATCAAACACTTACCAAACATACTAAAACACTTGCACATTCAATAATACCACCCTATTCTTCATAATTTACCATTCAGTCATAAGAAGTAGGTTTTAGCCAAGTTTAAATCACCTTAAGAGCCAATCCAAATTTTCCAATTTCCAGGTTCCAAAAGCTAGATTACAGTTGTACACATTCAAGGAGCACTATTGCACACATTCACCTAATGGGGAGAACTACAATAAATTTGAATTCTCTCTTTAGAGTGTTAAATATGTAGGCAATGCCAAAAAATTCAATTAGGAGTGGTTGGGTTTAGCTCAATACACCTTTCTTCTCCTTTTATATCCATAATTTTGTCATTGCAAGTGGACCTAGCATTTTAGGTAAAGAAGATAGATTTATATAGGTTGTGCACATAATCAAACTTGAGGATGGCACATAGAGCTTTAATATAAATAGGCACACCTTCTTGTATCAAAACATAGAGGTAAAATCAACATATATAATATCATTAGACCAGGAACATAGGATTTAAGGGTACTAACCTAATTTTGATGATACTATCTAGGCACACACAAAGATCTAGATCTTGATTTGAACAACCCACAGTCTAGTTTTATATCCTTCTTGTGGGCTAGTTATAGTATCAGTTCTTCATAGAGTAGTTAATAATTAAATATCTTATCACCTTTATTAATTTTCATGCTTAGCAACAACAATTGAAAAATTATAATTAGTCCTTTACATTCAAATTTATGCTTATTGATATATTTTATACAATATGAAATACACATTGGTATTATCATATTAAGGGTTAATATTAATCTAAAATAGGGTTAAAATATTGGTGAACCTAACTATTGTCTTGATTATAGACAAACCCTAGGTTTCCCTTAGGGTTTGATCCTTATTTATAGGGTTCTAGGTTTTTATTAAAAAAATGATTTTTTAGACCTATTTTTTTTCCTTTATGCACAAATTATGCATGGCTATAATGGATGAAAATAGTTTTTTATTTTTTTATTGAAGATATTATTGTAATCATTACATGTCATTTTCCTTTGATATGTAAAATATGTAACAACCATGTAATTCCATGGATCAAATATTTTTACATTAATAAGGCTAAAAATAATAATGAACAATCTTTATCCTCTCTTAGCTCGTATTTTTGCAACCTCCAATTCAAGTTTATTCATGTTACCACTAGGTGCCAAAGAGCATGCATGATTCCTTTTGTTTTCCTACCCTAAACCTTAAGGTTGTCATAGCTATCATTTCTCCCCTAATATTTTCCCATGAATTATATTATATTCCATAATTCATATTGTTACTACCCAAAGAGATAAGGTGATTCATGTGTGGTTGAATGGAGGTAGTTAATATGTTCCTCATCAATCCCATCCACCTCTCATGAATCAAAAAAATCAACAAAATTGTTATGACATCATTAATAAACTAGTGAATACCAATGCCAAGATTACTATTCTTGAATTATTAAAGAGATCAATTATTTACAAGGGCGTTTTATATGAGGCTTTGTGTGATACAAATATCCTCAGTGAGACACAACCTTGATACTTTGATTTTATCATAAGTACATTAAAGGATACAAAAAAACTCATTATCTTGGATAAGGAAGACTTACCTAATCAACACACAATAGAGAAAAATCTACCATTATTCATTTAGGTCTAAGTTCATAGCAAAGCAATCAAACATATTTTGATTGATAATGGTGCATGAAAAAATATTTACAACATAATTTTTTTATAGTAATTAGGTGTCAATATGGATTTTATTCAAAAATTAGATTAGAGTATAAAAATTTGATAACATTCCACATTATGTACTTGAATCAATATCATTAGATGTACAACTAGGGCCCAAGATAATGTCTACCATGTTTCAAGTCATGCCTAATCATCTACATTACAATTTGATATTGGGGTGACCTTGGATACATACCATGGAAGTAATACCATCTACATTACACAAATGTGTCAAAATCATGCATGATGGCTATTTGTATACGTTCCCATAGATGAACTTTTTAGATATTTCAAAATGATCCAATCTACTAATTAGAGTCATTCATAATCACCTTTTGGGGATTATTCTATAATACCACCAACACGATCCATCCCACTAACTCAAATACATGCATATGAGGTGGGAGATTCAAATAAATTCAATGACAAGGAACCAATAATGATAATTAAGGTATAAATATAGCAATAATCACAAGTTATTAAAACACCAAATGAGACAGTTCCAAATCTTCCTTCGATAGTAAATTTATAAAATCAATATGGCATAGTCACAAATTATTATGATAGTGATTATGATGATAATAATATGAAACATAACATAAATTATCATTTGCATGAGCTAAATTTGAATCCTATTAGTCCAAATGAGTATTTGTCTCATACTTTTTTCACACCTATTGGAGTTAGAGAATATCAGGATAATTCACATATATAGATCATGGGTAATTCAAAGGTTCCTGCTCACAAATAATCTTCAGGGAGAAAATTAATGGCAATAATGTCAAAAAATTAGTATAATCAAAATGCAAATATTACTTGCAATGTTATTTCACACCATGATTCTCACATGCTAAAAGCATCATTAAAGCAAACTTTTGTATAGTCAAGCATGACTAAGGCACAAGAATAGTTATATAATTCACATTGTAATAAAGGTTTTTGGAAAAGTTTAGTGAATAATATGGAGTTCCTAGAGACTAAATTTTCCCCAACTCTACAAGTAATAAGTCTTCAAGATAAACCCAACATCATATTATAATTATTTTTTGATAATAACTTGATTGCATTACCAACTACTAGACATCAAACAATGGGATGTCTATCACATCAAGAACACAAATTATATTTTGATAACCATAAAATCATTGGGCATGGAACAAATAGTTTCATAGCATTAAAATAGAAAATTAAAAAGTACAAGAACAAAGGGACCATTAAAGTCATCATACTAAAGTAGGAGCACTCACCATTCAGTTCTAATATAACTCAAAATAAAAATGCAACTTAAAAATGCCATAAGCTCCCAAGGCAAGATATTTTAACCATTATAACATATATAAAAGGCACTTATTGACAACATATTCATATTGATAAATATCAACTCCAAAATTTATACAGCATTGAATTCTTATGATAATTGGGACAAGATATTAACAAACTATTTAATCCACATCATGGAACATTATTTTAACATATTAGTACCAAATTCTTGTGGACCAAAGATTATCGATACACCTATATGGGTGACACATTTTCCCACCTAGTTCCCATTTACTTTAGAACAATATTGGTTATACCTCATGCATGCCATAGTGGATAAAAATAATAATATATTTCATTTTTATATAAAGGGAATCCAATTAGAATGGTACCTAAAAAAAATGGTACACATCAAAAAGCAAAATATTAAAAGATAAAAATAGGCATATAATTTGAATAATCAGAAATAGTGGAAGAAAATGCAATGCATCCACACAAAATTAAAGAATTATCTAGTTGACACTAATGATTGGGGTGATTTACTAGACTGTTACCCATGCACATTCATTTCAAATAGTTGTAAAAAAATACAGAAACATTGACATATTCAAAAAATAAAAAATTAAAACCTAAGCATCAATAAAAAATTAGAACCTAAGCATCACATGATTACTTGTTTACATTATTTGCATATATTATTTATCACATTTTTGATAAATTAGCTATCCTTTGTAGACATACGTGCATGTCATGATATACATTAATGGCATGTAGGACATAGATACAATTTATACATGGATACATATATGTTGGACTTTCTTTTACCTAGGGCCCATGTTAATGCTAAGGGCTTCCTATTCCAAAGGTCACATTATCATAATTCATATCTTTCTATTACCTTTTAATATTTTGAACTACATTTATTGCTTACATATATCTTAAAATTACTTATAATTTATATAGTGCTACATAAATATGTTACTTTACTAGGCAGTGACATTGACATATATTGATAGTGTAAACCAGTGTGGCTTCTTCTATGTTTTATTGATGTTGTTTTTATTTCATGATAGGATAGTCATTACTAGTCTATTTTATGTAGCCCCTTAACCTTACCTATTATGACATCTTTGTGTCCCTTGTTAATGGCCCCTTAGTCTTGTGTGCCATGATATTTTTATGACCCATGTTTGTGGCCCCTTGGACTTATGTGTTGAAACATATTTTTCCCCAAGTTTGTGGCCCCTTGGCCTTATTTTTTGTGAGATATTCATGTCCCTGTATGTGGCCCTTATCATTATGTGTGAAATTGAGTGTTATTTCATGTGCTTCTATTATGTGTGCCATGTCCATGACATTATCTCTTGAGCTAATTGAGCTTGTTAAATTTGTTGAGTTTGATATTGTGCTCAATATCATACACCTTCCCATTTACGTGTAGTGATATGATACTTATCATGCACCTTTGTTGTGTAATTTTATTTAGTGTATTTATTAGTGATGATTACTACTATGTGTCTAATTTCTATATCTATCTTGACATGACACTTGTATACCTTTCATTACATATGTTTCATACATGCCTTGATGACACATATATTATTATGATGATGTATTCTCCACATGTTAAAATGATCCTACATGATTATATCTTTATAAACATAACATGATATAATTAACTCTTTATTTTGAGATGAGTGACTTGTAGGCTACATTCCTTGCCTCAAAATTGGGGCATATTAGAGGGACTTTCATAAAGACTTAAGTCTTTATGAGCATAAAAATTTAGATTTTGGGATAGAATACAAGATTCAAATATTTCAGAGTGGTTCAGATATCAAATTGGGATTGATATTTACATATTTCAAACAAACTCAAGTTCATATGCCATGTAGGTGCACATAGTTTTACAAGAATAAAAGTTTTAAGTTTTTAGATATTCACATATTTAAATATATTTGGGGGCATATGCCATGCATATACACTCATTTTTTAGCATCAAGAGATACAAGTTGTCATATTCAACATAGATATCATATAGATGCATAACATTCTATATCATGGTTGATAACAATTATATTACATTAGGGGTATGAGCACAAGTCGTGTTCTCACTCACTGATTCATGGGGCATGAATAATGTTCATTCTCATACACACTATTACAATTATTAATTTATAAATATAATAGATAGTATCTAGAAGTGAGTAACCTTGAATCTATAAGTTCATCTTCAATATTTGACTTGTGTTTTTTGAGGTAATGTGGTTGAGGTTTAGCGATTCAAAACGACCTTGGCATTACTCATGGTGAGCCCAATATGTGTCTCCCACCTTCTATACTGGGGTTATAATATTAGTGCAAGATTAGTTACATGGGTTAATGTGGTTGAGGTTTCTATAATGCTTAACAACCTTGTCACTCTTCCTTTTATTTTTTATAAAAAATGGGTTAGGGGCATTGTCCTTCCTAATACATGACCTTTGTCTTAGTTACACAAATTAGGGATTAAAAATCCCTAATTATTAAAAAGGGTATAATAAGAGGAACCATTATCCAATGCTTAATCATGGAATTATTGTCTTCAACAAGCTATAGGGAAACATGTTTCACCCACTTATAAGTTTACTTTTTCCTTGCTCTTCAAATTCAAGTTTAATTTATGCATTTTCAAATTATATTCCAATGATTTTGACTATTATATTTTCATTACAAGTTTTAATGGAGCACAATGCATGTTTGGAACATCTCACAAATACAAAGTGTGTTATACACACTTAGGTACATCTATTTATCATTTTACTTTAGTATTTGTATTGCATTTCCATACTAGAATAAAAGGGAGGAATTTATAGACATTACATAGAATCTGGTAATTAATCTTTATAATGTTAGTTTTGACTTATCTTCACCCTACATGACTTGTGTATACATACATGAATCACATTTTCTATTCTCTCCCATCTACATGCCTTTTATAGGTATAACCTCCCTAAGTTTCTCTCAGTCACCTATAAAAAATCCCATAGTTTATGCCAAACTAGTTATTTATTTTACTCAGACATATCAAGATCATAAAATTAGTGTCATTATCTCCTAAACAATAACATTAGACTTTAAATATATCATTTGATGGCAGTGTTTGAATCTAACAATTTTTTCATGTGCTAAGCAACAATCACATTTTATATTTAAATCATTTTTATGGTTTGGCCCATTCATCTAGCATGTCAATGGTGTGAGAAATTTCCCAAAGGGTCTCATATAAATACAAAATAAGTGTAATCATATTACCTATCTAGTAAGCACTTACCAAGCATACTAAAACACTTGCACATTCAATAATACTTCCCTATTCTTTCCAATTTACCAATTCATAAAGAGCAAGTCTTAGCTATGTCTAAAGAACCTCAAAATCCAAGACAAAGTTTTCAGTTGTTAGGTATCAAAAGCTAAATTATAGGTCTCATAATTGTTAGGTATCAAAATCTAAATTATAGGTCTCATATATTAAAGGATCATTGTTGCACACATTCACCTTAAAAGGAATGAAATTAGCTTGTTCCAAGCCACAATAATCTGTGGTGTTAGTAAAACTTCACATTCATAAAAACAATAATCTGAAAGCAATTTTATAGCATAGACTTACAGATAGATATGAAAAATAAAAGAGAAACAATATCATATATTATATCTCCAAAGCTTGTCAAATACAATGAATGAGACTTACATATATATGCAAGGAAGACCAATCCTAACTAAGAGATCAAGCTAAGTGATCAATCATAACTAAGAGATCAAGCTAAGTGATTAAACCTAGGACTAAGAGATAATTATCCCTAAAGGATAAAAATAATTAGAAAATATCCTTATAATATCTAAGAGATAAATATTTAATATTTCATAATATCCAAAATAAGATAAATAAAACATCCACACATAAGTGGGTGGGAATAACTAAATAAAATAAAAAATAAAGCACCTAGGCAAGCATGAGCTAGGGCAAATAGCCTACTCTAACACCCCCCCCCCCCCAAGTGAATCTAAGGGATAAAAATAAAGTGACATATCCATAGTATGAGTCTTGACAACAAGGCCTAATCAAGAACTCATGTCAATATATCAAGAAGAAATAAAGAAAGAAGATGTCACCATAAACACCCCCAAGGACAACTTTTGAAATCCCAAGCATGCCATTTAATTCAAGGTAATGAGGTGATATAAAAGGATTCATAAAGATGTTGGTAACCTGCTACTAAGTCAGAATGTACTCCCAAGTAAAGAACTCCATCCTAAATATGTTGACAAATGAAGTGCATGTGAATCTTAATATGTCTAATCCACTAGTGTTCAATAGGGTTATGAGAAATTTTAATTGCTCTTTGGTTGTCACATCAAAGTATAGTAGTTGAATCTTACATAAATCCAAACTCTGTCAATAACTAATAAATCCAAAGAACCTACTAATTCACTGAATATTGGCATGTACTTTGCCTCTATAGATGAAATTACAATATCGTATTGCTTCTTACAAGCCCAAGAAACTAGAGAAGAACCAAGACAAAAAAAGGTAGTCAAAAGTGAAACATCTGTCATCAATATAACTTACCCAATCTAAATCATTATATCTAGCCAACTAAGTAGAACATATGGTGTAGTGTAATCCAAAATGGGAAGTGCGCTATAGATATCATAAAATATTTTTGGTAACCTATCAATGACTGTCATGAGGAACATGTGCAAACCAAGATACAAGCCTAACTGTAAAATAAATATCAAGGTGAGTATGGTTTAATTACATGAGACTTCCAACCAACTACCTATAAAATGTAGGATCTTAAATAGGGGTAGTGCATGTGGAAGTAAGAGTGACCCTATACTAGAAAGGAGAGGGACTTGGCTTACAATCAGCCATGTTAAAACATTAAAGATCAAGTGTGTTATGATAACTCAAATGAATCCCTAAATATGACTGATAAATCTACAAACTAAAGAAAAAGTGCAAAAAATTGAGATCTATCATATCAAACTACATTAAAAGAGTCTATTGAATAGCCTCAATTTGAGAGAATAAAAGCTACCTATAAGAAGTAGATCACCAACATATAAAACTAATATAACAATATCCTTTCTAAAATGATGGATATATATGGTATGATCTGAGTGGCAATGATCAAAGTTAATAGATAGAATAAAAGAATTCATCTTCTCATACCTAGTTTGAGAATCATATTTGAGACTGTAAAAAGATCTTCATAGTTGAAAAACAAGAGAAGAATCATGAATAAACCATAAAAATTACTCCATGTAGATTTCCTCCTACAAATATCCATGTAAAAAGGCACTCTTTACATCCATCTGGTACATTGGCCAACCCTATGATGTAGTAAGATAAAATACAAGGCACATATAATCCATCTTGGCAACAGAGGCAAAAGGCTTAGAGTAATCAATACCTTTGACTGGTGAGAAACCTTTTGCTATAAGACATGCCTTATACTTTTAAATGAACCCATCAGATACATATTTGGTGCAGTATATCCACTTGTATCTAACCAACTTTCTTACCTTAAGAAGAGAAACCAAATCCCAAGTATGATTCTTCATCAAATAATAATACTCATCTATCATCACATAATCCCACTCTTGTATCTCATGAGATCGTGAAAAATATTGTGGATCTCCAAAAATACCTGACATAAAATTCTAAAACATGTAGAATGTGAATGATGATGTCTAATGGGTGGAAGATTCTATATGAAAGGTGATGCCTGATAAATTGTAGTATAAGCCCACTTAGGCATAGTGGGAATATGATCCACATCAAAGTCTACATCCATAAACTCCTCAGTGTCATCTTGGGATCCTCAAAGAAGGGATCATCAAGATGAAGTGAAGAATCATCAAAGGATGGAATCAAAGAAGAATTAAAAGTCATGGAAAAATATGAAGACTCATGAGAATAGAAATTTTCATTAAACTGAATATGTGTTCAAAAAAAAAACATCATGAGAATTAGGATCTAAAATTTGATGAGTTCTCATGTCCTCATAATACCCTACAAAGATCAAGGTTTTACTCTTTTTATCCAAGACTTTCCTTTTCTTATTTGGTATAAAATCCCAAGCATGGCTCCCCAAAAATGAAAAAAATGAGACATTAGGCTTAGTTATTGACCAAGCCTCTTCTGGAATCAAATTCTCAAGTGTTTTTTGTGGTGTGTTATTCTAAATTTATTTTGCACAATTAACTGCTTATGCCTAGTATACAGGAGGTAAATCTTGAGAATGCATCATGTAGTTAGACATCTCCTTCAAAGTTTGGTTCTTCCTTTCTACTAAGCCATTATTTTGTGGAGTATAAGGAATATAACGTTGGTGAATAATGATATGAGCTACCAAAAGATCAAAAAACTCTTTACTAAAGTATTCCCCCCATTATCAATGCAAATCTTCTTTATGCAACTAGAAGATTGATTCTCGACCAAAGCCTTTAAGACTTTGAAGTGTGAAAAAACTTTACTCTTATACTTGAGAAAATAAACCCAAGTATGTCTTGAGAAATTATCAATAAATGTAAGTTCTTACTTATATATATTAAAAGGAGGAGTATAAAAAACCATCAAGTCATTACGTACAAGCTAAAGTGGTGAATAAACTCTCTTGGACATACCCTTAAGAAATTGATCTTGGTTTAGTTTTCCTAATACTCAGCCAGGGAAAACTCCATAAAGATAAGAAACTCTAAGAAGACCATCAACCATACCATGATTACTCAATTCCTTAAAATAGATAAAATTAATATGTCCAAATATTTCATGCCAAAGTTTACTCTTAGAATCATGTCCCCATAGAATAAGTGTTGTCAAAACCATCAAAGAGATATAGTATAGAACTATGACCAACAACACCTTATGCAAATAATGTTTAAATTTCAGCCCCTTTTGGTGTGAAAGTCATTGTCTTACCCTAAATAGAATGAAAAATTTGATAAACATAAATCAAACGTGAAGTGATGTCAGGAACATATAGTACATCATTGATGCAGCCACTAGCAAGTTGTATGTTGCCTTTTCCCTTAACAAAAATAAAGGAAGAATTTCCAACCTCAATTTTGGAAGTAGAACTCAAACTAAGAGATAGAAAAGACACCTTATAATAGTTCATGTGGTGAGAAGCAATAGAATCTATAACCCAACTATTTATAATAGGTGACTGAGATCTCTTGACAAAATTAAGTGTTTTGTCATGCTCATTGGAAGGAGGTGGAGTGGAGATAGATATCTTGTGTTTTCTAATTGCATCCTCTAATAATTTCATTCTTTTCCAACACCTAGTTTCTACATGACCACTCCCCCCACAAAGGGAACATAAAAGGCTAAACTTATTCTTTGATTTTGAAGACTCTTTGGTTTTAGAGTTATTATCTTTGGGTTTAGTCACACTTTGAGATGGAAAAGGAGTAATTTTGGGTATAATTTTTATTTTCCTTTGCCATTACGATGAGATGCTTATAAGGTCTTTTGAGAGGTGGAAGACTCAAGGTTAAACAATTTGGATTCCTCCCTAGTAAGTCTTTAAAAAAACAACTCTAAATCAGACATTTTGAATGTGGCACCTAAGGCATCCATGCTAGAGAAAAAGGTAGAATCAAATATTTGGAATGGACCTTTCAACTTAGACAAAATTAGGTAAACATACTCTTCATCTTTCTTGTCTTTTTCACTCCCCTTCAATTGTCTCAACAAGTGCTTGAAATTAGTAAGATGGTCTACAATAGATGGAAAGTCTTCAGGATTGAGAGAAGTGGTCTCTATTTCAAGCTATATGGATCTCATGTAATCTACTTTACTAACTAAACCCTTTAATTTTGACCATATTTTAAAAAGAGAATCACATACTTACAAACTAAATAAAATACTATCACTTACATAAGTTCCTATCAAATTCATACACTCATCAAATTTGCATTGGTGCCAAAATTTCTCAAATTCTCTACTGAACATTGGTTGTGTTTCATTCATTAAGTCCCTTAATCCTTGGTGTTTAATTATTGTTTCCATTATTTATCTCCATGTGTGGTAATTATGTGTTTTTAATAGCTAACAATGTTCTAATGTAGAAGAAGTTATTCTAATAAATCACCAAAGAGTAAGAGAATGCAAAAGGGTGCACAAATCAACACCGAGACAACCCCCTAATAGATTTTGAATTGATCCCCCCCTCAAATTTGGCACTTTCTATTTTAGTGTGTTTTACAAAATAAATAAAACTAATAGATTGTGTATAAAAACATACACTTTTTAATAAAACATCACTCGATTTCAAGTTACCCATCAAAAGATATAGTTTTTACAAATTCTTTTGTCATAAATGAGTCAAAAAATAAAACTTTGCACCAAAAAAATATTAAATTGTTGGAAAGATTACAAAAAAATCAAGGGATAGAGTTAAGCGTCCACTTATAAGAATAAAAAATTAAGCCCCCTCCACATGACCACACCATATGACCATGGGGCTAAGAGTGAGGATGATGTAATAATATATCTCCAAAGCTTGTCAAATATAATGAGTGAGCCTTGCATATATAAGCAAGGAATATCAATCCTAACAAAGAGATCAACTAAGTGATCAATCATAACTATGAGATCAAGATAAGTGATCAATCATAACTAAGAGATCAAACCTAGGACTAAGAGATGACTATCCCTAAAGGATAGAAACAACTAGAAAATACCCTCATAATATCTAAGAGATAATGTAATATCTCATAATATCCAAAATAAGATAAATGAAATCTCCACACATAAGTGGGTGGGAATAATTAAATAAAAGGAAAAATAAATCACCTAGGTGAACATGAGGTAAGATAAACAAGTGCACCTCCCTATAGAAAAATAGAGAGGTAAAATCCATAGAGATAGAATTGTCAGAATAGGAACATAGCATCTAATAGAACTGACTCAAGGTTGATAATACTTTTTGGGCACACACATAGATCCATATTCTAATCTGAATGGCCTACAATCCAATTAACCAGCCTTCCTATTGTCTACCTACAATCTCAATCCTTCAAAGAGTAGTTATCCACTATCTTATCCTCTTTAGTACTTTCCATTTTAGCTAATTCAATTTTCAAATCAACTTTAATCCTTTACATTCAGATGCATTTTTATTATTATATTCCATACAATCTTAAATACACACAATTTCTATCTTATTAAGGGTTAACATTAATATAAAATATGTTAAAACACTAGTCTTATTATTGGATTCTTGCTAGTGGCACAAGTATTTGGTAAAGTGCTAATTTTTTTAAAACAATGCCTACTAGATGAAGTGATAGATTAAGTGGTAAAATTATTAATTTCATTCAAACTCCTTTGTTTAACACTCATGTTAATTTGAATAATGAGATTAATGCTTAATTTTTTATACACATGTGGATGATAATGCAAAGGATAAAAACATGAATGATATGAATAATGAAAACACAAAAGATGAAAATATAAATGATGCAAATGCTAATGTTTTTGATGGTAATGTTATGAATGACAATATTATACATGACAATGTCATGAATGATAATGTTATGAGTATAAATGATAGAATTTTATTTTAAAAATATCTTTCACAATATCCTAATGAAATAGATTCAATGATATATGTCTTGAGAGATGAGCAATATAAGAGTATAGATCAAGAATCTATATTTAAGTAAATACTTGTCACAAACAATCGTAGATATTTAAATGCTTTTATTACACCTTCTAGAGGTTCCCCGCCTACATTAGCAATGAAATTTTTACTCACATTACATCTATTATTGTTCCTCTACATGTGTCATCCATGCATATTAGTATATTGATCTTATTTCGGGTTTGTCTTAGTGATTCTTTAGTGCTTACCGATGTTACTTAATCATATAAGCCAATTTTTCAATCCACACCTATTTTTAAGACTATTTTTCAAATGGAGAGGAGTTCATTCCTATAGATTTCATTTATATTTTACTTCCAAGAAGGTGTTAATAAAAAATGCCTTAACACATTCGATCTTAATGTAATTTTAATATTCAGTTAAAGTATACCCAATATTTTACCCCCTTATTAAAAGTTATAAGGTCTTAGATGGCCTCATATGTTGTAAGTTACCTTCTAGACCATAAAGAAGGCCCATGGCATCATGGACCTTAAAAAGGACTTTAATTTATTTTTTTTATAATATATATTAGGGTAGGGTACATGGGAGGAGGATCAAATAGGGGTATGTGGAGATCAAGGATGGAGTCAAGAAATTAAAAAATATTGCAAAGGTAGAATAAATTTGTTGCTTGGTAGGAAGACTAAAAGAATTACAAGGAAAAAAATGAGGTAGGATTATTTTGTTCAGGTATCAAATTTATTGTTCTTCTACTATGGTCATGGCAACAAAACTCTTATGTGAATTTATTTAACCCAATTTCTCTATATCTAATCATGATAGAAGTTAATATAGATAACAAATGTTGAATTTTTAAATTGTAGAGTTGGATTCCACATTATTGGTGAAGGATGTTGACATGAAATATTTTCAATTAAATTAAATCTTATAAACTAACCATAAACTACTCATACCACTTCTTCTCGTAAGTTTGGGTGCTATTTGGATATTGGATTTAATTTTTTCCACAAATTGAATAGGGGTTTATGTTAAAATGACTTTAAAATATAATATATTGTAGTTTTTAAGGGTTCTATTAATGTATACAAAAATAAAATAAGGTCTAGTTTGTATTCTGAGCATGAAGACTAATGTTTAGAATTATATGAGAACTATAAAAATATAAGAACACAAATAAAAGTGCTAAATAAGTAACATCAAAAAGAGTATTACTTCTAAGAGATTTTGAAATACATTAAGAAAATTAAAGATTGCCATGGAATGTGAATATAAACTAGTATGTGTGAAAGGGAAGCACATAATGAGCATAAAATCAGAGTTAGATATGTTTTCAAGGGGGGAAAGTAAATTATTATATTATATATAATAAATTTAATTAATTAATTAAACAACTAATCTTTTGATCAGTTGTAGGGTGTAACTATTAGATATTCACCTAGGATCCCTACTGTGGTGAGATTTGTTCATGCCACACATTTGGCCATCTTAGGCACCTTATCTACTATAGCACTACTAAAGTTCATTTAATTTTTCTCCATTTTATGATTACATTATAAAATATTTGACTAATTATTAGTTAGGATTTTTATTTTTACCTTCACATAGACAACAATCATAAAACTTAAATCCTAATCATTGCTTAGAATAAATAACCTATCTAAGATAAGTCCATGTATTTTCCTAAAATTATGGACTTCTATATTTAGTATCCCCAAAATGATACATTCTCTTTTCTTAGAAATTAACCCCAAAGTTCTAACTAAAATACTAGGAGGCCTTGGTCTAACCTTTTTGTCCACATAAAGAAGTAAAATTATTATAATTCCTTTAAGCTTATTCTTGGAGTCAAATTCCCTACTCTAGATAGAATCAAGATCCTTTAAGAGGCAATGTGTGACATAGTGATAGCCACATTGAAATTAGATTACTAGAGTATAAAGAGTCAAATTAAGCTAACAAAAGGATTTGAAAAGATCAAGGATTCACCACTCAAATTTTTGACTTCTAGAGAATAAGGAACTATCACTAATATTCCACATCCTTATTCAAGATAACCCTATAATATTTAACTATAGCTATAGGTATTTCAGTGTTTTTAGGAAGAAACATGGCATACCTTGCACATGATTGTACTACATCAAAGTATCAAATTATTTGTGAATTCCAATTAGAGAGTGCTTAAACATTCTCAAATAGGATAAAGTTATAACCAAAACCTAGCTTTAGCATTTGCATGCTAAGTTATATTACACAACTTAGTCATATTATCTTAAAGTGAATAATAGAGCCTCTCAGGAGGATTTCATTCATGTCTAAAAGTAAGCTTGATACATACAATAATGTTATGAAAAATAACATGTAATAAATAATATTAATTTAGAGGCCAAATGTTACCCTATTTTTAATGAGTTCATTAGCAACTAAGACCATGTAATCTCGCATATTAGTTGTAAAGTTTCAAGTGAGCCATATCTATAAGCCCTGTTGGGTTGCATGTTTAATGTAGTTATGGGTTTTGTGGCACTCTATTTGCTTGGTAATGAGAAGGTTTTTGAATGTTCTTATGCTTCATTATTTGACTCAGTTAGTATGGCATTATGGCCTAGAAATAATAGATTGCTTGTATGATTGTATGATGGAATAATTGTAATCTCTAAATGTTGTTTTCTTCATGCATATTCAAAATAGTAACTAAGGTGAGACAATGTCAATTAATTTTATGATTGTTGACTTCATTTTAATTATAGGAATTGAACATAAATCTTGTTGGTCACTATCTTAGCCTACATATGTTTCATGCCTTGAATTGGCTAGGTCATGATTGTTATACCTTTGAAAAAGTAGTGAATAATCTTAATGCAATCCCTCTTTTTGCATGTTTATATAAATCTCATTGGCTCAAGTAATGGTGTAGTGGAGAACTTAGTGTGTAGTGAAACTATAGTATATCTTGATATAACTTACATTCACTATGATTTATGCTATAATATATTGTAGTGGCCAAATGTCAATTCTTAAGGACCTTGATGGAGAGTATGTGTTGAATAGGTGTATTATATTTTTAGAAGCTTTGGTTATAAAATGAATCTATATTCTTACTTATAAGATAACCCAACATTTGATGATTTAATGAATTAAATAAGTTTCAAAGCTTTATGTTTATGTTACAAGTATGTTCTTTATCTTGTCATTATCATACCCTCCCTAATCTGTCACTTACCATTGATACTATTAGTGTTAGTATGAGGAAATTCAATATTATAGCACCAAAACTAATTGAATCATGGATTACATTATAATCACCTTATATGCTTATCTTGATATTTGGAATTATGAGAAAGGATAAAGGGCTCAAATTTAGGTTTGTTTTTTTTCCAAGAAATGGATGTTTAGTCTCTTGAGGGTTGTGTTATTACACTTTTTCGTTTATCCCAAGAACTATTTTGAGACAACTATTAGAAATTTTAGGCCATTATGAGAAAATATTATTTTCTACAAATATTAGAAGTGAATTGTATCATGAAAACTTTTAAATATTGATATTGAGATTTAAAAATCCTTTTGCTAAGAGGTGGAGGAGTACTTTACTTCAAAGGAGACAAGTTATGCATGGTCAGTTATTATCATGCCAATGAACATTTTGAAGATCTTGATCTTAACTCTCTAATTACAAAAATTATTGATCATATCAGTTGATATTTTCCTCAAGTAACCATAATTTTGATCGGTAAATTTACATTAAATTGAGCTTCAAGTTTCTGCTTTTAATTGTTTCAAGAAAAATATTTTTCTGACATTTGATATTATTTAAATGTATCTTATAACATGCATATTTTGATTGCAATTGGACAAAAATCTAGCAAAATAAATCATATTTTCATACCTAAATGTTGATTTCTTACTACTTGGGTCCTTAGTGATTTGGAGGTAAATAAGGCAATGATGTGATTATGTGGAACCAAAGACAAAGGCCATGATATTTCTTAGAGATTTAACCCAGCTAATGGATATGATAAATTAGCCTAATTTCTCAACTATCTTCCCTTATGCTAGTTGCACCATGTGAATGACCCCTTAAAAATGTTAGGTCAAGAAATTGATGGGAATCAATGAAGCTTTGAAAAATATTTGGTTGCCTAGAAAGGAGAACCAATTCATCTTTATTTTCATTAGCATATATAATCATGTTATAAATGGGTTTTATATTTAAAAATAAACAAATGAAATATCTCCAATATATTTGACTTTTAATTACCATGAGTTGGAATGCATACTACTAGAATCTAAAATGTTAGATTTCATTCATGGTGGGTTGAACTTAGCAGTTATACTTCAAGGTTGAAATTGAGACTTTGGCCATCATGAGCGTAAAACCATTCCACATTTCCACCACTCCCCACACTTTTCTAGATGGAGAACTCATGATTCATGATCAAGTTCCCCATGGGGAGAATTGTGAAATATCATATGAGAAAAAAATACCCTATTGCATGAGGACCATATAAATTTAGAAACCTACATTTGTTAAAAAATAGCTCCCATCTTGGCTAGGGTTTAAAACCAACTAAAAAGATTCAATTTGGGGAGGGTTGTAAAACCTTAGCTTGTCTAGAAGAGAAAACCCATCCACATTTTTTTTGTTAGTAGATATGGTGATGTCAAAAGTGTTTCATAAGATATGTAGGGTATTTGTATTTAATTGTAGCTAAATTGATAGATATTTAATATATTGGATATTTAATTTAACACATAGTGGAATGTATATTAAAAGAAGTCAAAAAGTCACAATTGGTTCATGGGACTTAAATTCAGCAACTATATCCAGAGGTGGAATTGAGACTTTGCTCATCTTGAATCTGCATTAGCTCCACATTACTACCACTCCCTTGCTCTTTCAGATGGAAAACTTTTGAGCGTGATCAAGTTCTCCATATCAACATTAGAAAATGAAACACCTATGTTAGTGGTCAACGATGTCAGTCCTAGATGGTTTTTATATCTGTTAGTTGATCATTTGCATAATATAGAAGCTTTATTCATCTCCTTTAATGGTTATTGTAAGGAATATCGATTTTGCATGTGTCTTCATACTTCATTGTTTCAATCATATTAATTCCAATTGATATGTGGCCACTAGGTTGTAACTGCTTCACAAGCTTTGCATCACTATGTACTTCAAAATATTCCTTAGTGGCACTTCCATTTGATTCAATTCTAATTGATCTAGGTCTTTTATCTGTGTAGTTCTATTTATGATGAATGCATAAAATTTTCTCATTATGGATAGGAATCAATCTTAATCACTCCTTCCAGTCAAGTGCTTGTTCACTGGTAAGTATTGTGGAGCTTTTAAGGTCAGGGGCCAAACTTCCAAACATTAACTAGTTCAAAATGTGTAAAAAGCATGTTATTGAATATTTGGATGGACCAACACTATTTGACTTTGTAGTATGAATAATTCAAACTTGATCTCATCTTCATATTTATAGAATGTTTGATGAATTCATTATATTTATTTTGTGACTTTCCTAAATTTTGTTTTGAAATGCAAATTTTTACAATTTGGTCATTAAAATTATTTAAATTTGTATCCAATTTTGAAATTCAAAAGGAATTTGGATTGTTTATGTTATTTTCTTGACATTCCCATTTTTATTTTTTTTGGCATAAAACCACCATGAATGGTGAAGAAGCCGTCAAATTTTTAACAGTGCCCCCTACATATAGAATTGAGACTTTGTTATGTACAAAGTGTGCACAAAAGACAACTAATTTTACTTTGTATCTAATGATATACTTTAGTATGTTAAAATTCCTTAAACCAATACTTCACTCTTAAAAGATCTATTGGACATGAAAAATTTAGCTAAATAGATAAAAAAAAAATATTAGGTTCTCACATAAAAAGGAATCAGTCTGACATAATTAATAGAACTGACATCAAACAATTCCAAACTTGTATTATGAGACATTTAAAACATTTATTAGAACTAGATTGTGCATTTTCCCTCTTTTGCTACCTGAGATGTCTTGTCATTATCTTGCTTCAACATATTTGCAGATTTTTGCTTATCCTTACATCAACGTTGTGATTTTTTTCCAAAACTTTTATTTTTGAAGGAATTGATTATCAATACCAATTCTATAAGAGCATTGATAACACCCTTAGTCACACTATCATTTATAGAAACTTCCTTCACTTAAACTTATTGTATTTAAGCATCTAGTTAGAGACCATCCTAATAAAGGGACTTATTGTAAAATTAACTACAATTCTAAACATTTTTTTTTTACCATTCAATTAAAATACATATTTGAACCACTAAACTAAAAATTAATCTACCATTGCCTTAAGTGAAAGCTTGTCCACAATAATAATTACCGTGTCTGGTAATTTTATAGGAAAAACTTTTATTTTATGATCTTTTTTGAACAAGACTAAAGTATATGGTGAAATAAATTCAACAACATTTCCAAAGAGAGATAATTAGAAATTAGCTATGCTTAGAATTTTAGACACAATTATAGTTTTAAGTTTGATCATGTAAATTTTATGGAAGAGAGATTTCATCCTATAGGTATTTTAGTCTTTGTGATAGAAAATTAATTAGGCTTGCCTTTTAGATTTGAGATAATGTAGTCTCATGTTGGATTGCCATCAACATTTGATAATGGTCAAGCCTCTCAATTTTAGTGACTCAACGGTTTGCATGTACATGACACCTAACTAATATATGAGAAACATACTTGAGTTGTGTCTCTCTAGGCCATATTGTGTAGAAATGTACAACACCCACACCCATGTGGGAAATGAGTTAAAACATTTCATGACTCCTTACCTATTCTAAACCATTGAAGAGTTCTTTAAATTGGATCTACACTTTCCAATTGAATTTAATTAAGGATGTCAAAGAATTTTCAAAAATTATTTTTTTTTTCATAATCCACAATCATTGCATTCTATGATACCAAAATTTATTGAATAAAATTAATTATGACATGTATGCTAACACATAATAATTGTGTCATAAATTGATCTATAAATCATTACACTTTCATCATTATATTTTTAGTAGCAAGCCTTGCAACTTAAATCTACTTTAAACCATTTTATAGATTGTATGGGTTGGAATAAATTCTATAATAAACATCAATTTGCAATAATTATTGTAAATTCATGAATATGGAGTACTTATGGACATTTGTAACTAGTAGGTTTTCCATTTTATAAAGTGAAAAAAAATTAGAAGTATATAGGTAAAATAATTTATAATATAAATTATAAAATTAGAATTGCATTATCAAAATACATGACTGTTTTATCTAGAATTTAGATTAATATGTGAATTAATCATAATTAAGATAAATTGAATAGAATAAAGTTTAATATTGGAAATTGAATTGTGACAAGTAGAATAAATTCAACAAAGTGCAATCAATCAAAAGAATATTAACCATAAAATAAAATGACAAAATTTATTTATTTTTGTTTCAGATCTAATTGTGTTGAGTGACAAACAACTAAAATAGGAAAATAAGAATAGACCTTACAAGTGCTCAGAAACTATGACTAAAAGTAAATAAGGTCACAATCATCTTATTTGGGTCGGTGTTAGATAATTAACCTTAATTTAGGTCCTTCATATAATTTTTTAAGCTTATCCTAAGTCTTATATGTGTGTGTGTGTTTATTATATTATAAATATACTTTATTCTATCCTTTTGAGGTGTCACTCACCTCTCTAGTTCACTTTTTGGATTTAAGAGTTAATTGCATGTAAATCCTCTCCCTCACATGGCATACACATCCTCCTAACTTGTAAGATAATGATGACACATGGCACACATGTTGGAGCTTGCACTTGTAACTCATTTCTCTCTTAGCTCTTTATAAAGAACTCTCATCTCCCTTTTTTAACATTAGATACACTCTCAACACATTCTTGTTGATGTAATCTTGATTGAAAATTATTATTATTCTTTTATTCTAAGGCCATTCTTCTCCTAAATTCTTCATGCTATTGTAATTGAAGATTCTTACTACAAACTTTTAATATTAGTGTGCAATTTTTCTCCATGTGATAATTTGTCCACTTGTCACATTTGCCTCAACTTTGTGGCTTGTGTTTTTCAAAGTAATTTTGTTATTTAATTTTTATTATTTATTTAACATTTTATTTAATCTTTAGAAACATTTTTACCATGGTATCAGAGCCTTATAGTTTTTAACATTAATATTTGAACGTTATTTACAGGTTTGAAGGTGGAAAAAGAACATTTTTTTGTTTTTGTCTCTGACTTTTTTTTATGTTCATTTCATTGAAGCTTTAATTACAAACATAAATTGCTTATAAATAGTATTTTTTCCTTATAAAATGTTGTTTATATTACTTTGTGGTATTATTATCCTTAACAATGCACTTCTTTTAAAATTTTATAGTAGTTTTTTAATTAAATCATAGTCCTAAATTCTTATTGGCAATTTGGTATGAAGAACTTTTCTTCTTCTCATGGAATCTTGATTTAACTAAAGGTTAGTGATTTTATTACCTCTATCTCTTCTATGTGTAGCCTTTTTTAGAACTCAATGTAGTTTTTTTTAATTCTCGAAATTGTTTTTCATTTCTTGTTGGTGTGTTTTAGAGTTGTTTGAGACTGAGTTTATTATGTGTTGGAATTTTGAATAAGATTCAAAATCCATTTAAAATATTTTTTATATCACTGACAACACATGAGTTTTTAATCTCTTTTTGTGAAGACAAGCCCCATAAAAATTAAATATTTTTTCAGGACTTCTTATTATTAAAAATAAACCATCTAAAATAAAACATCAAAAACAAAAAAAATTATAGCACATGGTGCTTTGGTGAGGAATTACATTAATTCACTTTTACCACATGCAAAAGTTTTTGAAACAATAAAAGGATTTTTTTTTTCAAAGTAATTCTTTTGATTTGATTACCTTTTTATCTTGGCATCTCACCCACTGGTAAGATCTTATTTATGATTGTTATTTTTTAAATTCATAAAATACAAACAAATATTCTTTGAGTAATATGTTTTGAATATTCATATAAATAGCTTTTAAGGAAGCTTAGGATAGAATTATTTTTTGTTCAATGGTGGTGACTAGGGCTTCTAATGGCACTCGGCCTTCTCTAGTAGTAATGACAATGTGCAAGTCTGGAGTGCAGAGGATTTTGAAGCCCAACAAAATAGGTAGTGAGGGACAGAGTTTGGTTTTTTAGATAGAAGAAGAGCATCAGAGGGCATAGGCCATGGGGTTTGATAATCAAGCTAGATAAAAACAAGGTCAGAGAATGGATCCATTAGAGGGTGAGGGTTTTCATCTAATTTTACAGTCATTGATTTATTTTGAGTCTATAGTAGAAGGTCGAGTTTGTCAAGAGCTTGAAGGAGGCTTACAATCAACCCTAGCTAGGTCAGATCTTAAGGTTAAGGCTTCTTCAACTGGTGTCATTATGGATTTAATGAGGGTTAAGAATCTTGTAATAGTCACTTTTGAATGAAAATCTCTAGAGGAGATTTTTGAAAGTGAAGCATGGTTTTTGGAGAGGGGCCTAATCTACCACTTTGATAGGTTATGGTTGTCTCTTTCAGATATACATAAATGGATTTCACTTTATTGGTGGTCATTATTGATAGGTGATATGGAAATTTATCCATGTATAAAATGCATTTTTATTATGGCTTTTGGTTATTTGATCGATTGAAACAGGATCCTACAAGCAAAATCTTAGAATATGGACAATCACCTTCTTTTGTTGAAACCTTAGTTTCTTGATTTTAACCCTTTAACTGAAAATCTTTCTATTTGATCGATATGGGTAAGGCTACCATATCTTCTTCTTCAGGTCTAGAATGAATTTAGACTTACGGTTATCGGTAAAGCTTTGGGGCACTTCTAGAAATTGATGCCTTTTCGCTTAATTTTTCCCAGACAAATTTTGCTAAAATGTTGGTTTGTTTAGATATCTCTCAATAATTGTCAGAGAAGATCAAATTAAAAGTAAAAGAGTGGTGTTGGTCTCAATCTATTGATTTGAAGGAATTCTTTTCAGATGTAGAAATTGCTTTTAATTGGGTCATGTTTTAGATTATGTCTCAAACCCAAGATAAAATTAGTTTCTTCTTAGGGGAAGGAGAACAAAGAAGAACTTTTATCATTAATTTTGATTAGTAATCATGGATTGAATTCTAGTAATATAGTAGTCTTTTTTATAAAAGATTTTAGATTAGTAAATAACCAATGGTGTTCTCCTCTTCAAATTATAAGATCATTAGATCTAGTGAGAAGAGAGAAAAGGACCTGAATAATAAGAATAAAGTAGATAAAGATAATGCTAAAAGAGTAGGTGGTTTGGAAAGCTGGGTCTCAAACAAATTGAGTAATCAAGAATAATGCACAATAATTAGAAATAGAAAGAAAGGATGCATTATACCAATATCTCTTGTAAGAACTTTGAGTTCTCATCATTGATGGAAGATGGCAGAATAATATTTTTTGAGTTTGTGTGATTATTTAGTTTGAAAGTAATTTTTTTTTTAAATTCAAATATTTGTCACTTTTGCTTTTTTGTTTGCCATATGCCTTGACGGTTAATCTATTAAGCTAGGCAACTTTTAATTTTTTGGAGTATTTTGTTTATGGGACAGGGACCCATTATCTCCTTGAGTATCGATCTAAAAAAAATATGCTTTGAATATTCATATATTCTCCTCTTTAGTTCATGATTTCAAGCATTAATAGTATTTTTATTTAAAAAATTTATGATAAGCTTTTTATTAATATTAATTATTTGAATTTAATATGTCTTTTAATAAATTATTTTGAAATTTCATATTGATTACTAAGACTTTTATTAGTGGTGTATGGTTTTTATTATATTTTAAGCTCTCAGTTTTTTGAGCTTTGGTGTTGACTTATATTTACAATTTATTTGATTTGAGTTCTTTTTTAAAGATGAATATTTTTCAATGTTTTTTAAATCAATCAATATTTTTAGTCATTGATTTTTTTCAATGATAGTTAAATTTATTTCTTGCACTTTCATGGTCATTAAATTGGTCATTTTTTTACTTTCAAAAAAATTATACAAACTATTTTTTCCAAAAATGATGAAATTATTACACTCAAAAATGAAATTCATTATAAAAATGTTACAATTCCTGCTTTGCAAAACACCTTTCATGAACACATAGAGAAAATTTAGTCTTATATTGACACATTAAATATTAAAATTATATCTTTTTCACATAGTACCCATTATATTGTTGATGAATATTATTGTGCTTCTATACAAACTCAAACTTCTTTACACACTTCTTTTACCAACTTCGACTTAAAAATCATGAAAAATATGGGTTATTCAGGTGGTGCGCTATGTAAGTGTAAAGATGGTATTCTACAGCCTATTTTGCCTACTTTTAATACAAATTATAAAGGCCTTGGCTATAATACTTTTAATAAAAATTTGACATCTTATTATTCTCTACATCTAAGGACTTATAATGTAACTTATTTTGATTATACTACTTCTAATGCTCATGCTTTGATTAAAAGTGTTAAAACTTGTGTGTATTGTAGAAAACACGAACATCATATATCTAAATATTGGAAATTGCATCCGTGCAAATCTTATAGTAAATCTAAATATGACACTTTGCATTGTTGAAAAATGACTAAATCTTCTACCTCTAAAGGTAAAATTGTTTGGATTTCTAAAGAAAATAGATCTTCTAGAGAATTTGATATGTCTTCTTACAATCATTCTTATAATGCTTCATGTAGAATATATTTTACAAATGATACATATTCTTTATCTCCATTTTGATTATCTATCTCTTTTTTTGTATTCCTTATTTTTTGTTGCATAAAATAAATGCTTTGATTATGTTAACTAGTTTTTTTTTCATGTAGGTTTATGCACTTTATAATGGAAGTTATCTTTACTCTATTTTTTTAGTTGTACATCTACTTCTATTACATTATGTATGTAAATCATATATTTTTAGTATATTAGTTACGTAGATTGAAATATTGGTTTTAACATATTTGTCTTGCAGGTTTTGTGGATCATTACTCCTTCTTATTGGTCTTTGTTCCATTACGGATTGACCACATTGTCTGAAGAGCATTCTTGGTAATTTTGAGTGATCAAACTTTTATCCTTGTGAGTTTTGGAGGCACCTTCTCTTATTTATTTTCTTAATTATTATAATTCCTTTTGAAAGAAGTTTTTATTAAGGGAAAGTATTATGTAATTTCAATTCCCTTATTTATTTGTAAAAAGTTTTCTCTACCTTTGTAACTTCAGTTTTAAGTTTAAGAGAGAGTTTTGGAGAATTAAATTAAATTTGATTCATTCTTATAGTTATTTAAGATTATTCTAAGTTTTATGTATGTGTATTTATTATATTTATAAATGCACTTTATTTTAGATTATTCAAGTGTCGCTCATCTCTCTAGTCTACTTATTAGATTTAGGAGTTACTTGCATGTAACTTCTCTCACTTCACATGGAACACACATCCTCTCTAATAATAAGAAAAATAAGTTAAAAGTGCAAGTTTTATGATGTATTTCATGTGTCTCTAATCTTATTATAAGTGGAGAGCATGTGTGTGTCATGTGAGGGGAGAGGGGTTATATGTAAGTAACTCTTAAATCTAACAAGAGGACTAGAGAGATGAGTGACACCTCAAAAAGATGGAATAGAGTGTATTTATAAATACAATAAATACACACACATATACGACTTAAAATAAGCCTAAATAACTATAATAAGAATCCAAATTAAGGTTAATTCTCTAAAAATATCTTACACTTAAATTTGGAGTTACAAAAATAGAGAAAGCATTTTACAAACAAAGAAGGGAGATGAAATTACATAATACTCTCTCTTAATAGAAACTTCCTTCAAGAGTAATTACTCCTCTCCCCTCACATGACACACACATCCTCATCACTTGTAAGAATATTATGAACACATGGTACACATTATGGAGCTTGAACTTATAACTCCTTTTCTCTCTTATCTCTTTATAAAGATCTCTCATCTCCCTTTCTTCAACACTAGATACACTCTCAACACATTCTTGTTGATCTAGTCTTACTTTATCATTATTATTTCTCTCTTTTTTCAAAGCCATTATTATCCTAACTTATTCATGTTATTTTAATTAGAAATTCTTATTTCAATCTTTTAATATAGTGTGAATTTTTTATCCATATGAAGGTTTCCCCACTTGTCACATTTGTCTCAACTTTGTAGTTTGTGCTCTTCAATGTAACTTTGTTCCTTAATTTTTATTATTTATTCAATGTTTTATTTTATCTTTGAAAACATTTATGTCAATTAGAACTAATACTCCTTCTAACTTGAATTGGTCGATTTTGATTTTTATATAAAAATAAGAACTTAAACTATGATCAATTGTGATAGCTTGAATTAGATTTGTATGAAGAGATTTGACTTTAGAAAGTGTGTAGAAGACCTATAAATATATTTCACATGATTGAAACCCTAATAAGTCTTGAAATGATTAAAAAATTTCAAATAAAGGAGTGTAATGGGCTGAGATAACCTAAATCACCTTCATGATGACTAAATGTTACTTACGTATCCAATACTCTAAAGAATGAATTCAAGGCCACATAGTTCTCCCACTTAGAGTATTTTATGAAATTATGTTCCTTTACCTATATGAATACATCTAAGGATGGATTGAAAAATTGATCATTCTTTGATTTAAATTTGATAAAATAGGCTTTGGATCTAGCTGAGGAATGTTTCAAATGATTATATTAGAATTGGGAAGAATAAGAAAGCTTTGCTCAATGTGCAATATTGTAAGTATGCCTCCATATTGAAATTGTCAAGCGATAGAATAAGTGATTTGAATGTGCCTATATAGCAATCCAAAATTGGAAACCACATGCTATGAATCTTAAAAACATGGATGAAAAAAAAAAAGTTTAATTTTAAAATTTGATAGTTAAAGGTCCAAGGGCAAAAATGTCGCATAAGGGTCCAGAATGCCTACCACTAATGACCCCTACTGAAAATTTTTTATCTTTTAAGGAAATTTATGGCTTTTGGGTTTAAAACTATCAAACAAATGATTATGGATGTTTTTAATTGTTAGAATATTTATGTAGGTGTCAGATAATAATTTAGGGAAAAATAGGTTCATGTAAATGTTTAGGATAGCATGAAGTGGAAAATAAAGTTTAGATTAAGTTCACAAGTTAATTAAAGTGAAATAGGGCCAAAAGTGATATGATTAATTATTTGTGATCAGATTTAGGTGTCTATATTATCTAGTCTAGAAATAAAATTACCAGATTAAATGAAAGATTGTACTTTAGTGTGTACAACACACTTTGCCTTTAGAAGAATCTCCAAATTATGGAAGTGTTCCATAAAAAATCTTGCAATGATGCAAAATTAGTTAATGCTCATATGTGAAACTAAAAATTGAAATTTAACTTGAATTTGTAATGTCCTTTTAAGATAAAACTAAATAAATTTGATTTTTATTGAAACTCCCTTACAAATATTGAATATAATTCAAATACTAAATAATACATACAATATTTACTAATAAATACTCAATTTCATTCTTATTTTCATCAATTGGTCACATATAATAATACATGAAAATAATATCACTTAATTGAAATAAAAACTTCTTACAACAATTCTAGCACAAATTTGATTCCTGAATGAAATCACCTTAATGGTTAAGATGTTTTTCGTTCTCCAAACCTAAAGTGAATATGAGGGTTTTCATCCTTCAATCCATAATAGAAACCAATAGATTTTTTGTCCTTCTATTCTCTGCACTCCAAAAAGTTTTCATCGTAGGAATGAATAAGTTGAACCAAGGCTCAAACTCTAAAAATTAGGGTTTTTCATATAACAAAAGATTGATATTTACAAAGGAAGGAACATAATAATATATAGAATTTACAAAGGATAGATAAAGAGAGGAATAATGAGGAGATATGGAATGTGGCACCACATTTCCATGTATGCCAAAATGCATACTATTAGGCATGTTTTGGCATCATGTGCAAGGGTAAAAAAGAAAGGAATCAAAGAAGCCAAGATCAGCCACCTCTTTTGTCTTTATTTTCCACTTTCATATGCTTTTAATCTCCACTTCTACATATTTTCAAATGGCACCTCATTCACACATGTGAAGGGGAATCAACAATAGTAACTTTTGTCATCTTCCTCTCATGTGCACATATTATTCAAAATACCTTTTGACCTTTTAAAATCATGGAGCCATCAAAAAAATCATTTCATATCTCCCCTTGTCTTCTCTCACCAAAAACAAAGACATGTGAATGACTAAAGACAAAAAAAAAATCTTAGTAGAGTGGGATTCCCCACCCTCATCACATGTACTTGATATTATGTGAGATCTTTCATGAGTCATGCCACCTCATCCATAAGCCACATCACTTATTGCATCATCACCTACATCACCTACCACATCATAATGAATAATGATTATGAATAGTGTTTATGTGAATAGTGACTTGGCAATCTAATATTCTCTTACATCACTCATCTTAACCTATAGGAATTAAATAGGATAATAATCTTCTATAAATGTCTCATTAAAAATAAGGGGACATTACAAATCCTCTTTCCTCAAAGATTGTTTATCCTCAAGCAATCTGGTTCACTTCATGAATCTAAATACTAGGATCCCAAATTATTCTTTTTGATTCCCATCCAAATGTGAGCATCTAGATTTGCTTTACTTGTTGATCTTCAATTCTCTATAAAACTTATTCAATTATGCATGAATATGCATCTACAACTTATAGCTTTACTAGAATCTTTTCTTCATGGAGGATGATCTCTTCGTTTTGCTTCTGCTTCCCTACTCTAATTTGATCTTTAAAGTAAGCTTTTTCCTCACAATCACTTTGATCAAAATTCATGGTTGCACCATACTCAAACAATGAGTCATCACTAAGTGATAAATATTCAATGAGTTCCATTTTATCATGCTCTTCTATTGAATTCTCTAAGAAGTCAAACTAGTGTCCATCATTAGGATGATGTAGATGCTCCTTGTCAAGATTTGGATTCTTAAAGCCAACATCTTCATTCTTCCCACTCTCTAGGAAAATATGTAATTATTCTTGGGATAACTCTTCTTTCACACACTACTATAAATGAATATTCTCTTGCACATTTGCTTTCATCTTGAAGTCTTCACTATCATGCATAAAATCATTAGAATATAAATACACATCTACCAATAAAATATCTTTACCTTTGACTTGTTTGTGGAATTCCTTCATGGGTTGCTCACTAACTAATTTTGGATTTGAATCTTCTTACTAATACATGTAGTCATTAAAGGGAAGAGTTATTTTCCCCAATATCTACTACACTAATTAGGTTAAAATTTATAATATCTCTCACTACCCTCTAGTGATATTATTGAGAATAACCCTATTGCTAGGATCCTAAATATCACTATCACCAATGTTACTAAATAGAATATTTGCAAAAGAGTTAGCTCCCCAAATAAGCTGGCAAGATCACCAATTTTTATACCACTATAATGTGCTCAAATTTTTTGATACCATTGTAATGTCTCTTTTTAGACAAATTAAATAAATATAACTTCTTACAAATCTTTTCTTTGCCAAAATTAAATATACTTTAAATATTAAAATAACCAATGTTAAACACAGCTATAAATATCGATCACTCATAAAAATTTTGAATTAAAACAACACACACATAAATTGATCCACAATGAGATCATAATATGTGGCATAAATGTGATCCCTACATAAAATCACCTCAATGGTTAAGAGGGTTTTCATCCTCCAAACCTCAAGTGAACAAGAGGGTTTTCGTCCTTTGATACCACTGTAATGTATCTTTTTGGAAAAATTAAATAAATCTATTTTTAAAAAATTGTTTTTTTTTCCAAAACTAGATATACTTTAAATACAAAAATAAGCACTTCACAACACAACTATAATTATTGATTACTCATAAAAATATTGAATTACAACAAACACATTTACAAAAATTGATCACAATCTTGGGTATAAATGTGATTCCTAAATGAAATCACCTCAATGGTTAAGAGGGTTTTCATCCTCCAAATCCCATATGAACTAGAGGGTTTTCATCCACCTAATATATACACTCCAATTGTTTTTTGTCCCAAGAGAGAACTTGAACCAAGGCTCAAACTCTGAAATGAGATTTTTTGATATAACAAAAAATTGATTGATTACAAAAGAGAGCATGTTTATATATATAATTCATAAAGAGAGAGGGAGGAAAAATAAACTTCATGAAGAAGTAATAAATGTGTCCTCTTTCTAGTGGGATCACTATTGATTCATAGTGCCTTGTTTGTCACTTGTGCAAATGGTCAAAAAGAAGGAAATCAAAGGAGACAAGATCAGCCACCTCTTTTGTATTTGTTTTCAACTTAATATGCTTCCAATCTCCACTTTCACATGCTTTCAAAATATTCCTCACTCACATTTATGAATGGGAATAAATTATAATAAATCTCTATCATCTTCCTCCCATATGCATGCATGCTTATAAACCACCCTTTGTCTTGTCTTTAATGCCAAAATAAGATTCCACCTAAGGGTGGCTCTCCAAATATTCACCCTTGTCTTCTTCCCCTAAAGAATAAAGACATGTGAATGATTAAATACAAAGAACTTGTCTCTTAGTGGAGTGGGATGCCCCAATCTCTTCACATGCATTTGATTTCATGTAAGATCCATCATGGGCTATGCCACATCATCCACAAGACACATCACATTATGCATCATCTACCACATTACCATGAATAGTGATAGTGAATAGTAATTTGTTAATAGTGCTTATGTGAATAGTGATTTGACATAATAATATCTAAGTACAACACCTAACTTAGCCTATGAGAATTAAATAGGCTAATGATATTATACAAATGTATTATTCGAAAGAAGGGGCATTACATCTTCATGTCCTAAAGATTATTTATCCTTAAGCAATATGGTTCACTTCCTGATGCCAAATACCAAGATCTCAAACCAATTGTGAGAATTGAAAATTCTAATCCTTAATCTTCCTTGTGATGTAATAGGCTTCTCTGATATTATTGGGAATTAAAAGCCTTGCATTAAGGGTTATATAGTAAGCACTTTTTCCATCCTAACTACAACATTCTTATTTACACCACATGTTTGGGCTTCCCCATACTTTGTTATCTTATCCATGTTTGGGCATGCACATTGCACAAACACATTATGGGAGACAAAATCTCCCTCAAACAACTCATCAATTGATCCATCACACTCTAATGACATTTTTTCCAACTCCTATACACTTTTAGCATGTTGCTCATGATGGCTTGTCAATGGCCTAATATCCACAACACTCATTACTGATTTCTCCTTTTGTGTATTTTCATGCACGATCTCCACATCTAATGCTTGCAACTCTACCCTACACTCTAGCGATATCTTTGATAATAGCCCTATGGATAGGATCCTCAATATCACTATCACCCATGTTCCTCAACTAAATATCTGTAAAAGAGTTAGCTCCCCAAATAGGTTGGTAAGATCACCAACTCTAATACCACTATAATTTGCCTGAATAATTTGATACCATTGTAATGTCCCTTTTAGGATAAATTAGAATAATCTAATTTATTATGTGATTTCTTTGCATAAACTAGATATAACTCAAATATTAAAATAATCAATGTGTCTATAAATATTGATCACTCATAAAAGTTGAATTACAACAACACACATTTATATAAATTGATCCATAATTAGATCATAATATCTAGCATAAATGTGATCTCTAAATAGAATCACCTCAATGGTTAAGATGGTTTTCATCCTCCAAACCTCATATGAACAAGAGGGTTTTCATCCTCCAATTCACAATAGAAACTAATAGGGTTACCATCTTCATAATCTCTACATTTCAAAGGGTTATCATTTTGAGAAAGAAGAACCTGAATTAAGGCTCAAACTTTAAAACGAGAGTTTTTCATATAATAAAATATTGATTAAATACAAAAAAAGAGACCATGTTTATATATATAATGCATAAGGAGAGAGGGAGGAGAAAGAAACTTCATGAAGAAGTAAGAAATGAACCCCTTTCTATTGGGATCACTATTGATCCATAGTGCCATATTTGTCACTTGTGAAAATGTTAAAAAAAAAGGAATCAAAAGAGACAAGATCAACCACCTCTTTTGTCTCTATCTTCCACCTTCATATGTTTCCAATCTCCACTTCCACATGCTTCTAAAATCTATCTCACTCACACATGTGAATGCGAATTAGCTATAGTAAACCTCTGTCATCTTTTTCACATGTGTACACATGCTTCCAAACCACCTTTTATCTTTTATTTTAGGCCAAAACAAATTTACACATAAGGGTGGCATCCCAACTATTCACCCTTGTCTTATTCCCCTAAAGAACAAAGACATGTGAATGACTAAATACACAGAACTTATCTCTTATTAGAGTGGGATGCTTCACTCTCTTCACATGTATTTGATCTCATGTGAGATCCCCCATGGGCCATGCTACATCATTCATAAGTCATATCACCTGCCACATCACCATGAATAGTAACTCATGAATAATGCATATGTGAATAGTGACTTCACACAATAATATTCCATTACAACACCCAACTTAACCTATAGAAATTAAATAGGCTAATGGCCTTTTACAAATATCTTATTTTCAAGAAAGAAACATTACATAATTTAAAAAGATTAAAAATAACAAGGAAAGATTACACTTGTATGTGTGAAACCAATTTTTGCTCTTATAATTTTACTTAAAGACAATACGTTCTTGAAGCATTGGAGAGTTGGTGATCCTCATGAAGCACTTAGATAGAATCAATTCCTTAGATGAATCAATAGATTATTTTAGGTTGATCAAGCTCAAAATTGAATTTGTATTTGTAAATAATAAATAACACCCATTGAGAGATGTAAAAACTTCAATTTAATTTGACTCGTATTTGTAACCCCAAGATGTGAAATGAGTTTAATTTTATAATAGATTTATATACATAATTCTAAAAGACACTAAACTTCTAAGTTATGCATTATGCACTTAACTATATCAACCACTATAGATGGATTGTAGATTTAATTGCCACTTTGTCCTTAAATGCATGATAAAAAGAGAATATAGTCCACCCATGCTCCTACCATGTCCATAAATATCAAACAGTATTAAAATTTTGTAAAATAACAATGTGCATGAATCTATATTATACCCCCATTGATAAATGTATAATGTTTAACTATATGTAGATGTCAATTATAAATTATGTTTGAAACTTGTGCATAAACCTATATCATGCACTCAAAACTATGTGAATTTTTACTTTGATCTTGTAATATGGGTGCATGTGCATGGCATATGCCCCCATCATCTATGTCAATAATTGAATTTTGAACCATTTTATAACTTGTTAACTGTATTTTATACCTAAAACTAATTTTTAATTTTGAAAAGGTTTATATAATTTATGGAAAGCCCACTAAAATCCCCCCTTATACGGTGAGGGAATTGATCCTGAAACTCACTCATCTCAAAATAAAAGTTAACTGCAACATGCATAGTAAGATGTAATCACTAAATAATATAGCATATATAAGAAGTATGTTATCATAGTAAAATTTGTATCATTTGAATTATATATGTAATATATGAGGTAAGACCTATATAAATGTATTAGTGAAGCTCACAATAGTAGACCTATATAATATCCTATGTATTAATTAGTTCATGATATGGATCATGACACTCATCAAACTTAACAATCTCAACAAGCACACCACACAACAAGCATAATGCCATACAATAAGGCCAAGGGCCACATACTAAGGACATGTTCAAATGTTAAAATATATAATTTACACATAAAAGCCAAGGGCCACACATAAAAGACATTAATAATGTCAGAAACAAGGTACATGTTCAAACTTCACATAAAACATAGGGACAAGGGCCAATAACAAAGAACATGTTCAAATGTCACATATACAAAACAAAATCTCATAAATATCTTCAAGAAAATTTGCACACAAGTGATCCAACATTTTGATCATTAATTTTATCCAAATGGGTTAACTTATTATATATTCTCATTGTATGATATTGTAACATGAAACACTCTTTCTATTTCTCTTTATTAATTGTAACTATTGAGTAAGGTCAAGAAGAAGTTGTGACACTAGATGGCCTAAAATGGATAAGTATTGATGCAAAAGATAAAATATTATTAATATGTCATTAAAAATACAATTTGATTACTTATTTATATTCCTCTCAAAAAATTATGTAATTTTTTAAAAAATGGCATGTCAATCTAAGTTCTTATTTGGAAGTTATGGCCTCTAAAAGATGGTGCATTTTATTCGATAATGAAACTACCTCGACAGTTTTATAAGCTCATTAGTGGTTATGTAACCACCCTATGTTGGTTTTGAACTTCCCCCTATAGATTATGATAGGTCCATCACTATGTAAAAAATGGTACAAGAAATGGATGTAGATTGTTCATCATCTTCTGAATCTTTTGAGTTTTTGTTTTGGGCTCCATTTGGTGCTTAATTTATATATATAGAGAGAGAGAGAGCCTTTGTAGGCATGGGAGATATTCTTAGCAAGTAATATTCTTGATTATATGTGGTTTTTATAAATTATAGTGTGTAAAGTATAGGAACAAGTGAGAAAGTTGTAGATCATATGAGTGTAGTTTGAGCATAGTGAAGTGAAAAGTATGTTCATGAAGGCCTCAAGAAGGCAATAAGCATGTATGTGCACCATGAGATAATGCAACAAGGAGGAGATACCTCGCTTTCGCTAGAGTTTTCTCATATTTGAGTTTCTCCAAGGTAATATGTTATCTCTTTAAATTATGTGTTGTCTCTAATTACTTGTTCTATTTTTAATGTTCTTGAATTCCTTTCCATATTATCACTCTTTTAGTTCATTTAATATTTGTTTTAATCAAAGCAATCAATGAATTGTTAGGATTCTATAGGATCCATGTTGGTGAAACTTAACGTGGAATATCCATGTAGTTTACAGATCAGATTAGTATCAGAGTAGGTTATATTTTTTATTATAAAGAGGTTGCTAACACATTTCCATAATTGTGTTTTTTTCGTTCATGTTCTATTGAGGTGGTTTTGGTGTGCCCATTGTGCATATGTTCCTTTACACAAAAATCAAAGTGCTAGAGGAGAGAGTCTTGATTCATTGGCATTAATGTGGGTTTAAAATATCACTATTGTTGTTATTAGAATGATGCAGACCTCTTGGGACTATGTGTAGTGATGGTTTTCTCCAAAAGCATTTGATGGGACCAACCATCCAAGGGATGTGAAATTATTCTTCTCAAGATAGCAATAATCCAAAGGTAACAATAGGAAGCTTAAGAGGAATGTTTAGTAAATTAGATATGTTGTTTTTTTCTTTTAAAAATTGGTGTTGCTTTAAGCTTTTTATGTGGGACAAAGAAGGCCTTTTGTATCTTCAATGGTGATCCTTACTCCTATTGGCCAAGAGGAGTGGGATAAAAATTATTGTTATAGATGAAGGGAAGAGAGTCAATAAGGGGAGAGAAAGAGAGTTAAGAATTGATTTAAAAGTGCAAATTATAAGGATATCCAAAAGGGCATTCGAAGAAGGGGAGGAATAAAGTTTCTTACCATATAAGCTCCTAAGCATTTTGGGACTTAAAAGCCTTCAAATTGGAGAGGTATGATCTAAATTTTTTATCGTTAATGTTATCCACATGCTTTAACTTATTATATACTCCCATTGTATGATATTGTAACTTGAAACACTTTTTTTATTATTCTTTTTTAGTTGTAACCATTGAGTAAGGTCAAGAAGAAGTTATGATACTCTACAGCCTAAAATGGATAGGTATTGATGCAAAGGCTAAAACATTATTAATATTCCATTAAAAGTACACTTAATTGCATATTTGTGTTCATCTCAAAACATTATTTAATTTTAAAAAAATGGCATGGCAATCTGAGTTTTTAATGTGGAATTTATGGCTTCTGGAAGATGGTGCATTTCGCTTGGTGACAAAATTACCCCAACAGTTCTGTAAGCTCACTGGTGATTACAAAACTTTGACCCCTACAAATTATGGTGGTTTTGACAATGTGGGAATAATGGTATGGGAAATGGTTGTAGATTGTTCCTCATCATCTTATGAGTCTTTTAAGCTTTTGTTTAGGGCTCCCTTTAGTGCCTAAGTTGTATATATATTTATAGAGAGAGTCTTTATAGGCAAAGAATAAATTCTTAGCAAGTAATCTACTTGATTATATGTGTTTTTTTAAAATTAGAGTGGGAAAAGGAAAAGAACAAGTGAGTAATTTATAGAGCATATGAGTGTAGTTTAAGCATAGTGAAGTGAAAAGTATGTTCATGAAGGCCTCAAGAAGGTTGTAAGCTTGCATGTGCACCATGAGATAGCGAAACAAGGAGGAGATCCCTCACTTTTGTTGTAGTTTTTTTTTATATTTGAGTTTCTCTAGGGTAAAATGGTGTTTGTTTCAATTCAATTTTATCTTTAATTACTTTCTCTACTTTAAATATTCTTGAATTCCTTTCCATATTGTCACTTTTGTAATTCATTTCTAAATCACATTCAATGGTTGTTTTAAACAGTTTGACATCAAACAATTATATAAGTAATTAAGGAGTTGTTAGGAGTCTATATTATCTATGTTGGTGAAACTTAGTGTGGAATATCTACCTATTTTATAGATCAATAAGAGCTAAGGACCACACACAATAGACAAACAAGATCTAATCTACTATGTAAAAACAACAAAATCAATGTAACACAAAACTATAAATGTAATCTAAGCCATATAGTTGTGATGTGATCATATCCTAGCAAATAACATATCTATGTATATGATGTATGATAGATATGTTAGCAAGACATTTGTAAATAATATATCTCAATAGTATAGGATTTATGGAATGATAACACCTATAAATATTGAAACGTGTAGAAGAGATGCCCCCAATTTAGTAAGGTTGTTGGGTAGAGGGAAGTTGGGAATTCCATCATATTGGTCCTTATAAAGTTTTTATGGCCAACATGACACTCATGAATACCAATAAAATGCATGTGTGATAGAAATAAAGTATTTTATTTACTAATCATGAGATAAATAAAATATGATAATGATATAAACTAGATGTCTAATCATGCTCAAAAACTGATTTTAGAATTTCAAAATATTTGTAATGTATTTGTATTTTTTATATATTTAATTTTTTTTGTACTTTTTAAACTTTGAAATTAGAAACAACATAATTTAGTGATAAACAAGGGTTTGAAAGTATAATAAAGGAAATGGATCTAAACAATCTATAACATGTGTCAATGTAAAATATGTACTAGAAAATGATAACATGGCCATCTATGAGCAATATGCCCCAATTGTATATGAATTATAACTTTGAAAAACATGCAAGGGAGAAAATTGAGTATGCAAAGGATTGATTGTACATCCTCATATCATCAAATGTACACTTATCAAAGTATGTAGTATGTATGAACAACATAGTACAACAAATAAATATTTTGTATGGATAACAATAATTTGCATACTAAAACTATGAAATGTCTAAAAATTAGAAATATTAAGGCTCTACATGATATGTTTTTTAGTTATGGGTGAATATTTTCATGAAATGGGAATACCCAACTACGATCAATAATGGTAGATGTTTTTAACCCTTACTAGTTGATTATGAACTTGACAATGAATGTAATTTTATTAGTGCAGACAATGAAAATAACAAGGTAAATGATAGAATGTGGAAAAATAGATAACTATTTTGAATTATTTAGATATGGAAAGTGAAGAGAAGAGCCAAGAGGAATTTGTTTTTTAATAACCAAAGGCTTAGAAGAATTTATCAAATTGATCACATGTGTAATCAAGGAAAGAACATGATACAATAGTAAATAAGCTACATACAATCAAATATTTGTTTTTGTTTTTTTTTTTTTTGAATTTTTAATCAATAATCATCTAGTAAGTCATCCTATAATATTGAAGTCCTTATAATTGTGCAAGTAAATAGCATATTCCTCTTATCTTTTAATATCCTAATCATTATTACCATCATGTAATACATGAATTATTCTTCCTTCATGTGAAAAAATGATGCATTGTTGATTAGTATCAATCATAGATTACATTTATTGTAACCATGAACATCTTAATGTAAATGTTATCCGATGTGTATGAGGCATAACCCATACTTTTGTATTGACAACTTTTGGCCCACAAGTTATTGGGTGTTTGACATATCCAAGGGATTCTTCCCAATCAACAATATGATGTAAGTTATTAATAATATATCCTATTTTTGATAATCTTTTGACACTTAAAATATTTTCCTTTCTATAACTATCAATGTGATTATGCTTATAATAATATCCTTTCATAAATATTATGATAGTTAAATATTTTTGTCGAGGACAATTTTTGTATCTTGTATCTATAAATGATGCCTTTTGAATGCCATTTGTAAGATATGTTTGTTAATGATGTATTAATTTGATCATTTCATTTTTTAATATTCTCTTGTCATGTCTTACAATGCTTTATATCATGTTTTGTAGTTCTATGGTAAGCACAATTATTTTTGTCTTATGTACATAAAAGATGCATTGTTGAATAATGTCTAGTAATGGGTAATGTGATGATCTTGTTAACTAATAACATTTGTAAAGTTATTTTAGGTGTATTGTGGAATTATTTGTAATGATTGTAAAAAATTTGTACCCGATAATTCCACATTAGTCATTGAGTTGATCATAAATGACATGAGAGTTATTATTATAGCAATTGTTCACAATATCATATTTTGGCATACCTAAGACATGCTTATCCTTTGAATATGATTGAATTTTAGTAATTATTTTTTAATCATCCTAGTAAACCCCTAAAGAAATGGGTGTAAATAAAGTATTAGATAAGTATTCATTTGAAGGATTGAAATTTAGCTTGCATATTTGATCATTTGTTAACCATGTTATCTCCATCATCATTATTATCATAATAATAAGAAAGATTACCATCTTGCACCTTTGACTTTACCAATAAAGGTAGATTAAGATTAGTATATTTCATATCCACATTATCTTGATGTGTTTTTTGTATATTTTCTTATTCCACTTGTAACTATTTTCGTGACTTGTCTTTCTCAAGTTGTTCTAGTTGTAACTTTTGGCTTTTTAACTATTTTTGTTGTAGATGTTCTTTATGCAATCTTTCTTATCCCCCTCTATTTTTTGAAGTTCTAATTAAACTTTTGCTTGTGTTATTTTCACTTTCTCAAGCTCCTATTTTGTTTAATGTAATTCTTGTTATGCTTTCTTGATATTAGTGTTTGACTCCCCAATTTCATATGTGAGATTTTGGTCCCAATGGATGATTTGAAGAGGAGGTATAATAGTTGGATCACTTAATTGTGATTAAGATGATTGAAATTTTCAAAATCAGAAAGGGTGATCATTCACATCAAATCCATATGAATATCCTTCATGCATAAATTTAATGTACCTATGCAATTTATATGGAACAATTGTCATCATGTGTATCCATGGTCATCCCAATAATAAATTATAATGAAATTAATTAAGCATAATATGAAATAAAGTAGACATTGTTTTAGGTCCCAATGTTACATATAAATATAACATTCCAAGTACTTGTTTTGAATAATCATTGAATCCTTTGATAGTTTCATCTATTTGTTAAAGGATATTAATGTTAACACTTAATTGTTGTAAGAAAGGACTGCTACAAATGTTTACTCCCAACTTGACATCAATCAATACCCATTTAATTCCTTTGTTTTTTATAGTAAATTGGATAAAAAGTGGTATGTTTTGTGTAATTACATCTTGTGTTGGTAATTATTTATCTTCAAAATTAATAATCTCTTTAGTATCCTTAAATATACTCATGATAGAAGAAAAAGTTGTAGGTTGTGTTTCATTAGGAATGGTATTATCTCAAAATACAACATATAAAATATCTTTATAAACTGATGAACTTTTAAGTAACTCCAAATTGAAATTTTTACATGGGTATTTTTTAATTGATCCATGATATCATACCATTTGGATTAATTCATTTGCCTCACAATAAGTGGAACGGGTTAATGAGGAACATATTGACTACCTCCATGATGTGGTGGCTTACTCGTCAGTTATTAACAACATGGATCACAATATCTAATACAAGCCATAGGTGAGTAATATGAGCAATATGGTAATATGTATAACCTTAAGGTCTAGGAGGAGGAGCAATGAAAGGAGGTATACATGCCCTTTGTTGTCTAGTTATAACTAGTAAAAACTCTGATTGGACATTTCAAGAATAATAATTGAGTGATACTTGAGTTTTTTAGAGAAGCATCTTGAATATACGATTGCTCTTATTTCCATTTCATACTTGATATTGTAAAAATTACATTAATGGCACTTATGTATTAACATGTGATTTAGTTCATTTTTTAAAAAGTTTGAATTAAAAGCTACTCATCCAATATAGCCATATATTGTTTGAAAAGAAAGTAACAGAAAGATTAAATGTAAAATCTCAAAAAAAGGATACTATAAACAATAACATGAAGGAGATACTGTAAGCAATAATAGGAAATGAAATGTTAAACACAAAAAGGTTTTTTTGTATGGAAATTAGTAAATTATTATAAAATATAAGGTCAAAAGAAGATACTTTCAATGTCAAATTTTAGATTTGAGGTCAAAATAAAGTGCTTTTAGTGTTAGTAATTATATCTAATGTCAAAAAAAAGTTATTTTAGTGTCAGATTTAGATCCAAGGTTGAAATAAAATTATTTTGTGTCAAATTTTTAAAATACTCAGATGAAACAATGAGTTCAACAATATGTTTTATATAGAAATTATATTAATATGTGAACTAACCCTAATTAAGATAAAATAAATGGAATAAAGTAGAAAGTTGGAAATTGAATTATAACAAGCAGAATGAAAGTAAAAGTCTGAATTCAAAAAATTACAATAAAAAAAGAGAAGACTAATTATGAAATGAAATGACAAAAATTAGTTGTTTTAATTTTAGATCTGACTATGTTGACTGACAAACAATTAAAACATGAATAAACCCTTTAAGTGCCCAAAAGCTATGACTAAAAGTGAAGAAGGTCAAGATCGACTACCACTTTTGACTTGAACTGGTCAACCTTAAATTTTGTATAAAATTAAAAACTTAGGTTATAATCACTTATGATAACATAAATTAGGCCTAATGTGGAGGTTTGACCTTTGGAACTATGTAAAAGACTTGCAAATAATTTTTTTAGGGTTGAAATCCTAATAGGGCTTACAATGATTAAAATCTTGTAAATATAAAAATAAGGGAGTGTAATAGGCTAAGTTAATCCCAATTATCCCTATGATGATTGAACACTACCAACGTATCCAATAATCCAAAGAGGGAATTCAAGTGCAAATAGTTTTCCCACTTAGAGTGCTTTATATAATTATTCTCCATTGACTATATGAATGCATATAGGGATGTCTTGAAAAATTGATCATGCTTTACTTTGACTTTGATAAAATAAGTTTTAAACTATTTCAAATGATTATAATCAGAATTGGACAGAATAGGGAAGCTTTGCTCAGTGTGCAATAATGTAAGTATGCCTCTATATTGAAATTGCCAAGTGATAGAATAAGTGACTTCAATGTGCCTTTATAACAATCTAAATAGGGAAACACATGCTAAGAGTCCTAAAATCATGGAGGATAAAGTAAGGGAGGGTTTAATTTTAAAATTTTAGGGGTCTATAACACCTACCACTTATGATCCCTATTGGATGTTTTTTCTAATTAAGGAAACATGTGGCTTTAGGGTTTGGATCTATTCGAACATATGATTAAGAATGTTTTTAGCTATTAGAACATTTTTGTAGGTGACATATACTATTTTATGAAATAAAGCGGTCTATACAAGCACTTAAGATAATGTGAAATGACAACATTAGTACAGATTAAGTGCACAAGCTAATTAAAGTGAAATAAGGCCAAAAATGACATGATCGAGTATTCATGACCATATTTAGGTGTGTACAATGGCATGAAACTTCTAAAATTAGAGGTGTTTGTAATATACTACTGATGATAGATAACACCAATATAGTAATAGATGAATCTTCCATGACTGAGTGTTATTATTGTTGGTTTAAACCCTGTTAATGGTCAATAACACTCAATATAAAACATGTTCAATCATAGCACAAGTGGTATTAAGAATATATTTTTTCATAATGTTAATTCTTTTAAGAAGTTAACAAGGATTATCAATGGAGAAAATGTGTACAGTGAGCATTTCCTTGATCCATGCATGAAATATTCCATTTCTTGCTACAAGGTTCTACCATACACATTTGTTAAGGAGAATAAAACATTACGACTACCGAGGAGATCACATGATCACCTGATTATCCATAAACTCATAAATGATTTAGTGGAAAAATTTAGATGTTTTGAAAAAATATTCTACTCATTCCTAGGAGTCATATCTAATACAAACTTAGATTTCAATGTTGAATTTGTACCTTGAGTAATGGTAATCCATTACTTTCTAACTATTTAATGGATTTTATATTTTGTATTTATTATAGGAGCTTGGAAATAGTTGATTGAACTGAGTAGAGGATTTCTTAGTAATAAAGTTTTATAGAAATTAAGTAGTCCCCTATTTACGTAACCATGTTTTCATCATATAATATTAACACCACCATGATTTTTAATACATTAAGTGAAACAACCCCCCAAAAAAATTTGGGAATTGCTATACAGAGTATGCAATATAACTATGTGTAGATCCCCTAGATAGCTTTACAATGCATGACGCATCATCATGGTTTTGTACAAGATGAGTAGTCAACCCATAAATGGATTGGGTCATTAAACAATTATACAAGGATGAACATCAATAGATGATTATGTAGAGAAAAGGTTATGTAGAGGGTGATATACCATTCGAGGTGTATTAGTGTGTGAGTCCACACTAATAACCTTTAAAACCATATAAGGCACTTATTTCCTCATTGAATGATCTAGGGATCCTCAACCCAATTTAAATATCCAATTACCCTATGTGATTATAGTTTGATAACTCATGAGGCTAGAAATTTTCACTCATGCCTCGGGTATCCTTAATGTCATAGTCAGTGTCCAGTAGACAAGGTTAAGATCAAAAGGATAGATTTAGCAAAATAGAGAATTATCTTACATGCCATTTGCTAAACATACAAATCTAATGATAAGGGAGTACCATAATAAGTATGACATGTCATAAAAGAAGAACCAAGGTATCATCATACCAAGTTTGTGCTTATGCAATTCTTATAATATTTTAAAATCAACAAGTAGTTATCACTGAACTGTTACCAAGGTGATACAACATAAAACTATAAAACATATAACATTTATGATCACACAAGCAAAGCCCAGTTTTGGTTCTACCCCAATTAGATCATTGTACCATGATCTATAATCCTTGGGGTCATTACACCCATAGTCCTTCGATTGGCATGTGCCACCGTATCACATATAGTTCCATCATATGGGAAAATGATTATCATGGGAATTAGATAACCACATACCTTTTGTTAACATGAATTATTTAACATTAACCAAGCAATAATGCACATGTTGAAAATGAATATAACCTCCTTAACAATCCCATTATACAAGCAAGAACTCATCCATTATGAATAATAACTTATTAACAACCAATTTTGTCATTAGACCATTAGCAACAATATGAATTAGGCTAGTTATGGGTTATAATTATGAACAAATAGCTACCACATCACGTGTTGATTGCACCTGGTCTCAAGATGGTCAACATACATCCAACATAGTAATTGTTAAAAATAACTAACACATTAATCTTAGAAGCTTCATCCCAAAAGTCATGCTAACAACCACTTGATCATGGTTGATTTCATACAATCACAAATTGTGAATAAATCATTTATTAACTTGTTAATTGCCTAAAAGCGATAATATGGACAACTAATTTTTTTTTTAATAATAAGTTTTCCAGAAGACCATAACACAGTGCGATTAATATATATTTTTCTAGCACTTGCTAGAATGTCTTAGCATATATATATATATATATATATATATATATATATATATATATATATATATATATATATATATATATATATATATATATATATATATATATAAACGAACCTCTACACTTGATTGCTTAAGCAATAAGTATAGACAAAAGTAAGTCCATAACATATAAATTAATAACTCCAACATCTCGTTAATAAGACCAACAGGAAGGAAAATAGCATACTCAACTCTCATAACATGATTTAATAGCTTGAGGCTAACTAAATATCATTAACGCATATATACCTTCAGCCATGGTTGATATAGTCTTCATTTTTCAACACACCAAGGTATCCTTCCTTTAAAACAAGGAGATTTCAATAAATATGAAATTTAACCATGCTCATAGGTGGGGTCACTCTAGTATAAAACTATAATGTAACAGGATAATCCTTAATATAAGGATGCTAAATATAAGCACAATATGAGATACTACAAAAATAAAAAATGTTGTTTGCATACAATAGGCCACACCACCGAGTCTTAATATCAAATGAATAAGGTTGATACAAGTAGTTAGAACAATCCTTAATGGTTGATAGATTTATCATTTATACAAGCCAAAGGCCATATGCGCAAGGAATAATTTATACTATCATATAGGTACTGAATTCAGAACATGGAAACCTCTTAGAAATAAATCACACTATAATATTAATGCTTACAAATAGAATAAAAAAAATTGACTTTATCATCCCAAATTTCATCTTGGCTAACATGGACGAACACATCACTTTAAGTAGGTGACAAAGATAAATAGAAAAACAATTCACAAGGGAAAAGCTAACTATATTAAAATCCCCTGCATTGGAAAAGGGTGCAACAAATGTGTCAACATAAAACTAGCAATGTGAATTTCTTTCTAGTCTATATTGTAAAAATTAAATTATATTTTAATAAATCAAGTTTAGAAAAAATCAAATCAATTCAAACTGAATTAATTTCATATCAAATAAATCTAGGCAACCTCAAAATTCTTACAGTTATAACTTTTCTTTTTCAAAAGAGAAAAACATCAATGAAACTATTGTATAAACCCCCAAAACAAGCAAGGTAAGGTATAATCATTATAGTTCCTATAAAATAGCACCAACAATGCACTTAAAAAGCATAAGGGGGTCTACAATAGCCAATAATATCTCAATTCTCATATAATCACAACTATTTTATTATTTTCAATCAATTCGGTTTCTCTCTAATGAGTGAAAACATCCAAGAAAAAATAAACATAGTTAAATGCGTATAGCAACTAAATAACTCTTGAAATAAATGCATTACAAATCATATAAAAATTTGGTTTGCTCATACTAATGCCTCACAATAGCAAGTTCATAATATAACAAAATCAATTTACTCTCTCTCTTAGAAAGTTAGATGTATGAATAACAAGGTAGTAATAATACTTTTAAGAAGAATGATCCATTCGTACAAGTAACAATTCCTTCTTTTATACAAACATTTATTAACTAATAAACAATTAATGTCATATGAAAAAGACAACTAACAGAGCACAATTTATCTTCCATAACAGGATGATCAAAAATCATTTGTTTTAGATCTTGTTTCAAAATAGTTTTGGGAATGCATCCATATATCAACTCTACTATAACATTCCATCACTCTTCCTAACAATAAACATGGGGATTTATCCTAAGTTTAAGGTTCAAATAAATCATTCTAAAACAATACATAATAACAATTCTTTCTATCTCTTGTAAAGATCAATCATCATCATAATTGCATAAGAAACCAACTAAACTAAACATATACATTTCTCATGTCTTAGTAACCAATCAACAAAGTAAACATACAACAAAGTGGTTTTATGTTTATCATGCTAGAGAGGCAAACAAGTCAATGTACCAATTTTAAAATTATACATTGTTGAGTGACCACAAAATGAGTTTGTATGTTTTAATGTGATTGATTATAACATGCCACATGGTCTGTCAAACCATCCATCTAGATTTAACATGAATCAGAGTATAAGATTTCTATTTAACGATAATAATTTCCATTTCAAGAGGTAGCGTCAAATTTGGGGAATTTCACCATAATTTCCATCATATAAAAAAATACATACAATTTTATATTTTATAACCCTCAGCATGAAATATGCAAAAATTTAAAATGATTCCCAAATAATACGATCCAAAAAAACATTATAGAAACAATTATACAATCATTATGTGTAATAAAATAAAATCAAACAACCAACTTAATATGGGAAAACAAGAGCATAACAAGAGATTTTTAATAAATCAACATACACAAATCACACTTCTACCCCTAGCCATGACATAGATCCATATGGGTATAACAAAACATATTCACATGAGTATATACATAGTAAGGTTATCAATGAAACTTGCCATTATTACTATAGGGTTTAAATTTTAGAATTTAAACTAAAAAAGAAAAACACATGCTTAATAGTGTATGTAGGTTTTTCTTTTGTTTTTCCCCATAGTGGAACCACACCAATAGCAGTGGCCCATCTTTACCCAGCTCTCTACCATTGACCTAGCATTCCTAGCACGACGCCACTCATACTCTTCTTCTCTTTCATTTCTCCTCTCTATTGTTCATTATCTCTCACCTCCCATCATGTTAGTGGCTCAAAACGTAGGCCTAAAAACCCCTTTTCTCCATACTTTCCTTGCCCCTCTTTTCCCTTCATAGTCAACTCCCAAAATGATAGCTAATTGAACACTATGCATCCAAAAACCCTAAAATCTAATGACTTTGTCTCAATGCTAAGTCTAATGCCATGACAAGTCTGTGACCCCCATAACAAGCTCATGACCACTTCATGGTCCAAAACATTTTTCCACAAAAATTACACAATCCTAACTTCAACTATTTTTACCACCATGCATTAGAATTAAAAAAATCAAACTCCTTTATTACTCTTGTCGATGCATCACCAAATTTATAAACTTTCTAAATGAAGCAATGCAAAATTACACTCTATAATAATGAATGCAAAATTAAATTTCCCAATCAAATAACTCAATGGGCCTGACTTGAGAGTATATATATATATATATATATACACCAATTTAGCCACACACATGTGCATGCACACACACACACACAATGCAAAATTACACTCTATAATAATGAATGCAAAATTAAATTTCCCAATCAAATAACTCAATGGGCATGACTTGAGAGTATATATATATATATATATATATATATATATATATATACACCAATTTAGCCACACACATGTGCATGCACACACACACACACACACACACACACAAACCATAAGATTTACATCTAAAATAATTAGTCAAATTCTACTTGAACCAATAAAACATGCTATTGTATATCATCCAACGGTCATATAAATGTGCCAACTGGCAAGGATATGACATCCTCCCCTCCTTAAAGAGGAGCCATCCTAGTGACTAAGTAACAATCATGAATCATGCTACATCAAAAAGAGGCTTTATCACTCTTTTCACAAAATGTTTACACACTACAGGAAATCAATAGGTAAACTCAAGGATTGAAGTAACCAGATTGATATGTCTATTAGTTATTATCAAAATAAAAGTCATGCCCAGTACATACTTGCATAGTTCATTATATTGACATGGGTTAATGCATTATACTTTACCTTTTGATTTAACAAATAGATTTATCAAACTCATATTATGAATATATATAAATATAGCCTTACCTTTCTGAATTTCACATGTTGCCCCTAAGACAGCCATGCCCTTCATTTAACCAGACTATAAAATTGTCCTTTCAACTTGATTTCCTTTTGTAAGGCCAAGGTGAGCAAAATGAGGTGTTGTACACACCTTTTCCAGCCATAAAATTTTGCAATATTTAAACTTTATATATATATATATATATATATATATATATATATATATATATATATAATATTTTTGTGCCTCACAAAGATATAATTTGACTTAAGAAGTCATTAACACTTTTAACGATAAGTTTTTCCATCTTAGTCTTGCCCTTACCTTGGTAAGTTTATTGATAGGTTGTTATTTTTGATGTAGTACAATTGAATTTCACCTGATTTCCATCCACCTATGTAGCTAGAAAATTGATTAATTCATGCAAAAGTATGCATTCTAGGCTATAGTTATCAAGTATACTTTAATATTTATCAATAAAAGAGTTTTTAGTACTCTTCAAATCATAAATTTATAGTTGTTAACTCATACCAAATAGAAATATTTAGGAATTTTCATCTTAGTCATGAATTCATGATCAAATTTTTTATAGTAAAATAGTTTTTAACTAATCCTTCCACTTATTATGAGGAAATATTATCATATAAATCTACAACTTCATAATAACAATTGTCCAAAATTCTAATCTAACCAAATTTTCACATTTTTTAAATTTGAGATGTTGTCTTCCCACGACATTTAAAGTTATTTATAACTTATAACTTTATATCATTTTCACATAATTCTAAACAATACAATATTCATACAGGTACATGGTATTTCCACCACCTTTAAGTATGATTTACACACAACTTATATCATTCATTCCAGAATTAAAATCAACAACAATAACCATACGAATATGGTTTCTACAACACGCATTGTGTTTGCACATCTTCTTGGTAACATTCATCATAGATTATTAACAAGAATATAGATCCATCATCCTATGTTTACTTTCCTTTCATCATTTATTATTCATGGGTTAGTGCAACATCCCACACCAACCACATTGAACATCAAAGAAGCCACACTAGGCATTCACATGTAACCCCAAGGTTTTCAGCATGCTTTCCATAAATTGTGAGCTCACGTGATGGTTACAGGGATTACAATCCCACCATCTTACTACACTTACTTCTTGGTAGCATTAGAAAGTACATAAAATTCAAAAATATTTTTGATCAAGACTTTACATTGATCTTCCCAAGCATAAAATCAGCATGCATTCCAACCATGCTTAAACAAATCAAAAATATTCATTTCAAAATATTAATTTTAGGTATACACAACAATACCATGATCACAACATGTTTATGCTTACCAACCAACAAAATGATTTTAAATTAGAATATTCATTCTAGAATATTATTTTCAAGTAATTCAACCATTACCTCATTCATAGCATGCTTGATTTTACAAGACAATACGTGCCTGCATTTCAATAAGTTCAGTCTTGATGCTTATACATAAAAGTCCAATTTTTAGGACCAATTAGTGCTTCACAAGGTTACATCAATGAATTTCACAAGGTTATTTTTACAACAACCTCCAAAAGATAGTTAAAAAAACACTCAATCTACAAGGTGACTATTTTGCATGAATATCCCATGACCAACTTGTGGCACTTATGGTGCATAACCCAAACAAATCAAGTGGTTACTTTGTGTAAAAGGGAGGAGTGATTTTTCAACCTATGTGAGACTCCACTCTCTGCCCGTACCTGGTATAATCATCATGGATATAGTATTTCTTCACACTAAACCTCATAATTGCATCAAAGTTCATTATTAGAGTAGTGATGCAGGATCACACCACATAATACATTCATTATACCTTGACAGATTTCAATTAATAGAGGTTGATTTTGAAAAGGGAAACTACATCACAAAGTGGTTTATCATCATATATATAATAATGTTGAAATCTATGAAAAAATATGGGAGTTCACAAGTTAATTATATTCACACAAAATAGAGAAGTTACAAGTTTACATGATTTAATATAATCAACAAAATGAAAAAGGTTTATACAATATACAATGATTTTAGATGCACTAAAGGAACCAAAATACTATGACACATATGTCGATCCATAGGTTTGATGATTTATGCCAATGTATTTCACATCACACCAATTAAACACACTAGTAAGTAAAGCACAAGGGTTCATGATCCTCATATGTCTACCCAATGTCTAAATTCCATCCTAGATGACATAAAATATCTATCATATAACATCATGCTCAGTTTTAGGGATTCCAAGTCCCAACACCTTCTTTCAAGGAATGGTGTGTTCCAACAAAGCCCATAAATACATATCCATGAGTCTTGGGAAGTGACTAATAATATTCGTGCCTCATGGATTATATGGCTCATGATACCCATTAATAATGAGAGATCCCCAAAACTTTCTCACTTTCCCAAACAAGTAAGTTACATTCACCCCATTAGGCCCTCCAAGGTTAAGTTACATCCTTGGACCTCCCAAGAATATTATACCTCAATCATCATAAGATAGCTTAACTATATAATCTATTAATGATCACCAAGTATGGTTTCTTAATTCTAACAACAAGATTCTATCACTATCCTTCCAATTGACTTGTTTCAACAAGTCAAAGCTTACCTAATAATGTTTGCTTCAATACAACATAATCTTAGAGTAGGATGAACTTAGCCAAGGCTCCAGGTGAATATCATATCATCATTTTGGAAATTATAATTTCCCATAACCATTAAATTTAGCTAAAATCTACAAAAGACATCCTCATAGATGTAAAATATATCTACGATCATCATAACATCCTCATGGATGCCAAAACTCAACCCAAGATCAATTAAACATCCTCATGGATGTAAAATGTATCTAAGAACAGCATAGCCTCCTTATGGGATTAAATCATAGCCATGATTAAAATAAAAACATCATGAGATCAAAGCATATCCACACACTTAATAGTTTCTAGCCTTTTAGACTGATGAAACCACATGCTTCTTCATTCAACTCGAAGGAGGCTAATTGATCATAACAAAATAAAGCCTTAATTCAACTAAAATACATATATTTTCAGTACCTTAGTATTATGATGCATAATACTTATTCACTTTTAGGTTATGATGGTTGCAATCAGCCAACCATATCAAAAAAATTAACCAAAAAAACTGCCCAGACTTTGCTTATATGTCCACTATTTAGGACAAAATAGTGTTTCCCAAGCATTAGAAATAATACATAAATTTTTTGCATTGTTTCAACTAGTCATGTATAACAACACATAAGCCAAAAAAGAACTTACAATTGCTTACCCCAACTATCAATAAATTACGGCTATATAAAATTCCTAGTTTGTCCATAACAATTTCTATTAAAACTAGCAAAAGAAGTAAGGGTAGCTCCTTGATATTTTTCCCCAATTATAGAGGGTCTAATAGTACCTTACAAGGCTATTTATATTTCATATCTCATCATAGCATTATTTAGTCAACCAAATTGATATATACATAACTATGAATAAAATAGTTGTATACACATAATAGCTTAACATACCTTCACCAAGGTTTATTATCAAGTCTCCCAAAGTCAGACTTGCCCTGGGGAAACCTTGCTTAACCATGGGTAACTTAAACCCGTGGAGACATTCTTACTCCACTAGAAACCATTCATCTTAAAAGTGGCATGCTAGTTATGTAATTTTAGCATTTGAGCTCTTTTTAATAATTTAAACTAGATATTCAATTTACTTAACAATAATTACAATAGTCTTATCTATATGACTAACAATGATTATCACCACCATTCATGCTTTGTAGTTCTCAAAGGCTCAAGACATTCCCTCTACAAGTGGAGAGCCCAAGCCCAACTGGCCTATCCAAGTAGATTATCTCATTGTACCCAATCTAGCCCTATAGGTTTGAGTTAAACCCTTGGTCTTCCCTAGGTCATAGTGTTTTAAGCACCTAGTGATGGTTTGCCCATACAACCCATCAATATATATTGGACTTGTTTCCCTTAATTCTAAGAGTGAAGCATTTTGTCAAAACTATGATTGTCATTGATGTCAAAAGGGACATTATGAGCATGGCATTAATGCTCAGGGATAAATATGGTGATCATGGTGATCTTATCAAAGGTCAAAGATGATTGGAATGCTTGTGTGCATGAAAGGAATTTATTTGGTACTTCATATTGTTCATCTAGACATTTTGGGTATAAGATATAAAATATGAAAAGGCATTTTGTTGATGTCACCATTACCACATGTGAATGAGTATGGGGGAGCTGGTTACATGGTTATGATCACATTAGTCCCTAGTTATTATGTGCCAAATTTGAAGCCATCAGATGAAGTGTAGTTGAAGTTATGAGGATGCAAAGTTGGATACTAAGACAAAATCCACTAAGTTTCTATACTTAGCCAAATTTGTAAAAAGGGCTAAGCAGAGCCAAGTAAGCATATTGATGAGGTCAGTGTTTGCACACATTGAGGTGTTAGGATAAAATAATCAATGGGTCTATTTATTTTTGTGCCTAGTTTATATGTGCTAAATCTTAGGTCACACTATGTAACATGATAAAAGATATGATGGAGAAAATTAGGGCTCTAAGGCATATTGACAGTGTTTTCCAACACTTAGTCAAATTTGAAGGTTACAAGATAAAGATCAATAGGTAGTTTTATAATGCTATATCCTGCATGTATGAAGGCTTAAGGAGTAAATGGTTATATGGATGGAATCCCCTATATAAGAGGATCATATGCACTAATTTTTAGGTCATGTGACTAAGCATGACAAGAGTTATGCAAGGATAAAGTTGGCCTTTCAGGTAAGTTTGAGGCATAGCTATCCCTATGGTAGAATAATATGAGTGAGCATATTAATGGCATTATATCTTGCACATGCAAAGGACTCAAAAATAATTAAGTATATGGGTTTGTTCACTTTCATGCCTATTTTATATGGTCCAAATTTTAGACTAAGCAATTGAGCAAAGCAGAAGTTATGCAGGTGCAAAGATAGCATTCTAGGCATATTGAAATGGTTTCCATACTTAGTCAAATCTGTACAAGGTAAAGTTCAATCTAGTTGGAAGATCAATGATTTGTGCTTAATCAAACATTGGATATCCAATAGAGTGTGGTGAATTCAAAGTGTCAAAGGTCCCTCTGAGTGAACACGCAAGTGATAAGTGTCATAATCATGGAGCCTAGATAGTTAATCTATGGTGCAACTTAAAGTCAAAAGGTCAATAAGTAATGCAAGGATGTCAAGTGTCTCAATAGCAGGAATTGATAGCTATGTATAGAAGGCACACAATTAAAACAAGTGTCATATCCTTAAATGTTGGACAAACATAAATACTGGGTTTGTCAGAAGATCTAACAGTATGTGGATGATCATGCAAAGGATATCCAATAGAGTGAATGGACTCAAATGCTATAAAGTGCTTAATGTTTATTGATATAGTGGTAAGTTAAAGATCAAGCAGGTTTGAGTAGATCAATAAATCAAAATCAATCTAAAGATATAGAAAGCTATAAGATGAGGTCAAAGTGTTAAAGTTTAATGACTAAGTCAAGGTAAAGGATGTGCATCTTCGAAGATCAAATGGCATGTATAACCTTGGATGAGAAAGATCCAACAGATCGAGTGGACTCATATTAAATAAAGAGATCAATGTTTAACATCTTGACAAAGCTAAAGTTCAGAAGCATACAAAGATCTAACAAATAAAATGAGCTTGTCAAAAGATGATTGAATGGATGCATTTTAAATTTGAGCTAATTGAATAGAGACCATTGGATCATAATGCCAAAGGCAATATCAACCACTAACATTTAAAGTCATGTCCAAATAAATGGTTAGCTGAAGGAACATGCAGAAACTTGTGTATAAGTCATAAATCTTAACACAAACAATAAGATTGATCGATCTAATCGATCAAATCTACATTAATGAGCCTGTGCATCACAACTTGAGTCTAATAGATGCTATAAATAATAAAAGAGACCTAAAATTATGGCATGATGTATGCAATCTATTTCAAGGTGTCATGGTTAACTCTAGCCATTATATAAGGCACTAATAGATCAATCTTTTGGTGTAATGACAACTAGTGGGCTAACAGAATTGAGATGTGAGAACTTACAATTCAAGTCATAATGATCTAAATCCAAAATTGGCATGATGTGTTACAATCTGAGTGTGAACATAGAGATAAGAAGCAAACCCTAGATCATTTATTTATATATATGATATCTAGGACACAAAGAAGCTATTGAACAATTGCATTTGCTATTGAGCCAAATTAAATGTAGATCAGAGTGGTTGGTGAAGGCAATGAAGTATGTCAAATAAATAAATATCTAGACATAGGAACAAAAGAAGAGAGAGGAGTAGAGAGGAAGAAAGGCTCAAAGAGAATGTGCAGAGTATGATCAATTGCATATTAGACCTGTAAAAAAGAATAGATATCTGGATTCATTTATAACTCTATTTTTTATACTAGAGTTGTAGATCCATAGATCTTATTGATTGGTGCCATCAGATAGGCTAAGTTGGTGCTCAGTTAAGGGATTGGTATCTCCTTTGGGTTGATGCCCATAAACATTGTAACCAATGAGGTTAAGTTGAGTTGATGCTCAATTAGAGAGTTGGTGCTTCTTTAGAGTTGGTGCTCTTAAATCAGGGGATTGGTATCTCCTTAGGATGGGTGTCCTTAAATATAACTAGTGAGGTTTTGCCAGTGAGGCTTTGAACTATGAGGCTAGATTAGAATAGTAGATTCTAGTAGTTATTCTCACCATGGTTTTTCCCTTTGGGTTTTCCACGTATACATATGGTGTCATGAGTATTTGTGTGTATATAATCTTTACATATTGGATTTGATCTACATATATCTTTTAATCTATATTATAAGTATATAAAGAAATAGTATTAATTATTATACTGATACACCCTCCATCTCAGTGTCTAGTTGTGTTCCAATAATTAGTATCAGAGCCTAGGGTTCTTTGAAAGAAGCTTAATCAGCTTAGGTACATCTTGGAACAGTGAACACAATGGCTAGTCAAGAAATATCTTCATCAAATAAAGCACCTCTCTTTGATGGATCTAACTATGCATTATGTATCTTGATAATGGAAGCATATCTATCTTCATTAGGGTTTGATGTATGGATGTCTATGGTAAATAGATATACAGCCCCTACTATAACTCCTACTTATCAGACTTCAAGAAAGGCATATGAGGAAAATGCCAAGGCAAATAAAGCTATTCTTTATGGATTGTCCAAATAAAAGTTTGTCAAAGTGATGCATTATCAAAAAATGCACAAGACATCGGGAACAAGTTGAAGAGCATCCATGAAGGTGATGACAAGGTAAAGTAGGCCAAGATACAAACATATAGAGGCCAGTTTGAAAGTATCAAAATGGATGGAGAGGAGAAGATTGTAGACTACCTTCTCAAGGTAGATGAAATAGTCAATGCAATCAGAGGCCTTGGAGAAGAAATGAAAGAATCGACCATTGTCAAAAAGGTCCTAAGATCTTTGCCATCAAGGTATGATTCTAAAATATCTAAAATAGAGGAAGTAAGAGATCTAGATAAGCTCTTTATAGATGAGTTGTGTGGCACCTTCACTATTTATGAGATGAGAATGGGAAAAGTAGATACTTCTAAGAGAGAAGATGCATTTAAAGCATCCAAGCATGTAAAATCAGAAGCATCTACATCTAGATTTGAGGAGACTGATGAAGAAGAAGCCAACTTTGTCATAAGATTGAAAAGAGGATCTAGAAAGTACAAAGGTAGGTTACCTTTTAAATGTTTTAATTATGGTAAAGTAGGACATTTTGCTTCTAAATGCCCTTATGATAAAAATGATAACTATGAGCAAGTAGAGGATGGAAAAATAATGAAGCCCCATTATTCCAAAAGGAGTAACTTCTTTAAAAACAAGAAAAGCTTGTATATAAGAGAATATAGTGACTCATTGAATGATAGTAACTCAGATGATGACCATGACTATGCCTTTGTGGCTGAGGAAAATGAGTCCTTGTTTATGGCATTACAATCAACTTCTATAGATCTAGCTCAAGAAGAAGTTGAATACTCTGATGAAGAAAAGGAAAGAGAAGTGAACCTTAAATGTGAACTCATTTGTGCTCTAGATGAGATTGACATGCTAAGAAAAGTGATCTCAAGACAGAAGAAGCTTGGACAAAAGTAAATTGAAAAACTATCTAAAAGTCTTGAAAGATCTGATCAGATGGAGGTGAGTCTAAAGACTCAAGTTGAAGAGGCCAACATAATAGAAGATGTAGTCAAAATTGAACTACAACTTAAGTCTATTGAATGTATGAGGCTAAAATCAAAGATAGTGGCCTTGAAGAAAGAGCTTGAAAAGGCTAAAGAATAAATAGACAAATGCCTGAAGCTAAAAGGAGGATCATATATTCTTGATGAACTAATCATCTCTCAAAAGCCATCAAAAGGCAAATCTAGTCTTGGTTATGAAAAAGGAAAAAGTCCCATAACCAATACATTTGCTAAATTATATGATAATTTCAAAGCAGAAGGATCAGGAGTAAAGAAAGAGAAGACTTGTAAGGATACACTGCCAAACACAAGCAATGTTGATGTGAAGAAAGCTAAAGCTGAAAGAAAGCCTAAGGAAAGGACAAAGAACAATAAGTCCATCTCTACAAACTCAAGAAAGATGCAGAAGACAAAGGCAACTGATTTAGATGGTTACATAAGGGTAAGCAACTTGAAGAAGAAAGAGTTGAGAAGAACTCCCTCTCCTACACAAAGAAAAGCTATGACAAGGTATTCCACATATTTTTATGGTTATTGTTATGGTTGTAATCAGTTTGGTTATAAGGCTAGTAAATGTGAGTTGTACCTACAAGGAAAACCAACTTTGTAAGCAAAAATTCATTTGCACCCTTGTTAGATACACATATAATGTGTTATAATTACAATAATTTTGGTCACATAGCTAAACATTGTAGAACAAGCTGTGTAATATCAAAAGTAAAAAGTAAGAAGAGCGACATTCCTCCTAGTGTGAACAAAGGTTCACAAGTCTCTCATAAAGAGAAAAGTAAGCCCAACATGACATATAAGCAACCCAAGCATGTATGGAAAGTGAAATGTTAAGCCATGATGAAGAATGCTATAGAGGTTGCAAAATGTCAAGAGCTCTCAATGTCTGCACATGTTGAGAATGAGAATAAAAAGCTCAAGGAGAAGTTCAAGGTGTTGGCTGAGGATAGTTATAAGGTATGTACAGATTTAAGTGAACATGATACTATTATAGATCAAACAACAAGCATATAACATCAGCCTTATATGCCTAGTGATGAGATTATGAGTTGTAAGGAAGATTCATTAGATGAAAAGGTACGTCATGAATCCATGTTGTCTCCATGTATTGTTAATCCCATTATAGAAGAAAATGGGAATAGTGTAATGGATGAGCATGTTACTTCTCTTAAACCTAATAAGAAGAATAAAAATCGAAAGCACAAGATGACCAAGGAGGAGAAGGAATATGAGGAGTTATGGGCAACTCCTAGTTTCACATTATTTTAGGACATTATGAAGTAAGGTGCCTCTATATATGTTTCTTAAGAGACCTTTGTAAGTGGAAAAGCAAGTGATGTCTACTACAAATGATAAATCAAGCAGGATGTGATAATGACTTGATCAAATCAAGTCAAGTGTTGTGTATGCAGTGTTTACAGGGACAAAATGAGTGTTTCAATATGACATAATGAGATTGTTGGAGTACATATCATATATATGGTATGTAGATTTAGTTCGCATAAGGGTTCTAATGTAATAAACCCTTGACATAGTGTATCCTGTGTTGTGCAAAGAAGTTAGGTCACCAAACTCAGTGAACATGTGTAAAATGATGATATTTATGTGACAAACAAAGTTATGGTGTGTTATAGGTAGGCCTTTGATGCAAAGATAGAGCATGAAGTTAGGGGGAGCCAACTTAGATATCATGAATAGCTCAAGAATCTATGTATATAGCAAGGGGAAACTAGATTATTCAATCTATCAGGACCAAAAAGGCTCAGAGTAGAAGAGCTTTACAATTGGTAAGGTCTTAGGATCAAAAGAAAATAAGAGACTAAGAGAGAAGACTAATGAGCCTATATGGAAGCTCTTGTATCACATCACTATATACTAGTGATAGAGACTAAGTCCAAAGGAAGGATCATAAAAGCCTTATTGATCCTTGGAAGAAGAGAAAAGTCAACTTAGGTATGCATACTTCTAAAAATTACTAATGAGTTGAAAGTTGCAAATTATTGGACAAAATCTTTTATCTAATAAAGGGGGAGAAATATTTGGACAAACAGTCAGCTAGAGTTCTTTTGCTATTGATTTCAAAGGGTGAGAAAAAGGTACAAATGCTCTCTTTAGGAGAAAGAGCAAAATGATCTCTGCAACAGTACAAATGTCAAAGAAGAAGAGCAAGTGTCCAAGTTGAGTATGAGGCAAATGTGCAATTATCTAAGGGGGAGTAAGTTTGGTATGAACGACTTTAGTTCATACTTATCAGAAGCCAATGCAAGCAATGCTAGACAAGGATATGAATAGTAGAATAACAAAGCATTTAGTTTGCCATCAATGACAAAGGGGGAGATTGTTACAACTATGATTATCATTGATGTCTAAAGGGACATTATGATCATGTCATTAATGCTCAAGAATGAATATGGTGATCCTATCAGAGGTCAAGGATGATTTGAATGTTTGTGTGCATGAATGGAATTCATCTAATACTTCATATTATTCATCTAGACATTTTGGGTCTATGACAAAAAAGATGAGAAGGCATTTTTTTGTCATCACCATTGCCACATGTGAACAAGTATGGGGGAGCTAGTCACATGGTTGTGATCACATTACTCTCTAGTTGTTATGTACCATATTTGAAGCCATGAGATGAAGCATAATTAAAGGTATGGGGATGCAAAGTTGGCTACTAAGACAAAATCCACAAAGTTTCTATACTTAGCCAAATTTGCAAAAAGGGCTAAATAAAACTAAGTAAACATATTAACGAGGTCAGTGTTTACACACATAGAGGTGCTAGGATAAAATGATAACATGGGTCTATTCATTTTTATGTCTAGTTTATATGCACTAAATCTTAGGTCACACGACATAGCACAATAAAAGATATGCTTGAGCAAAGTAGGGCTCCAAGGCATTTTGACAGTGTTTTCCAACACAGTCAAATTTATAGGTTGCAAGATAAATATTAGTGGGCACTTTTATAATGTCATAACTTAAAATATGAAGGCTTCAGGATAAAATGGTTATATGGATGGAATCCCCTATGTAAGAGGATCATATGCACTAATGTATAGGTCATGCAACTAAGTGCGACAAGAGTTATGCAAGGACAAAGTTAGCCTTCCAAGTAAGTTTGAGGCATAGTTAGCCCTGTGGTAGAATAATTTAAGTGAGTATATTAATGGAATTATATCTCATATGCACTAAGGATTAGGAAAGGATTGAACATATGGGTTTGTTCACTTTCATGACTAGTTTATATGGTCCAAATTTTAGACCAGGTGGTTGAATGAAGTAGAAGTTATGCAGGTGCAAAGATAGACCTCCAAGCTTATTGAAATGGTTTCCATAGTCAAATCTACACAAGGTAAAGTTGGAAGATCAATGGTTCATGCTTAATCAGACATTGGAGATCTAACAGAGCATGGCAAAGTCAAAGTATCAAAGGTCCCTCTGAGTGAACACTTAAGTGACAAGTGTCACAATCATGGAGCCTGGATAGTTAATCTATGGTATGGCTTTAAGTCAAAAGGTCAATAATAAATTTGAGGATGCCAAGTGTCTCAATAAGTAGGAACTGATAGCTACATATAGAAGGCACATGCTTACAAAAAGTGTCATATCCTCAAGGGTTAGACAAAAATAAAGATTGGGCTTGTCAGAAGATATGACAGTGCATGGGTGATCATGCAAAGGAGATCTAACAGACCAAATGGACTCAAATTCTATAAAGTGCTTGATGTTTATCAACACAGTGGTCAGTTAAAGATTGAGCAAGTTTTAGTAAATCAATAGAATGGAGATGATCCAAAGATATAGAAAGCTTCGAGATGAGGTCAAAGTGTCAAAGTTTAATGACCAAGTCAAGGTAAAGGATGTGCATCTTTAGAGATCAAAAGACACACAAAATATTGGATGAGAAAGATCCAATAGAGCAAGTGGACTCAGATGGAATATTAAGCTCAACATTTAATGTCTCGATAAAGCTAAAGTTTAGAAGCGTGCAAAGAACCAATGAATAACGTGAGCTTATCAGAAGGTGATTGAATGGATACATTTTAAAATTGAGCTAATTAAATAGAGACCATTGGATCATGGTGCCAAAGGTAAGATCAATAACCAACATTTAAAGTCATGTCCAGATAAATGGTTAGTTGCAAGAACATGTAGGAACTTGTGTATAAGCCATGAATCTCAACATATATAATGAGATTGATCGATCTAACTGATCAAATCTACATTAAATATTTTGTGCATCAAATCTTTAGTCTAATAGATGTTATGGATAATAAAAGAGACCTGAAATTATGGTGTGATACATGGAATATATTGTAAGGTGTCATGGTTAGCTTTGGCCATTATATAAGGCACTAACAGGTTGATCCTTTGGTGTAACAGAAAATAGTGGGCCAACAGAGTTGAAATGTGGGAACTTATAGTTTAATCCATAATGAACTAAATTTTGAAATTGGCATGATGTGTTACAATCTGAGTGTGAACACATAGATAAGAAGTAAACCCTAGATCATTTGTTTATATATATGATATTTAGGACATAGAGAAGCTACTAAACAATTGCATTTGATATTGAGCTAAATTAAATGTAGAGCAGAGTGGTTTATGAAGGCAATGAAGTGTGTCAAATAAACAAATATCCAAACACAGGATTAGGAGAAGAGAGAGGAGCATAGAGGAATAAAGGCACAAAGAGAATGTGCATAGTATGATCAATTACAGATTATACCTATAATAAATAATAGAGATCTAGATTCATTTATGAATCTATTTTGTATACTGGAATTGTAGCTCCATATATATGATTGGTTGGTACTATCAAACAAGTTGAGTTGGTACTCAATTAGAGGATTATTGTCTCCTTTGGGTTGGTGCCCATAAATGTTGTAACCAGTGAGGTTAATCTGAGTTGGTGCTCAGTTAGGGAGTTGGTACTTCCTTAGAGTTGGTGCTATTAAATCAAGGGATTAGTGTCTCCATAGGACGGGTGCCCTTAAATGTAACCAGTGAGGTTTTGCCAGTGAGGCTTTAAACTGTGAGGCTGGATTAGAATAGTAGATTCTAGTAGATATTTTCATTGTGTTTTTTCCCTTTGGCTTTTCCATGTATACATATGATGTCATGAGTATTTGTGTGTGTATGATCTTTGCATGTTGGATTTGATCTGCATATATCTTTTAATCTACATTGAAAGTATTTAAAGAACTAGTATTAATTGTTATATTGATTCACCCCTCTCTTAGTATCTAGTTGTGTTCCAAAATCTTTACCACCTATCTTTCACTAACTCACCCCTATAAGTCAATGGTCAATAAGTGAGGCTTGTTCAGATGCAATTGTAATCAAGAAGGGTTAACCCAACCAAGGCCAAGGTACAAAGCAACAACCATCATAGAATTCATAATTCCATAAACCCAATGTTATGTAACAACATCATCTTAATCACATTAGCAATCATACCTTGTAGGTTGATATACTTATGTGTACACATAATCATGCATCTGTTGTATCATCAACTTTTTCACCTATATAAATAGGCGGTGGAAACTTCTTGAACTCCTTTATGCTTGGGTCAACCATAATCGACACCCTTTATTGTAGCCTAGGTCCATTTGCATAGCCCATTTTAAATTAGGGTAAATCTCTAGGAAAACATTCTTGATATTGTTTAATCCATGTTCATATTTTTCAATCATGCCTAGAATGGCTTCTCAAGTTGTTAAATCCCCATTTAGGACCTCTTCCTACTTATCAAGCCACCCATGCCTCAAATTTTCTCAACATGTACACCACCAAGTTTGACTCTATCTTGACTTGAGAATCATAGGATAATGTTTCAAGCATATTGCCATTTTTAAATAACTCTTGGAGCAACAACTTACAGGAAACTAATAACAAGCACAACTTAATTCAATTATAAAATAAATTAATATTGATCTTAATTTGCAAAGAGGAGAGAAATAAACATTATTCTCAATAATACTAATAGCACAAGCTTTGATATCAGATGAAATGACCCCCAAATTGTTTTTGGGAATTTCTATATAGAGTACGTAACATAACTATGTGTAGAGCCCACTACACAACTTTACAATGCATGACACACCATCATGGTTCTGCACAAGATGAGTAGTCAACCCATAAATGAATTGGGTCATTTAGACACTTACATAAGGATAAACATTGTTAGAGGATTCCATAGAGAAACGGTTGCCTAGAGGGCGATATACCGTTTAAGGGGTATTAATGTGCAGGTCCACACTAGTAACCTTCAAACCCTATACATGCACTTATTTACCCATCAGACCATCTAACTATCCTCAACCCAATTTAAATATCCAATTACCCTATGTGGTTATGACTTGGTAACTCATGAGGCTAGAAGGTTTCACTCATGCCTTAGGTATCCTTAATGTTGTAGTTGTTGTCTAGTAGACAAGGTTAAGACCAAAAAGATAGATTTAGTAAAGCAAAAAATTATCTTACATGCTATTGCTAAACATACAAATCTGATGATAAGAGAGTACCATAATAAGTATGATAGGTCATAAAAGAATAACTAAGGTATCATCATACCAATATTTTGCTTATGCAATCCTTATAATAGTTTAAGAATAACAAGTAGCTATCACTAAACCGCTACCAAGGTGATGCAACATAAAACTATAAAACATATAACCTTTATGATCACACAAGCGAAGATTAATTCTAGTTATATTAGCATTAGATCATTATACCATGATCCATAATCCTAGGGGTCATTACACCCATAGTCCTTTGCTTGGCATATGCCACCATATCACACATAACTTTATTATATGGAAAAATGATTATCATGAAAATTAGATAAACACATACCTTTTTATCAACATGAATTATTTAACATTCACCAAACAATAATGCACATGCTAAAAATGAACATAACCTCCTTAACAGTCTCGTTATACAAGTAAGAACTCATCCATTATGAACAATAACTTATTAACAACCAATTCTATCATTAGACCATTATCAACAATATGAATTAGGACAACTATGGGTTGTAATTATGAATAGCCAGTTGCCACATCGCATATTGATTGTACATGGTCTTAAGATGGTCAACCATGCATCCAACATAGTAACTGTCAAAAATAACTAACATAGTAAGCTTAGAAGCTTCATCCCAAAAGTCATGCTAACAACCACTTGATCATGGTTGATTTCATACAATCACAAATTGAGAATAAATCATTTATTAACTTTCTAATTGCCTAAAAGCTACAATATGGACAACTACAATATTTTCTTAATAACAAGTTTTCCATAAGACCATAACACAATGCATTTAATATATATTTTTATAGCACTTTCTAGAATGTCTTGGCATAACCAACACAAACACACACACACACAAACCTCTACACTTAATTGTTTAAGCAATAAGTGTAGACAAAATTAAGTCCATAACATATAAATGAATAACTCCAACATCTCGTTGCTAAGACCAATATGAAGGAAAAAAACATAATTAGCTCTCATAGCATGATTTAATAGCTCGAGGCTAATTGAATATCATGAACACATATATAGCTTCAACCCTGGTTGATATACTCCTCATTTTACAACCCACCAGGGTATCCTTCCTTTATAACAAGGAGATTTCACTCTAGTATACAATTGTAATGTAATAGAATAATCCTTAATATAAGGATGTCAAATATAAGCACAATACGAGATACTGCATAAATACAAAATGTTGTTTGCATACAATATGCCACACCACAAAGTCTTAATATTAAATGAATAAGGTTGATAAAAGTTGTTCAAACAATCCTCAATGGTTGATAGTTCTACCATATGTACAAGCCAGAGGCCATTTTCACAAGGAACAATTTATTCTACCGTACATGTACTGAATTTAGAATAGGGTAGCCTCTTAAAAATAAATTAGACTTCAATATTAATGCATACAAATATAATCAACAAATTTAACTTTATCATCCTGGAATTCCATCTTGGTTAGCATGAACAAATACAACACTTTAAGCATGCAAAAAAGATAAAAAGGTAAATAATTTACAAGGAAAAAGCCAACTATATTAAACTACTCTGCACTCAAAAAGGGTGCAATAAACATGTCAGCATAAAGCTAGCAATATGAATTTCCTTCTAGTCCATATTCTAAAAAATAATTTCTATTTTAATAAATCAAGTTCAAGAAAATTTAACCAATTCAAAGTGACTTAATTCCATATCAAATAAATCTAGACAACATTGAAATTCTTATAGCTATAACTTTTCTTTTTCAAAAGGGAAAAACATCGATGAAACTATTGTATAAACCCCCAAAACAAGCAGGGTAATGTATAATCATTATAGTTCCTATAAAATCACACCAATAATGCACTTAAAAAACATAAGGTGGTCTAAAACACCCAAGAATATTCCAACTCTCATCTAATCACAACTATTTTATTATTTTCAATCAATTCAATTTCTCTCTAATGAGTGCAAACATCCAAGGCAAAATAAACATAGTTAAATAACTCTTGCAATAAATGCATTGCAAAGCATATAAAAATCTAGTTTGCTCATACTAATACCTCACAACAAGAAGTTCACAATATAACAAAATCAATTTACTCTCTTTCTCTCTCACACACAACAAGTTAGGTGTATGAATAACAAGATAATAATAATCCTTTCAAGAACAACAATCCAATTGTACAAATAACAATTCCTTCTTTTATACAAACCTTTATTAACTGATAAATAATCAATGATATGTAAAAGACAACCAACAGAGCAAAATTTATCTTCCACAACAGGATGATAAAAAATATTTATTTTAGATCTTGTTTCAAAATAGTTTTGGGAATGCTTTGATATCTCACTCTAATATAATAGTCCAACACTCTTCCCAATAGTAAACATGGGGTTTTATCCTGTGTTTGAGATTCAAATAAATCATTCTAAAACAATACATAATAACAACTCTTTCCTTCTCTTATAAAGATCAATCACCATCATAATTGCATAAGCAACCAATTAAAGTAAATAGATACATTTTTCATGTCTTAGTAACCAATTAACAAAGTAAACATACAACAAAGTGGTTTTACATTTATCATGTTGGAGAGGCAAACACATCAACTTACTGGTTTTATGATTATACATTGTTGAGTGAGCATAAAATGAGTTTGTATGTTTTAATGTGATCAATTATAACACACCGTATGGTCTATTAAACCAACCATCCAGATTTAACATAAATCAGGGTATAAGATTTCTAGCTAATAGTAACAATTTCCATTTCAAGAGGCAACACTCAATTTATGGAATTTTGCCATAATTTTTAGCACATAAATAAAATACATACAGTTTTATATTTTATAATCCTCAACATGAAATATGCAAAAATTTAAAATGATTCCTAAATAATACAATCCAAAAAAAATATTATAGCCACAGCTATACAATCAGTATGATGTAATAAAATCGAAGCAAATAACCAACTTAATCCATGAAAACAAGAGCATAACAAGAGATTTACATACAAATCAACATACACAAACCATACTTCTACCCCTGCCCGTGGCATATACCTGTGTGGGTATAACAAAACATATCCACATGAGTATATACCCAACAGGTTTATCAACAGAACCTCCTGTTATTACTATAGGGTTTAAATTTTAGAATTTAAAATAGAAAACAAAAGCACATGCTTGATAGTGTATGTAGGGCTTTCTTTTGTTTTTCCTCATAGTGGCACCACACGAACAACAATGACCCATCTACACCTAGCTCTTTGCCATTGACCTAGCACTCCCAATATGACGCCACTCATACTCTTCTTCTTTTTCTTTTTCCTCTTTGTTATTCATTTTCTCTCATCTCCCATCATGGTGGCAGCCCAAAATGCAGCCCTAAAACCCCATTTTCTCCATACTCTCCTCTCTCCTCTTTTCCCTTCATAGTCAATGCCCAAAATGATAGTTGATCAAATGTTATCCATCTAAAAACCCTAAAATCCAATAACTTTGTCTCAATGCTAAGTCCAATGCCGTGACAAGTCCATGACACCCATAACAAGCTCATGACCACTTTGTGGTCCAAAACCTTTTTCCATAAAAAGCTTGCAATCGTAACATTAACCACTTTTACCACCACACATTAGACTATAAAACAAATCAAAGTCCTTTATTACTCATGTCAATGCATTAATGAATTTATAATCTTTTAAAATTAAGTAATGCAAGCTTACAGTTCGTAGCAATGAATGCAAAATTATATTGCCCAATCAAATAACTCAATGGACCCAACTCAAAAGTATATACATATATATGTATGACTATACACACCACTTTAGCTACATATATATATTTATAAACCATAAGATTTGCATCTAAAATAATTAGTCAAATTCTACCTGAACTAATAAAACATGTTATTGTATTTCATCCAACAATCATATGAATGTGCCAATTGGCGAGGGTATGACATTAAGCTCTTATTATCATGTTTTCAAACATTTTTTTTTGTTAAGTCTTAACTTTTATTTTAAGTATCGATCCATTGTATAATATTATCAAGGATTATGGCGTTTACAATAGTTGTGCATTGATTGTTACATCCAACATGTTCACACACACTTTATCCATATATATGAAGTTATAACCAAATTCATATCATCTAATACTTATTTTTCAACATGATAAAGGAAATAAAAGTAAAAAATTTATCATTCCACACCTCAAAGCTATATGCCGACATATTAGAATTATGTTATCTTTTACAATAGATATACCCTTAGTTGTGTGTGGTTTTGAGAGCAAGGGATTGTTAGGATTACTTGGTCATTAAGGAAAGGATTCGTCGATGACTGATTGTGTCATATACAAAGTCAATTATTTTTATAGAATGCCCATAAAGTAAGTTGGTGGGTTTGAAAACTATTTAATAATGAAATCTAAGTGGTTAGTTCGTAAACTTAAACCATTTACTATATCTATAGTCAAATGATAATTGTAAAAGACTTAAAATTTGAAAAAAGAATGGGGTATAATTAGATATATGAATTACTTAATGTTTGAAAAAAGAATGGAATATAATTAGATATATGTATTATGTGAAATATAAATTCATCTAGAAATTCAACGGTTAGTGCATATAATCTAGACTCTTTAATATTCATTAAATTCTTAGGTTGAGTACTAAGTGTTATATGTAAAAAATGTCATCTCAAGTATCTTAACACTAAAACGCTAGATGAAGATTGGTTATATTCTTTTGTACACAATAGAAATAAACATTAAAGTGGATTTGTAAGGGGCAATGAGGTATAGAGGGAGAGGGAGAGGGAGAGGGAGAGGGAGAGGGAGAGAGAGTTTATAGGAAAGGAAAGGAGGATGCAAGAAGGATATGCAGTGAAAGTACTAAATGATTAGAGTGCACAAATATAAAATAAAGGAAGAGAAATATCAAACTATGTATGTTGAGACCATGTTTTCTTTACTAGAGTTGAAGATCACTTTAGAAAAAAAGTTTTAAGTGACACCATGATTAAATGTTGTGATTAGTGTCAAATATTTAATTTAACATGAAAGAGGTAGAAATAAAAAAGGATATTAAAAATGTCACAACAAAAATTGGTATTTCTTTGTAAAATAAGGAGTATTTTATAATTTGAATGATGTATTGGGAAGGTATGTTAATAATGTAAGATTGAGAGGTAGGAATAGAAGTAAGGGTATCATTTAGTATCCTACAAATGGGCGTTACATGCCACCAATTTACTTAGTGATTATATATAAATATAATCATTAGATGATGTGAGCATGGGGATGTGGATGTGCTCCTTGTCCCTATATTGAAGTCTCATGGTGACTATGCCAATTTCTACCTGAAAACCAAATTAAAAAAATTACCTCAATTCAGAGCTTGTGACCCTTTTTGTTCAGTTTCGGTGCTCTAAAGAGTATTTTCCTTGATTATACATTAGTTGTTGATCTCTCCAATAAGTAGAGTTGTTGACTTCACTATAAGGGGTAAAATAATAATCATAAAAAAATACAGGTATAAATATCATTATTGACATGGGCCTGAGGGTCTAAAGGTCCATGGTCCATCCAATACACACTGATTTCTCAAAAATAGAAATTTAAATGAAATGTCATTAATATTGAATCATAATTTATAAAGGACGTGAGGATATTCCTCTTATCTTTCCTCTTTTAGGAAGAATATTCTTCCTTGCGAATCTATTCTTTTTAAACCATTTTTTTCTTTTGTAAAATTTTAAATAGGAGTAAGTATTGGGAATAAATTTTGCAGTTGTTTAATCCATAATTATCTTAAGGCAAAGATGTGTAACTAGTGATCAAACTTGAAGGGCTAGTCCTAATTTCAAGTTGAAGGGTATTTAGTCATTTAACCCTTCCATGATGAAAAGTTGTAAGATCTAGTTGCACTTCCATTGAAGAAAGTAAATTAAGTACATACATCACTAAAAATATGTTAAATAAAAATATCATTTTTTTACAGTTTAACAAATATCAATTTTGAAAGTATTTTTAGATGCTACAAAATTACAAGTTTAGATATTTTAATGAAAAAAATTCATAATTACAAACACAATCAATAAGCCCCCAACAAGATATCAAGTTTATATATTCTAGCAAAGTAATTTTTTTAAAATTAAAAGATCAATAATCTCCCAACAAGCATCTCCCAACAAGCCTCCAAATTTAGATATTCTAATAAAGTGAGTTTCACAAAATTACATAGAAGACTAAGAAGCCCATAGCAGACATCTAAATTTAAATATTCTAATGAAGTAAGAGTAGTTCACTGACCAAATCTTAGTGGTAATTGTTTTAGCTTAAACAATTTTTTGAATTCAACTCCCTTAAAGACGAGAGCTCCCTAACCACTTCCGATACCTCATACAAAATACTACAATGAGACAATTTTAACTTTTTTAAATAATAAAATTTAACTAAACATGAGATCTTTGTAACATTAAAATAATATAAAACCAACTATGAATATAAATGAATAAAAAATCCCTAAATATCACATTTCATCCCAAACAAAATCATCATATTTCTCTATTAAAAAACTTTAATATGTTAATATACCCATCTAATTTAGCCCCTACCTCTAATCCTAAAAAAGCCATACTTCATCAATTATAGGGGACTACACCATAATAATAATGATTATCTTTTGAATTAAATATTGATCACGATCAACAAGCTTCAGAGTTTAATAATTCATGTTCTTGCCTGCTAAATTCATCATGAGGAGAATAAAAATTAAAATTCTTTGCAATTATTCAATTGTTAGTTTGTTTATATATATTTTGTGTTTATTTGTATCATGATCCTAAAACACCGAAGTTCTTGTATGTGGCCTAATTTTTTATCTTCGAGATAAATGGGGATGAATTTTGGGAAGAGAAGAACAAAATTAATTGGGAACATACAACATAGAGAGCCCCATTACATGGCACAGTGCTACTGACATCGAATTTTTAATTAAAAATAAATACCATTGACTAAAATATTTAAGTTACACAACAAACAAAGAAAAAAAAGCAACACCATCTTGGAGCGTTTCTGCGTATGTTCTTTTGGATGTACTCTATTTAACATGACAAACATAAAAGTTGGAGTAAGAATCATTGAAGCAAAACTCTTCAAAGATTGTAAAATCACAAGGGAGGTTGAGTAGAGACAAAACTTAAATTTGGGGATAAACATTGATGGAAAATTCACTAACAAGTATTAGGTTAGTAAATATTTTTCTAGTTAAAGAAAAATACATATATTTTACAAACTAATTTTGGAAAAAAAAAATTATGCTTGCATAAATGCTTAACCAAATATAATAAATTTATATAATAGAATTTGAAAATGTTTTATTTGAAAAAAAGTTAACCACCCAATATTTAATATAAATTAATAAATTGAAAATAAAAATTCTCTATAAAAATATCCTTTACATTCCTTTTCTATTCTATTGTATTTGCAATAATATGGGCTATAATCTTCAAGGATTTATGGAATGAAAAGGGAGGTGAGTTGTGGATGTAAAAAGTAACAAGGTTTATAATCTAAGCAAGGAAATATAAATATAATGCTACACCAATCTCTCCACCCAAAACACTAATAACATGTTAAAATTGTGGCCCTTTTCTATGTTCTCTTGAGTATGTTGGGTTCTATAGATAACAAACAAACACAAAAAAACACTAAAATTGAACTAGGATAGTTTAAAATAAAATATTAAGGAAATTCTAATAAATGCGCATATTAGAAATTTCTCCAACACCTTTATAATAATGTCACATTGCAACAATAATTAAAATTTTAAGAAAAATAAGAATGAGAAAAATAATTTTAAAAATATATGCTTATTATTTTGGATGTCATATGTTGAAAACGGTTTACATATTGAAAATTGATCTTTATTCTTGATAAGTTTAAAAGTAATAAAAACAGTAAGGTAAACAAAAGTAACCATGTTTCTTCAAACATAACATTAAACAAGTCTTACAAATATAAAACTAAAAACAAAATGATACTAAAATATTTTTTATTCCCCTGATATGACATAGTTTCAGATTTATGGATACTTAGCTCGCTCTATATGTTAAGACTTGAGGTTTTGGAATGAAATAGAAATAGAAATAACATACAAAAAAGTGGAAGGTGCTCTTCAATCAATAAAATGTCATATAACATAATCTTTTAAGTAGTAGCATAAAATTGTTCATAGTCACAATTTTATCTTGATGAGACATATACATTTAAATTATAAACTCACGCACACCAACAATAATTATAATTTTTCTAATATAATCTATCTAATCTCGAGTACCTTTCTTACTCACTATCACAACTAATTTATTTAATTTTTATATAAATATTTATAAATAATTTTATCACACTTTTTTACTTATATTTATAAGAGTCATGATTTCTCTTATAAATCAAGATTCATACCCTACATTGTCAAATATAATGTTGATGGATATTTTTTTAATGTAACCCTTCTTTTATAATTTTTAATATACATCAGTATTTCTACATTGTAAAATATTTTATTAACTTCAATTTTTTTTTTTAAGTACACTTCTCTGAAACGTTTGAAAGTCCTAGAAGGGTGGGAAGGGCTTAATTTGAATCACTGTGTAACATTTCTCCCATTAATCTTGTTTTTTTAGAGCACAAGTATGGAAATCAGTACGACTGAAACATGTACGGATTCAATGGCGGATGACCCACTTGAATCTCAGAAGTCCAAGAGACAACCATTCTTTGCCTGCTACTTGCTTTGTTCCTTGAGTTCTCGTTATAAGGGTTGCACTTACATTGGGTATGATTTTTTTTGGTTATGATCATGCTTTCACTTCGTAGGAATATTTTCAATCTATTTACAAGAAATGTGAGGCAACCTCATTTAGGTCACAAAAAATCTTTAAACATTTCATTTAGTGTCTGATCTAGACCGCATAGCTTTAGATCCACATGAAAACCAGTACAACGAAAACCGTAATGGTTGAGGCATGAATGTGCTGCTATAAACATCACACATTACATGTTAGCTCCTTCCCTGCTTCCTGTACGCTTGTTGCTTGTACTAGGGTTTTAGGGCTTCTGATTTCAGTAGCTGCATGCAGGGACATATTGAAACATAGGGTACTCAAAGCGATTAATTTGATGGACAGGGGTCATAAAAAATCTCCACTAATCAAATCACAAGCATTCATATTTAGACTTTGATGCATTTTGGTCCTGTGGGTATTTGCAGCTAGAGAACAAGCTGCCCTTATACTTTAGTTAACAACCTTTCTCGAAAGCGAAAAATATTGCTTGTAAGGTTACATTCTGAAGGACACATTGCCTCTGATTTGAAATGCTTTCAGAGGATTTTTTTTAGTTTGTAACTTTGTTGAACCTTTGTGTTTCCAATCTTGCAGAGAGTTCTTTTTACTGTTCAACCTTACCATAAGAAACTCGTCTAAGCAAATCACGAGCCAAAAGATATGTAGACACTAAATACAACATAAAGGGAAACTTACTGAAAAACAGGGCACCATTCGTATGCCAAAAAGATGAGAAAATAATATTGGGAAAATCAGCAATTTTATTTATAAAATAATCTCTCTGGATACAAAATATAACAGCCCATAGTGGGCACCGATACAACTGACTCCCTAAGCTTCAATGCTAACCTTCTGCCTTCCCAAGAATGCTGCCAGTAAGAAGAAACAGACATCCACAAAGGACAAAAGTTTATTCAGCCAAAAAAATTAATTGCTGTTGCCAGTTGGTTGGATGTGTGGCTGTATTTTCCAACACTCCCTGTACAGTGAACATCGATCCAGCTATTGCTTCCTGAAAATTAAACACCATCACATAATTAACATCAACTCGATTAAGCCCCAGAACACAACCAATCTTGAACCACATTTACATCACCTCTTGCATCTACAGCCCACTTTTTAGATACAATAGGCATGCCATCATTTCTAGTGATGGAAGCCGCAATTTACAGTTTGGCCAAAACTGCAACCTACCTCGGCAAACCTTCAAGCACCCCAAAAATGTTCCAATCCTTGGAGGTTACAAAAACAAGTTTCATTACCTTTTCAAATGTGCCCCACTGGTTCCTTGCTCTCATTTCTGTAGTCCCAATATGTGCTACATCACTTCCTGTAGTTGCCAAAGATGCTTCATCAAAACTCGTGCCATGCAATTTAAATACATTCAAGTTCTTTCAAAAAATTGTGAGGTGCTTCATGGAGTCTTATCCTTAGGGGATAATGCAAAGCTCCAGCTGTTATGCTTTAGCACACGAGGAAATTGCTGCTAGTTCCTCTGTTGTCATTGGCAAAGAACCTTCTATGAACAAGTTTGCTTGCTGCACTACACCTTGCCATTCAGTTTCGAGGCAAATGTTACCTATAGCTTCAATCCATGTAAATGCTGTAAATGTGGTGAAAATGACTCTCAACCGTGGAACCATGATTTCTCTGTTAGATACAAAAGAGCTATGTACAAAAACTACGTTTTCCCCTCCATTTCATTCAAATGGTTTGAGCCCAAGGGCATATGTGTATGTGTAAAAGAATGGTGCACAATGATGGAACAACTTTTTAATCATAGTGTCATTGTCATCGTCATGTTCATCAAGATTGTCATTATCACAAAGATCTTTTGCATCTTCATTGGTTGTGCCAATCCCATCTTTGCGTATAGCGTCCTTCATAGAAACCTTCAAGTTCCAAGAGTCATCTCTTTTCATCTTAAGCATAAAACTTGGAAAAGAAAGGTATTCGTGTGATATTTATTGTATGTTTTCCACATGTCCAGATATTTATCTGAGTGCTAATGGACTCTACTTCCCTGAGTTGTTTGTCATTGTTAGGGCTTCTACCGCAAGGCTAGGAAAGTGGTTTTAACACCTCTGTTATGTGCCCAACTGAAGATATAAGTTCTGTAAAGTAGAAACCTTACGTATGGAAAAGAAATAATTAATCTGAAACTCTGAATGCTTCCAATGTTTTATTCTTTGCTGTTTAAGGACTCGAAAATATAGAATTTTATATGAATTATCTAAATGTTCGGAGGTGAATTAAAATAGAACTGTAGCACAACTGAATGATTACTTACTGAAAATACATATAAGAGATATTTTTTTTGAGGAAGTATGGATGCCAACTCAGGCCAGGAAAGGCTCCATGTCGCTGCACTTGACCGAGTCAGACTCTCCATAAACCTGTGTAAAAATAACCACTCCCAAACTTTTCTATTCTTATAGGCAAGGAGCATATTTATAACAGATTTCCCACTTTAGTTCCTTTGTCTTTTTTTTTGCATGTGGTATAAATAGATTTCTTCAACAAAAATTTCTTCTCACCAACATTACAAGAAGATACAGATTGCAATAGAAATTTCTGATGGGTCCACACAACTGGTCATATGGACCCACACAAATCCTAATGGTCACACAAGGCACCAATATTTTTTTACCGAAATTGATTATCCTCAAGCATCATAGGAGTCTCCTTATTTGGTGGGTGCAGATACTAGCCATTCTTCTGACCTGGAACTTTTTTCAGTAGTATACTCACCCAAAAATGTTTGTTTGAGTGTGGCCATGTCATCATTCGTCTCCCAAAGCTATGACTTTGAGTCACAACCTTGCCTAGAAATTGTGACATCATCTTCAAGCAACATGACATAAAAAAAGCCGAGGCCTAGCTTGACTATATATATCCGCTGCCCCATTTATAGAACCCTATTGCCTATGGGTTAGTTTCTGTATTTGGGGGTGCCATTGCCAACTAGATATAGCCAGAGCCTAGCCACCCTCTCTCGATGGGCTATACTATATATAGATAGTGGGTGGCTCGGCTATATACAGTTTAAGCTGCACTATCTATACAGGATGAGGGCCCACTATCTATATATCTATACATGGGGCATTCGGCTGTTCCTATATCTATATCTATTATCTGGAGGGGGAGGGTCTCTCCCGACAAAGGAGGGCCTTATATATGATATGGGATATTTATGCATATATATGTGCCCATGGTATTATCTATAGTTATTCCCGGGAGGCTGAGTCATATATGGATTGGGGCCCTTGCACTGACTCCTATTGGGATAGGGAGGACGAAGGCTACTCTACTATAGATAGGTCCTTGCGCCACTAGGCCAAGGGGGCTACTATAGATATAGATAGGACTCCTATCCCCCTCTAGATATTGATATAGGGTCGGGGTAGTGCCCCATATATAGACGGGGGCCTTTGCCCTCCAGATAGATATATAGTGGCAGGCGAGTGCAGCTATATAGAGGCAGCCTTCGTGCCAACGACATTTATACTATCCTTGGGAGTCCGAGCCATATATATATATATATATATATATATATATCGATTGAGGTGAGGGCATAAATACTTGACCTTTACCTGCCTATATATATAAAAGCAGGGCAGGCAGTAGCCCAAATAGCCTCCTAGAATGATAGGGAGAAGCAGGGCAACGATTGTAACATGGTACCTCTAGGTGCTGGGGACCTTTTGTGGAATCAAACAAGAATTGTTTCACATAGGAAACCTCCTATATGCAATTGGTAGTGGAATTAATCATAAGCAACATGTGTGTGAACCACCAACTAGGTAACCTAAGTAATTGCATGAAAAACTCATTGTGTCCAACAATGCCCATCGATCCTAGATATTTCATGCTATGTCATGATGATAGAATTGATATGCATACATGATGTATAATTGCCATCTGTGTAGAATCCACAAAATGATATGTATTATAATTTCTCCCATAGGCTTCCAACCATAATGGTACACCGTCACCTTTCAAGATAAGAGTTCATATAACAGCCCTGCATTTTCACTCAATTTCTTGCTGCATGCTGTGTCGTATATACAGTAGTACACAATCTTAAGATCAAAGTTGTAGTGGTAAGAGGTTAAGGCACTAAATCAATTTTAACCCAAAATTGAAACTGATAAAGTCAAAAGATTATGGCGATTGCTGGAAAGATTTCTATTTTTGGGAGCAAACTTCAATAATGCAGAGATCATGTAAAAATGCAGCCCACATGTCTTGCATAGGTGGATTCTTCCTAGTCCAGGTATCTGACATTGGGTGTAGAAACTAGTACAAATGTCATTCAAGAAACTTCACTTGCAGTCCATACCTCTTTATTGGAAAGCAGTTCTCCTTAGATAAGATCAGTCTTCAAACATCAATCACAAAAAATAGTGTTTATGTCATGTAATTGGGATTAATTGTTAAATCATGAAGTTAGCATTTCTTACTTTGTTGACATGTATTTATAGCCTACATGCTTGTAGAATCTGTTGTCAGCTATTGTTTAATGTCTTTGCAATCCTAATGGACACTTTCAATGGAAGGGTGCCCCTTTTAGGCCCACATGGATCCCTAGAGATCTATTTGTGGCTTCTCCCGTTTATTTGAACCTTTTCATTGGAATCTAACCCAGGTCTCATAGTTAAGGATTCAAAATAACTTAGTGATTAGTGTTAATTAGTTACTGTCTTACCACTTATAATTTCCATTTCAATGTGCAAAAACCTTGGCTCTAACATTAAATTCCTAGAGATAATGAACTTTTCATAGATATTTTATATATTAATGAACATTTGTTCATTGAGTTTTACAAGTTATTGCCTTTTTTTTCTGGTCTCCTTCCTATTATCATTAGGATATTGATGGCGGTATGTTGTGTGATGAGTAAATAGATTCACTGTCAATCCTCGGCGTCGAATACGACAGCATAATGGAGAAATAAAGTCTGGGGCATACCAAACTAAAAGGAAGAGGCCGTGGGAAATGATTTTATGTATATATGGTTTTCCTTCACAAGTTTCTGCACTACAGGTAATTATCTTTTTGTTGTATCATTTATAGTGTTCAATGATTTGGTTGTATTTTTTCACCCTTTTTTGATTTGATGCTATTGTTTTCAGGATATTAGAAATACAGAAATCAATGATACAGTTAGTTAGCACATGGGATTTTCATTTAAAGAACATGATTATCGACTTATGCCAATATCTTTCATGTTTAGTCAAGACATGCCACTACAGAATAATCAACTTGTACATTTTAAAGGTCAGTTGACTACCACACAATCGTAATAAAAGACAAGGGAAGCACATAATTTGTTTTATGTAACTCAATTTGATTCTAGTTTAGTTTTGCTCCTATTTATAATTGCAAGTTAGTACCTAGTCTAGGAATTTTGTCAAAGAAATTACAATATGCTGCAATAGGAAGGAGAACGATTGCATATGAACAAAAATAACGATATCAATTTGATATAAAATCATTACCAAGAAATATTACAAAAGCATTCACATACCATAGTTAGTAGCATGCGAAATACAAAAGGTACAGGTAAGGAAAAATACACAAAAAATACATCGGGTGCAAATTTTGGTTAAAAAAGTACAAGAAATGATGGATATATAGCGATAAAAAATCAAAGGAGCGAATTTCCATAAAAAAATTGTGTAGTTTTTGAGTGCGATGTCAACGACAGGAATTAATCAAACATTCCTTAAAGTCAAAGCTGACTGCTTGATATACCATGTCATTATTGTGATCAGCTGCACTTGCTAATTATTCTTCATTTATAATTTTCTTTGTTTCATCAAATTCTTTATAGTCAATATCACACTGTCAAGTAGAGCCTTCATTTGTAACAGTATGTTTAACAATTTTATGGTGCTATTTAAATGACACCTGCTCCTGCAAGGGGAGATTGTACTGTAGAGGAAATGGATCATGCTTGAAGATGAAGATGTCAAAATGATCAAGACATGGGCCGAGTAGATGTGTTCACCAAGACAATGTTCAAGAAGATAGACTTGCTATACTTATTTAGTTCGTACTAGATGAGTTGAAGCTCGAGAACTAAGTAATAAAAGGACAACCTGGAAAGCACATTGTAGCAGACAAGGAGTTATATAAGGGAGAACTAGTTGGGATGTTGAAAGAATTATTATGAGAAGAGTAATGTTTGAAGAAACCAAACTATCTTTTAGGCAAGCTATTGAAAATGCACACCTCACCTGATTTGTCAAAGGCCTGGAGAAAAATGTTCAACAAATTAGTTCATTTGTAGATGTGGAATAGTCAATACTTGCTAAAGTTTCCAGTGATGTGGTAAAAAGCTGTCTTGTGGAAGTTTTATTCCAGATGAATATCAGGCCTACCAAATTGTGGATAGAGGTGGGATAACCGACATTAAATTGATCATCGCACAATTGAAAGTCGTGGATAAGTATATGACATGACCAAGGTGCACTATCCAATAAGTTGTTTTAATATTATAACGTATACTATGGCTGAAGTGTTATCACAATTGGATGATGGGGCATATACAGTCTTTGATAGCAGCTATGAGAGGATATATTTAGCGAGATAGGAGAAGAATGAAGGTTTCATACCATCAAAGGTAATTGTTACACTGGACACAAAGTTCTAGGTTTAAAAAATTGAAACCAATTCTAAAAATGAAAATTTTACTTTAAAGCATGATTTGGCCCTTGGACAAGCATAATCAACACATCTAGAGGAGATCAAGCTTGAAATCGAGCTAGATGAGAATGGAGTCATTTCTATCAATAGTGTTGAATTGATTGATTTTGATACCTTGATTGAATAATGTGAACAAAAATTGCATTAGGATCATCTTGGAGAGAGCTAGTGTGTGAAAATCAAAATGTTAAATACAAATGATGTTAAAGACGAGGAAGAGCTTCTCAAGGAGAGATGACACAAAAAAGGTGATGTAGTAAGTAGTGCTTAGCTTTGTCTCTCTCTTTCTCCCTCCCTCCCTTCCTATGTTGACACAGGCCGTGTGACCCTTAAAGATAGTACAACTCAATTTTTAAAACTCGTTGATCTAAAAGCCAACTACAAGCAATAGAAACAAGACATTGGTTGCACAAACTACAAATCGACAGGTTTGTTTTCTGAAAGATCTAAATGAAATAAAAAAATAACTAGAATCAAATTTAAATATGAAAAATATATTGAAATCAAGATTTCTTTACATTAATATTAGGATGATCCAATTGAGTTACCCATTCTTGACCTTTTGATCCGAATCCTTGGAGCTATTTAGGGGACAACACTCTAAATGTGGATTTAGATGTGTTATGTGTATGCAGAAGCAATGTAAAATGATTGTTCAGAGATAGGCATTCAGATGGAAACGTGAAAGAGAGATAATAGAATTGAAACAAAAAAGTATATTAATTTGCATGTTCTGTACATGGCATACTCTTGAAAAGGACTTTGCCGAAACTGAGAAAAAGGTTCACAAAACTTGCGAATAACTTTAAAACCTAGAGAAAGATGTGTAGAAGCCTTGGGATAGTGAGAACCCAATTTCAAAGTTTTGGAGATGCTTTGGTTACCTTGCTTTATGTGGAGGGGGCTTTCATTCTTCTTTGTTTGCTTGCTCTTTTGACTCATGAACCCTTTTTCTCTTCCTAGGGAGATTGATCATGTTCTTGCATCTTTTGTAGGAAGTTAGTTGCACAATCCCCTTATTTATCGAGGAGTTGGCTGCCCTCCCAAAATTTTTACAATATGTCATGCCTAGCAAGTTAGCCAACTCGTCATACATCCACCAAATTTGGGTTTCATTCAAAGTCAACTATTTTTCCACATTCACCAAGGCAGATTAACCTAGATCATCATTGCAATAAATGCCATATAGTACCACTAGACCATAGTTTGGTGCACATAAGTTAGGGGGTTGACATTACTCCGGTGAGATTCTTGGATATTGCTCTTTAAGATTCACAATCAGGGGTTAATTTTGGAAATCCTTTTCTTGATTGGACTTTTCCAAGACCTGAAATGTCTTGATTTCATAGACGCACCCTAGGAGGATTTCTGTATTTCTGTGACCGTAAAATTACCTTTATCTTTACCTCTTTTATGTAGCAATCAGTCTCCAAAAAGAACCAACTTTGACAATTTTGCCCTTTGTTATCTAATTATTTTTGGGCAAAAGGCACCTAGGAAATGGGTAACTCCTTAGTTACCCAACTTGTATATTGAAGTAAGGAATAAGATAGATATTCATCCAAGGAAAAGCGTCAATCATCCAAGTTGGATAATTGTTTTTGAAGAAATGCATTAGCTGAGCATTAGGACTACAAGGAAAATCACTCCAAAGTACACAGGCAAGGAAAGGAAGCACCTGGGCAAATAATTCACATCCTTCTGAAATTGGTCAAACTTAGCTTGCACAATCAAAGCAAAATCTTGACTAAAACATTACAAATTTTCCAGATTGAGCAGGTAGCTTCCTGAAATTAACTTTGCATATTCCCAGCTAAATTGTATGAAATAGACTCTTGGAGCTGTACCTGGCCATCCAAGAATTCCCTAGGAGAGGCCCTCGCCAAGAGAGACTTGTGGTAAAGTGAAAAATGAATTTATCTTGTAACCAACCCCAAAATCCTTTATCTGTTTGGATACATCCATAAGATATAGTCAACCATGCTTTGACAGCTAAACCTTGATGTAGTGCTTTCCAGCCCAACCCCTTTTGTTTGAAGGAGGTTCCCGCTTCCCAAATGATTTGACTATGTTGCTGCCATCTCACTTTAGGGTCCTTGATCTGCCACCACTTGTTCAATCGGGGGAAATAGCATTAGACTGTCTTGCTTTATTATTTAAATCCTTTGTTTTATAGTTGAATTATGTTGCAGTGTTGCATTTCCAATCCCTCTAATATGGTCTTGCACTTTATAATCACAATTTGAACAGACAATTTTCAGGAATCTTACAGAGATCTTGAAAAGCCGGTTTGTCTGTTGGCATCAACACGTGGGCCTTATTTAGAATCCACCAAGAGTGCCACTGCCTCTCGTCATTATTCCAAAGATCTCCCTGACAAATCAAGCCCTTGCTTGTGAACCTTTTTCCCTGAAAAGAATGGCAAAAGCCCAACTTGTGCATCATGCAAGTTGAAAGTACAAAAAGGTTGTGCAATTAGATCCCTAGCATTTTGTAGGTCCTCAAACTGCGAATGGAGTTAATCTGAGAGAATCTGCCAAGCAGCTCAAATTTCATAAGTGGTACTGAACTAGAAATCCCAAATGCTCTGGCGTTACAAATTATGTCACCTAGCTGGAAAGGCCCCCTTACTTTTTCCAGATGGTGTGAATTAAGGATTTTGTGTCACATAAGGACTTGCAATGTGCTTCACCCTCCATTGCTATTTCAATGCACTTCCTTGCCATGTATATTCCTTGTGCTCTTATGTTTGGAGTTCCCAATCCCCCATGATCCCTTTGAAGAGAGAAGCATCCTAGGCAACAATAGGGAGCCCTTTTCCCCTGCTTGTTAAACCCATAAAAACCTTCTTGGTATTTTCTCAAGTGCTTTAAATGCTGCTTGGGAACAAACAGACAGGAGTGTATCATTAATTGGAAAATGAGCCCTAGAAAATTCTGTTAAGAGAAGGATTCAGACTGCAACTTTTAATGGATACAAACAGATGGACATGAATTCTTTGAAATTTTAATAAGTACAAGATTTTATTAAAAAGTAGAGAGTTTACATATAATTACATTGGTGCTAATAACATGCACACCAAGAGGTAAGTAAACCTCATCCTTTAAGACAAAATACAGAGGGTGACTGTCCTAAGAAGATGCTGGCCAAAGAGAGAAAAGAGCCAACTATCCATAAAGGAAACAACAACCAGAACAAACAAAGCACCAACCAAAATAGAACATGATTACAATCATAAGCATGAATATACTAGCAAGAGAGGATGAGAGGGAGGATGGGCATGTCCATGTTCCCAACAATTAGCATGCCTGTCATACCCATCATCATCCCTATTGCTAGAAAAGGAATTATTGCCAGCCTCATAGTCCTGTGACTGGTTAGGGTTGAGATTGTAACTCCCACCGTCCAGCCTCATAGTCCTGTGACAGGTTAGGGTTGAGAATGTTTCCAACAATTAGCATGCCTGTCATACCCGCCATTATCCCTATTGCTAGAAAAGGAATTGTTGCCAGCCTCATAGTCCTGTGACTGGTTAGGGTTGAGAATGTAACTCCCACTGTCCAATTGTATCCTCAACTTCATGTGAATAAAATTCCTAACTTCATCTCTTTATCCATGTCAGGGCTGGGCAACCAAATAGGTGGAAGTTTGCGGGGCTTTTGGGCCTCCACGACACTAACATTATTGGAGTCCATTCTCTGTTGGATCGAACAAAGTCTCTCTGCCTGTGCCTGCCTAAATTCTTGCATATTCATTAGGATTTGTTGAAAAATGGGCTTTCTAGAAGGTTGGCGAAGGATCAAGTGACCCTATGTAGGACTTTGCACATTGTCATTTTTCTCTTCTTCATTGTCATCAGCTTTGTTGGGATGCATCTCATTAGATTCTTGAATCTTGCATGATACCCACTTATTCAGGTAATTGTTCAAATTCATCTTGCCGATGCTACAAAACAGTATGTCAGTATTATTTACCAAGAAACAAAGGAGGATTTGTATAGACGTTGACTCTTGCCTATTCATTGGGATCTGTTGAAAAGCGAGCCTTCTATAAGGTTGATGAAGGCGCAAGTAACTGTGTGTGGAAGTCTCTACCACATTGTCATTGTCCTCTTCTTCATTGTCTTCAGCTATGTTGGGATGCATCTTATTTTATTCTTACACAGTACACACTTATTCAGGTAATTCTTCAGATTCATCTTTCCAATGCTACAAGACACTGTCAATATTGTTTACCAAGATACATAGGAGGTTCTTAATAGACCTTAAGGCTTTTATTCTTATGACACTCTTCATAGCACGTGCCTAGTCACCTCAAGCAAGCTGCCCCAAAGGATTCAAGAGAAAGGAGATTTTAAAAAATGTCTTCTCTCAACTAACTTCAGACCGGAGTAAAGTCAGCCATACTCTTGGATGCTGTAGATACGCATCCTCAAATCATGCATCTCTCTACTGCCTTAGTGACCATTAATAGACCATTCTTTGAGCTCCACCTTGATAGGTGAACCACTTGGTTTGCTATAGAATGGACAGCTTCTCATTCACCCTCCCGTACTTGATTTGACGCAGCATAGAAGATCCTTGAATACAATGAACCAGGATAGCTTTGCCCTCTTTGTGAAATCTATTCATGCCTTGCATGCCTGCAAATAATGTACACCCTCGTGAGTGTGGGATGTTGCTCAACTTGAATAGCTTGTGCTGATTGGCACTTCCAGACAGGGCCATGCTTCTCTCACTTGACTGCTACAGAAATACTGGAAGACAATGGAGACTGCATGGTTAAAGAGAGATATTTCATAAGTTTGAAGAACACTTTGGCATCCAGGATCCATTTTAAAGCAGGCATCAAGCTAAAGAACAATTTTTATTTATCTTTGCTAAAACTTGGAGTATTGTGTGTATGTCTACATATGTGAAAGATTTACCTTTGAGTAGCTAAGGCATGGTCATTAGTTGTCTCTTTGGAACGGGTGGAGATGCCACATGAGATTTCATGCTGTGCATACCTGCTGGTAATGGCTCCATATGACAGAAAGCAAGGTCAAAGCCATGCGCTTTCTACTTGATGAGAGCAGAATCAGCAAAAGGCCTGATCCATGTCTTTCTTGATGTGTTCCAGCTAATACACTCACATTATAGGAAGCATAAGTTGTAGGAATCGTGAATTTTATTTTCATTTCGTCCTTCAGATATAATATTTGAGCAATCATTTTTTATTTTATTTTTCGAAAAGAAGACATTTGGCTTAAAGGATGAGAGACCCTGGCCTATATAGTCTGCAGTATTTTGCACATTAATTCATTGTTAAGAGCTTTTAGGTTGTGGAATTGGTTTCCGTCAAAAGGATTTTATAGAGTTACCAAGTAGCAGTATCTCTAGTTAGGTTGAAGATGGGCTCCTTTGGAAAAGAGTTGAGTTGAAGGTGGTTTACCAAAATACTAGGTGATCTGAGAAAAAAGATCAGGAAACTGTTTCAAAAATGAAAACTTCCCCATAAGAGATTCTTCACATAACATAATTTGGGAAACAGCATTCCAGTTACCTTTGAAATGGCCTAGTTTGAAGGTTGGAGTGAAAAAGGTTCAAGAGCTTGTTTTCTTATCGTTATGAAACTGAACCCGATTTCATGTCTTGTGGGTTGGAGAGGGTACATATGAATACATAATTGCTCATCATATAAGCCCTCAAGGTTCCTCTAATGCACAATTTCTTATAAACAAGCAAAGGAAGTTGGCTCTTCTGGATCAGCAGGTGGTAGTTTAGATTTGAAAACCTTGCACGGCTAATTGAGACAAAAGCCGAATCTGCTTTTTTGTCTCATATTTTCAAGGTTATGACATAATACACACTGTTTTTCTGTACTGGAGATAGAAGGATCTAGTACAGATGGTGAATCAAATTTAAAATTCTCCTAGTTTTTTTTTTGAAGAACGGGTAAAATTGTATTACAAGTGGGATGAAATACAAAAAATACATCAGCCTCAACTTCTGAACTGGAAGGAACAGAAGGAAGAGGAAAGATGGGACGCAAGAGAAGAGAGAAAGGACAAGGCAACAAATACTATGACTCTGAAGTTTAGGTCATTTTCAGTCTTAACAGCATACAACAAAAAGCTAACAGAGAAACTAAATAGCAGGAAAGCCTAATGGCCAGCTAAAGGCTAAACTAACACGTTTTTAATTGCATAAGGTAGGCAAAACGGTTTGATGAGCATTATTTGTTTTACTCAGGTTTTACAAAATATGCTACATTAACAACATCAAAATTGTGGTTAAATACAAAGAGAGATAATGATCATCCCAAGGGGTTGCTGGCGCCTTCACCATTTTGATGGCCACCCCTGTGCAGAGTAGCTTCTGGCCTGGATGGCAATGGCTAATATAACCCTGCTAACAAGCCTTATGAGTTTGCATGGCTAAAATGATTCATTCACACACACGCTAGAGTTTGCAGTGCTTCATAAAGCCCTTTTCCTAGTGAACCATATATGTTTTAACAGAAAGTGAAGCGGGAGGGTGATAACTAGGCAAATGCTTGGCAGTTTAAATTTTAAAGCTTATAGGTTAGTTGGGCCTAATGCATTACCTACTTTTCTGCAATTACTATCATTGCTATTTGTCTTGCAGAGTCAGCCTTCTCTCTATTCAGTGTGCTTGCATGGGGTATTGTTATGTTTGGTCACAGCTTGATACATAGCTATGCCATTCTCTTAAAATTTAGTAGAGGGATGCACGATCACATGCTATCCTGTGTGCTTGGAAAGGAAGTCCAGGCAAATGCATCAGAACTGAACATGGTGTGTAGATGAAGGGCAACAATATTCAAAGATAAAGAGCTAACAATGCTCAAAGATAAAGCACATAGAATAGTCTTTTTACAGCAAAAGGACGAGCACAAACTATCATGCAGTTGCACAAAACAAATTCATAGAATGCATGACAAGTTCAAAGTATCAGCAGGTGAACTTAAGCAATTATGTGTACAATGAAGTCCTCGGTTAACCTGATTGTGAAAGTATATTGCTTCCATAAGCCTGCCAGAATATTAAATAATATAATGATTGTTTGTCTTTTTGCATTACCTGCCAATGTTGTTGATGTCCACTGCACAGGGAACTCATAAGCTACTAACTATGGAAAATAAGCAGGGTAACTAAAATCATACTTGAACAGGACAATCAACTGCTCATGCTTATTCTTGGGAGACCGCTTTCACTCCTTAACTAGACTCAGGAGACACCCTTTGTTAGATTGATTATCTCTAAATCAGACCTATTCTTGAGTAACTTTAGAAAAGCCGGTCACTCCCACTTGTGCCATCTTGGTTAAAAGAATATTACCAATTTTTTTTATGATGTTGCCGTGAGCTGCCCAATTTCCCACCAGTATGGGTTATTCTGCGTATTATGCATCGTGTTCATCTGCATATTGTTGGCAGGGAGGATCCTTGGTCCCTCAGGCAGTTAGGTTCTTGGTATTGTAATTTTGGACGAATATAGATATGGTCTACCTGTCTCCTATATACTTTAATCATGTATGATAAAACATCCTGAAATTTAAAATTCAATATTTTGCCTAGCTGCATATTGTTTGAAAGGTCATACACAAGTTACAGGCCAAGTAATTGCATCCATTTCCTACGAAATATACTGACATAATCCAACCTATCAACACTCTTCAAGTCTGATAATATGATTGTGAGCATTGTTTGGATATGCTGAGTTTTGTAAATAAATTATTGTACTGTAAAGGTTTTTAGTATTTTACCATTCGGGTCTTTATAGACCAGTTACCTTTGATTTCCATTGTAAACTCTCAATTTGGTATTTTGAACAAATATAGCATCGACTCTTCTTTATTTGTTATTTTGTCCAGTTTGAGTGGGCTTGGCAGCATCCAAAAACATCTCTGGCTGTAAAAGAAGCGGCTAAAGGGTTGAAGCAGTTGGGTGGGACTGCGGGTAAAATAAGGCTTGCTTACACTATGCTCACACTTTCTGAATGGAAAAGGTTAGATTGCATCTGCTACGGTCTCTGGATTCTGTATTTTAGACACATTAATCTAGGTTTCCAACTAGAGCTTAATTAGCAATCTACCATGGTAGCATTTTCTTTTCTTGAAAACAACAATCTACCCCAACGACAAAAAGGAGTTTAGGCTTAAAAGTTAAACAATGGGTACACAAAAACGTGTAACAGCTTTAGTTAGAGGACTAGAGATTATGTTGTGCCTACAAAGGGAACTAACATTCTATCTTTTCTAATCCCTGATTTCTTTTATTTTGTAGCTTAAATCTTACTATAAATTTCTTATCAACAAAATACGCAGGCAACACCAAGGGTTGCCCAACTCTACCTTCTCATATGAAAGTTCAGATTTGTCCTGTGGATCAGCTTCCTTGTTACACAGATAATTGGCTGTCAGATGATGAGGATGATCTGGAAGAAGAGCATTGCTTTGGCAAAAGTGATGTCAGTGAACCTGAAGAGGAAGTGGAGGGTGAGAAGGGCCCAGCTTATAAAAAAAAATCTACAGAAATCGAAAAGCAGCAAGAGGAAGAATGTGATCAGCAGCCTGCTAAGAAATGCAGGAGAAGAGGTCGCCCTTTAAAACAACTTAAATCTAGTTTACCTGCAGATGAATTGGGTTCTAAAGTTGCAGTTCCTTCCCCAAGAAAATTATTTTCATCTACACTACTGGCAGGTGCAATAACTGAGGAATCTGATAGATTAAACAGTTTCTTTTCCAAGCATGATTGCCTCCTTCAAATATCAGACAGCGAGAACAGCGAAAATAGTTACAGTGCATCAGGATCATCTTCAATGCCAAATACTTCTTTACCAGTCCATCTCAGGCAGGAAACTTCAAGTGCTGTGAAGAATAATTGGTCCATCAACTTCAGAACTGATTCTTGTCTAGCCAAAGACAGCAAAGCTGACAAGCCAAAAGACATCTCAGATAATTTTAGCATAAAAATTGCTGCCTCAGATCCAGTGGAGTCTCATTTGTCCAATGACTTGAAAGTTGATTACATTGTTGACGAAGATAGTGAAGTTGACAAGATAATAAATAATATGGACGATTTTAGCATAAAAAGCAGAACCACAAGAAGCTCAAATACGATAGAGTTTCCATCTCTCCAGGAATACAGTCCTGTTTGTTATATCTCGCCACTTAAAACATCTGAGGAAGCATTGTTGTCATTCACACCGCCCTGCAAGTCCACTCCCACTGACAAACTAGTTAGTGTAAAGTTAAACTATACTTTCCCATCCCCAGTAGCTTCTCAAGGACAAGTTATAACAATATTGTCTACACCTCGGCCTGTTTCAAGGGGCGTCATCGATTTGACTGACTCGCCTGCAACATAAATAATGGGTTTTCAGGTGTACATGCCGGAAACTCTGAATATTAATTGCTTTCTACATTCTGAAAATGAAAATATCATTTTCAGTTCAGGATATTTCAAGTAGTGACTGCTCATAAACGATATTGGTTCATGAGATGTATGTTATGTCTGATATTGGAAACCTGAATAAAAGATGGCATTATGAATATGTTTCAGCTGAAGCAAACATCTTCGCTTCAGACTGTTTTAAGAATTATTATTTGAATGATTGCCCTTTAATATGTTTTATTGATTCATCTGGTGTACGTGTACATGACAGATACTGCAAAACTGAATGAAGATATCTGTCATTGTAAATTATTCAAGCTATTGCTGGTTGTTTATCCCAAATTTCGGTTGTTGATACTGTATTTCTCAAGTAAAAAGATTACGTGAGTAATTTGGGAAGTAGTCATCCATCCATCACACAGGTTTTAAGATTATATGTTGCCAATAAGGATAATAGATGACCTGTAGTTGATTTCAGCTAAAACAAGCTTGCAGTCACTACAAGACAAATTACAATCAATTGTGGTAGTAAATTATTGATATAAAGAATTTTTATAAATTACCGAGTTTATTAGAAACTTGGTAAGGCAGGTTCCTTATGTTAAGTTGTGGAGCTAAAAGCTTCACCAGGATGCAAACAGGGGAAGTTACGGAGGATGCAGAGTTGCAGAGTCAGTTGCAGAGCAACCGGCGTCGGTTTGATCAACCGACATCGGTCAGATAGCAGCGAAGAACAAACCGGCGTCGGTTACCAGTCGGCCGACATCGGTCATGGAGGTGCCGGCGTCGGCAGCTTGTGCGTGAACAGGGAGTTTGCATGTTGATCCTGGAGAGTCTATTTTTGGACTGTTTGTTTGCATGTCAAAAGCTAGTTGTAGTCTCGAGTTGCGCGTCTAATTATTGTAATTAAGATAGTCTAATTATTGTAAGCATGAGATCTATATATGGACTCATGGGCTGTATTGTAAACTTGTAACTAGAGAGTAAGAGAGCAATAAGCTCCTTCTGAGACAGGAGAGCAATGGTGTGTTCCTCCTAGTGCCGCAGTACCAAGGTGGGTACTGGTTTGGAGAATCAGCAGGGTTCTTCATATTTATATGATCTTAGTCAGCAGGTTAGCATGGCTTCTTTTGGAGATCTACAATAGTAAGGTCTAGTGATTTGCAGGTAGCAGCAGAGCGCAGGAGATCTACTTGGAGTACGGTTGTGTACTTGATGAACTGGCAGCGTGTTACTGACTGGTTGGAGAGGTGAACATCAATTCTATATTGGAGTTGATTGTTGAGACCGAGAGAGAGAGGGAAGAAGGTCTTGAGGTGTGGCGAACCTTTGAGGTGGAGGAAGAAGTGGCATCTTCCTTATTGTATATTCTTCTGAGTGATTATTAATACAATTGTGTATTGTCTCTCATATTTCTGTGTTGTTTCATATTTCTAGTTACTTATTGATTCTGGTTAAATTTCGTGTTTAGTTGCTAATATAAGAAGTAATCATATGTGCTCTATTGGTGGAGCAAGATCCTGACACGTGGTATCAGAGCATGTTTATTGTTCTAGGTTCCTGACAAGTGGTATCAGACCCTGGTTGTAGGTTCAAGAGCTGATACCATCAAGTGGTATCAGAGCTTTTGGTTGGGTTGACTAACAGGGGGTTTCAGATTTGGTAGTGTTTTTGATTACATGTCACTCGTAGGGGTTTCAGATTGAGTGGGAGTATAGCAATGGCAGAAGAAAGTAAGCTACGAATGGAGAAACTGAATAGCACGAATGCTCTGATTGATGAAAAGGAGCAGGTAAAAAGAGATTGTTGGTCGGCAGAAGATCAGCGTGTAGAAGCATATGTTGCAGGCGATGTTGCACAGGATGTTCTGGATAAAGTAGAATCTTTGTTTACAGATTCTTTTGCCTCTTTCCATGCAACCCAAAATAGAGCATCTTTTCATGGGTATGTCTTTGGAGAGATTTATTTAGTGGTGAAGGAAGTCATGCAGGTACTAGTCTTGGAGATTAGTCTAATTTCTTCAAAAAATTTGGGTGATGAGAGATGCATTGTAACTCTCACAGCGGATACACTTGAATTAGATGGTGGTAAGAAAGTAGGTATCTTTTATTTATCTACTTATATTACTGATTCACCATCTGTTGCAGAGATGTGGCTTCATAGGCTTGGTCACATATGTAGGAGGGGAACGCAGGTTCTTAAGCGGAAGACAGATGTTTTTGACAAGCTAAAGAACTGAAAAGCCTTGGTGTTTATGGAGGAGATGACGGACAGAGATCAGGGGAGAGAATTGAATTATTCTGAGCAGAGCAGGGTTGATTTGAAAAGGGTTTTGATCCATTGAGAGCTTGCGGGTAAAAAGTTATCACTCACAGTCGAACACAGGTACCGGCGTCGGTCATACAGTAACCGACGTCGGCAGAAGGAAGACCGACGTCGGTCATGAAGGGACCGACGTCGGCAGAAAGGATATCGGCGTCGGCTAGGAAAACGACGTCGGCAGTCAGGTCAGTGCAGGGAACCGACATCGGTTGGTTGCAGACTGGGAGATGGCTGAGATCGGTCATTGGAACGGATATTGGGCAGACAGCAAGCTGTCAACAGGGCTCAAACGCTCATATCGAGGTCAGAAAGGGTAAGTGAACCTCATATTCGTTGTTCCCCTTCTTTATATCGCTTATTGATGGTCAAGAATCAGGGAGATGGAAGAGGCAATGCAGGTAGAATCTAGATACAGTGAGAGCTTGGCATGGATGAGGAGTGAGTTCTTGGAGAAGAACCAAACAGGGGTTCATTGGTAGAGTTGTCAGCTGGAAGTAAGCACTGAGAGACGGAATGGATTCCTAAGTTAAAGAAGAGAGTGGATGGATACGTGAGACGGAAGGCCAAGGTATATGGTCTTGAGAAAGCTGCAGGACAGTGGTACATGTTTGACAGGGGGATGACTAAGCATGGCTTTAGTCAATGTCAGTGTAACTATTGTGGTTTTGTCTTACCAGGGGGATGATGAGTCGCGACATTATCCAGTTACTGTATGTGAATGGTATACTAGTTATAGGTTCAGAGATATAGGGTTTCGCTGAGCTAAGGGTAAGGTTAGTTCAGAGGTATGTTAGGAAGAATTTAAAGTAGCGAAATTCTTTGGCATAAGAGACATGGAGATTTTATCTCCAGTGGGCGCTGATGTGAAGACGGTGTTGGCGGGGTTCATGATGCAGGATGCAGAATCAGAAAGCACACCAAGGGCTGGACAGTTCAAGCAGAGCTTAGAACAAGTGTTCGAAATCACATGAGGTCTAGTGTAGACCTGAGTTTTCCCAAGCAGTGAGAGTTGTCAGAAAGTATGGAGCCAATTCGAGTAAGAGGTACTGAAGGGCAGTTTAGTGGATTCTTACAGGGATCAGCAGCAGGTCGACATGCTATGCAGGGTCAAGTTATTTTCTACATAGGTTTGTAGATGCGGATGCGGCAGGTTACTTGGATGACAAAGGCACAAAGGTTAGAGCATCACAGGTTGTGGTGGTTGGTCTTCAAGATTGATCTTGAAGAGGAATACAAGCCAGGAAATAATTTAGATGGTGTACAGGTACAGGTACAGGTGCAGCTGTTTATCTCAAAGTGGGAGATTGTTAGGTTGTGGAGCTAAAAGCTTTACCAGGATGCAAACAGGGGAAGTTACGGAGGATGCAGAGTTGCAGAGTCAGTTGCAAGGCAACCGGCGTCGGTCTGATCAACCAACGTCGGTCAGATAGCAGCGAAGAACAAACCGGCGTCGGTTACCAGTCAGCCGACATCGGTCATGGAGGTGCCGGCGTCGGCAGCCTGTGCGTGAATACGCAGTTTGCATGTTGATCTCGGAGAGTCTATTTTTGGACTGTTTGCATGTCAAAGGCTAGTTGTAGTCTCGAGTTACGCGTCTAATTATTGTAATTAAGATAGTCTAATTATTGTAAGTATGAGATCTATATATGGATTCATGCTCTGTATTGTAAACTTGTAACTAGAGAGTAAGAGAGCAATAAGCTCCTTCTGAGAGAGGAGAGCAATGGTGTGTTCCTCCTAGTGCCGCAGTACCAAGGTGGGTACTGGTTTGGAGAATCAGCAGGTTTCTTCATATTTGTATGATTTTAGTCAGCAGGTTAGCATGGCTTCTTTTGGAGATCTACAATGGTGAGTAAGGTCTAGTGATTTGTAGGTAGCAGCAGAGAGCAGGGGATTTACTTGGAGTACGGTTGTGTACTTGACGTACTGGCAGCGTGTTACTGACTGGTTGGAGAGGTGAACATCAATTTTATATTGGAGTTGATTGTTAGGACCGAGAGAGAGAGGGAAGAAGGTCTTGAGGTGTGGCGAACCTTTGAGGTGGAGGAAAAAGTGGCATCTTCCTTATTGTATATTCTTCTGAGTGATTATTAATACAATTGTGTATTGTCTCTCATATCCCTGTGTTGTTTCATATTTCTAGTTACTTATTGATTCTGGTTAAATTCCGTGTTTAGTTGCTAATACAAGAAGTAATCATATGTGCTCTATTGGTGGAGCAAGAACCTGACACGTGGTATCAGAGCATGTTTATTGTTCTAGGTTTCTGACACCTTATGGAGGGGATGAAAAATGAAAGACATGACAACCGGTAATTTTAAGAACTTTTTCTAAAAATAAAGCGTTGGCAAATTTTTAGGGGGAAAGATTGAGGGGGTGGAAAAATGGAGGGGCTGGGAGTTTCTCATAGCTACTACTATTTTTTAGGAAGATATTCTACGAAATGTAAATTTATGAGTGATCAAAATTTGTCAAAACTTTAATTATAAATAAAAATATAATAATTTCAAAATTTTATCTCCTATAAAATTACAGCATACACAGAATTTTTATACCATGGAATCACTTTTGCTACATATGTTCATAAATTTACTTTGCAGTACTCCATAAGAAAAATCAGGAGCCCCCCATGGGACCTCTTCCTTGCTAGAAATCTCATGAAGCTTAGAACACCTTTTGACTTAAAATCCATGTCGAAGGGGTTTCTATCCTGCTAAATTTCACTTGGGACATAAATGCAGCCTCGTCTGAGTTTGCCACATATGAATCGGATGAATGCATTCACTATTTGGGGCCCAACTTTGTCATAGGGTATAGGCGTGTAGGCTAGAGGATGAAATAAACATGTCAGTGTCAGTGTCCCTGCATCCTTGATCTCCTTGCATCACATATACCAACACATTGATAAAGAAAGGGAAGCGGCTAAGCGTCTCTGCCTGGGCTATCTTGTTTGCTATGGTGGATGATAAGTTCGTTGCAAGTTTTCAGATATTGTGAACTACCAGAAAAACATGTGACATGGCATTTGGACTGCCAAAAGATTGTTCCATCTAACCAGCTAAACAGTGATCGATAATGCTTGAGATGTATTTTATTTTTCACTGTATTCTCAAATAATTCTAGGAGATTTATGTATCTACTTATTTTTGTTTTGTTGGTATTGATGTTCTCACACAAAATTAGGGCAAAAATATGGTGAACTTTAAATTATATAACTCTTGCATGCGAATTTGCAGAGGAATCCATTTATTTCTAGGATAATATGTTTGGCTTTGTTCACATTAGGAGGCGAGGGTCTTTTGATTCTGGTGGAGCTTGGTAATTATTTCTGTATCATTTTTATTATCATTTCTATGTGATATTTAAATAATAACAATTAGGGAAATAATTAATTACTCTGATTTGCATTTCGGTTTTTTTAGTGGCGAATTTTTGTTAATTCCCGAATATTTTAGTTTTAAAAATTGATATCTGACGATTTTGTAGGTTAGTCAATACAAAATTATTTAATTTTTTTGAATATAGGTTAATTTTGAGAGTTGGTTCGTCTTCTTTTTAGAATCATTTTTTTCGTATACATATATTTCATTGGTACCTTAAAAGTCAATTCGGACACATTCGCCACTATATATACTATATTAAACACTCATTTTTTCTCTTTGCTAGCGTCCAAGCCCAAGTTTTTTGTGTAGATTGTATTCGATAAGTGACAACATTAAACCCTCTGTGTTTGCCTTCAAGTGTTTACATTTGGCAAATGTCTGCGTTTATCATCAAGCATCAATATTTGTTGTCAAACGTTAGTATTTACTATCAAACATCCATATTTATTGTCAAGCATCGACTTTTGCTAGCAAACGTCTTGTATTACGTGCTTCGATGGCTTCAACATAGAATATTAAGAAGGCGGGTAAATTAACAAAACAAATTAACCTATTATCTTATTGTAGTCAAACACCGAATATAAGTACTAAATATTAAATGGTTTATTGTTATTTATTTGCACTTTTCTATTAAGATTATTTATGCAGGGGGTTATCAACATATGCAGATGGCCATCTGCATATATAGACGAATCGACCGATTGCATATGCAGGGGATCGTCTGTATATACATGCGATCATCTTCATATGCAAAAATCTAAAACACCATATGTATTAAATATCGAATGATTTATTGTTATTTATTTGCTCTTATCTATTAAAGTTCAATAATAATTACAAGGTCCAACCATTTTGTATGCAAAATCCACTTATAATTTTTTTGAACTTGAAGACATGCCTCCACTAGAAGATGTATCCGGGTATGAAATACCAAACATAGGTACTAAATATTAAATGATTTACTATATTATTTATTTGCATTTTTGTATTAAGTTTCAATAATAATTACAAGGTTCTCAACTATTTTGCATACAAAACTCACTAATAATCTGTTTGAAGATATGCCTCTACTAGAAAACGCACCTAGATATGAAATGCCAAACACAAGTACTAAATATAAAAAATATATTTTGTATTGGTATTTATTCACTTTCGTATTAAGTTTCAATAATAATTACAAGGTTCACGACCATTTTGCATGCAAAACCCACTAAGATGTCTCTGGGTATGAAATCCCACACTCGGAAGACAATTTCGAAACAAATGAGTTAACAATAGTACAACCATTTTCTAGATCTCATGAAAGAGTAACATCGGTAGAAAATTCAACAAGAAAAATGAGAGTAGAGTATTCGTATTGATTTTGTTGATGAGAAACTAATACCGGATAAGATTTCTACTCAACCAACACAAACTTCATTTGAAAATAACACTAAAAAATATGTACGAAGGAAGAGATGTACATGGGCAATTGGAAGGTCATTTAAGTTCGATTGGACAACAAAATATGCATTCATTGACCTTGGAGAATCAGAGAACAGAATTGACACTCCAACATAATGTAAATGTATAACACGCAATTAGAAACTTGGAAAGGACCACAAAATGCAACTCAAGTTGGACACAATTGAGAAACATTGTGGCAAAATATGTGTTGGTAAAAAAAAAGATGGACAAAACAAAAGAATAGTGAGATGAAAAAATGTAAAAGAATGCATGCATCAATGTTACGCAATAGAGTATAAAAATCATTAGAAACATCAACACCTCGTTGAGAAAGGCGGAACAAATACAACTCAATTTAGAAAAGTTGCTCAGTCAAATCTACATGCAAAAAAATGCAGTTCTCCACAATATATCATATTTTAAAAAGAGATAGACCAATCTATAATTTTTTAGATTATAAAATTTTATTTAAGCATAATGGATTTCATAACATTCCACAATCACATTGGTTAGATAGCAGTGCTTGGAAAATGATGAAATGTCTCGTGATGATTGAAAAAGAGGATTTAAAAGAAAAAGTAAAAGCGATATGATTTATCTCACTGTCCACTGATGAAGTAACAATAATTGACAACACATCATGATTTATATACATGTTTATACATTTGAGAACCACTCAAGGCAACCTCACCTATTCTCTGTACATAAAATGACAGAAAATTATAATACTGAGAACCTTTAAAAATTCGTTATTTCTAATTTGATAAATATAACCAAGATGAATTATTATGATATAGGTACCAAATTAGTGTATGTTGGTGCAAATGGTGTATCAATAATGCAGAGGAACAAAATTGGTCTGTATATTTATCTACAAACAACAGTGGCCCCATATATGATTCCAATTCATTGCATGACACAGAATGAATCTTGCTTACAAAATTGTTAGCACATTTCAAAATGTTGCAAAAGTGGAGGAGCTTATTTGTGACTTGCACGCATATATATCAAGCAGTCCAAAAAAGTTTATAGAGTTTCAGAAATTTGCAATTGGAGTGATTGATTGAATTTTTTTAAAAAAAATGTTGATACAAGATCGATTTCCATGTATCAGCGTGTATATAGAATATTTGAAAGATATCTATCGTTTGCAGGTTTTATGTTTAAATATCAGATGAAAGTTGACAAGGCAAAAGATTTGTTATACCCTTTGATAGATATTAACACTTTGATAACATTATGTGGTATTATACCCATGTTGAAATAAATGCTTTGTTTAATGAAACATGCACAAGAAAGATCCATTTATATTGTTGACTTCATACGATTAAAGAAACATGTTTGCCAATCTCTTGATATTTTATACTACTACTAATTTTTTTTTAAAAGACCAATATTTAGTAATTGAGAAATAATAGGAGATATTAAGGACCCTAAAAACTATTTGAAATTCAATTTTAATGATTATTTTGTATTTTCATTAAGGGAAAGGAGATACCACTTCACACTTTTAAAAAATGCACTGATTTGGTTGGAGTAGAAATAAAAGAAGCCACTGTAACACGGGTTCCATATGATAATGTCATATACAAGACAAATGAAATTGAGAAATATTTTATAAAGTTTATCCACTGAATTCGAAATCGATTTGAAAAGGATGAGTTGCTTGAAGCCATGGGAGTTATGAATCCTATATTTTGGAACACTGTCGAGAGTGAAGATATAACTAGTAATTTATTTATCAAATACATGGATACTCTCATTAATCATTTAAGTAGGTTTGTAGAAATCAATGGAGTTGAAGTTAAAGGTATTTTACAAAAAGAGTCACTGACATCTCAGTTAATGCATTTTAGACATACAAATAATTGATCAATTTCAATTCTTAAATGAACTAACAGATAGTGGTGTTATTACAAAGCTATAAAAAATTGTATCCAGTAGTGTTCTGCAAGAAAATATTAACAAATATTTTTGATTATATGAATTGTACCAAACAATGATTTCGCTGTCCGTGGAAGATGAAAGGGTATTTAGTGTGTTATCTTTTGTTAAATCAAATTTTTTAAAACAAATTAGATAAAAATCTTGAGATATGTTTGAGGTTGTATGTTTCATGTTTTTCAGTGGATGCATTTTGTTATGAAATTGCACTTTCAATTTGGATTTCTCTCACTAAAAGAATAGGAGTAACTAATACAACTAAAATAATTACTGAAAATATCTCTAAGACAATACATACGAATGTCAGCTACGAAGAACATGTTGCAAAAGAATTGTTTCATATACCTACGTATTGGTTTGATATGTATTCTAAATATATTGAAATTAAATTCATATTATAATACATTTGTAATATATTTATGTTTACTAAACAATATTTTCTGTTTTTCTATTTTTAATTCAGGGCACAACATTAAGGATGTTGAGCTGATTTTGGATTAATGTACCACTTATCTTCTTATGATATCAATTTTGTACAACTGTAGAGTACATTTAAATGGCACATTGACACCCTTAACTTGATTTTTTAGAAGAGGTAAAATAATTATTAACTCTTTTATTATAATCTTGAATTGGTACCACCATGTGAATGCATTGTTCAAATAAAAACATCAATATTAATTTCTTGGTTGAACATCTATATTTTTATGCTTGAGAATTTATGCAAGATTGTAGTATTAATCACTTGATTTAGTGGTATGGACAACTACTAATTGTTAAAGTAATTAGAGTTGAATGAAACCCCTTGGCACAAGGTTTGTGAGAAGTAGGTATGAAATAAGGACAAGAATAATAGATTATTATTTCAAGGTTGTGTGATGTATTCTTGATGTTTGGATTATCAAATACTAATGAACTATCCTAAAAGGAATATTTATTTAATTCAATTGAATTTCGGGAATTGCGTCACTTATTGTGAAATTTATTGACTTGAGTGGTCAAGATCAATGTTTCCCTATGAGGTGGAATTGCTTAGGGAGATTCTGGTATCACTATGGTCTCTATAAAATAAAGAGTTCCTATTGTGACACTATTGAACAAATTACTAACATGAAATAGTAATTATTTAATCTTAATTATGTTGTTTATGAATCCCTTGACTGATTTGTTTACAAATCTTAATTACTGAATTATCTAACCATTTCAAATGAAACTAATACAAATTTTGAATAGAAGAAAGCCACACATACAAAATATATATTCAATATTATAGACAAATTTAATTACAATCATTGTTGTTAGGCTCAAGCCCTTAGATTACAATATTTGCAAAATATAAATACAATCCCAAATAAAAATCTCATTGATTTTCAGACACTTGGGTGTTTGTCTAAATTTATTGCATGAAAGACATTTCACTTATATGGCCTTCCATAGGGCTATTAGTCGTGCTATCTTTCATGATACTTGAATTCATAAAATCTTCCACTGCACTATTGATATTATCAAGATTTGCCCATTCTTCTCTAACAACATCCCCTGATGAAAGCAAGGTGGGGTCTACTTCAATCTTCTATTTAAATAAAACATCATGATCCAAGTAGTGTTCCTTAATTATTTTCTTCAAAGTATTATTTTGCATATTCATTGTTACACGCTTTTCCTTGAGTGAAATGGCCACAATTAAAATTTTGCGTGCATTTTTTAAATGTACGTCAAGGACATGAACTAGACTCTTCAAATTTGTATATTTTGACTATGAATAATGAAGAATATTAATTAGTAAAAAAATATAAAATAAATTTTAATTGCAAAAAATAAGCGTAAAATTTACCATGACTTTTTTTCTATGTTTGCAATTGCACCAAGACTTGTTTTTCATCCATTTACTGTAGTATGCTTGGGTTTCTATTTTTTTAATTTTAAAACCTATTTAACAATATATCTAAAACTTTATCATTAAAGCTATTAGTAACAGTGATAGCTCTAGTAACAACCTGGGTGAACAAAACATCAATTTTTACAAACTGATGTTCAACCAATGAAAACAATTGATTACATTGTGTGTGGTTATGAAAATGAGTATTTATTTCTTGAATTAAAACTTTAACTCGATATTCCCATGTTCTCAGGGCATCGAGATTACTGATAACATCACTAACAAATGCCTTAACATTATCGGCCAATAAATTATTCAATGGAAAAAAGTAAACTGATCATCAGACTTTTGAATTTCATCAATAGGAGAAACACCACTACAACTAGGTGGAGAGACGTCTCCAAAAAGTTATTGTAAAGTCTCTGTTGCACCCAGTTGAGAACCTTGTATAATTTCATGAGGATTAAAATGAGGCATTTGGGTGCCTCTATCAATCCCCAAAAACTCATCATCAACATTGATTTGCTAAAGAAATGTGGTTCCCATTGCACTAGGGAGACCACCGAGCAAAAAGGTAGGAAAATTGGATGTTCCTAAATGTTGAGTGCTATTACTCTATGCAGGAAACTGTAAACATTTTCTTCTCCCTATAGTTGAAGGTCGGGGTGGTGATGATGGTGGCGACAAATTTCTCCTTGTGGGAGTATTACATGCAAAATGGATAAGACAATCATAACTCAGCTCACAAATATCAAATAGAATAAATTGCATATTAATTTAATATATACCAAAAACCAGAATCTTAATTTTAAATTACATACCTTACTCTTGTTGTTAAACACAATGTTGTGGAAACTGAAATCTAGAAGTTGGAGGTGTTTGTGTTACAGAATGTGATCCTGTAAATATAAAATATTAAAATAACATAAAAAATAAACTTATCATTTTTGGAACTGATATTATAAAAGTTGTGAATGAGTTATATTGGCAACATGAGATGCAACATGTTGAGGCACAATCGAACTCCTCATGCATTTTTTTTCTTACAAGTGGTTGTGAAGATGATTCGTCATCCATGTTTATTTCAACGGATACCTTAACACGCTGATGACCTCTAATTATCACTTTTCTTGTGGAATTGGTGTGAGCTATTTTTTTCTGTAAGAAATAAATAGAAGATTTGGTGTATTAAATAGATTGTATAATCATTTAAAAATAATTATATAGCGTTGCAACCTTACCTCTTATTCTGCAATGGAAAGTGAGTTGACAACCATTTTTTATGCAGAGCGATTAGAATATTTGTCCTGGCTAATTGGAAAAATGCTTCATTGTAGAATGCAATTATGAAATGTGTGCATAAAAATATATAATTTTGATTTCGATTAGAAAAAATCAAATCATATTTCACTCTATTTGAAAGGTATGTACACTAATCAAATTGCTGACCACCGAGAGTGCATAGGATATAGAAAACAACCCATAATGAAATATTTGATCCTCTTTCCTGCAACACTAATATGGATTGAAATAATTCAATCATGCCAAGGAGAAAAATATTTGTGACAACTTCAACTTTAAGTCCCCTTTTGTTGCAACTTTGGGTGGATGTAAAATTTAAATAGAAAACATTAAGAGGGAATTAGTAATATGGTAAAACTAATCAATAAAATTGATGAACTATAAAATAAAAAACAACCTAACATCCAGTTGCAGGCCATAATAGGACTCCAAATATTTTTTGTGGTCATCAGATAGTGAGACCTTCATAGATACTAGGTTCACATGCTTGTTCAACAACCCTGTTAGTCTATGTATATCCTTGGCACTGATCCCAAACATAATATAACACAAGTTAATAGTTAATTTGAATAAAGATGAGGCACTATCAAAACTTGCCAACAAAAAGTTTAGAAAGCAAGGATCTATTTCATCTTAGGGTATGTAAACAATCCTCTAAAAATAATACTTTTCAACCCAATCTTTATATGTATATTCTTGATCGAGAAGTTTTAGGATCAACATGCACATGATACTTTTGTATTGAGTTTTAGGGTCTCTGAATACCGCTACAAACAAGCTCTAAGAGTGAGAAGACATTATTGCAGTGTTGTTTCTAGTTAGAAACCTATTTAGAACTTGGAAATATGCCTAGATAGCCTTGGACTCGCAAGGGCTGTCGTCAGGTTGATGGAACACTCGTAAGATGTAGGTTTTAAAGTGTGAAATGATCTATGAGGGTCCCTCTTATAGATGTTTGGTAGGCTCCTGAGAACACAGATGACCACCTATATTTTCACCCAAATGTCTACTAGTCAGCAACACATGTGTCACACAAAACCCGTATGACTCCCTGCATATGCAAATAATGATCTACATATGTAAACATTCATCTGCACATGTATGTAGATGTTCGACTACATACATGTGCAGATTGTAACTTGCAATTGTCAGGATCTTAGAGTACAATTGATTACTTTTGTAGAAGCAACTAAACACGAAATTGAAATAAGAAGTAATAAGTAATTAGAAATCATAAACAACAAATAATAGGAGATACAAGAAACAATACAACAATCTATATTAAACTCTTCTAGAAAGAATTACAATGAAGAAATATCTATCTCCTCAGACCTCGAAGATGTACAATAATTCTCCTTCAAGAGTTCTCTCTCTCTCTCTATCAATTACAATCAACCCCATTTACAATACTGCCCCATGGGTCTCTTAAATAGAATTGAAAGCAAACAATAATTAGAAAAACAAACTCAAGACTAATTTTAGTCTTTACATGCAAACTAACTGTTCTCCTAAAAATAGCACTTCTAGAAATGTTTGGAAACGCACAAAAGTTGGTGTCGGTCCACAGATGACCGATGCCGGCCGACCCCTAACCGATGTCGGTTGATTCTGACTGATTCCATCGATGCCGATCGACCCCTAACTGATGTCGGGTGGTTCTGACCGATGTCGATTACTGTGTAAGCCCATCAACCTCCACATTAGCTCATTAATGAAGCTTTTAGCTCCACAACTCAACAATCTCTCACTTGGAGATAAACAGCTGCACCTGTACCTATACAACAACATCCTCTAAATATCTCTGGCTTGTTTCTCCCTCTTCAAGTTCAATCTTGAAGACCAACAAAAGTTGAATGAAGATTCAACTTCTCTTTTGTTACTGGCTTTGTTAACATATCAGCAGGGTTCTTATCCATATGGATCTTTTTTAGCTTCAACTGTCCATCCTCCAATATCTGTCTAATGAAATGATACCTAAGCTGTATATGTTTGGTTCTTGAATGAAAGGCTGAATTCTTTGCCAAATGAATTGCACTTTGACTATCACTGTACAATCTGCAACTCTCTTGCTCCTTTCCCAACTCTTTCATGAACTGAGTCATCTAAATCATTTCCTTGCTAGCCTCTGTGACTGCAATGTATTCTGCCTCTGTAGTAGGCAAGGCAACAACCTTCTGCAACTTTGAAATCTAGCTAACCGCCGTTCCACCAACAATGAACACATATCTTGTGGTGCTTCTCCTACCATCCAAGTCACCTACCATATCTGAATCTATATACCCATGTAGAGAAGTGTTTGACCCTCCATAGCATAAATGCCTACTGCTAGTCTCTCTCAGATATCTGAGAATCCACTGAATTGTTTTCCAGTATTTCTTTTCTGGATTGGCTATAAACTTGCTGACAACTCCCACTACTTGGGCAATATCTGGTCTAGTACATACCATTGCATACATCAAGCTCCCAACTGTTGAAGCATATGGAACTCTACTCATGTACTCAACCTCATCATATCTCATTTGTCCATTCTCTCCTTCTTTTAACTTGTATACCCATTTATTTTTTAGTGCTTTTTTTTCGGCTGGCAACTCAACCAAATCCCACGTATGGTTCTCTTCCAAATAATTAATTTCTTCATTCATGCCATGCTCCCACTGTTTCTTGGATTCTACCTTCATTGCCTCATCAAAACTTTTTGGTTCTCCACCATCAGTGAACAACAAGTAGTATAAAGAAGGGGAATAACGAATTAGAGGTTTACTTACCCTTTCAGACCTCCTTATGGGCGTTTGAGACTCATTTACAGCTTGTTGTCTGCCCAAATTTTTTTCTAACAGTGATCGATCTCGGTCATCTCTGATCGATGTTGGTTTGCACCCGACTGATGTCGATTCCTCTTGATCGACGCCAGTTTCCACCTGATCAACATCAGTTTCCACTTGATTGACGTCAATTTTTACTTGACCGATGTCAGTGTGTGTGTTTTTTTGTGAGTAATGATTTTTACCCACGAACTCATTTTGGATCATAACCTCTTTCAAATCAAGATTGCCCTACTTAGAATTATTCAGCGTCTTGCGCTGATCATTGTACATCAACTTCTCATTGAAAACTACATCACGACTTCTAATAATTTTGTTAGTTTCTAAATTCCACAACCGAAATCCGAAATCTCTAAAACCATAACCAATGAAAGTGCACCGCATAGATTTAGCATCCAGTTTTTTTCTATTTTCTTTATCAATGTGCACAAAAGCTTCAGAACCAAAAACTCTGAGAAATAAAAGATCTACCTTTTTACCTGTCCAAGCCTCTTCTGGAATTCCACCATCTAGTGTAGTAGAAGGTCCTCTGTTAATCGGGTAAATCACAGTATTTACAGTTTCTGTCCAAAACTGTAAGGGCAAATCGGCATGCAACCTCATACTCCGTGCACGCTCTATTATTGTTCTATTCATCCTTTTAGCAACTCTATTTTGCTGAGGTGTCCTTGGAACCGTCCTTTCCCTGCATATTCCACTCATAAAACAGTAACTGTTAAATTTATTACTGTAGTACTCACCACCATTGTTAGATCTAAGGCACTTCAATCTCAAACTTATTTCATTCTCAACCAAAGCTTTTCATTTCTTAAATGTGTCAAAAACATTAGATGTCCTCTTTATGCAATAAATCCATACCTTTCTTGTAGCATCATCAATGAAAGAAACATTATACTGTGATCCTCTAATAGAAGCTACCTGAGCTGGTCCCCACACGTCTATGTAAACAAGCTCCAACTTGTGCTTTTTCTTTGTTTACCCAGTTTTGAGAAACCTCACTTTCTTCTGTTTCCCAAAAATACAATGCTCATAGAAATCTAGATCTATGCTTTTCAAATCTGAAAGCTTACCTTTTGACTTAAGAACATTCATTCCCTTCTCACTCATGTGACCAAGCCTACAGTGTCACAATTTTGCATCTACATCTGAAGTAGATAAAACAGAAGGAGAATAATCAATAATACAAGTAGATAGATAAAGTGTACCTACTCTCTTACCTTTTGCTAATACAAGTGCACCATTAGAAACTTTTCAAGATTCAGTTGTGAGAGTTACTGTGCAACCCTCATCACCCAACTTTTCTGTAGAAATCAGATTCCTCTTTAGGATGGGTACATGCATGACATCCTTCAACACCCATGTGTTGCCATTCTGCAATTTCAGCTGCACTTTTCCTTTGCCAGCAATTTTACAAGGCTCATCATCCCCTAAATAAATTTTTTCAAAATCTCCATGGACATAATCATTGAAAAATTTTCTATTTGGGGTTGCATGAAAAGAGGCACCAGAATCTAAAACCCATGATTCTACTTTATTTTCTAAAGAAAATGTAAGAGCATCATGTGCAACAATACCTACAACTTTTGCTTTTTTATTACCTTCATGCTGATTTTCTTTGTTATTCTTCAACCAACAATTTTTCTTTGCATGCCCTTTCTTTCCATAATTCCAACAGGTTATTCTTCCATTTTTGGATTTGGATCTACTTCCCATCTTTGACCTTGATTTCCCTTGCTTTCTCTTCTCTCTTTGCCTTCCCCTGCTTTCAACACTTAAAGCATTACCTGATGTTTCCCTTGTGCTTTTTCTGTAAATTTTTTCATTCAAGATTACACTAACAACATCAAATTTTAAGATATTTGAAGTAGATGTAGTATTACTAACTACCATTACCAAACTATGCCAACTTTAAGGTAAAGAGCATAAGATTAAGAGAGCCTTAATTTCATCATCAAAAATTATTTTGACTGAATTTAACTGATTTACTATAGTATGAAAATCATTAAGATGACTAGATACAGATCCACCTTCTTACATTTGCAAATTAAATAATTGCTTCATAAGATATACCTTATTCGAAGTTGAGGGTTTTTCATATAAATTTTTCAAAGTATCCATTAACTCTACCGTTGTCTTTGCCTGTGATAAGTTGGAAAACACAGAAGCTGCCAGGCTCAACCTTATAGATCCAAGAGCCTTTCTATCAAGAACATTCCATTCTTCATCTTCCATATTTGTGGGCTTCCTTGAAACCCCACCCAACAGTAAATACAGATCTTTCTGATACAAATAATCTTCAATCTACATCCTCCATAATTGATAATTCTTGCCATTGAATTTCTCCATTCTTAGTTTACTTTCTTCTGCCATTGCTTTACTTCCACTCAATCAGAAACCCGCGTGAGTGAATTTAGTAATCAACAAACACTAACACGTTTTAATAGCTTTGATACCAGTTGTCAGGATCTTAGAGTACAATTGATTACTTTTGTATAAACAACTAAACATGAAATTGAAACCAGAAGTAATAAGTAACTAAAAATCAGAAACAACAAATAATAAGAGATACAAAAAACAATACAACAATTTGTATTAAACTCTTTTAGAAAGAAATACAATGAAGAAATCTCTCTCCTCACACCTCAAATATGTATAGCAATTCTCCCTCAAGAGTTCTCTCTCTCTCTATCAATTACAATCAACCCCATTTACAATACTACCCCATCGGTCTCTTAAATAGAATTGAAAGCAAACAATAATTAGAAAAACAAACTCAAGACTAATTTTAGTCTTTACATTCAAACTAACTGTTCTCCTAAAAATAGCACTTCTGAAAACGTCTGGAACTGCACAAAAGTCGGTGTTGGTCCACAGATGATCGATGCCGGCCGACCCCTAACCGATGTCGATTGGTTCTGACTGATTTCGCCGATGCCAGTCGACCCCTAATCGATATCGGTTGGTTCTAACTGATGTCGGTTACTGTGTAAGCCCAACAACCTCCACATTAGATCATTAATGAAGCTTTTAGCTCCACAACTCAACATCAATACATGTCCAGTTGCATTTAGATACATTCACAATTCAACCATCATTGATTTCCCTATACAATTATCACCTTCCAATTCAATTCACCACCATTTTGAAACTGATTCATCATAATTTTACAAATGAATTTTTCTTAGGCGCCCTTAAAAAAACCTTGCATGTTCAGTAATGCCTTTCAGTGTTTCTTGGAATTGCTTCTACAACTCTAAAAATCACCATTCATTTATTTGATGTAATGCAAAAAATAATGACAAACTGACAAAGAAATCCAAAACTAATATAATGAAAAACCACATATCATTTTAGGCAGGAATAGGTTTTTGCTTTAGCAGGATTTTTTATGCAGTTCCTCAACCCCTTGTGACTAACATATGGGGTTGGGGTCGAGGAAGGGGAGGGTGACTAACATATGGGGTTGGGGTTGAGGAAGGGGAGGGCCCCTATATATATGGCAACGACCTTTTGGGATCGACCATAACCAGTCATCCATCTACCTAATAGGTATCACAACATTCAATGGGCCCACCAATATAACCCATACATACACATCATATGAATGAATTGTTAGTCCATTGTGGAGAATCAATGTTATATATTGCAAGATTGTCTAAGCAATGCAGAGATGTTAGAGGATTTGAAGATAAATTATGTAAAGAGGAGTGAAGGAAGGAGGGTTTCATGTGGACCAAATATTTATACATGATTTAGATGACTTCATGATCTAGGTGTGCAATTGTATTGGTGGTGCTATTGGTCTCTTCTACATTGCTCAGAGTAACATCTATGATTAAGCACAAGAATAATTAACAGTCTTTGCTAAAGATGGGTGGGTAATATAGAACATTGTCAATGGGTTTAGCTTGTGTATCTAATTACATATTTATTCCTTGTTAAGGTGTTTGTCTATATTTTGATAGCAGAAAAAATCATTAATGATTTTCATTACTGAGATGCAAACAAAATGGATGCAAAACCCCAAATTGTGTAGGATACACAAAAGCATTAGTATGAAATGTAGTATTTTAAAAGGGGTCTGGACATTGGGCAAGTAAGGGTGCAGAGTGACATGCTTGATAATACTCATAATATAAAGGCAAGGTAGATCTATACAAATACTGAAAAAAATCCCAACACAAACAATACATCTGGATTCAAATCACCGAAATGAAAGTATAATCAACATGGAAGCATGTTACTTTCCCCTGCAATAGTGAAAATTGTATAAGAAATTGAATCTAAATTGTGAAAAACTATATGCAACATTAGGGAAGAAATTTTTAGTGTTTAGTAAACTTAGACAGGTAATACTAATGAGAGACTTCAATGTTAGGACAAAAAATAAACAAGCTAATACCCTAAGGGATAAGTGATAATGGAGACACAAATGACAACTTGATATGGCTAGATAAAAAGGAAGACAATTGGTGGGAAAGGAGATCAATAGATCGACAAAAGAACGTAAAATATTTTGGGGAAGGACTACTAGGGTTATGCAATATACACAACCCTTTCATATTCAATGGCATGAAGACATGACCAAAGTCATGGGGGTACACTTGATCAACTTAAAACATGCAAAGAATGGTAGATTATTTAATTTGCCCTCACAAGTTAACTCAAAGGATTGTAGAGGTATAAATTATGGTATCATCAATTGATCTTAAGTATGATCACAACCTGATATACTTAAAAATCAACATGGCAGGGTTTAAACAATGTCACAAACATATCCAAGACAATCAAAAGGAAAACCAAGGGAAAATAAACATAAGCATGATAAAAGAAAATAAGAAAATTTTTAGAATAAATTTGAAGGTCTAACTATAATGGGTAGAAAAAAGACAGTACAGGTCAAATTGGAGATGCATTAACAATAGCAAATTGATGGAGGTAATCTAAGAGACAATAAACAAGCGTAAAAGATCTAAACCTAGGAAGGAGAGAAAACACAACATTTTGACAAATGTTTGGTTTGACAGAGAATGTAAGGTAACAAAGAAGAATCTCAAAGAGGTGAGGAAGAAGGCAAACAAAAAAATGTACATGCAATTAGTGAAAGCAAAAAAATAGGAATACATAAAAATAAGGAAAATAGAGTTGATATGGCATGGGGAATGTGACCCTAAACATTTTTGGAAAGAGCTACAAACAAGTAAAGAGAAAACAAAGAATAATATCATAGTGACACATTAACAAGAATAAGTGAAACAACTATATGAGTGTAGATAAGATAAGGATGCCCCCATAAAAATCCACACATAGGGAAAGTTGTTTGCCACAAGGGAGGTTAAAAAAAGGCATCAATAGGGTAATAAGTAGTAAGGTGCGAGATATAGATGGGTTACATGATGAAATTTAAAATGGGGGATCAATACCTTAACACACCACATAATAGATATACTTAACAATGTTGTTCGAGAAGGTTTCCCATAGAGTGGACCACTAGCCTAGTCATACCCTTCTTCAAAAATGGAGAGGTTAACAACCCATATAACTACAAAACTATTATTGTCTATCCTCGCATGGATATCAGAAGCATGGTTGAATGTAAAATGAGAGAATGGGCTAAAAATAATGAAAGATAACAAAAGGGAATGTGGGATTTAGACTAAAGCATTCAACAATAGATCATTGCATCACTTGTAGGGATTTAATGAAAAAGTATGGGATGACAAAGGAGAAGAAGTCTTTTGCTGCTCAAAAAAGCATTTGACATAGTTCATAGTGACAAGTTATGGGGTTGGACGGATGAACTTGGAGTTTTAAAAGCATACATGGAGGTGGTTCATCAGTTATATGAGTAGTTTACAACCAAGATTGTAATACATACATAATTATTAGAAAGCTTCAATAGTGATAGAAGGGTTAAACATGGATGTTTGTTATCACCCACTCTAAATGGTATCTATATTGATAAATTGGAAGAATGGATAGGAAGATTAGGGGGTGGCAGAGTTCACATATCTAGTTATGTGACAAAGTCCTATATGTAGATGATCTTATTTTGACTGCAAAAATAATTCAAAACCTTAGAATGCTTTTATAAAAATATCAAGATGCAAAGTCAACCCTAGCAAAACTAAGATTTTGATCTTCTCGTGCATAATATAAAAGAAGCATATAAGCTTCATATTTTAGGGAATTCCACTTGATAGTCTCAAAATACAAGTACATAGGGCTTGGTTTCACTAAAAATATCGGTGGAAAAAAATGCACAATAAAGAGAATATATTTTATCAAAATTTGGAATCAATAGGTGCATTAACCCTAATTAAGATAAATTGATTTGAAGGAAAACATATGTTGTAAAACAACTTACGACAAGAAGAATGAAATCAAAGTATCAAAATTGATAAACCTTGATCAAATAAAAGAAGACTAACTATAAAAAATACAAGACTTAGTTATTTACTATTTGTGATATGACTATGAAATTGAATAATTGTTGGAACTAATAAACTCATACTAATCATAAAAGTGCCACAAGACTTGTGATTATAACTGATGAGGGTCATGATCGTCAAAAAGGGGGCAAGATTTATTGGTCTTACTATCCTCTACTGATTGATTTTGTCCTCTGTAAGAACACATGTAAATCAGTCAATTATTGTTCATAGTTGATTAAAACACATATGTGCAAAAAATTGACCTTTGGATGTGTGCAAATGACTTGCAAATAATTTAATCAAAGTTAAAACCCTAATATGACTTATAATAGTTGAAAAATTAAAAATAATATGGGGGAGTGTAATGGGTTGAGATGACCCCAATCACCCCTGCGATGATCTATTGTTGTCTACATATCCAATACTTCAAAGAGAGAAATCAAGTCCACGTAGTTCTCTCACTTAGAGTGTTTTATAAAATTATGCTCCTTTTTCTATATAAATGCATTTAGAGATGGTTTGAATACTTGATAATGGTTTGATTAACTTGGATAAAACAAGCTCTTGACTTGGCTAAGGACTACTCAAATGATTATAATCAGATTTGGAAAGAATAGGGAAGCTTTGTTTAGTGTGCAATAGTGTAAGTGTGTATGAATATTGTAAGTGCCAAGTGATAGAATAAGTGACTTAAATGTGCCTTTATAACAATCCAAAAGAGGGAATCCTTACACTACCTATCCTAAAAATATGGACCAACTTGTAAGGGAGGCTCTAAATTTGAAAAGTATCTGTTACTAAGTTTAAGGATCGACCCATAGGGGTCAAAAGCAACTGCCACTATAGATCTATAGTGGTAAAACTTGTCCTAAAAAGAAACATGTGACAATTATAATTTGGGATGTTCGTATGGATGCTTATAGGGGTTTTTAGTAATTTAGAACATTTTTTTATGCGTAAGATAACAAATTAAAAAGAGAAAGGTCTGTATAGGTGCTTAGGATAGAGTGGGGTGGCAAAATATCTTCAAATTAAGTGCTCAAGTCAATTAAAATGAAAGTGGGTCAAAATTGACATTATCAAGTATTTGTGATTACATTTGCCCTCATTTAGTTTTAAAATAAAAATAATAGAGTAAAAGGAAAGATATACCTGAGTGTGTACAACACACTTTTCCTTTTAGAGAAATCTCCAATCATGCAAGGTGTTTTATGGAAAAACCTTGTCAGGATGTAAAAATAGTTAATGTCCATATGTGAAATTGAAAATTGAAATGTAATTTGAATTTGAAACTATTGAAAATAACAATGACGGATTAGACTTGTACGTATAAAACTAATGTTGTTCTTGTAACTTTGCTTGAAGCTGATGCTTCCTTGAAGCATTGTAGAATTGGTGGTTCTCATGAAACATTTGGAGAGGTTGGTTCCTTAGTTGAACCAATGATGAATTGAGGGTGATAAATTCCCAATTTAAATTGAACATGGATAGAAAATAGAACCTATTGAAGGATGTAAAAACCTCAATTTGAAATGTTTGTCTTTGTAACCCCAAGACGGAAATGGGTTGGAATCTATAATAGATTCGTAGGCAATACTGCTAGAGGGCACTAAACCTGTAATTATGTATCATGAATTTTAATTGAATCAACCACTACCTATGCCTTATATATTCAACTATCACTTTGTTCCTAATTTCTTGAATGCATGATCAAAATAGAATGAAGTACATCCCATGATCCTATGATAGACATGAATAACAAATGATATTAAAAACATGACATGAATCTATGTGATGCTGTCATTGATAAATATAGAATCTGTAACTATATGTAGATGCAAATTTGTAAATTCTGTTTGAAAATTGTGCATGAATATGTATCATACATCCAAAATTGTATGAATATTTACTTTTTTCTTTTAATGTGAGTACATATGCATGACATGCCCCCATAATTTGTACCAATAATTTAATTTTTTGAACTATTATGAAACCTTTAAACTATTTTTTCTACAAAAAACTTATTTTCGCTTGTATAGGTTTATCTCATGTATGAAAAATCCACTGAAATGCCCCCTTTTGAGGTGAAGGGATTGTGTATTTTGAAAGTCACTCATCTAAAAAAAGTTAATTGTATCATGCATATTAATATGTAATCATTGAATATTGTAGCATATGTAAAAAATATGTCAACATAGTAAGATATGTATCATTCAAATCATGTATGTAACATATGAGGGAAAACCTATAGAAATGTATCAATGAAACTCAGTAATAAATTTAATAGAAACATACACAAAGGCAGTGCATGATATAGACCGTGACACTAATTAAACATAACAAGATCAACAAACACACAAACACAACAATCACAATATCATATAATAAGGCCAAGGGCTACATACAAGGGACATGTTCAACTATCACATAAGTAAAGTTTGCACACAAGGCCAAGGGTCACACACAAAGAATATTAATAATGATGAAAATAAAATATGTGTTCAAATATCACACAAAATAAAGAACCAAGATCTGCAAGCAATGAACATGTTCAAATGTCATACAAACCATGTAAAAATATCAAAGAGATGCACAATAAATTTACACATAAGGGCCAAGGGCCATACACAATAGACAAGCAAAGTTTAATCTACCATGTACAAGTAAACACATTAATGGAACATAGAACTAGAAAATAGTCTACACCATTATATGTAATTTGATCATATTGTAGAGAAATAACATATCCATGTACACAATGTAAGATAAAAATGTTATCAAGACAATTCATAAAAAAATATAAATCTCAACAATATAGGAGTCATAGAACGATGACACCTATAAATAGTACGACATGTGGATAAAATGCCTCTAGCTTAGCATGGTCACAGTGTAGAGGCAAGTCCAACATATTATTCCATGTAAAAGTTGCATGCCTTGCATAACACTTATGAATATCAGTGAAATATATTTGTAATAAAAAATTAATATGTTATCTACTACTCATGAGATAAATAATTTATGACAATAATGTAAACCATATGTCTAATCAAGCTCATGTCGTGATTTTGAATTTTTAGAATATTTTTAATGTTTTTCTTTTTTGAAACATTTGATTTTTTTTATACCTTTTTAAAATTTGGAACTAGAACAACAAATACAAGTAATAAACCATGATTTCGAAAATATAAGGAAGGGAAGGGATTTGAAAGATCCAAAACATATGTTAGTGTAGAGTATGTATTGAAATTGAAGGCATGGTCATGTATGGGTAAGATACTCCCAATATATATGTGAATGCAATTAAAATCATGTGGGAAAAATTCATCAAATGTACATTTTTTCCAAGTATTTAATGTAAATGTATGAGAAATATAACATAGGAAAAGAAAGATTTTGCATGAATAAGTACTTTTGTGTTTACTAGAATTGAGTGAAATATCAAAAAATTAGATGTATTAAGGCTCTATGTCCTCAATTTCTAATTTGAGTGATAAAAAGGTATAAGACAATATCGAATGATAGTTGGTTTTGACCCATATTGGTTGATATTGTCCTTGATAAAAATGCAATTTGCTCAGTTCAAAGTGTGAAACATCAATGCAAATGACAAATGATAGCAATATAGAACATTGTGTTGGATTGTTCAGATCTAAAAAGTGAAAAAGAAGCACCAAGAGCCTAGAAGGTCAATAAGATCCAAGTACTTAGAAGTATTGATCAACTCAATCACATGCAATAAGTAGAAGAATAACATGATGAAATAAATCAAGAAGACATGTACAATCAAATTTTTATGATTGATTGACTATATTAAGTATAATATTTGTGTAAGTACACGATGTTCTTAGTTTTTTTTTACAATTTTTACTTCTTGTGTAGCTAATTGATAAGCCTTTATACCTAAGAAAAATGGGTTTGAATTTGCCTTTATTTTCCTTATTTACATTTATATATTTTTATTTTATTTTAAAACTAGATTCCCTACTTGAAACTTTTGGTTACAAACCATTTTTATATATGTACGTTTGATATGGTCTTGATAAATTATGAGGTGTTCAATAGCTTGAATACACTTTCCATCAAGCATTTATAATTCGAGAAATCAATTTTTATAATATTCATTATTTTTGATTATATCTTTAAGAGAGACCCACAAGTAAGGAATTTCCAGTTCAAGTGGTACTACTTCTTATGTACCATAAACAAGAGAATATGGTGTATCCTTTGTCAGTGGACACACACTTGTATGATATGTCCAAAATGCATAAATAATCTAATTGTACCAATATGTTTCATTATTTGCAATTGTTTTGCTTCAAATATTAACTATCCTTTTATTTGTAGCTTTTGCTTGACCATTGCCTTGTAAATAATATGGTGTGTGAAATGTGTGACAAATTTTATATTTTGCAAAAAAAATCTTATTGTTTTGTTTTTGAATGATGATGCATTATCTTTAATAATAGTTGATGGGAGTCCAAACCTTGAAATAATATGTCATTAAGAATTGATATGTATCTTCACTTGTAGTTGACTGTAAAGGCATGGTCTCAACTCATTTTATGAAGTATTCTGTAGCAATAATGATGAACTTGTGACCATATGATGATTCTAGATTTATCTTTCTGATTAAATCAAAACCCTGGAGAGAAAATGACCAAGGTGAAATAATGGGTTGTAATTTATGTAATGGAGCATGATTAAAGTTACTATGTTTTTGACATTATGGTTTTTATTTTTGCATGTTTATGACATTCCTACTCCATTTTAGGCCAATAATGACATTGTTGTAATAATTTATGAGACATCATTTTTTCGCTAAAATGACCACCACATTCACTACCATGTACTTCAAGTATTGTTATTTTAGCTTCTTTACAACTTAAGCTTCAAAGTACTTGCCCATCAAGGGGTATTTTAAATAAAGATTGTCCAATAAGAACCTAACATGTAGACTCATGTTGTAATTTATATTTTTCATTATGTGTATAAGTCTCTGGTATTGATGCTTTATATAAAATTTTGTATATGTTACCATACCATTCTAAATTAACTATGTTGCAAAAACTACTAGCACTTTTGAAGCTTATACCTATGTTATAGATATTGATCATTAAAGTAAATGCTATATAGTAAAAATAATATGATCATCATTGATATCATTAGGGTTCAATGAAGCTACAATAGCCATGACATTCACATATTGATTGCCTTTTTGAGGGATGCTTTCTATGAGAAAGTATTCAAAATACATCATTAAGCATTCTATCAATTCTATGTATGGAATTAAATTTTCTTCTTTTGTTTGGTATATGTATGATACTTGATTAACCACTAATTGAGAATATCCATATATCTTCAGTGATTTTATCTATAAAATACGTGCTATGAATAGACCCAATATTACTGCTTCATATTTTGATATGTTATTTGTGCAAGAAAACTTCAAATGATATGCAAATGACATAGGTTGGGCTTAATATGTAATGAAAACAATACCAACACCAAATATTTTAGTGAATTTTGATCCTTCAAAATACATGGTCCAAATGTCATCATTAATATGATATGAAGTGAAATCATATTTAAAATCATTGTTAATTGGTAGTATATTTGTTAATAGAGCTGCCACTAGTTGGTCTAGATAACTTGTCCCTTTAATGATTTATACGAAATGAATTTTAAATTGAATTATGTGAGTAACATGACCCATTTAGAAATATGTCATGAAAAATGTGATTTAGACATAAGAAATATAAGGGGATCCACTTTTTTAATGATATGTGTTTTATTGTTTGGCATATAACGTCGTAAGTTTTGTGTGGAAAAAACTAATGCAAGATATATTTTTCCATAGTACTATAATTATTTTCTTAAACAACCAATACAACTAGTATAATATATTGCATGTTCCCTATGATCATCATCATATTATGCCAATAGAGCCCCTTAGGCATGCTATCTAGTAGAGATGTATAAAAAATGGGCCAATCGAGAATAGGTGACATGAGAATAGGGGGTTATAATATATATTCTTTGATAGCATCAAAACTTCAAAAAAAAAAATTCATCCCAATCAAACTTTGTGTCCTTTTAAATAAGCATGTGAAAAGTTGTGTTTTATCTACAAGTTGCACTACAACATGTGTCACTGCCTAAATTTTTTCCTATAAAAATCATGATTGCTTTAACCCTTTTGGTGAAGACATGTATAAAATAAATTTTACATTTTTTACATCCACTTAAATGCCTTGTTAAGATATATAATATATCCTAACAACTTTCCATAAGTGACACCGAAGATAATTTGTGTGGATTTAATTGTGCATTATATATGCGTAAATGCTAAAAAATTTGTTGTAAATTAATAGCATAATTTTCTCTTTATTTAGAGTTTATCAATAAATCATCAACATAGTATTCCACTATCTTATGAATGTAATCATGGAAAATGTATGTCATAACACACTAGTAAGTAACTATCATATACTTTAATCCATAAGGCACGACTATAACAAAATGTTCTCCAAGGTGTAATAAATGTAATTTTCTCTTGATATTTATGGATAATTTTGATTTGAATGTATCTAGGAAATCCATCCATAAATGGTAACATCTCACATTCAATTATAGAGTCTAAAATCATGTCTATATTTGGCAAGGGGAAGTCATTTTTGGGTAAGATTTATTTGCATCTCGATAATTTGTACAACATCTGATATCTCCATTAGGTTTTGCAATAGATACTATGTTAGATATCCATGGGGAATAATCAATTGCTTGAATGAGTTATGCCTCTAGTAACCTTTCAATCTCTTTCTTAACTAACAATGTTGTTTTAGGATGCATATTTCTATTTTTTATTTGGTAGGTTGTGCATCTGGATATAATATTAAATTATGCATTGATACTATATGATTTATGCCTAACATATTTGAATAATTCCAAGCGAATAATTTTGGATATATATATTTTTTAAATTTCATAAATATACATCTTATTTGTTTTGTAACATGAATACTAATAGTATGGGTTGTGAGTCTTTATTTGTTCCAAAATTAAAATTCACTTAGAAAAATATGTCAATTTTGTTAGTGTAGTTTTTTTATTCCATTTTCTGGATTTTCACACACATATTTAGCTTAGTTAGGTGTAATATTGAGGTCACTTAGGTGTAATAATGACATCATTAAGGTGCACATGCACATGCCTAATTTGTAGGTGTGGATGCTCTTGACATTTACCAATTAATATTGACATCTTGCACATGGTGCTCACTATTCATTTGTCAATTGTCATGTGTTCACATTTTCAAATGTAGGTAGATTTATTGTTCTTTTCTCCTATTTATATACCTTTCATTAAATCTATTTTCATTGATTATAAATACAAGTTGTTATGTTCATGTTTGATTCCTCTTTTATTGCAACACTTTATCTTTTTGCATGTTAATAGTCTATGTGTTCGAATCTCACTAGTTCTCGATCATGGCCCATTCTGACATGGTATCAAAGTGGGTTATAGTAAAACAACACATTTGTTTTATTTTAATTCATTTTTGAAACTTGAGTAACTGAGTTTGCTTGTTATAGACCCTTTATTTTTTGAGTATGCTATTCTCTTACATCTTTAGATGATTAAAAAAATTAAGAAATAACGAGGGATATGATCTTTATATAAGTGCATTTTCAGATATTATAACCTATTACATTGAGTTCAAAAGGATTAAAACTTTAAGATCCCCTGTTAGTTTGTCAAAATTAGACTTTTTTTTTAAACTCATTTTTTGGAGGTTTTTGGTCTACTCGAGTACTATTATGTACTATTCATTGTACAATTTTAGAGGACTAATGTTTCTTTTTAAAAGGTAATCTTTCTAAATTTTTATAAAAAATTACTAGGTTTGTTGGATTTTTTAACAAATACCATTTCTTAGATATCTGTAGATCTACATGACCTCAAGTTATGTGCATCACCATATTGTGTGTTTCTATGTTGTGAATTGCATGAGGGTTTGTACATTCTATATCAATGGCCTCTATTGGTCACTCTTTTTCTATATGTATTACATGATGGTGGATATTGTATTGTACTACATGATCTACGACCTCTATTGATCTCCTTATTACTATGTGTATTGTGTGATGGTAGATACTACATTGTATTGTGTAGTTTTATTATTTTGACTATTTTACATGTACATAGTGTTGTACCTAAATATATGTATGGTTTAATATGCTGATATGTACCACCTATACAATGTATGTATCACCTATACCTACATCTTGACTGCATCAATTAAAGTTGCATGAACTGATACTATGCTTGTCTTTATGTTTGTCTCTACACCTACACAATTTATGATATGTTGATGGTGTTTATCTAAAAATGACCTAAAAAACAATGTACATATATGTGCACAATGAAATATGATTTTATGTCTATCTGTGTATGGTGTGTACCATCAATGCCAATCTAACCATGTAATCAAGTCAAGCCAAATATGTGGTCAAATCAAACTAACTCTAGCTAACCTTGCAGAAGCCCTTTTTAAAATTTAGCCCCTGGTCACATGGGAGTTATTTTGAATTTATTTTGTGTAATAATTAAAAAAATACTGATTTAAATAATTTTTAAAGCATGCAACTTTCAGTAGGTAGTTTATTTTGAGGTTTTTTTTTTGCAAGTGTGTATTTTTTGATATCTCTGCATTGACATTATTTTTATATTCTTGTTTGGATGGTATGATGTAATTTTAGCCCTTATCAAATTTTTAGGATCTTTTATCCTTAGTTTTACTCAACTAAGTACTAGTATTACATCCAAGGAAATGAGGAGGCCAACGAGGTAACATGCCAACATATCATGCAAGAAGTGACATTGTGTAGTTACCCAAAACACATAACCAAGACTGTTTCCTATCAATTCTACTACGAGGTGGTGGATAGACTTAAATGTCGACACTTAGTTACTTGGGTTAATTATATTAAGTCATATTTACCACAAACATTATATTGTATCTAACCATTTTACTCATTCCACACATTCCATGAACTTCTATTTAATATCATAGAAATAGATTAACGCATCAAAGTTTGTAGATAAAGTCATGATTTCATTCATTTCATTTGAAGAAGATTACAAAGATATTTAAATAGCTCTCTCTTAGTATTCTCTCTTTGTCCATCTACACACACAACCAACTAACCAACCGATGCTTTATAAATAATGCTAAGGGGTATTTTTACATAATTCAACCCCTCTCAGGTTACATCATTAATACAATATTGATGATAAGCCAATGATTGTCTCAAAAAAATTTGTGGTGAGTTATTACAATGAAATCCTTTTGATTTGGGCCTAACAATCCCTATATGCTATATATTTATGTTTTTTATCCTCCTCCCTTGTGAACCAGTGCTATATTTACACTTGGTTAATCTTTGATGCTTCTATGAACTACTTCAAAATTGTCTTTGCTTTTTGCATCCTTATCCTAGTGTTGCACTTTTTAAAGTTCTATGTTTGATGTTCCTCATTATTCATATCCTTATATTCTATGACTCGCTCTTCTATGCCAAGGTCTTCTCTACCTCTCTTCTATGTTGTTCTCTTTCGATGCTGTGCTCCTTTGCACTGTTCTTGCTCTACATATAACTCTTGTTTTGCTTTTGCCCACTCTCTTTTATCTTCCAACTTATTTAGAATTTCCTCCATATTTTAACATCATTCCTCTATAGTCATTTACCTTAGAATATATAAATACAAAATTTAGGGTCCAACATCATACCTACTAAATTGATAGTCCATCCTAGACTATGTTGTAGTTTCCTCAGATAACAAAAACTAAGGACCCACCTACTGTACTTTATGCTTGAGCTCCTCCCATTGGTTGAGGGTTGTTTGAAGATTGGAAGTAATGAATTCCAACTCACTTCTCAGTCATTTCATCTCCTTGGATTTCTTTATAAAATCATCAAGTTAATAAGTCGCAACCTTTTAGGTGTCTTTAAGTGACTCCACTTCTGCCAAAACTTGCCCTAGGAGTGTTAAAAAGCTAGAATTAAGTTATTGTCGATGGGAGCTTATTTATTTTTTAGTTTATATACATCATGGAATAATTTTGCACATTGGGACTTATCCTTGATATTAAATTCATTCTCAGCCAATTGTTGACGTTGTTATTCCTTAGGTTGTAGTTGTGCTTTCAAAATTTTATTTGACTGCACCAAATTAAAAAAAAACCCATTAATGATGGGAAAAGTGGTGCCCAATTTATTTAGAAAGGTTTGGTAAATATCCATGGCCTCTGTAAATCAATTCATTATCCACAACTTCTCCTATTAAAGATACACCTAGTTTTGGTATTTCTTGATCAAGATATCTATGAGCATCTCTAATTTATTGATGGCATCGTTGGTTATTGAAATACCATCAACAAGTGCTGGTTTACTCTTTAAAATTGTCTAACAAAGGCCAAATGTCCTTAGTTGAGATACCTCAACTATATCTTGTTATCATTTAACTACTTCAATTTATTCTTTGAGCTTACATCATTTCTTGTGCTCTTCCCTGTACATTCATATAACCTCCTAATGCTTGTAGTGAAGCTTGCCAACATCATTGCTATGGAGAATGTTTTACCTAGAAACCTTGAAGACAAAATTTATTAGGGATACACCTATTTTAATTATAAAGCATTTAAGGGGATCCATCCAAAACATGTATGGAATATTTTCCTCCTCTAGGCTTATATCGGTGTTGGCCTTTTGGAGCTCAAAATGACCTTCATAATTATATACATACATAGAGAAAGATAATGTGTGTTGAGTTTTTTTAGTGGACTCATGTTCAAGGAAATTTTCACACATATATAATTTCTCAGATGGTATATCTTATTGGAATAGGGCATGAGTGGTAAGGTCCTCATTACCCACATTTATCTTCTACTATTGCTCTTTTGCTTCTTACATAGTTTCCTTTCCCTTTTTGGGGTCACACTCTATATCTATAATTTTGGGGCTCTTTTGTCATTGTTCACTAGTGATGATGCTAATGTCCTCTATGATGGGGGCTTCCCCTCTTCTTATTTCTTCCCTAAAATGATTTAGACATTGAGTGCCCATTTGTTGTTCCTCCAAAGTAGGTTATTATTTTTTAAGCTTAGGAGTAGGCTCCTTTTCAAGTTGAACTTCTATATATGCTTCACCTAGTTCAAGAATCATCACTTTGGACATCACAAGCTCTAGATCTAATTGGATAACTTGTTATGGAGTAGCGATGTCATCCTTTTGTTTTTCAGGTAACCCCTGAGATCTTGTTGGTAAAGAAGCCTACCTTTATCATTTGGGGGTGGCTCTAGGTTTTTCCTACACCCTTCTAGAACTGGTGGCCTTAGGTCTTGGGGTTTTTTTTCCTTCTTCTACACCTTTTCCTATGTACATGTTTTTGGTTAAGGGGGGTGAAGTTCTTTCTTTGTTTCGTGACATATCGATGTTTTCCTCCATGGTCTAAGCATATAGTAAATTGACCATATTTTTCCTTTCATGATTATCTTGAAAGGATTAATATTAGTTTTACCTAATTTATGTCACTTTGTATATACTTCCTTTCCTGAATAGACATAGAGAGTGTAAAGAGTGTGAATCTCAACACCAATCTTATCAGCATTAATATTCATTGGGTGTGCTCTGTAATGTGATTAAAAGAATCTATGAAATATTTGGAAGTAAAAGCATAAGGTAACTTGAGCCAACCCAATAATTTATTTGTTCTCTCCATCCATATCTGTAAGAGAGAATAATGTTACTTGAAAACAAACTCAACATAGCTTTCCATTTTCATGGGAAAATCCTTAGGTATGCATCATTCATTTCCAAAGGCTTCCTTCATCCCCTTAAACAAACCCTTTATCTTCACCTTATAGGAGGGTGTGATGGTGCTTGAACATGTAAATTATTTAAATCTCTCGATGAGGGACTTGTGCTCTAGTGGGTATACCCACTTTAGTTCCTTACTAGAATACTCTGAGATACCAATCTCATAAAAAATAAGTAAAATTAGAAATTTTCCCCATGAAAATTTGTGGTTAGGTAGTCAGTGCACCTTCTTAACATATTCTTCAATTCATTCAGCATGGAATAAATATACTTGGTCCCTTTGGCCATTTTACTTGCTACATAAAGGTGGGTCATATTCACCTCATTCCACCTATCCATGCCCCCTATCTTGGACATGGCCAAGCATGTAGCTATCCAAATTATAGGATCTAAAAGATTCTTAATATACATGGTGTGACATTCTTTCTTGTACTTTAGCATCATCAAATTTTTTTTAATCACATCCTGATCATTAAGATCCAAATTGACATCAGTCCTTGATCAGAGTAACTTAGTTACTTTGTTGATCTATTAAGGGGTAATCATCATTCTATACCCAACAAAATAGATATAATCCTCATGGATTCATGAAATTAGAAAATGAACTTCCTCATGGGTTTTTAAAAAATATGGTAGTTAAAAAATTTAGAGCATGCCCACATCCTCCAACAAGTTGTAAATTGTGAGATCATAAGTGATCTCATTTCTTGTGTTCTGACATTCAATTGACCAATCATGATTTAAGTCACCTTTGTAACTATATTGATGATGATTTTAGTTCAGGACTTGAATAATGGAAACTTTGGATTCCCAATTGTCTATGTGCAAAACTATGTAAGGGTATTACATTTATTTTATCAAAATTGGAAGTGGAGGTGATGTTGTTGGAGCCTTTTTTCCTATGTGCACCATCTTTGGTGCCTCTCTGCTAGATATCCTTCTACCATCTTTGTCAAGTTATTTATTTACATGTTACATACATCAAATCCTTCTTCCTAGATAAAAATAGGACTTCCTTCCTCTGTTCCCTCGTGTTCCACTACTTCATAAATGATTGGTAGTGGATCTCTTCTTTTTCTTTTCTATTTTAGTTGCATCATGAATTGGGGTGCTCTAAGGTTAATGCATGGCCAACCAATTCTCCCAAATGAATACGTTTTGTTTTCTCTTTTCAAACCCAAAATACTTCAACCCTATTGTTTTAACCTCCTCCAATGGTGTATGTAGCATCTATAACCTATAACTCACCCACACATGTTCTTATGGTCACATTTTCACTCTTCTTCATTTAAATGCACTTCATCTCAACCTATACTTTTCTTTTACCAATTAAAATAACGTGTAAACACTTTTTTTGATACTTGTTCATGCTTGTTTAAGATATGCAATCATTATAAATTTTCAGCAATAAAAATAAAAATGGGATGCCTCTAGGTCTTTTATAGATGAAACAAACTACTCCACGCCACCATACATTAAGTCAACAATTAATAATCCAAATGGCATGCTATGGAACCCATTTTACATGCTTTCCATTTATGCCATTATGTCATCAATAAATGAATGTCCCATCTTTCTTTTGAAAGTTATTACACCTTTCTCGTAATACATGCTGACTGTAAAAATTTAAATTTCCATTTCTATTCATGGGAATTGACTTTTCATTTTTAACCATTTTATAAAGATATTTCCTTTGTCATTTCCATCTTATATTCTTGAGTCATGTGCCACCTCTTGCATTCCTCCTTATTTTCTAAGCTTTTATTTGATCACGCATGATTAATTTGTACCTTTTTATTTAAACACTTTAACTTAATTAGTTTATTCACCTTCAAACTTACCCCACACAAAAATATGTGCGTGGTCCTCCATGACATAACTGAATAAGATCCATTTATCAAGAAAGTGATAAATGACAGAGTTTTGAATACCAAAGAGCACCAAATGTGCTAAAATCAACTTACAAAATATGTGTAACCAATGTCATGATTATTTGTAAACAAAACTAAGTCTTAAACTAAACTAGTGGAATACACCTTATTTATTGAGATTTAAATATATTACATCTAATGGTAGGGTTAGAGCTGACTACCATTGAAATGTCTTGGAAGGAATTGGCCATCTAATCTTTTCAATTTACAAGCATTTGTTGGTCATATATCATGAATAATGAATGGACCATTCTATTGGATCTGTAGTTTACTTGGATGGTGTGTAAATTTTGAATCATAGACCAAGACATACATACCTAGATGAAAAACTTTGGTTTTGATATGTTAGTCATGCCAAGCTTTTTGATTTTACTTCTCAACCCCTTGAATCTAGTATATGAGAATGTGTGTTTCATCCAATTAAATTAAAGCATCCAATCAAACCTTTAGGTATTCTTCTTCATCTAATATACCAATGCTCTTAATACATAGAAGGCACAAGGAATTCCACCATTAAAACTACTTTGGTGTCAAAGACAAGGTTAAAAAGTGTAATCTTATTCAATATTTTATAGGTGGTCTAGTAAGCCCATAAAAATGTTGAAACAAAACCATCCCAATTAGTGTGATCAATATTTAAAATATTGGTTAGTGTATTACCAAGGATATTATTGAAGGCTTCATTTGTGACATTGGATTTAGGGTGGTAAGGTGTGGTCTTATGGTGCACAATCATGAATTTAGCTAGGAGGATGCACACTATTTCATTGAGAAAGTGAGTGCCATGATTACTAATTAGACTTAATAGGAATCCATATCATGTGATGATATGTTCTCATAAAAATATATAAATGGTAATATTAGTACAATTTTGTGGGCATTGATTCAACCCAGTGTGTGAGATAGTTCATGGCAGTAATGATATAGTGTCCACCAATTTGTCTCAAAATAGATTGAACGGGGCTAATAAAATAAATAGCCCATTTTTAAAAAGGTTCATGAGAAGAAACTAGATGAAGGGGCATGGAATACCTTAGATTTGGTTTACCTATGTGCTGATAGATATCACATTGGCATGCATAGGATTTGGTATCCTTGAATAATGTGGGACACTATAACCGAGCTAGCAAAACCTTTCTTGTTATTGCATCACCAATATAATATCCTCATGAAACACCCTTATGGGATTATTGAAGGCCTTCAACGTGCTTGTGATGTATTACACACCTTTGTAATAACTCATCATGTCTTAGATTATAAATGTATCCTCCAATAAGCTAGAAGGGGAAATGCAAACAAACAATTTCTTCTTCTCTTGGGTGTTAAGGTAGTTTGGTGTTGAGCCTATTATAATAAAATCAATAATTTCATATAATTATTCAGGCATGTGCATAAATTTAAAAATTTAAACATCAAGTAAATCATCTTATATTACATATGTAGGTTTTCTATATTGAATGTATGAGAGGTGGTATGGGTTGAAATTAACCTTGCCTAGTTTTACGATCATAGAGAAACTAAAATCTTGAAAGAAGACAATCTATCGATAGATGCATCTGTGCAACACTAGTTTGGTAACCAAATACTTGAATAATTCATGATTTATATAGAAGACAAATGGGGTGGCCAACAAGTATTGGTGAAACTTTTGGAATGCATAAACCATGGACAAGGCTTCATAATCTATTGTAGAGTAGTTTCATTCAGTTGGAGTGATATTTTAGCTATCAAAGTAAATGGGATGATCAAGGTTTCTTAATTTCACTAGGTTGTGCAAGGATGGTGCCCACTACCATACTTGAAGCATTGATATGAACATTAAATAACTAGGTCTAGTTATGGAATTGGAGAATGGGCACTATCACTAGTTTTTCCTTCATAGCATCAAATGCTTGTTGGTGTTTAGTAGTCCATAGTAATAGGCCATTGTGTTTGATTAATTCTTCCATCAGAGCTGATATGTTAGCATAACCCTGAATAAAATTAAGATAATACCCTATGTGACCTAAAAAGGCATGGACCTCATGCTGAGTAGTTGGAGCTAGAAGTTAGACAATGACCAAAATGCTAGTTGGATCCACTAGTAGTCCATCTCAATAAATGATATGTCCCGAAAGGATCCCAAATGACATAGTAAAGATGAAATTTTTGAAATTTTAAGAAATATAAAATTGGTGACAATGCTTGAGTATAAGGTACAAGTTATCATAGTGGTCACACACTAAGCCATACATGGTCCAGTCATCTAAGTATACCTAAAGGAAATTGTGGATTAAATAATTGAAAGCCTCCACTATGATGCATGAGAACACTATTGATGCATTATTTAAGCCAAAAGGCATATCATTATAAACAAAATAACCCCATTTAGTTATAAAGGTTATTTTTGCCTTGTCTTCCTTAATAATTTGCACTTGGTGATAACTAGAAAAGCCATAAGTGAAGGTGTAGATCTCATAATTAGGAACACCTTTCAAAATTTCCTCTATGAAAGGCATTGGGAAAGGCTCAATGGCACACATATCATTGAGTAGCCAAAAATCCATGTAAATACAAATTCAATCATATTTCTTGATGTTGATCACCATTAGACTAACCCACTCATATTCATTGATGGGAGTAATAAATCCAACACATAACATGATATAAATTTTCTCTTTAAATCTAGAGCATATATTGGGATTCATTTGATATGGTCATTTCCTCATTGGTCGAGCACCTTCAACAAACTTGATGTGCATCTTGCCCAATGATGGATGCAATCCCTTCATTTTTATGTAGTTGCATGGGAAAATGTCTTGATACTCCTACAATAGTTCAATTTTTTTGATTAACTCAACATTAGACCAATAATTTCCCATAATGGTCATTTTAGGTGCATCCCCCATCCCTATATTATACTAAATTGTTTAGAGTGGGGTAGAATATGGTTTTAGCTCATACTGCATAGTATCTCTGACATCATGTGCCCCATAATCTATATGAAGGTGTAAGTGGTCAAAAGTTGGTTTTGATAGATCAAAGCTGGGACCCTTATCAACCTGATACATGAATTTTTACTTTCCCTTCTGTATTTATTCCTAATGAGCATATTCATATTGAGAGTTAAAATCCAACAGAGTCAAGGTAAAGGTATCCGGTTCTTGACATATAGCCAAGTTATCCTCATGTATGCCATGCATGTGATTTATGTGATCTACAAATGGTGCTTGATCTCTTATAACTAACTAAAAGATTGCTTATAAGGACAAATTTAAATCCATTCATGCAAAAGAAAATTAAAATATTTTAAAACCGTGTGTGATGTACTTCTAGGTATCCAGTTCCCTATAATTTCTTTGATGGATGTACCAAACTCTATGCCAGGCATGTAGAGTACCATAAAATACATGAATCCATAAGGATTATGATAAAAATAATTCTTCAATGTTCCAAAGTCTTTCATAGGCTATTAGATGGTCTTTTGGAGAAACAATACCATCATAACTCAGGGTGGCATGAACGTGGTTGTCATGGTGGAAGTGATAGTGAATGACATGTACTTATTCCCATGTGTGTAATTGGTATTGATGAGTACACCACCATCAAATAATTATTCATTGAAACATAAAATTTAACGTGAACAACCATTCATTTCTATTAACATAGTAGTCTTATAATTATTGAAAATACTCCCTAACCTCAATTTGACCATGGAATCAAGGTGCATGGTCCAACCTTAAGGGTGGAAGACCAATGAGGTGAAATTTTTTGTGAAACTATGCTAGCTTAGGGGAGGAACTTATGTGGCCATCAAGGACACCAAAAATATTCCTTGTAAGATCATATAGCCCATTGGTCGCAAGTAATACTAGTACTGTATAAAATGGACTTATTCCCATTTTAATACTCTGTTAAGAGTATGACCCACATTTTCATTTTATTGGGTAGTGATGTTATAAATTATGTTAAGATCCTCATCAACATCAAAATTTTACACAAAGGGATGTCCTTGGTCATTATTCAGAGGAATAATCATGTACTGAGTGTCATTCTCAAAGCTGATATAACACTTTTTGAAATGTAAGTTAGCATTGCTAGAATAACACCAAGGTCTACCCAAGAGAGTAGGGAAGTCATCAACTTAAGCATGTTTTATCACTTCAAAATCACCCTTGAATGTGACAAATAATATGTTGACAATGGCATCTTTAATAATGCTTATGGGTAGTGCATGAGTATTATTAGATATGAATAAAACATGTGGGGAAGAATGCAAAGTGGGGCTACCCATATTTTTGTAGGCATATTTTGTTAGAACATTATGTCCATCCCAATGTCCATTAGGATATTGTAGATCATCCAACCATCAATGGATTCATTTACGAGGACCTCTTTGTCACATTCTAGATTTGGTTAGATATGAGTCTCTTATCATCACACATGGTTCAAATGATGATCCTCAAAAGGCTTTATCATTTGTTGTCATAACCAATTCTTTAGGATGGGGATGATGTCCTCACTAAGGAATAGATTGTACAATTTTAAAAATTCATCATGCCATGAGTCCATGGGTACCATAAATTTTTATATCTCAGCATGCATGGTAGCATACTTATCCTTCAATAACTTAATTTCACATTGTAACTCCCATACTAAGGCCATTGTGTCATACCCCACTTCTCTTTGATGTTGGGCATCTAGATAGTGTTATGCACGTGGTTATTCACACTAAACCTTTTTAGCAGGTGGATTTAAAATGGGTTGGGAATGAACGCTACTCTGAGTAGTGATATTGACCTTGGGTCTAGATGGTGGAGGGCTAGGGCATAGTCTCCACTGAACATTTGGATTTTTTGTAACACATATCATTCTATCGCCCTTCTCATTCCATTCTTAGGTAATTGTAGCATATAAGTATGGGCATTCTTCTGGTTGATACTCATTTTTACAAAAGGCACAAATTAGGTAGACCATGCAATTATGCTAGTAATGGTTTGAATATCCATAATTGTAACATGTCCTAGGTGGAAAGTGACCACATCCTCATCCATTTACATAACCTCAACCTATAAAATACTTACTCCCACTAGTTTCCTATGTGTTGGCTATAAAATCTTGGAGAGTACCTTGTGATTGTGCTTCATGAATCTCATTGATGACTTAACAATCATTAATATCATGGGTATATGCATCATATATTTTACAATATCATGACACTTTAGCTTGGGTGGCACATTAAAGAAAAGGACATGTTCACACATCATGGTCTTATTTATATATTTCACAAGACTATTTTAACATGGCACAAACATTACTTCTTGGACAATTGTTCCTGTTATGCTCCTCCACTTTACAATTAACACACCACACGACACTGTGAGCATCATGAGCATTGTTGGCTATAGGCTTCTCTAGTAGATAATCCATAGAAAATATTTAGGACTCCATAAGTGGATAATTATCATGTCTATACTTATTAAATATTCTATGCGGAGGGCATCTTCTAGTATGATGCACAAATCAATAAGGGTCTTGTGGGATAATGCTTGTTAAAAAGGGAGTAATAAGCCTCCTACAAACCATTGAGCATACTACAATGGATTGATATCAAATGATATATTAAAAGAAGGGTTTTAAAGTGATTATCATATGCACACACACTCTCAATGAGATCTTGCTTAATATATTTTAGAGCAGAAATAATTTATTTCTCAAAATTGAGAATGCCAAATTTCCTATAGGACAATTATTTTCAACAAATAATAATTTACAACTTGTTGAAGATAAAAATATTGATACCATTTGTGTGCATTATCCAACAAGGTAGTTAAAAATTGAGTTGCCTTTTTCTTAGTAGAAACTATGCCCCACACCCACCAAATGAGTTCACACTTGTGAACATGTTTAGCTACATTATTGACACCTCAATACTTAGGAAGATGAAGTGTCATCTCATAGTAGATTGTAGGTAAATTGTGTGTTTGTAGTGTATCCTATAGTGGTACTCATCTAGTTCCTCTTGAACCTTGCGGTGGAGATCTGCAAATTCCTCTTGAGCTACGTCCTGATCTTCATATAAATCTAATAGAAACACCACCAATACTGCCTCCCATGCCTGCTATAGCAATACGAGCACCTAAAATATTTGGCACTATGGGAGGTTTAGTTAGAGGTGTGCTTGTATTTACATAATAATATTTGGTTCACCTGACATTCCAAGGTGAGCCATATGTCTTAACTATAATGGAAAGGTAAAGGTTAATGGTAAAATGCTACTATGAACTTACACTCTTAGATTTTATTCTATAGACTCAATTTCAAATTCCACATTATAAATATCCCAATTTCTTACAAGAATTCCATCAAATTCAGATGCATGATCATGTGCTGTGGTGGGGGAATTGGGCCTATTTAGTTTGGATTCTACTATCATCAATGTTTTTCTTACTTCTTCCACGTGTACTTGTGCTAGTGAAGGGTGTAGACCCATGGTTAGGGAGTACTCATTATGCCTTTTCACCTTCTTATGGATTGTCATGGCACTTTTAGTATCCTCATGTTTTTCCTTGGGATTGTTGCCTCTAATGGCCTTATACCTAGCCTCATCATACTTATGCTTTTGCAGTTCTCACTAACTGACTTCCATGCTGAATTGCCAATTCTATACCAATGTATACCCCTCCATTTCCACACCAGTCATGCTACTCATGTATGAAAGAGTTTAGTTGTCCATGTGGAAGTTATCAAGTCTAGAGTCAACCATAAGTTTCTTAATTTCTAAGGGAAACTATTGTTGATGTGGTGTATTACACCCTCTAAAGGGAGGCTCAACTCTCTTCATCCACATGACACAATGGAGACATCCCTCTTGCTGTGGGTGAAAAATGTGAGGGATGAATCTCTAGATTAGGGGATAACTCCCCTTGATGCACCTTGAGGCCCTATATTTCCTATTACTAACTACTTTGGGGGATGAAAAGGAAGAGAAAAATACTGAAACTAAAACCTAAACTATGTGGTGATACACCAAATGGATGTTCTACTCAGCTTTGACATACACTTTAAATCAAGACAAGCTAGCCTACACTTCATTCAAAATGAGACCTTCCTTACAACAAAGTTTCAATAGGGGGTCCTGTGGAGAGATAAGAGAGGAAAAAAATAGCACAAAAGGTGTTTTGAGACACACTACTACACAACCTATTCACTTGCCTATACTTCTTCAGACACTTCCTATGACTTACAAGAGAAGAAAACACAAAAATTAGACACTGCTAGGGTTAGCACATGAAGGTAGAGAAAAATACCACACTTTCAAAAAACTAACACCCAAATGTGTGCTCAATGCAACACTAAAAAAAAGGTAAATGATTTGTCTTAGATTTAAGGTAAAATTTTGTAGGGATTCATCATATAAGCCGAGAGATCCCTTCTTCAAATGAGAAATTACAATATATAGAGTGTTGAAACTAGAAGCTGACAAATCCCTAGGAAAGGAGACCCATGCTGAGTTAAACATCTACTAAGACAAGAGGCCATGCTGCTATCATGTTTTCCAGATTTGCATATGGAAACCATGTTGTAGGCTATCCAAACTATTAATTTTATTGTCCTTGCCTTACAAAAGTATATAGTACTCCTTCCAACACTTGACAAAGCCATTCTAAAGTTATTATGGTTAGACTGTGTTTTCTTCAATGCCTAGGTGCAACTTAGCTACACATTAAAATCTTGGCATGAAAACATGGTTACGACTTCTATCATTTGAAAACCAATCCTTTTATTGGTTTTTGGTAGACACTATTTCACCTAAGTGCATTTAATATTCTTACTAATGACACCTGTGCCACTTGCCTTAGTTTGGCTAGTCCTTGGGTCTACACTTTTGACTTGTCATGCCACTTGTAATGTTTTGAGCTTTTAATTTATTGTACTATGTGGCTAAATTCTAGGTTATCCACCTTATTTTATTTTATTTTGTTATTTCCCTTTGCCTTAGATTTTTCCATTTTGTCTTTAACAATTTGGGTTCTCGAGTGCTTGGTAATGTCAAATTTCTTCAGATAAAATGTTCGAACGAATTCCTTTGGACATTTTGTCTGAAGGAATTCTCTTTTGGGTTTGCCTTTGCTCCTTTCTTTTGGTGGACCTTTGTGTTGTGCTTTTCTTCAGAGAAAATGTCTGAAGGAATTCCTTTAGACATTTTATTTGAAGGAATTCTTTCATTTGATTGCTTCTTTTCCTGAAGGGCATGTGCCATTTAAGCTTTTTGTCTTCATCCTCTCTTTCTTAAATTTCCCTCTGTAAAGGCTTTTCACATCCAAAAGTGCCCTCTGTAAGGGCATGTGCCCTTCAAAAACTTTAAAAATGACCCTTTAGAAAAGTGAAAAGAGTACTCTTTCTTGACCAAGTGCCCTCCATAAAGACACCCTTCAGAGATTTTTAAATTGCCCTACACATAGTCAAAGTGCCCTTCGAGAAAATTCCTTGCCTTTGCAAGCTGCTTAGACTAAATCAGGTCCTTGGAAAAAACTTACTCATAAAGTTCCTTAAGGCCTCTTGACAAACCCAAATGTTTCTTCTAGACCCTTTCAAGTTCTTCAATGCCTCCTCCTTTGGAATTTGGACCTGATCCAAATTATGAAATTTCATGAGTAAGACCCCTTAGCGAACCTGATTGCATCTGTCTTGACCCATTCGGGTTTCTGGATTGCTTCTGCTTATAAGACAAAACAAGTAAAGTCATTTGGAGAAGCTAATTTGGTCTAGAAAGACCAAATCAATTTTTTCAAGTGACTTTACTTATGAATTTTTCACAAGTAAAGTGGTTTACAAAACCTAGAATGCACTATGGGGACCTAGTACTTGCATTTGGAAAGCTCGAAGTAGTTTCCCTTGACAAACCCAAAATACACTTGGTTGAATGAAATGAGGTAAACACTTGGTTTTTAAATGGAATAGGTCTGATAGGGAACCTAATGAAATATTTTAGCCAAAACATGGCTTAAAGACTTATGCATAAAAGAGGGGGTGCCCATTTTTTACTCTAAATGACTAAAAAATGGTCAACACACTGACAAGTCATAGGGAAAGCATGTCTGCTATAATTTGGAAGATTGGTAGCCTCAAATTACATTGGGCATAGAGTCAGAATGCATCCTAAGCATATTAAAATAGCCTTGTAAAGACCCTTGAGCCAATAAATATTTACCTCAAACAACAAGGAAAAATAATATGCAACAAAGGTAAAAAATAGAAACTTGTGCAACAACACTTAGGGAAAATGAGGAAAAATAATGAAAACTATGTACATGAAAAAAAAAAACTTAGTAAAAATGCTTAAGGTATATCCCATTGATTGGGATATGTAACTCTTCACCATCCAACTTTAAGAGTTGGAAAGCATTATGTTGCTTGCTTTGGGTGATGACATATGAGCCACTCCACAAAGCATCAAACTTCATGTGCCTTCTAGGCTTGGCTCAGTCCTCATCCCACTTCAAGACAATATCACCTTCTAAGAAGCTCCTTGGCATAGACATTTTGTCAAAATTCTTCTTTGTTTGCTATTGGTGGCTGGTCATGACATCAATGGCTTGGTCTCTCACTTCTTGATGCTCCATTAGCTCACAATACCTGACTTCCAAGCTATCAATCTCCATCAATTGTAGCTAATGGGAAAGATCTAAGGTTGGTAACTCAAGTGAGATAGGAAGTCTAGATTCCCTTCTGTACATAAATGTGTATGGTCAATTATCGATTACCCTCTTTGGAGTGATCTTATCTACCTAAAGAGCTATCTTCAACTTGGCATGCCAAGTCCTTTGATTTTCCTTCATTATCCTCTTTATGATCCTAATCAAATTCTTTTTTGTGGACTCGACCGACCCATTTCCTTATGGATAGCAGTTGGAATAAGTACTAAGATAAATGCCATACTTCAATGCCCACTCACTTATCTCTATTCTTAAGAAAGCCAATGCATTATTTGAAATGATTGTGGCTTGGACCCTAAATCTTGTCACTATGCCTTCATAAAAGGCTAGGACTACACTCTCATTGGCTTCTTTCAAAGCTACAACCTCTACCCACCTTGTGAAATAATCCATGGTAGTCAAAACCCACTTATGGATAACAATAGAAGGAGTATTGATCATCCTTATGAAGTCCAACCCCCATTGCATGAATAGCTATTCCACCTAAATAAGATGAAGAGGAATGACAACAAACTGTTGTTTCCCATCAAAGAAGGCACATTTTTGAAATTTCCTCACTGAAGCATGAGTGTCTTAAAAAAAACTAGGCCAAAAGTAACCAACCCTCATAATCCTTGTAGTTGTGGCCTTGGGAGCAAAGTGGCCACCAACTAGTCCATCATGGAACTCAAACAGTACCTTGTCAACTTGGTCTGAATTAATGCATCTCAAGAGCACCCATAAAAAGTATTTTCTTAATAACATTCCATCAACTAGGACATAAGGAAGAGATTGGAGTCTAAAATACCTTCTCTTGGTCCTATCAAGACCTTGTGGACACACACCAGTTTAAAGGAAATGAACCATATCTTGTGCTCAACTCTTCATGACTGTAGGTACAACTGCTATAGGTTCATCATGGAGTACCAAAATTTCCTTCTTTAACTCTTTAAAGTCTATAGAAATGTGTTCACATAGACCTCTTCCTCTTACCAGCTTGGTGGTCTTGATATCTACATCATACTCCATTACTTTGGTGATCCAACCTGCCCTTTTCTCATTCAAATCTCAGTTTAGCAAGAAGTCTTTTACACTAGGATGTGGCACCATGATGTGAACTTTGCTACTAGACAACATATGTCTAAACTTCTTTAGACTTCATATGACTACAAGCACCTGCTTCTCAACATATGTGTATCTAACCTCATAGCCTTCTAAACCTTGGCTAAAAAAAGCAAGAGGCTATTCTAAATTCTCACCATTTGCTTGAGTGAGCATAATAGAGATTACCTCTTCATTCCTCAAGGTGTATTTATTGAAGTCCTTGGAGAAGTTTGGACTAGCTAGGGTAGGAACTTGGGTAATAGATTGCTTGATGCATTCAAATCTTTCTCTTCTTCTTGATGTCCACGTGAATGTCTCATCCTTCCTTAGCATGGAAGTTAGAGGCTTGATAAGCTTAGCAAAGTTAGGAATGAATCTCATAATGAACTTTATCTTACCAGAAAACTTTGTATCCCTTCTTGTGCTTATGTAAGGACAATGCTAAGATGGCGTTCACCCTCTTTGGATCAATGGATAGGCATTTCTTAGAAATGACATGGCCTAAGAGCTTGCCTTTGTGGATGTCAAACACACATTTATTTGGGTTGAGAGAGATGCCAAACTCTCTACACCTTTCAAAGATTTGCCTCAGGTGCTTCAAGTGTTCACTTGCCTCCTTAGAGAAGACTATCAAATCATCAAGATAAACCAACATAATGTCATTGATCAAACCTTAGAAAGCCATGTCCATAGCATATTGGAAGGTAACTTCAACATTTGATAATCCAAATGGCATCTTCTTGTAGGTGTATGTTCCCCATGTAGTGGTGAAGGCTATCTTGTATTAATCACATTCTTGCACTAGGATTTTATTGTACCCAGAGTAGCCATCTAAGAGAGAGAACCTTTCACTACCTATCACCATCTAAAGAATTTGATCCATACTTAGAAGGGGATAATGATTTCTTAATGAGAATCTGTTTAGGTCTCTAAAATCCACAAACAATCTGACTTCTCCATTCTTCTTCCTAATAGGGACCAAATTGGCTAGCCAAGAAGAGTTGATAGGGAAAATGATCATGGACTCAATCAATTTAGTGAAGTCCTTCCTCATTAGAGGCTCGATCTTTGGATTGATTTGCCTTTGCTTTTGCTTGATGGGTTTGGCACCTTCCTCTAGCTCAATGGTATGTTGGGCTAAGCTTGGATCAAAGCCCTTCAAATCACCATACTCCCAAATGAAGACATCAACAAACTCTTGACATAACATAATTAAAGCATGCTTTTCCTCATTGGTACACACCTTTCCAGGTGTAAGTAACTTATCTTTGTAGATATCTACCCTTTCATAATTTTCCTTCTTGGTTGACATGCTTTCTTTGTCTCTCTTGAGTTGGTCATCTTTGTTGAAAATGCTCTCAAGAGTTACCAAAACTTTGGGAAGCCTATTGGTCTTTAGTTGAACAATTTGCCCATCATACTACTGCAGTAGCTTGGACTAATTTTTTGAAGCAAACTTAGCTTCTTCCTACAAGAAAAGTGCTATTTTTTGGTTTCAAACACCTGCTAATTTGTGACATTATCTAGTATGGAGGGCCTCACAATAACATTTAAATGATGTTGATTCTTGCTTTATCTCATCCCCTTTGGAATGTCAAATTAAACACCAACTACTGCTAGTCTATTAGCATGCTTGTTCTCCTCTCTTGAAATGAAAGTGATGTTAAAAGGAATGAATTTCTCTACAAGGTCCCACACTCTATTTTGGTAAGACTTGAGTAAGGAGTTCTTGGTCAAGTTTTGACCTCTCACTTGATTCAGAATTAGCTCACTGTCTCCAAACACCTACAATTCTTTGATTCATCTCTTCCTTACCTATTCTAGGCCATGAACAAGGGCCTCATACTTTGCTATATTATAGGTGCAGGCAAACTAAAACTTGAAAGTTGAGAAGTATTTGTCCTTTGAAGGTGAAACCAACATTACCCCACCATCGGCTCCCAACTTGCTTCTAGATCCATCAAAGAACAACTACCACAAACCACAGTCCTCTTGGTCTATCTTCATCAATTTTGGCATGAAAGAATATTTCTCATGCATGTAGTAGACTCTAAGACCAGCTTCTTCAATGAACTTGTAAGGATCATGATCAAAGTTGTTATTTCCCCATTCATCTAGGAGCAGGTCAATAACTCCTACAAAGGAAGATGATGGAGATTGATCCACTTGGAGCTCTTCTTCATCAATAATTACATAGTTTACATTTGCCACTTTGGGTAGTATGGCTCTAGGTGATCTTTGTGGATGGGATTTGACTCAATCTTCAATTTAGTTCTATACTTTGTCCTGAAAACCATGTAAGACTAGTTGGTTGCCAAGTATCCACCTATCTTGGATGTGAAATCTCTTGACAAGCAAAGAGCAAAGTAAGGAGGAACATCTACCACTACCACATCATGGGGAATTGAGAAGGCCAAACATACATGGAGAATTAGATTCAAGCCTCTTGCCACTCCCAAGGTCTTAGTTGGTGATCCATCCAACTATAGAACTCCTTTAGTCATTTGCTCACACTCAAGGCATAGCTTATCAGTTATGTATTTGGGCATAATTGAGGTGCTTGCTACACTATCAATGATACAATTATGGACCAAGAAATCACCAATAATTAGGGACAAATAGGAGTGGGTGACCTTCTCATCTTTATTTTCTTGACCAAACATGGGGGAACCCAATTTACTACCAACACATTATCATTTCTTGCTAGGATAACTTGCTCACCTAGTTCGTACAATTCTTTTAGAGTATATATTTTTGTCCTAACAGGGCTAAAGAATCCCACAATGAGATGTTCATGTGTAGCTTCTTCATTTGGTCTACCACATTGATTGAAGGATTCACCCCTTTAGAGTTCTCCTTGGGCACATTCATAACTTGTGGTGCAACTTGAGGAGCTGAAGCTGCAACCATTGGCCTAAATTTGGGAAAATTTTGATTTGATTGTGCTCTTGGCACTATTTTAGGTACAATCTCTACTTGATTGGGTGAAGGAGATGTAGTAGGTGCTTGAGTGGTTGTTTGAGATTCATCAATGGCTTTCCTTTTGGACCTAGTGTTAGATACAACACTAACATTTTGATTACTTGTGCTCCCCACGTTGTTGACTTTATGGAACTCTCCTTCCAAGTGATTCATGAGAGAGGAATCAGATTAAGCCTACCTACTATCTATCTCAAGTTGTGTTGACATCTCAAAATTTGAGAATTGGGCTGCCTAATCACCTTGTGTAGTCATGCTTTGATTTAGTAGCTCATTAGCATAAGCAACTTATTCTTAGCCATGCTCCAAGGGTGGATAGTTAGGCTACTCCTACACTAAATTATTTTTAGTGGGGACAAGAGCCTTAGAAGATGAAGGGGAATTTGGATTACAGATTTGATAAGGTTTGACATGTGTAATTTGACTTTGCCCTTGATTATAATTTTGGAAGGGAGGCCTGTTTGCTTGCCTAAACTATTGGTAGCCTTGATTGGGCCTATAACTCTAAGCTTGTTGTCTTTTGATGGTAACTAACTCATTGGTCACACTCTGAAATAGGCTCTTAACTTCATGGATGTCATTTGCAGGGGTAGCAACCAACTTCTCTTGATTAGGTAGAGGAGCTAGAGTGGGCAAAGCATGTTGGAATGAGGGTTGTAAATCAAGAAAGAGTGGCATATAAGGTCTAACAACTATCTTTCCTACTTAAACAAGGAATTTTTAAGCAATTATGGATATCTCATAAGCAATGGGCATAGTGTTTCCACCCATGGACTGTATCATGATAGCAATGTCACTATTTAGGGCTTTCAAGTAGTAAAGGAAAGCATAGCTTGGGGTTGGCCTCAAAAGAATTGGGATCCTGTCCCAAGTCTTTTGGAACCTAGTGTTAAAATCTTGCATAAACTCATGTGGGGCTCTCTTCATGGTGGTTAACTACTCAGCTAGAGATAAATGATCACTTTTTTCCCCAAACCTATTGGTCAAGAGGGTCCCTAACTCATCCCATGAGCCAACTAAGTTCACAGGCAAGGTCCCATACCAGTCCAAAACTTTCCCTTTGAAGGACAAGGCTAACAATCTAATGGCTACATTTTCTTTAGTGATATTATAGATGTTGCATAGGTTTTTTATGTTTTTAATATGCTCAACAATAGTGATTGGGCCCTTTCCACTAAAGGGAGGAAACTTTTGAGAGCTGTCCATAGAATTGGGTCATACTATTAAAGGTCCAAGGGACTTTGACCATTGGAGGCCACAAAAGGGAAAGCTCTAGTGGCTACCATGGCTATGAAAGGATTCAATAGGGGTCTCCTTGATTAGGTATATTTTATGGTTGGCTTAGGAAAATGGCTTCCTACGTAAGGGTGGCTATTTTCATATCTCAGTTTCTTTGTTGAGTTCAAAGTTAACAAATCCAAAAGAGACACCCCTAGAAGAAGATCTTGTAGTGACCTTTGGCATGGGATTCTAGGCTGGTCATTAACTAGAGAATTGGTTCTTGAATGGAGTCACCAAGTGCTAAATATAGCTCCTTCTTTTGGATTTTTTAATAATATCAAGACTAGCACCAACAATAAACTTGTAGGACATAAAAATTGGTCCCACCAGGCATGAAAAAAACTATTGACATGGTAGATTTCACCCTCTAAAGGGAGGCTCATATCTCTTGATCCATCTGACACAATAGAGATATCCCTCTTGCTATGGGTGGTAAACATGAGGGATGAATCTCTAGATTAGGGGCTAGCTCCCCTTGATGCACTTTGAGGCCCTATATTCCCTACTACTAACTACTTGGGGGGATGAAAAGGGAGAGAAAAATAATGAAATCAGAACCTAAACTATGTGGTGATGCACCAAATGGATGGTCTACTCATCTTTGACATACACTTTAAATCAAGATAACTTAGCCTACACTTCACTCAAAATGAGACCTTCCTTGCAACAATGTTTTAGCAGGGGGTCATGTGGAGAGACAAGAGAGGAAAAAACTAGCACAAAAGGTGTTCTGAGACACATTGTTGTGTATCCTATTCACTTGCCTATACTTCTTTAGACACTTCCTATGACCTGCAAGAGAAGAAAACACAAACACTAGACACTACCGGGGTTAGCAGATGAAGGTAGAGAAAGAGACCACACTTTCAAAAAACTAACACCCAAATGTGTGCTTAGTACAACACTCAAAAGAAGGTAAAGGATTTGTCTTAGATTCAAGTTAATATTTTTCAAGGCTTCACCATACATGCTGAGAGATCCCTTCCTCAAACGAGAAATTATAATATATAGAGTGCTAGAACTAAAAGCTGAGAAATCCCTAGGAAAGGAGACCCATGTTGAGTCAAACATCTACTGAGACAAGAGGCCATATTGCTACCATGTTTTCTATATTTGCATATGGAAACCATGCTATAGGTTGTCCAAACTACCACCTTTGTTGTCCTTAACTTACAAAAGTATGTGCTACTCCTTCTAACAACTGACAAAGCCATTCTAAAGTTGTTGTGGATGGACTGTGTTTTCTTTAATGTCTAGGTATGACTTGGCTGCACATTAAAAGCTTGATGTGAAAACATGGCCACACCTTATATCATTTGAAAACCAATCCTTTTATTGGTTTTTGATAGAGACTATTTCACCTAAGTGCATTTACTCTTCTTGATGATGACACCTGTGCCAGTTGCCTTGGTCTAGTTAGTTCTTGGGTCTGTGCTTTTGACTTATCATGCCACTTGAAACATTTTGAGATTTTAATTTATTATGCTACATGGCCACATTCTAGTTATCTACCTTGTTTTATTTTATTTTGTTATTTCCCTTTGCCTTGGCTTTTTCTCTTTTATCTTTAACCATTCAGGGTCTCGAGTGCTTGGTAATGTCAACTTTCTTCAGACAAAATGTCTGAAGGAATTATTTTGAACATTTTATCTGAAGGAATTCTCTTTTGGGCTTGCCTTTGTTCCTTTCTTTTAGTGAACCTTCATGCTATATTTTCCTTCAGATAAAATGTCTGAAGGAATTCATTTAGACATTTTGTCTAAAGGAATTATTTCCTTTGATTGCTTCTTTTTCTAAAGGGCATGTGCCCTTCGAGCCTATATTATTCATCCTCTCTTTTTTAAAGTTCCCTCTTCAAAGGCTTCTCCCATCCAAATTTTCCCTCCACAAGGCTAGGTGCCCTTTAAAAACTCTAAAAATGACCCTTCAAAAAAGTGAAAAGAGTCCTCTTTCTTGACCAAGTGCCCTTCGCAAAGACACTTACCCTTCAGAACTTTTTTATTTGCCCTACACATAGTCGAAGTGCCCTCTGAGGAAATTCCTTGCCTTTGTGAGCCACTTCTAAATTAGGTCCTTGGAAAGAAATTACTCATAAAGTTCCTTAAGTAAGGCCTATTGAGAAACCTGAATGTTTCTTCTAGACCCTTTTGAGTTCTCCAATGCCTCTTGCTTTGGACTTTAGACCTACTCCAACTTATGAAATTTCATGAGTAAGACCCCTTATCAAACCTGATTGCAATTGCCTTGACCTATTCAGTTTTATGGATTGCTTCTGCTTATAAGACAAAATAATTAAGTCATTTGGAGAACTCGATTTAGTCTAACAAGATGAAATCAATTTTTGCAAGTGACTTTACTTATGAACTTTTCACAAGTAAAGTGGTTTACAAACTTGAAATGCACTATGGGGACCAAGTAATTGCATTTGGAAAGCTTGAAGTAGTGCTCATTGACAAACCCAAAATACACTTGGTTGAATGAAATGAGGTAAACACTTGGTTTTTTCATGAAACAGGTCTGATAGGGAAGCTTGATGAACTATTTTAGCCAAAACATGGATTGAAGACTTATGCACAAAAGAGGGGGTGCCCACTTTTTACTCTAAATGACCAAAAAATGGTCAACAACTATCTTGGATAACTTCCATGTAGTTCCCTCAGGAAGTTGAACTATGATTACTTCAGATAAGAATATGTAGAGACAACATATTCCAAAATGTATCTATTGAGTGTTAATTTCCACCAGACATCCATCACATGTGTCCAAATAGTTTTCAACTTGACCAAGGCTATCTAATGGTCTGCTAACTAGGAAGCTTTCTATTCATAATTTATTTAGCGATCTTGTGCATATGCTAAAATCTAAACATGTAAGTGAATGGGTAATTCTATAAATAATATTTCATATAGATAATCATATAGATACTGTTGTATCCATTTGTGCATAAAAAATCTTGGTCAAATATACTAAAGTGCAACATTCTCTTTTACTGTGCCAACCCAATGTTCAACATTTTCCAAAGAGATCCACTTGAGCATATTTTTACCATCATTTTAAAAAGTGCAACATGTCTCAAAAATAGAGCAAAAATGTTAGGATATTTTATCCTTAGTTTTGATTGAATAATTACTAGTCAAAGTAACTAAGAGTAGACATTTAAGTCTATCTACCACCACCTGACATAATCGATGGGAACCAATCTTAGCTACATTATTTGGGTAAGCAAATGAGGTCATTAATCATGTGATATGCTAGTGTGCTAACTCATTGGCCTCTTAAGAAAATGAGAAAGCTAATGATCTAGTGCACTAATGTATCACGTGAGTAGTGACCTCACATGCTCACCTGAAGTATGAAACCAAGATTAATTCTCATTGATTCTACCATTTAATGGTTGATAAACTTAAATGTCTATACCTAGTTACTTGGGCACATGACTAATACTTAGTTGATAGAAATTAAAGATAAAAAATCCTAACATTTTAGTTTCATTACTGATATTCGTTACACTTGCTAGTGTAATGGTAAAAAGATGTTCAAGTAAATCTCTTTAAAAAACATTTAATGTTGGATTGGCATAGTAGAAGATAAATTTATGCTTTAGTATATTAGAAAATGAGTTTTTGTGCATAAATGGGTAGAGAAACATCTATGATTCTCTATATGAAACCTTTTTTGTAGAATTACCCATTCACTTGCATGCTTGGATTTAGACATATGTGTAAAAGTGCTCAAGAAATTACAAACAAAAATCTTCCTAGTTAGCAAAGCATCAAACAATCTTGGTGAAGTTGAAAAATACTTGAACATATGTGATGGACGTCTAGTGTAAATGAACACTCAATAGCTACATATTAGAATATGCTATCTCTACATATTCTTGTCTGGAGGAAGCAAAGTTCAACTTCCTAAGGGAACCACGTGGAAGGTATATAAAATAGTTTCCCTTATAAATTAAGAAACTTATTGTTAACTCTGGACTTGAAAACTTTCACATGGATGGCTAAAATATCTCATGAATAAGTAGTGGAATTGGTGCGGAAATGGAGGGGAATACATTAATATAAGATTGGTAGTTCAACATGGAAGTTAGTAAACAAGAATTATGGAAGCATAAGTATGATAAGGCCAGGTACAAGGCCATCAGAGGTAATGATCCCAAGAGAAAATAAGAGGATACTAGAAGTGTTGTGAGAAATAGTAGAAAGGTAGAAAGGTATAGTGAGTACTCCCTAACCACGAGTCTATTCCCTTCATTGGCATAAATGCACGTGAAAGAAGTAGGACAAGCATTGATGATAGTAAAGCCCAATCCAAATAAGCCCAATTCCCCCACCACAATGCATGATCATGCATCTAAGTTTGATAAACTTCTTGTAAGAAATTGGGATATTGATAGTGTGGAATCTGAAGCTGAGTCCATAGAAGAAACTCTGGGAGTACAAGTTCACAGTAACATTTTACCATTAAATTTTACATTTCCATTATAGTTAAGACATATGGCTCACCTTAGAATGCTAGGTGAACCAAATATTAGTGGGAAAACACAAGCCCATCTTTAACCAATCAATATCACTTAGCACCAAATCTTTCAAGTGCTCCTATTGCTATAGGAGGTATGGGCGGAAGTATCAGTAGTGTTTCTATTGGAGTTATAGGAGGATCAAGAGGTGGCTTGATAAGAATAGGCAAACCTCCACCATAGGGTTTAGGAGGAAATGGAGGAGTACCACCACAGGATCCACTACATCCACCCAATGTACAAACAATCTACTATGAGATGACACTTTATCGTCCTGAGTATTGAGGTGTAGAGAATGTATATGAACATGTTCACAAGTGTGAACTCATTTGGTAGGCTTGGGGCATAGTTTCTATTGAGTAAAAGACAACTTAGTAAATACCACTACTTTATTGGATCACATTTACAAATGGTACCAAAATTTTGGTCCTAAATAAGATGTTGTGAATTATGAGCTATTGAAAACCACATGTCACATTATGTATTAAATATAAAGTGTCAATTATATACACACTAAAAAGTGCTAATTATATATGTACTAAATATAAAGTGTTGAACTTATGTAATATGGGGGGGTTATTATTGATAGTTTCAAGTGTGATTGCTTTCTCCCATGATTTCTATCTTACACTTCCATTTTAGTAAATATCTTTCTTTCATTCCACTATAGATTATAATTTGGTTCTAATTCTCACTCATAATTATCATGAGTGGAAAACTATAGTAATTTTTTTAAAGATTAATGGTTTACATAGAATAATTGAGTATTAAAACTAAACCAAATCTAGATGAAAAAAAGATTAAGTGGTTTAACTGATGTGATGAGGCCTATGGTCTATTATGTTTTTTTGTATCTCCAAACTTACTCTTTCACTTTTAATCTGTAAAATCACCAAATGAGGTTTGGATTATTTTTGAAGAACTCTTTTGGAAGTAGGTTGTAATGACACGTCATGAGCTAAAGAATGAGCTTATTGGTTTGAGTCTAGGAAATTTTGACATAATACATGACTTATTCACCAAATTTTATCCACCTAGATTGTAGTGAAAATTGTGTGACATAGAGAAAAATGATGAATAATTGATCCTTTCAATTCTTGTCAAGTTAGGTCCCAATTATTCTATTTTTATCTCTACCTGCTTATTCTATTTTTATCTCTACTTACAATGCTACTAAGAGTTCCCTAGGAGCTACATGAACCATGTTTTACTTAGATGATTTTTACAAAGATGTTTAGGGAGCAAGACAAATTTATTTAGATTGGTAAATTCCTCTAAGTCTTATGACCTAATTGTTAGTCATGACAAATAGAAGGCTTCAAGTGGTAAGAATAAGAAATAGGATAAGAAGGACTAAGAACAAAAGAAGGGTCATAAAACTTATGCTACACCCAAAGAAACAAATAAGACCTCCTATTTATATTCTAAACCTAAGATAGAGAAGGTCAAATGTGCATATTGACAGAGAACTGAACATGATGAACATAAATGTATGAGTAAATAGATAGATCACTTAACACAAATTCTTGAGAAGAAAAATATAAGTGTCCTTGATTCCATCACACAAAGTTTAGCAACTGTAGATTCTTCTAGGACAAAAGATAGTGGTAAAGAGAAAGGTAAGGGAAATGATCTTGTTGAAGTTTCATCTCAACATTCGACATGGAGTGATTGATTCTAGTGCTTTGCATCACATGGCTTCATCACATGAATTTTTAACATCCTTAGAGTCATGTTATATGTATTATATTTTGATAGGTGTTAATACTTATGTATAGGTTTGTGTGAGAGGGTTCATTGAAGTGAGTGATGAAACATTTGAGGATGTTACTATCAACTTATCTCCTATCTATTTATCACAACACCCACATTGGATTAGGAAAGAGAGTTGAGTTTAACTCATATTCTATGGTCATTAGGGAGCTAAACATTAATTCTAAAGTGGCAATTAGGAAAACAAATCACCAATCATGAATGGACAATTTCTAGCACTTTTATCATAATCACCCTTTTACTACACTACTCACTCACTCAGATGGGGCAAGTAAGCTATGACATGAGTGATTTTTCTATCTTAACTACCACTACTTGAGTAAGTGGATGAAGTTGGGGGGCCAAAAAATGGATAGTTTTTATGTTTAAACTGGTTTCAATGTTTCTACATACATGGTTTGTTAAAACACATACACAATTTTATAAATCACATATGTGATCTTGTCCCATAGGCTTGGTAATCACTAATCAAAGACTATGTATGTGATTTTAGGTTTAAATACCATGTACATGATTCTAGTTTTAATAATTATGTATGCAATTTTTGTTTTAAATAAAAAAGCATTGATGCGTTTCATTTGGCATGATGCAAACCATGAATGGACAAATAAAGAATTCAACTCACATTTTAGAAACATAAGAAAATAACTAAAAATAGACAATTGCATTAAATATGAAAGGTATGAAAACATATCTTTAGGGAATTTTCTTACATTTGCATTAATTTTAATGAAATTATTAATTTTTTTGTTTTTTTAGCACATAAAGCACCTTTATGTGTAGAGGGAAATGTATAAAGTTCAAATGAACATAAATTTTAAAACCCTTCTAACATGAAAAACCCTCCTAACCCTCCTAACCCACTTATATTTCCTCAAGGCCTAAGGTAGTCGGGAGGAATCGACAACCAACATAATAGAAAACAAAATTGAAATTGATAATTTAATTAAGGCAATGAGGGATTCTCATTCAAGTGACTCCCATTTAACTTATATAGTAAATACATTAGAGACATAAATAGGTGAATTTGACTCATTAACAGGTCAAATTAATAGGTGGGCTAATTATAAAGATAGATGTAGGACATATTATTCTAATAAATTATCTGTGGCCACTATGAGAGATAAAAAATAACCAAAGCTCAAATTTATGCACTATTAAATGATGGAAAAAGTGATGTGTTGTTATATGTGATAACCAAATAGATTCCAATCCACTGGTACACCCAAAAGTTGATCAAATAAATTTTTTAGGTTTGATGGTGGATAATCTTTGATCACTTGCCTTACAAAAATAATGAGGTCCTTGTGTATTTTTTTAAGAAAACTCTTTTGTGAGTTTATCCTCAATGAAGTTCAAAACTATTTTGATTTCTCAGAGTTTCAGGGTAGAGGAAAAGGCTTTGTGCAAGATAGACCAAGTGTACATCATGCATTTAATCAGCCTATGAGAGCACCTATTTAAAATCCACATCCTCCTTAAAAAATGCCACCTACAGTCAATGAGACTATAGATATTGATATTTTGTATGTGCTTAAATCACTTATCGACACCCTAGTTTAACATATGAGCCAAGATTTTGATACTTCTGCTAGAGAGGGTAGACAAGGGGAGGTTTCATCTAGCACTGCTACATGACCTCACCATTGCATATCATGTGGTGTTATATGCATTGGACCTAAGGAGGATGAGGAATATTTCATGTAGGCCACTCATGATGGTCTTTTTGAGGGCATATATAATATTGATGTTGCTGATGTGTTTTAGTCATCTACATTTAGTTTGGACACCTTGGCTACAACTTCTCAAGTATAGTAAATATTTTACATGTTATAATTGTTTTTTTAGACCTGTTAAAGTTCAAATATTTGTATAATTTAAAGGTAAGAATTATTTTTCATAGAAAACTCAATAATGTATATTTATTTTTTATGTTGCAAGAGGATTGTGGACTCTACATGAGCACATATGTCACTAACACTATGGCCATAGATACATATATATAGGTAATTTTTAAGGATTAATTAACTTTATAGTTCATTATATGTATGTACTTGTATATATATGTTCAAGTGACTAATAATGATATTTTTTTGTTCAGTTGATGACCACACTAAGCACTCCACCATCTACTCAAGTGAGAGTAAATTTAGACATTGATGCTATGATTTCATCTACACAACAACTGACTAAGGTATGAGAGTTACTGTAATGTTTAAGAATAAACATGGATTTATGTTTTGTAAATTCCTCAATAATTGTACAAATAAATGATGCACAAAATAATTATTTATGTAGCGTCCTCTGGTGACATCTTCTGGTCTTGTTCAAATGATTAACATGCATGACATGGTAAAAGACAATTTAATTTTTAAAATTAGCTATTATATTTCAATAATTAATTCAGTTGATTTAAATGTTTATGAACTATTTTTGAATTTTATTTTGTATATATATGTTTACAGGGTCCTACACTTGTTGGTTTTCTATTTCACACTCCTATTTTCCAGCCTCAACTTATCATTGACCTTATTGAGCACTAGACCCAAATTGACTATGACCACTAGATTGCAGTAAGTGCACCTTTGAATATTTTTGTATCATTTTAAAGGTCACTTGTTAATTTATTAAGTATATTTTTATAGTATGTTAATTTTTTAACAATATTTGTATATGAACAGGTTGAGCTATAAACAAGTTTTGAGTGGAAGAGGACCCGTATTCATTCAACTTAGAGACCTCCATCCATGAGCAAGGCATCCAAGAGAGAGCATTCAACAAGAAAGGCAAGGAGAGTGATGCATTTTAATGATTAGGATCATGTCTTATGACATTTTTATATATTCTTATATGGCTTAATGTATGGTTGTTTGGCATTGAATGCTTATAAGACATTAACCCAAGATATTCTATTATCTTCACATTTTGTATGCATTTATGGCTTATATATATATTCTCATTGATTTCATCTTATGTATTTTGTTTTAATTTATTAAATATTCTATTATGTTCACATTTTATACACTTTTATGGATTTTGTTACTTGAAAAATATGTATAAGGGCCTATTAACACCAATCCAACCCCCACTCTCTCGTCCCCCCACTATATTTAATAAACCAAACATAATTCAAAAGTTTAATACATAAAAATTTACCTATAATGTGACACATATGATGTAGATTGTAATAGTAATGGTAATAGTGTGGAGTAGCTTCTATCATAATATTTTAGAAGAGTTTATTTCTTTTATTCCACTTCTTATATTTCTATTGAGAACATGATTTGAATGTTTGTATTTTTATCAAGGCATGGATGGAACATTTGAGGCAAAAAATATATACATTCTAATAATTTTATATCACATTCTATTTTGTATCCTTTTTGATGTAGATCAACTTGTCAAAAAGTCTCAACTCTGCCAATTGAACCCACTTCCTTAGACCTTTAGGCCTCTCTTATAACCTTTTTTTATGGTTTTTTGGCTTGTAAAAAAATATGGATTTATCAAAAAAAAATAACACCCCTTAAAAAAACCCTCTATCAAGTTACACCTCCCTACCAATTTTCTTGGTCTGAAACAACCCGTAGATCAACTTTGTAGCCTCATACCTCTTCCAATTAGGTTTTGTTTAGGGCTAATTCAACATAGGGATCTATATCCACATTGTACTTAAATGTATAGGTATAAAAAATCTTTAATATTATGTAAAACATTTAAAAATATAATACTACAAATTTTAAGATTATTTGACCAATTAAAACTCTCTAAAATGGTTTTTTTCCTTTCTAAACCCTAACTCAGGGTTTCCTTCCCCTGTACAGACCTGAGAGGGAAACATTATGGATTTTAAATTCTATAAGGTAATTTTGAAGACTATAAAAGTTTTTTGAGATATATCTAAACACCACACTCCCTTTCTAATCATCATATAACCTCCATCACTCTTCTGCTCCACTTTTCTAACAAGGAATCTACTTGATTGTGTAAGAAAATGTGACTGCTATAGGACTGTGATAAGTTTGGTACCAAATAACATGATGATAATGTAAGAACAGGATTGATAAAACTTTAAAAAATAATATACAAACTTACCAATCCAAATTATTTTCATACAATTACAATCATTAGGAATTCCTTCATCAAACAAAATTACACAATCAATACTCAATGCTTTTACATAGGAAAATAGAGTTTGTGTGTGTCTTCTTCCAAAAAATAGGATTTTATTTACTTATTAATAAAAAATTGTGCCTTTAAAAACATAAAAAACCATTACCAATAAAAATTACGCCTTTTGTATGTTGCATATCCACCCTAACTACCTTTTGGGACCTTCCAATGATTACTAAAGAGCAAGGTAAGAGATATGAACATGACAAAGTGAGTTTTTAATATATTAGAGACATTATAATGATGAAATGGATTAAATAGGTCATTATAATACATTTTAAACATGTTAAAAACTTAAAAAATTCCTTCATTCACCCCTATAGTGCTAACTCAAAGCACACAATTCAAATTTTTAAAAACTGAGTTTTGGTAGGAAACTAGTAATTTGAAAATTTAGCAAGATAAAACCTAAAATAACTTATAAATTTGAAATATAAGGATGGTTTAGGTATATAAATACACCCTAAACCATCATAAATCCAAAATTTGGAGAAATAAACCAAAATTAAAGACAAAATCACCCTAAAAGTGATGCTTCTACATCATACTCCTAAGGAAAGAGAAAAGAACTCAAGGATTGTTGTCCATGAGTGTCTCCAGAGTAATATCATCAATTTTTATGTCATGTTTAGTCATCCATGTAACATATTCCACTGGTTGGTTTTTCCATTTGACTAGATACTTGAAGTATTTCTTGTCTCTAATCTGTTTGATCACCTGTTTGTCTAGTATGCATTCCAACTATTCTGAATTGGCTTTAGGAAACTATGTTGCCCAATTTGGACCTATTGTAGTTATTCCCTCTATTTTTTTCACCTTATACTCCTTGTCTTTAAGGTATAGGTCTAAAACATTGAATATTGGTGATATGCCTACCCCACTAGGCAACTCCAATTCTTAGGTATTATTTGTAAACTTCTAGAGTACCCTACAAGAACTAATTTTCTTCATCTTCAAATTATTATACTCACATTTTGGATACCTTTCCTTCTTGAGATGATAAAAAACCAAGTATCCAATTTTAAAACTCACCTCCCTTCTACTTCTACTTGCTTCTTGTACTTTTCCACACTAACCTCTAAATGCTTCTTTACCTATTTATGTACCTCTTTCATTGCCATTGCAAACTCTTCACCTTCAGAACTTCTCTTGTCCATATGAATGATGTTTATGAGTTCAAACACTTCTCTAGGATACATAACATATAGAACTTGAAAAGGACTCATAACAATGCTCGTATTGGTAGAGTTATTATAGGTAAACTCTGCTTGAGGCAACACAAGATCCCACAACTTGGGATTTTCCCTAGATAGGCACCTCAATATGTTTCCTAGGCTTATATTAATCACCTAAATTTGACCATATGTTTTAGGGTGGTAAGCTAAACTAAATCTCAAGTTTATGCATAACTTTCTCCATAGTGTTCTCCAAAAATAACTAGAGAACTTGGTGTCTCTATCAGATATAATGGTCATGGACAGTCTATGAAGCCTTAATACTTCTTTGAAAAACAAAATTTCCACATGGGTGGTATCATTAGTAGTTATACATGGAATGAAATGTGTCATTTTAGAAAATCTATCCACAACTACATATATTGAGTCAAACCCTCTTTATTTCCTAGACAGGCCCATAATAAAGTCTATGCTTATGGATTCCTAAGGCCTATTTGGGACTGGTATGGGTTGATAAAAACCTACATTAGTTCTCTTACCTTTATTCAATTGACATATTTTACACCCTTCAACATACCTCCTCACTTATGATTACATCTTAGGCCAATAGTAGTGGCTAGTGAGTTTTTCTTACATGTTATCAAGCCCAAAGTGGCCTACCATACTCACACTATAATTTAATTGGATAAGATTCTACCTTATTTAACTTATTAGCACACATAGATGCACTCCTTTTAACATAAATCCATATTGTAAGATAAAATACAACCATGGTTCCTTATTGAGTGTAGTTGGGTACTTGCAAGCATTGTATGATTCTTTTAAGTCTTCATCCTCTTCATACATGTCCTTGAGGGATTTAATTCCAATACTTTATAATTGTATCTCATGCACCAATAAGACTCTCCTACTCAATACATATGCAACCTTGTTATTTATCCTTGATTATGCTTGATAATGAAGGTGAAATTTTGCATGTACTCCACCCATTTCACATGCCTTTGATTTAGTCTAGGATGATTGGAGATGAATTGAAGTGAATGATTATCTGTATAGACAATACACTCCTTTGGTATAAGATAATGCCTCCACTTCTTTAACACTTGTACCATTGCATAAAAATCCAAGTCATAGGATGAGTACTTCTTCTTGACATCATTCAAGTTTTCATTGAAATAGGCTATAGGTATACCCTCTTGGCTTAGTATAACCCCTATTGCCAATCCAATCCAATTACATCACATTCTATTTGAAACACCTTATTGAAGTATAGTAATGCTAGCATTGGCTACTTTTTTATCCTTTACTTATAGTATTGGAAAATTTTCTCAAATTTATCACTCCACACAAACCTCTTCTTATCTCCCTTAATGGTGTCTATGATAGGATCACATATTGCACTAAAATTATTTATGAACTTCCTATAAAAACTTGCAAGACCATGAAAATTTCTTACCTCTCCTACTATCCTAGGTGTTGGCCACTCCATGATTGCCTTCAATTTATTCTTATCCATATTTAGCATGCCTTGAAAGATGAAAAAATCAAGGTACAATAGCTCTAAATTCATAAATTCACACTTATTGAGGTTGATCAACAACCTTTGTTCTTGCAGCCTTCTCATGACTAGATCCAAATGGTGAAGATGCTTCTCCTTGCTATGACTGTAGATAAGTATGCCATCTAGATATACCACTAAAAACTTTATTATGAAAGACTGAGAATTTATTCATTAGCATCATGAAAGTGCTTGGTGAATTGGTTAAACCAAATGGCATAACCAACTATTCATACATGCCTTCATTTATTTTAAAATATATTTTCCACTCATCTACTTGTCTGATCCTAATCTGATAGTACCCACTCTTGAGATCAATTTTATATAAATAGCTTGCCCCACTCATTAAATCCATCAAATATTCCATCCTAGGAAGTGGAAACCTATATCTAGTTATGATATTGTTAATGGCCCTAGAATCAATACACATTATTCACTCACCTTATTTCTTAGGCACCAACACTATAGGCACTGCACAAGGACTAAGAATTTCTTTGATTATTCCTTTGTCTAGTAGCTCTTGCACATGTCTCTTAATCTCTAAATTTTATTGAAGGGTCATCTTATAGGCTGCCTTGCTAGGTAGGCTTATTCTAGGAATAAAGTCTATATGATGAGTGATGTTCCTCATAGGTGGAAATGTGCTTGGTATCTCATCAATAATTATTTATGTATACTCTTCCAATATGTCTTAGATTTCTTCAGGTAGCTCATTAATCTTTGCGGCTATCATAATAGTCTTAGGCTTGACTACCAATACAAAGCTTGACTCCTCTTCATTTATGGCACTTAGAAACTCTTTACCACTTACAAACATCATGTTTGACCCAAATTGTTGTTTATTCTTCTCATCCTTCATGGGCAAAAAGGTATGACTAACTCCATCTTTGACCAAGGTGTACACATTTTTTATTCCATCATGAGTGGTTTGTCTATAATATTGTCAAGGCCTCCCAAGAAGCACATGACAAACATCCATGGGGATGACATCACAAAAGACCTTGTCCTTGTACCTTCCAACTTGGAATTCCACCCAAATTTACTCACTTACCAAGACTTTTTGACTGGTTTTCAACCATGAGACATTGTATGGTGTAGGATGAGGTAACTTCTTCAATCTAAGTTTATTAAATTTTTCAACAGAAACTAGATTATTTGTACTTCCTGAATCTATGACCATTTTACAACATTTACCTTGGCATTTGTAAGAAGTACTAAAAGGAGTCTTCCTTTATGTTATATCCTTCTCCTTATGTGGATTGATTATTACCCTCCTCATTAGTAATGATTATCCAACTTCAAACTATTCCACAAGTGATGGAGAGCAAACACTCTCCACTTCAACTCCTTGTGCAATCTGGTCTCTTCCATCTATTCTTGGACTTCCTACTGACTAATCCTCTGGGAACTCCCATGATCTATGTCCAAAAAACTTATTTCATTTGAAACATCTTCCTACAAATCCACCTAATCCTCTAACCCTTGGTGCATATCTACCCTTGTAAGAAGGCCTCCTACCTATAAATCCTCCTCTTAAACTAGAGGGTTGCTCATGTGACATACTAAACTCCCCTTGGTTGATTTTTTATGAATATTTTTTGCCTCCTAACTATCCTCTACCTCTATTATGTTGATTCTACTTCCTATTTAGTTTGTCTTTAGCCTTCAATGCCAATCTGATAGCATTCTTATAGTGTCTTTAGAATAGTAAGACTCAACTCATATTATAAGTTGTATCTCAATCCATTGAGATACCTAGCCACCTTTTCATTTTTATCTTCCATATGACCTGATCTAATGCTTAGTTTTTATAAATTTAGTGTACTCTCTTACCCCCATCTCTTGCTATTTCATGTTTTGGAGTTTTTTGTATAAATTGGTGATGTAGTCACTAGGCAAGAATTTTCTCTTCAAATTTGCAACCATCCTATCCCAAGACTGGATATTGGCATTTAATTTCTTCCTTATCTCATCTTGGATGTAATACCACCATAGGGGTGAATGACCCTACAGCTTGGTCCTATCAAACTTCACCTGTTGCTCTTCTGGTACATCCTCAAAATCAAAGTACTTATCTAACTCCCCTATCTAATCAAGGAGTTATTATCAATTGAGGCTACCTACATATATTATAAGATCTAATTTTGGATTAGATCCCTACCCTTTCACCACCTTCAATAATATCTCAAACTTTTGCTCCTCAGTGTCTCCCTCCCCTTCATCTTCCAATTCTAGTGCCTATGGCTCTTCTTCCTCTTGATCACTTAAATCACCTATGACTACTCCCATTATATGATGGACCTCAACTAATTTGAGTATATCATCAAAATTGATCTGAGGTTCCTTAACTCCTAAAATTTGGCATCTCCCATGTGTATAGTTGATGCTCTCTCACTTGCTACATTCCTCCTTGGTGTCATCTTAACTTCTCTCAGATAATTTATCAAACAACTGATGGATTCACTTCCTCTCAAGGAATATATCCTTTTCCACTTACTTCTAGGTGTTTTATCTTGGATTTGATACCAAAATTATGTAGAACAAATTTTCAAAAAGTCTCAACTCTACCAATTGAACCCACTTCCGTAGACTTTTAAGCCTCTCTTGTAGCCTTTTTTTTTTGGGTTTATGGATTATAAAAAAATAGGGATTTATAAAAAAATAACACCCATTATAGACACCCTCTATCAAGTTACACCTCTGTACCAGTTTTCTTGGTCTTAAACAATCTCTAGATCAACTTTCTAGCCTTAGACCTCTTTCAATTAGGTCTCATTTAGGGCTATTTCAACACAGGGCTCTATATCTATACTATATTTGATTTTATAGGTATGAAAATTATTTAATATGATGGAACACATTGAAAAATACAAAACTACAAGTTTTTATATTATTTGACTGATTGAAACTCTCTAAAATGGATTTTTTCTTTCCAAACCCTAACTCAAGGATTCCTTCCCCTACACAGACCCGAGAGAGACAAATTATAGATTTTGAATTATATAATTTATTTTTTAACATTATAAAAGTTTTTTTTCTATCTCTTTATAAACCCCACACTCCCTTTGCAATCATTAGAGAACCTCCATCATTCTTTTGCTCCACTTTTCTAACAAGGAATCTACTTGACTATACAATAAAATGTGACTGCTATAGTACTGTGATAAGTTTGGTAGAAAATAGCATGATAAAAATGTAATAAAAGGAATAATAAAGATTTAAAAAAATTAAAAACTTACCAAGCCATAATATTTTCATAAATTTTCAATCATTAGGAATTTATTCATCAAAAAATGTTACACAATCAACATTCAATGCTTTTACACAAGAAAATAAGGTTTGTGTGTGTGTTCTTCCAAAAACCAATAATTTATTTACTTATTAATCCAAAATTATGCATTTAAAAACATTATAAAACCATTAAAAATGAAAATTACACATTTTTAATGTTGCATAACCATCCTAACTACGTTTTGGGACCTTCCAATGGTCACTAAAGAGCAAGTTAAGAGATATGAACATGGACAAAGTGAATTTTCCATACATTAAAGACCTTGGACCCATGAAATGGATTAAATGGGTCATTATAAGACATTTAAAACATGTTTAAAACTTATTAAATTACTTCATTCACCCTTACAGTGCTAACTCAAAGCAAATGATTCAAATTTTTGAAAATTGAGTTTTGGCAAGAAACTAGTAATTTGAAAATTTAGAAAACTAAAACCTAAAATAATTTACCATTTTTAAATATAAGGATTTTAGATGCATATAAATACCAAATAAACCATAATCAATCAAAATTTTTGAGAAATAAACCAAAATTGAAGATAAAATCACCTAGAAGTTATTCTCCTGCATCACTTGTCAAGATTGTGCTTGTAGTCTTATAGACATAAACTATAATAATAATTTAAGAGATACACATAATTAAAAATGATACATTATATAGAAATAATTTTCCAACATGTACTGATCCAATGAGAATATGTTTGAAAATTCCATAGAAAATGCTTTGGCATATTTCCAAAGAACAATATTCAACATGATATATTGTAGTTTGAATTGCTAGTGGTTTCACATCCTTGAGAAAACATTATTTTGAAATGTAATGAATTATTTTGTGATATTTATATGATGTGTCATTAAATTATCATCTCCATTACTTGTCACTTATATTTTATAGGTAACAAAGACCTTTTTTGAAAGAAACTGTGTCACATTTAGATAATCTAAATGTGAAACAATTTCTTCCAATTTTTTTTTTGTTATTATATGGATAGTGGAAGCATTGAATATTTATTATCTAGGTAGCTTATGGAGTTTTTTTTCTCATATGATCACACATATTTTAAATCTTACAAAGATCTCATTTGTTAGTTGTGACAACTCACTAAAGATAAATATTCAAGCCATTGACATAGAAAATATAAATGCTTTGCCTATTTATCTTAATAATTATTATAAGTGTTTAAATATGAACCTAATTGAGTATCATAGGGGATATATTTGTGGATAATTAAATACTATATCCACTCTTATCACTATTTTCACCCATTTACTTCCTTTGTAACAAAACTAGAACCTCATTTCAATACCGAGAAATATTGACAAGAAATGTTGTCAACATTAAAGCTGTAGTTGGAGATATCCATCTCCAGGGCTACATGGATGAAAAATGAAATCAAAAACATTTTTAAGATGTCAAATAACATATATTTCCATGTTATTATCCTCCAAGTACATCCTATTAGGAGACGGAGCACCCATTTTGGCCTTAAGAAAGTCCTTCCCTTTATGTTAAAATTACACTTTTTAGTAAAAATTAGACACAAATAAAATGAAAATATTAAGTTATATAAATGAGAAAAAATAAACATAACATTCATGTGTAATCCCTATAATTTTACCCTATATCAATTGGATTTAAAATAATATATGAATCGGTGGTAGATAATTCTGCGATCGGTCATGAAATGCTACTTATATATAGTTAAGAGAGTTTTTTTGCCTCCAATAGATATTTCAACTCTCAAGGCCTCAATTTGAAAATAAATCACTTATAAAACATAAATATATGAAAATTACATATGTTCCCACCATTAAAATCTCTGAATCCATGTGAATATGCTTTTTTACAATAATTCTAGCTTCATGAAACATTAACAAGAAATATTATCAACATTCAAGCCATAGTTGGACATATCTACCTATGGGGCCTCATGGATAAAATATGGAATCACCAACACATAGAGGGAGTAAAATAACCTCTATTAACCCATTTTTTTCCTCTATGTATGCTTAGTTAGGAGATAGAGCACCTGTTATAGCCTCAAGAAGGTCCTTCCCTCTATGGTAAAATTATAATTCTTAGGAAAACTTTGGACACACATTAAAAAAAAAAAATTCTTCATATAAATGAACTGAAAGAACCATCACATATATGTTTAATCCCTATAATTTCAACCCAAATCACTTGGATTGAATATAAGAGATGAATCTATAGCAAATAATTCCATGGTCAATCTTGAAATGCTACTTTTATATAGTTAAGAGACAAGTTATTTGCCTCCATCAGACATTTTCAATTTTTGTTTCTCTATTTATAAATATATCATTTAAAACATGAAAATATATTTAAATTACATATGTTACCACCACCATGACATTTTAATCCATGTAGATACACATTTTTCAACAAGTATGGCATTAGGAAACATTGACAAGAAATGTTGTCAACATTTAAGTCATAGCTAGAGATAATAACCCCCAAGGCCTCGAGGATGAAAAATAGAATTGAAACCATGTCAAGGGTACAAAATAACCTTTAATAATTCATTATTGGCCTTTAGCTATGCTTAGTTAGGAGATAAATCACCCATTCCAACCTCAAGAAGGTCCTTCCCTTTACAATAAAATTACACTTTTTAAGGTAAACTTTGGACATGTGTCAAACAAAAATTATAAGTCATTTACATGAACTAAAAGAGCCATAATGTGTATGTATAATACCTATAATTTAACCCCTAATAAATTGGATTGAAATAAGAGATGAATCCATTGCTGATGATTCTGTGATCAATCTTGAAATGCTACTTTTATGTAGTAAAGAGACAATTCTTTGCCTCCAGTAGACATTTCTACTTTTGGGACCTCCGTCTATAAATACATTACCTATAATATATCAAGGTATAAAAATTATATATGTTCCCACCACCATGACATTTGAATCCACATATATACATGATTTTGCAATAATTTTAGCATTAGGAAATATTAACAAGAAATATTGTCAACATTCAAGCTGCAACTAGACATCTCCACCTTTGGGGCCTTATGTCTGAAAACTAGCATTGACACCATGTTTAGAGTTATGAATAAACTATATGACCATATTTTTGGCTTTTGGGTATGCCTGATTAGGATACAGAGCATCCAATCTAGCCTCAAGAAGGTCCTTCCCTCTATGATAAAATTACAAAATTTCAAGAAAAATTTGGACACATGTCAAACTAAAACCATAATTCATCTAAATAAATTTAAAGAAACATCATGTTTGTGTGGAATCCATATGATTTCACCCCATATAAATTGGATATAAAATAAGAGATGAATCCATGGTTGACAATTCCATGATTAGTCCTAAAATGCTACTTTTATTTAGTTAAGAGACACTTTCTTTGACTCTAGTAGAAGTTTATGATTATGAGACATCCATTAATTTTAACACATTGAAATATTAAAATTACATATTTTATCACCACCATGACATCTTAATCTATGTGAATACATGATTTTTCAACAACTCTTGTGTCAAGAAATATTGACAAAAAAACATTGTCAACATTCAAGCCATAGTTGGAGTCTCCACCTCTAGGGCCTTATGGATGAAAAATGTCATTAACACCATGTTAGGGGTGATAAATAACATATAATATCATGTTATTAGTCTCCAAGTATACCCGATTAGGATTCAATACACTTGTTTTGGACTCATTAAGGTTCTTCCCTCTATAGTAAAATTAGACTTTTTAAGGCAAACTTGGGACATGTGTCAAATGAAAACAATAATTCATATACATAAACAAAAAAATATATAAAATGTGTGTGGATTCAATTTAATTTCATCCTAGATAACTTTGATTTAAAATAAATGATAAATATGTAGCTGATGATTTCATGATCGATCCTGAAATGCTACTTTTATGTTGTTAAGAGACATGTTCTTTGTCTTCAGTAGACATACCCACTTCCAGGACCTCTATTTGAAAATACATCACTTCCAACATGTTAAGATATGTAAATTGCATATGTTCCCACCAAAATTACCTCTAAATCCATGGGGATACCTGATTTTACAATAATTCTAGTGTCAAGAATCATTGACAAGAAATGTTGTCAACATTCAAGCCACACTAGGAGATATCCACCTTTGATACTATGGTTAAAAAATAACATTGCCACCATGTCAGATGTGTAAAATAACCTATATTATCATTTTATTGGCATCTAGGTACCCTTGGTTAAGAGACAAAGCACCCGTTTTGGCCTCAATAAGGTCATTTGCTATAAGGTAAAATTGGCAGTCATCTACATGAATCGAAAGTGTCTCTTAGCTTTGAGGATATGGAATTATATACTAATGGTGTTAACCACATGAAGATGAAAGATAATTTGAAACCACTAACCTACATGAAATATGTTAGTATGTAATTAAACTAGAATTTATATGTACTACCTAAAAAATCAATAAAATTTGATAAAATTAAACACATTTATATTTGAGGAATCGACATACCTTGGGATTTCAAACCAAGGAACCACTGAAATTGAATATACTCTTGATATTAGTAAGAATATCTTCATGGTTAGACTCACAAACCTTCCATAGAGTCTTATTTAATGGTATCCCCTAATATTTATTCAATTAAATATTTTTTGTGAGAACCAAATTTGAATAGTGGAATATCTTCTGATGTATTTGATAGTCTTCAAACAACCATACTTTTGAATTTTTGATAGGATATTATCAAAGCTAAGATAAATTAACTACCACAAACCCAATGGTATAGTAAATATTTTCCTTATTTGTGACTACAAAAGTCAATTTCATTTTTTCCTCTACACACTAGCACAAGTAGTAGTCTGTCCCCTCCTCATTATCCTCATCTACAATAACTACATAAACATGCCTTGCATCATAAAATAAAACATGATTTAATAATGATATTTTGATATATATACAAAATTTAGTACATAACGCATGCTTTTAATTTAATTTCATATATAATTTAAATGTAAAAACTTATATTGTACTTGGTTGTAATAGATCAGATACATGGTCCAAGTTATGTGACGATGTCATATCTATAAAATGTAATGTCAATGGAACCTGATATGTGTTAATGGGACTTAAGCGGTATACAACTCTATTTATCCACCCACTCTTGTGACCCTCACTCATTCTAAATAAAGTTTCATAGATGCATTAAAAAAACATGCCATCTACCTCGTTTGAGCTACAAAATGAGTGGAACTCACTCAATCATGTTACTATCTACATTTACATACATTTTCAATTTTTATTCCTCTATTAACGAGAAATATCTATGAACACTAGATTTTTATTTATCACCATAGGCCATTTTGTCATTACACCCTTCAACTATGTTTTTTGCATCTATCAAATCAACATCTTCAAACTTCAACTCTTCTCTTGCAAGTGCTATTTTGACACAAGCATTTGTACCATCATGTTCCCATTTTCCATGGCCTACTTAAACAAAACTCCAAATATATTGTACACTATTGGTCACATAATATTACTCAACTAGTAGAACATCTGTGCATTCTTAAATTGTGATGTGAAATTATCTAACCAACTATAAATTTGATTGAAAGTAATGTTCCTTTCACTCAACTTGTCATAGGATATTTGAAAATAACTATGCACATACTCTGTAGAATATGTTTGATCATCATTGACATAGAAGTGGTACTCCCTTAATATTTTATGATCATGTTATGTACTATCAAGTGCATTCATGAATGTTATATACATAAAAATGGAAATCTATATTGAATTATAGTACTATGGTTAAACCTCCATTTATGGTTGTAATGTGTAAATATATACAAATTTAACCAGTGAAACAATAGTACCAAGTGAGAATGTATCCTTTTTTAACTTTAATTGTTCATATATCCATAAAACTCTATGTGTGTTCTTTGTATACTCATAAATAATTTCCTCCCTAAGTTTGACCATAAATTCATAAATAGGTATCTATTTTTTAATAAGCTTGCACATTTTAGATTAATTTTCATATTTTAATTGATATGTCACATATTTATATGTACTAAAAACAACTAATTTTTATCCAATTCCATGTGTACTCTCCTTATGGGTACAAATTTTGAATTTAAGCAATCTACCACAAATGCTACAAGTTTCATCCAAACATCATTTATTATAAAAAATTATCCATTTGGTTTTTCACAAAAAGTGGTTGGAACAAATTTCCTTGCTGATTTTGGTGCAAATTTCATTTCACACTCCTAAAAAATATTTTCATAATGCCAAGTACAATTAATATGATGAAAAACATCATAATGCATAAAACATTTAACATGTTGCCTACCATAACAAGTGGTGCACGTGTGATTGATTTTCAAATAGAAGGGTTTGGCCATTTCAAAATATCTTTGACTAATAGAAAATTTTGGATATTTTTGAACAACTTTAGAGTACAATTGTGTTTAAGTCATATCCAAAAAATAATTTGGATTTAGTTCATAGTTACGAGAACCAACTCTTATTTTAACTATATCTCTTATATTAGGTGATACCCTTATGTTATCTTTCTAAAATATGCAAGTAAATCTTTTAGGGCATTGGATATGGCCTTGTATTTCTATGAGAGTCTATCAGAGAATGCCCACAAGTCATTATTATTGATAACATCAAGTCTTTTATGTATTCTAATTGCTTTCAATAGTGTTTTTCTATTTTTTGTTCAATAATCTACTTGTTTATCTAATCAAGCATTTGTTCTTTGTTTAAAAACTTAAAAACAAGTTGTAATAATGTGTCAAACAATGTTACCATCTTTGATGCATTTCTTCACACCTAATTTATGGTATGTATTATGTATATTTTCAACAATTACCTTATTTTGACCATCAATATTAGATGTTCTTAGTCCTAAGGTGTTCATTATAGGTCTTTTCTTAAGTACTTTCATCAATGTAACAAACAATTGACATATTTGAGATTTTTTTTTTTTAAAGTGTTAGTCCCAAATTCTTTAAAATATTATTCTCATATGGCAGTTAGAAATTTTGTTACGTATTGGTTTCAAAATGTTTTCATCAATTTCAATTAAATGCATGGGTTATATTTTGAAAATCCTAGGAGGTGTTTTTAGTAATAAAATTGGTTGATTTGGTGTTTCCATATTGTTCTTGTCATTATTAGTTTCTTCATTGAATGATGTTCCCATATTATTTCTTCATTAATAGTTTATTCATTGAAAGGTGTTCCTATATTGTTTTATTCATTTTTAATTCATCCAATCAATGTTTCCATGTAATTTTATTTATTGTTAGAGGGTAAATTATCATGCATATTATCATCATTACTAAAATAAAAAATTGTAAAATTTGAATGTGGAATTGCATTATAATTCAGTATACTATTAGAATTGACAATTAGACTTTTAGAATTTGGTATACTATCATGATTAATTTCATCATTATTTATGACATTTAATTCATTAGGGGCAATAAAATTACTTTCATGAATTCTTCACATTCATTGCCTTTGTTTTTATCTCATCACTTCTAATTCCTCTGCCATTTTTCCTTTAACTTCTTCCCATTAGTATGATTTATGTCACCAATGATTAGTAAAGTTTTGAATTTTAGAGGGTGAGGAATATGATCAAATTATTAAAAACTAGATCTACATTGTGCATTATCAAGTGGGGATAATGATCAAATTATTAAAAATAGACCTATACTATGTAATCAACTATGGTTAGATAAAGTTTTCTAATTTTGAGGGTGGAGATAGTGTTCAAATCATTAAAATAGACCCGTTAGGAATGGTAAAGGCATTCCAACCCTAGAATTTGAAGTGTTGACAACTAAACATCACAAAAAAAGCTATAGATATGAAATGCAAAAATAAGGTAGATCATATATATATTCAAAAATGAAGTATGTCAAAAGCATGCTAGTACAATAGGTAGGCACTTGCTTATATAAACAAAGTGAAACATAGAAGTAGCTAAATTGGCCTATGTGGGATAAATCATCACATAGGATAAACTCACTAGATGATAAAATAGATAGATAAAACACTAGAAAACATGATAAATACACATGAAATACAAACTCTAACACCCCCCCCCCCCAAAGTGAATCTAGGGGATAATAATATCCAAAAAAGAAATAGTGGCATATCCACATTATGAGTCTCGATAACTATACCTGATAAGGTACTCATGTACAATATGTATCCATGAAATGAATATGGAAGACATCTTCATGAACACCCCCCAAGGACAAATTTTGAAACCCTAACCATGCCATGCAACTCAAATAAATGAGGTGATGTAAAAGACATCATGAAGATGTCTGCAATCTACTACTAAGTTAGAATATACTCTAAGCTAAGAACACCATCCTAAATGTAATGAAGAATTAAGTGCATATGTACCTCAATGTGGTTGGTCCACTGATGCTCAAATAGGTTGTGAGATATATGAATTACACTTTGGTTGTCACACCAAAGTATAGTAGGTTAATCTTGCATGAAGCAAAACTCTATCAACAATTGATAAATATAAATAACCTACTAAATTTCTATAACTATTGCCCTGTACTTAGCTTCTATAGATGAAAGTAAAATATACTTATGCTTCTTACACAACCAAGTAATAGGTTAAGAACCAAGACAAAAGATGTAGCCAAAACTGGAATGCCTATCATCAAAAAAACATGTCTAATTTGAATCACTATATCCAACCAACTAAGTAGAACCCTTGGTATAGTGTAATCCAAAATGAGTAGTGCCTTAAAAATATCACAAGATCCTCTTGGCAGCCTATCAATGATTGTTATGAGGGTCATGTGCAAACCTAGATACAATGCCAACTAAAAATGAAAATTTGGGGCGAATATGGGTCAAACACATAAGACTCCCAACCATTTACCTATACAATATATGATCATTAAGTGGAGTAATATAGGAGCTAGTGAGAATCACTCTAGACTAAAAGGGAGGACTTGGACTATAATTAGCCATGCCAAAATGATGAAGAAGATCAACAGTATACTTATGCTAACTCAAATAGATCCTTGTATCTAACCATGAAATCTATAGAGTAAAGAAGAAATATAGAAGGCCAAGATCTATCATGTTGAACCATGCTGAAAGAGTCTACTGAATAGTCTGAATCTAAGATGAGGAGCTGCATATGAGAAGCAGATCATCAACATACAAGACTAGAATAATAATGTCCTCCCTAATATGTTGAATATACACTATGGGATGAAAGTGGTAGTGGATAAAGCTAGTAGAGAGAAGAAATGAATCTATATTCTTATACCAAGCCTGAGGGGCCTATTTGATATCATAAAGAGATGTCTTAAGTTGAAAAATAAGATAAGAATCATGAACAAACCTAACAAGTTGCTCCATATAGATTTATTCATGTATGTCTCTATGCAATAAAACACTCTTAATGTCTATATGATATACTAGCCAACCCTATGATGTAGTAAGAGAGAGTACAAGACAAACATAATCCATCTTGGGTCAATACCTTTGACTTGTGTTAATCCATTTTCAATAATATGTGCCATATACTTGTTAATGTACCCATTAGCTACATACTCAGGTGGTAAATCCATTTTCACCTGACCAAATTTATTCCCTTAGGAAGAGTGATCAAATCCCAAGTATGATTCTTTATCATAAGGAATGCTCATCTATCATCACATCATCCCACTCTTGTGTCCCATGAGCCTATGAAAAATATTGTGGATCCCCAAAGAATGCTTGAAATAAAATTCTAATACCCATAAAATGTGCATGATGATGCTAAGTAGGTGGAAGATCATGTATCAAAGGTGATACCTCAAAAACTATAGTACATTCCCACCTAGGCATAGTGGCAACATTAGTGTGAACAAGATCCTCATCCTATATAACTTCCTCATGAATCTACTAAACTAGTTCCCTAAATAATGAATCCTCAAGAGGAGGTGAATCATGAAAAGAAGAAGGCATGGAAGAATATAAGAATCATGAGATGTGAAATGCTTATTAAATTGTACATGAGTTTGAAAATGAACATCATGAGTATCAAGATCTAAAAGATGATAAGCTCTCATGTCCTTGCAATACCCTATAAAGATCAAAGGTTTACTCTTCTTATCCAATGCTTTTATTTTCTTCTTTGGTAATAATACCAAGAAAGGATCCCATAGACTTGTAAAAATGAGACATCAGGGTTGGTTCCATACCAAGCCTCCTCTAGAGTCATATGCTCAAGTGCTCGATGTGTTGTCTAGTTCTAAATTTAGTTCACATAGTTAACTACCTCTGCCCAATAGATAGGAGGTAAATCCCATTAATTTATCATGTAGTTAGACATTTCCTACAAAGTACAATTCTTCCTCTCTTTAAGCCATTCTATTGTGGAGTATGTACAATAAGATACTGGTAAACTATACCATAGATTGCTAAAAAAATAGTGAACTCTCAATTGAAGTACTCTCCCTATTATCTGTATGAAGTTTTTTGATGGAACTCAATGACTATTTCTTGACTAAAGCCTTAAAGAATTTGAAGTAAGCAAAGACATCACTCTTGTACTTGAGGAAATAAACCCAATCATGCCTTGATAAATTGTCAATGAAGGTAAGTGCATACTTAGCTCCATTGGAAGGAGTAGGAAAGACTATCAAATCACTATGTACAAGCTCAAATGGTGAATAAACTCTCATGGATATGCCATTAGGAAATGGATCCTGATGTTTTCTCCATGATGTACAACCAAAATAGACTCCATCAAGACATGAAACTATAGGAAGACGCTTTATCATACTGTGAGTGCTCAACTCCTTCAAATATCTATAGTTGAGGTGTCCAAATCTCTCATGCCAAAGTCAAATCATAGAATATGCATGAAAAACTAAAAATGTCCCTAAAAGAAGAGTATCATCAAAACCCTAAAAATAGTAAAGTGGAAGACTCAAGGTGAGATAATTTGGATTCCTCCCTAGTGATTCTCTCATAAAACAACTCTAGATATGGAGTTTTGAATGTTGTACCTAATGTATTCTTACTAGAGAAAGACGTAGAAGTAAAGATTTAAAATGGGCCACTCAACTTAGACAAGACCAAGTATACACACTCTTCATCCTTTTTATCTCATCCAATCCCATTTAACTGTGTCAATAAATGCTTAAATTTTGTGAGATACTCTACAATGGAAGAAAAGTCATCTGGATTTAGTGAAGTAAGATCCACTTCAAGCTACATTGCTCTCAAGTGGTCTACTTTCCCAAACAAACCCTTTAACTTAGTACACAATTTAAATGAAGAATCACACCCATCAAAATGAAACAAGAGACTATCACTCACATATCTCCCAATCAAGCCTTACATTATTTATACTTACATTGATGCTGAATTTTTTTAAATTCTCGTGTGAACTATGGTTGTATTTAATTCATTAGAGACCATAATCCTTTGCACTTTATGATTGTTTCCATTTGAGATCTCTATGTGTGGTAATTATGTGTAGTAAAAGGCTCACAATGGTCAATACGAAAAGTAGAAGACATGCTAACTAATCACCAATAATAGAAAGAATGTAAAGGGTGCACAAATATTGGCACCAAGACAACCCATAAAAGATTGTATTATAGAACCCCCTAATTTTATCACTTTATAAAAATAGTGCATTTTTATAATTTAATGAGACCAATGAACATAAAATTGAAAAACATGTACTTTTGAAAAAAATAGAACTCAAATCTGAGTTACGGTTCAAAAGTTACAAGTGTTACGATTTCTTGTAAAATAGATCAAAACAATTAAAAAACACTACAAATAGATTTTAGTGACCAAAATGAAAAAGAAAATACCCATCCAACCACTAATTGGAACTAAATTTTGCCACAATATTAAAAAATCCAACTAAAGTGAAAAATAATCAACTGGGTGACCCTTATACACATGCAAGTGAGTTGAACTTCCTCTTAAGGAAAAAAAATCAGCATTGTAGAAGCAAAGAATTTAATGAAAAAGTTGGTTTTGAGAGGAAAGAAAAAAAAATTACTATTGCCTTTGGATTTAGATCCTTCTACAAAAATGCAAACTCAGATCTTCTAAAAAAAAAAAGTGCCAAGGTTGGAAAAAGAAAAATTTCTTTCTTCTCTCCTTTGTAGGTAGACGCTAAGACTTTTCTTCCAATGCCTTTGCTTCCTTAAGCCTCCAACATAGATTGGAATAGTATAAAAGCATAGACCTTTGATCAAAATGCCTCAACTCAGTGATTTGATAGTAAATTTAAAAAATGGCTGATCTGAGACAAAAAAAGAATAGAAAAAGAAGGCACCAAATCCGAAAAAGATTTCACATAAGACAAAATTATAGTGCCAATTTCTTCCAATGCCTAGATCAAGTGCATGTAGGTCTAAAACATTGATCTTAAGTCTCCATACCTCAGGCAGATCTAAAATTCACCAAACTTGTAGAAATATGTCAACTCTAAGCCAAAATGAAATCTGAAAAAGACAATGCCATACTTATCTCCAACGCCTCTCATAGTTCTATTTTCCTACATGCCAAGATCAGAATTCAACACCCTTCTTCAAATATTTCAAATGATGTCAAAATACCAAAAAGATGATGCCAAGCTGAAATTTTCCAAAGCCTCAAATCTAAAATGCCTTAAAAAAGATGCCAAAGTGTGGAATTCTACAATAAAACATATCTTAATGCCTTTCTCTTTCTTATAAATGAGCAGATTTCAATGGATTTTGATAGAAAAGAGTGTGAATAATTCTTATATTTTAACAACAAAAAAAAAGAAAATAATGCCTAGATCTATAAAACATAGATATCTTTCTTCTCCAATGCAAAGGTCAGTTTCCTCCATAAGAAATATGTAATAAAATAGTTCCTAGAATAAAAGAAAGGCACTAAGCTCAAATTTGAAGCAAACAAAGAGACAAATCCAATGCCTAGCCTCTCTCAGATCTACCAAGATGCTTCTCTTTCACTACCTTAGAAGTAATAAAATCATAAAAAAATAACAAAAACTTTAAAAAGTCTCCACTTCTTTTAGATGAAGGAAGTAGATTTTCCATGATCAAAGACTTAAAATCAAGATCATCAAAATAATAAAAAATTTCAAAATCTTTATAAAGTCTAAAAAGAGGCACCAATATCTTCTCATACACCTCACTTCTAAGCTTCCTCTCCACAACAAAGGAAGAAGTAGTGATAAGAGGGAAGTGAAATAATTTTTTTTGAATTGCAAGCTAGTGGATGGTTACAACTTCCTTAGGGTTCTAGTACCATGTTAGGAATGGTAAAGGCATTCCAACCCTAGAATCTGAAGTGTTGGAAATAAAACATCACAAAGTAAGCTACATATATGAAATAAAAAAATAAGGTAGATCATATATATTTAGAAATGAAGCATATCAAAATCATGCTAGTAAAATAGGTAGGCACTTGCTTATATAGGTAAGGTGAAAAATAAAACTAGATAAACTGGTCTATATGGGATAAAGTCTCACATAGGACAATCTCACTAGATGATAAAATAACTAGCTAAGGCATTAGCAAACATGAGAAATACACATGAAATACATACTTTAACAAGACATGTACTATGCAAAATGAAATAAAACATAATATATAGGGGACAAAATTCTTCATGTGAAAAAAAACGTTGAGTTGCATGTACATTTTTACTATTTTACTACCCACAATATTGCATATATGTTAAAAAGTGTGTATGCATTAAAATCATGTACATGTTCTTTGATGTGTACATTGCTTGTATAATTGATCCTAAACCTAAACCCTAAAAAGTTAAACTCTAAAACCTAAATAAATTAGGTTCATAAGGCTCAACTTGGCCTAAATCATATCACTAATTTCCCCAGTTGACTAATTGGCTCAATTTGTGATGAAATTGAGGAAACTTGAGCCCAAAATCACATTATGTAGTCATAAATAGGCTCAATGAGCTCAAATTATTCCTACTTGCATTCACAATTAGATCTAAAACCCTAAAACCTAAGCCCTAAACCCTAAATCATAAACCCTAAACCTGAAACAAATTGATTTAGCCTCAATTAAAAGCTTTTAGAGTAAGAATTAGGTTCACAAAACTCAATTTGGCATAAATCACATCACTAATCACCCTAATTGACTAATTAGCTCAATCTATGTTGACTTTGGGGCTAATTGAGCCAAAAATAACATTCGATAGTCACATATAGGTTTAATGAGCCCAAATTGGCCCCAATTACATTCATGATTGAGCTCTATACCCTAAATTATAAACCCTAAACCCTAAGATCTAATACTTAAACCCTAAATCATAAACCCTAAACCTAAAACAAATCAACTTATCCCTAATTGACATCCTTTAGAATAAGAATTAGGTTCACAACAGTTAATTTAACCCTTAATCATATCATTGATTGTCTTGACTAACTAATTGGATAAATATGTGATGACATTGGGGATAATTGAGTCTAAAATCACATTTTATAGTCATAAATAGGTCTAATGAGTTCAAATTTTCTCTAATTACCTTTCAAGATTAGACCGTATACTCTAAATTTTAAACCTTATACATTAAACCCTAAGCCTTAAACTCTAAACTCTAACCCCTAAACCTTAAATTGTAAACTCTAAACCCTAAACCAATCAATTTAGACCCCAATTAACACCCTTTAGAGTAATAATTAGGTTCACAAGTCTTAATTTGTCCCAAATCACATCATTGATTACCCTAATTGATTAATGGGCTTAATCTATGATGATATTAGGTCTAATTGAGCAAAAAATCACATTTTGTAGTCATAAATAGGTTCAACAAGATTAAATTGGTTCTAATTTTATTCATGATTGGACCTTGAACCCTAAACCCTAATCCTTAATCCCTAAGCCTTAAGCCTTAAACCTTAAACCAATCGATTTAACGCCAATAAACATCCTTTAGAGTAAGAATTAGGTTCACAGGGCTCAATTTAGGTCACACCATCACCACGAAGTGCTTGAGCAACCAGAAAAACCAAGAGGAAGAGGATACTCCAAAGGAGAATCATCTAGAGGGAGACAACCCTCTATGCCAAGACAACCACCCACATTGCACAGACTCGAACATCCTCCTGTGCAATATCCAAGCTCTTTCAAGCCAAGCGACTCCTGGATAAAGAACAAGTTGACCAACAGAGAGCCGCCAAAAGAAATAAGAGAGCCTTTGTGGAACCAACTCCTACCGGTAGAAGAACCAGCTATAGCAGCAGAACCTCGGTGGGATGAAGACAATGAAGAGGATGAAGTCAGAAGTATGTTCTATTCTGACCAAGATTACTGCCCTGGTGAATGCAGTAATCTCCAAGAAGAAGAAGAATCTAAACCAGAAGAAGAAGAAGTCTACCCTGAACCAACAATTGTTCAGGATCTAGTAAGACAAAAACTGGTATGTACCAGTATTCCTTCTCTAAAACTTCCACAGCCTGCTTATTTAAATCATTTGATTAATGGCAGATTTGCCTAATTCTTTACTCTAGAAATAAATGGCAGACTGGTATATGCACAAGTAGACACTGGTGCTTCTCTCTCATTTGCTAAACCTCAACTCATCAGTGACTGGAAGACACTTGATGAAGCATCAACTTATAAGAGCATAGATATTCAGGGAAACAATTTCACTTGTACAACTCAGCTCATCAGTGACTGGAAGACACTTGATGAAGCATCAGCTTATGAGAGCATAGATATTTAGGGAAACAATTTCACCTGTACAAAGTACAAACACTAGCAACCCCTGCGTATCCAAAATAAACTCTTCCATTGTGATTTCTTTGCCCTTGAGAAGATGCCCATTGACATCCTCCTTGGAGGATCATTTATTGATAGATATACGCCCTATGGTGCTACTGCAAAAACCATTATGTTCACCATAGAAAATGAAAGGCTTAGAATACCTCGCCTTATCTATGCCACAGAACAGTTCCCAAGCTCCATGACTCAGAGCCCTGAAACAATCCCAGCTGATATATTAGAAATTGGAAATAGGATCAAGTCCTCTATCTGCTCAGAAAATCCCCAGCAGTTTTGGTCCAAAGCTATGCCTGAAATGGAAATTAAGATACTTGAAGGTAAGCACATGAAGATTGGGAAGAAGATCCCAATACTGGCACAGGATTATGATGATATGGAAGCATAGATCAAAGATCTGGAAGCAAATGGCTTCATAGAGAAATCAACCTCTCCTTTCTGCTGTTACGCCTTTATGGTCAACAAGCATTTTGAGTAGAAACGAGGTAAGAAGAGAATGGTCATTAACTATAGACCATTAAATGCCATAACAGAGCCATATCCATATCCGATACCAGATAAAAGCTACTTGCTTGAGAAAGTTGTAGCTTGCAAGTATTTCTCATAGTTTGACTGCAAGTCAGGCTTTTGCCAGATCAGAGTCAAAGAAGAAGACAGAGCCAAGACGGCCTTTAGCTGCCCCTTTGGCCATTATCAGTGGACTGTTATGCCTTTCGACCTTATGAATGTGCCAGCATATTACCAGGTGCATATGGATAAATTTTTTGGTGGCACTTCTCATTTTCTCTGTGTATATATTGACGATATTTTAATTTTTAGTAATTCTTTAGATGAACATGCTACTCATCTCTCCTAATTCTTTCAGCTGGCACAAGACGCAGGAATAGTCCTATTAGAGACTAAGATTCAGTTATGCAAAACTAAATGTAACTTCCTCGGCATGGTGATCCGAGAATCTAAACTGCAAGTCCAGCCACACATCAAAGAAAAAGTCATCAGTTTTCTCGAATGTTTGGATAAACCCAAGTTGCAAGCATTTTTGGGTTTGCTAAATTATTTGAACAGTTTCTATCCTAACTCTGGTGAAGACATGTACATTTTGCAAACACTTCTCCAGAAAAAGAAAGCATTTCATTGGGAAGAACAACATACAACAACAGTTTATAAAATATAAGCAACTGTAGCCGCGCTACCAGAACTGCATATTCCAAAGTCCAAACACATGAAAGTATATACTGATGCCTCTGACCTCGCATGGGGAGGAGTACTTGTTTGTATAGTAGATAATAAAGAGTTTGTGTGTGAGTTTGCGAGTGGTGTGTTTAGCTCTGATGTATTAAAATGGATCTCCTCTAATAAAGAGATCTATGCTGTGAAAAAATGTCTAGAGAAGTTTATGTTGAAACTTCTACATTTGCCACACTTTGTAATTGTAACCGATTGTACTAGATTTATGACCTTCAGAGAAAAAGATCATGGTCAAAAAGATGGTCGCAGAAAATATGTCTGGTGGCAGGCATTCTTTCATCAGTTTAATTTTTCTGTGGAGCATATTATAGGTTCTAATAATGTAATTGTAGATTGGCTCAGCCAGAATCCTCCAGCAACATTGATGCATCAGCCTGCGCCTAGTTTCAATCTCACCAGGATTCTTAACCAAGGATTCGACTCCATGAATGTTCTTGTACAAGAACAAATCCTTTGAGAAGGCCTGCATCTCCAATACATGAGGATCGCCTATGCAGCAGGACAAGACCTGCAAATGTCTACAGCAGTGACGATTCAAGCTAACCACCGACAAAGCTCGAGTCATCACAATTAAAAGGCTCAATAGTGAATTCTTTTACCACCAATTCACTAAGCTACTAAAGCGACCACTATGGACGTGAAGCATTCGGATCAGATCCCCATTCAACAAACATCTGTATTGTTGGATCGCTCGGCATGGCCCGCATCAAATACATGAAGAAGAAAATCATGACCAAGACACTGTCGTGCATATAATTATTTGTCGACAGCTTGAGTGGGAATCATATTTCCACTGCACTCCATGACATACGCCATGTGAAGCGAGACCCCCAAATTGTCGACATTGGCATCTACAAAGCACTTTTCAGATAAGATGCCTTTTTAATCCAATATCTGAAGATGACATCGTAGACGAAGCGGAAGACATGTTGGGCTCACAACCTAGGATTCCATCCTCACCATCATCATCTTGTGGATCCAACGCTTCAAACAGCATCTCACTGTAGCCATCTTTTGAGCTGCCCAAATCACATCACTGATTTCCCCAATTAACTAATTAACTCAATCTATAATGATATTGGGGTTAATTTAGTCTAAAATAACATTTCATAGTCATAAATAGGTTCAACGAGCTTAAATTATTCCTAATTGTGTTTATGATAGGTTCATAAGGCTTAATTTGGCCCAAATTATATCATTGATTGACCTAATTGACTAATTTGCTCAATCTATGATGACATTGGAGAAAACTGAACCTAAAATCACATTATATAGTCAAAAATAGGTTTAACGAGCTTAAATTGGTCCTAATTGCATTCATGATTAGACTCTATACCCTAAATTGTAAAACATAAAACCTAATACCTAAGACCTAAACCTTAAATCATAAATCGTAAACCCTAAAAAATTGATTTATCCCCAATTAACATCCTTTAGAGTAAGAATTAGGTTTACAAGGCTTAATTTAACCCTTAATCACATCACTGATTGCCCTAGCTGACTAATTGGTTCAATCTATGATGACATTGGGGTTAATTGAGCCCAAAATCACATTTGTAGTCACAAATAGGTTCAACGAGCTCAAACTATCCCCAATTTCCTTCATGATTGGACACTTACCCTAAAACCTAAACCTTATAACTTATAACTTATACCCTAAGCCCTAAACCTTAAACCCTAAATTGTAAACTCTAAATTTTAAACCAATCAATTGAGACCCAAATTAACTCCTTTAGAGTAAGAATTAGGTTCATAAGGCTAAATTTGGCCCAAATTACATAATTGATTATTCTAATTGACTAATTAGATCAATTTGTAATGATATTGAATCTAATTGAACCAAAAACACATTCTATAGTCACAAATAGGTTCAACAAGCTCAATTTAGCCCCACTTACCTTTGTGATTGGACCTTAAACCCTAAACCAATCAATTTAGCCTCAATTAACATCCTTTTGAGTAAAAATTATGCTGATATGGTTCAATTTGGCCCAAATCACATCACTTCTTGCCGTAGTTGACTAATTGGTTCAATCTGTGATGACATTGGGGATAATTAAGCCCAAAATCAAACTATGCAGTCACAAATCTATTTATCTAGGCAAATGACATCAATATTACATCAAAATTAGGTTTATATTTTTTTGATGTACAAAAATTCAATGTTAATAGCTAACATCAATTAATGCCATGCATGAACTTTAGAAATTAAAAATAAACTATAATAAAATCAATAATATGGCCAAAATCATGTTAATGTAATAGTAAACTATTCTACGTACATGGTTTTTTTGTATGTGGTTCTTATGTTTGACATTTTAAACACACACCTTAATTATTGGGAACAACTTTAATTTATAAGGTATGAACCTACAAACACATCATTGAATGCATGTTTTTGAATTAAAAAAAACAAAATGCAACTTCTCCATACTGAACACTATGAATTTTATCAATTTTTTTTTGAAAATATGACTACTGTAGACACCTAAAATTGGGCACTGATAACCTCCAACCAAGTTTTTGGCCAATTTCCATCCAAAATGCACAATTTGGCTTAAAAACACTAAAACACGCTAAATGATGTGAAATTGACATATTCAAGTGCCAATTTTGGCCAGGGTATCACTAAATGGGGTAATGTAATTTATGAGCCAACTAAATTTGATTATTTCAGTTTGAGTCAAAATGCTAATTTTATACCCACGTGCTCTGGATTGCTATTTCCTATCAAATATTTTACAAAAGACTTGTGCCTTTGTTATTTGTTGTTGGCAACGTCTTAAATGAGAATATGGCTCCAATGCACCTGACAATGCCTTTCAATTCTAATCCAATGAAATTTTAGACCAATAACAAGGCATTCTAATCAATTTGAGTAATTTATGCACAAAGTGCTTAATCATGTTTAAGAGCTAATGAACCCAAATCAAGGCCTAATTACTAATTCTATGGAAAATTGTTGAATACTTATTTTTAGAAATGAATATTGAATATTTTCATCATCATCAAGTGACCTCATTTCATGGGAAGACATCTCTAGGCCATAAATGCCATAAATATCAGGATTTATGCCTCCCATGCCTCATCAATGCATTCCATGATGCCCTCCATGCCTCTTAATTACACCTTCTTCTAATGTCATGATGAGGATAATTGCAAACTTAATTCCAAAAATTAAATTAATCCTTAACCACACATCTCAATCTTGAGATGGATGGTTGAGGTTGATTATGATCAAATCCAAAAATATATAAATAGGCGGCCTCATAACATCATTTCTAAGATTTTTTGATGCAAAGTTATAATGCCAAATTGGTTCCAAAAGCTTCAAGCAACTAGTGTTACCATGTCAAATTGATTCCAAGCCAAGCCGAGCTACAAGCCAAAGGTGCCAAGGAGAAGAGGAGATATCCAAGCCTCATTTGATGAAGACTTCATGAGCACAAGCTGAGAAATCCACCACTACAAAGGCATTTGGAGCATCCAAGGAAGGTGAAGGAAATCTTGTATTTGATTCCTTGCCTTTTAGTTGTGCTTGTCATTTTATTTTGTTAAATAAGCCCTCCCTAGTGTCTAGGCCTAGAGATGTTATGCTATTAATGTGTTTATTTCACTTTGTTTTCATTTTGGAACCAACACCATACTAACCATCCTCTCTTGAGTCAAATTCCTAGATCACAACTACAACATCGAGAACACTCTCTTCTATATATATAAAGGTTTTTATCTATATTTATTTATAAGTATGCATTTTTATAATGCTATATTTTGTAACTATACATGTTTATATTTGTTTATATATCTTTCATTTCATTGATTCAAACTGGAAAAAAATTATAGGGTTACAAACTAGACCTAATTTTATACACATTTAATTTTTTTTTAGATATTTTTAAAAATAGCTAGGGGTGCACAGTCAACTATGTATTATTGATCATAATTTAGATTCTATTAATTCATTAAATTAGTAAAAATAAATATTCTTTATAATTTTTTAATAATATATAGGTTACAAACTAGATGATCTTATCTAACTTTCCACTAAAGGGTTTTAAAAAAAGTAAACGATACTAATAAAAGGATGGGGTGCATGACAAGATATCTATTATAATTTTTATAAAAAATAATAGTACCTCTTTGAGTTTATAATGTTTGACCTACTTATACTTGACCATTTAAAAATAAAATTATTAGTTTAGAACCTAGACTCGAAATGCTACAATTCATGTTCTTATAGAATATTCAAATTTTGAGTGTAGGTGTCTCAAATAATCCATACAAGTTGAGGTTTATTATTTTTTAAGAAAAAAATGTCCACTTAAGACCCCCTTTTGTCCCCCCAAATCCATGTACTTACCCACTTGCATCAACTCAGTCAACATGATATGGTCACAATTTTTCCTTGTGTATGCTTTTATGATAATGTTTGCTAGGGTTGCATACTTGGTAAACATCCTAAAGAGAAGTATAACAAAATAAAATTATGGAGATCTACAGAGATTTTTGAGCTTGTTCACAGTGACATATCTTGTCCATTTCCATAGCCTTCATTTAGAAATACCATATAAATTATTACCTTTATTGATGATTTTTCAAGGTATACTTGGGTGTAATTTATTAAACAAAAGTATGAGGATTTTAAGAATTTTCAAGAGTTCAAGATTATTGTGAAGAAATAATCAAAGAAAACCATTAGGGTTTTGTACACAAACAATGATGGGATGTCAACCATCATTTTGAGTAGTTTTGTACTTTAGAAGGGATTGATTTACAATGTATAGTTCCATAAAATCCTCAACAAAATGGTATGGTAGAACGTAAGAATAGGTCCTTGAAGAAAATAATGAATTGCATGATACATTCCAAATATCTTGCACCTCAATATTGGGTAGAGCCTATTAATTGTGCATGTTACATCCAAAACTGCATTATTCATAAAACCATAAAAGGAATCACTCATTTTGAAACTTGGAAAAGTTATAAACCCATAATTAAACACTTCAGAGTGTTTGGATCTCTAGATATGATCCACATTCCTAAGAATAAATGTAAGACAATGGATCAACAGAGTAGACCTTGCATATTTATTGGGTATCTAGATGGTGTTAAGGGATACAAGCTTCTTCATCCTACCACATATAAATTGATTATTGAGATGAGTGTTAGCCTTCAAGAGGATCATTCATAATCCACACTTGAAACTTATCCTGCCTCCTTGGACTCTGTAGACAATAAAAAACTGTACACTATAGTTTTAGATGTCAAAACACCCCAAAACCCCTAGCGACCCAACACTAAAATTTTGAATATAAATGAGACTTAACTCTATTCAACTTGACTTACTATATAAACCCACCTTTTGACCCAACTTTAACCTTTACCCTTGACTATTGACAGTCAGTGATCTAACTACCGATGGTCACCTTGACTACTAACAATCACCCTGATTATCAATGGTTAGGTTTTCCACACCAAATCTCTAATTAGATAAACCCACCCTTTTGACCAATTTAGCCTTTGACCTTTGACTGCTAAAAGTCATCTGACTATTGATGGTCAGCTTAACCATTGATGGTCAGTTGTCCACTACCTGAATAGTTAACTCTAGCATCAAATTGAAACTTAATTTTTTATAATTAGCTTGTGTGAGTCAATGCATGTTCAAGTTAAATTTAGATGCAATTTGAAACCCTCTTAAACCTACACTTACACATCTCCTTATTTCCTAAGGACTATTTCATATAATTTGGACTTATCAACAGTCCAAATTTTTGAAAACTATAAAAAATAATTAGAATATATCCAAACTAAATTGGACTTTATCAAGATTAAGTTGGACTTACTACAAATAAATTGTATCTGTCTAATCTATTTGTGATAAGTCCAAATTATTTAAAATTATCATAAATAATTTATTTATTTGTAGTTGAAAACTATAATAAATAAATTAGACTTCATCAAGAATTACTTGGACTTAAAACAAATAAATCATATATATTATATATTTACAACACGTCCAAATTATGTGACCATTCAAACTAGTTTACATACCATGCATTTACAAATATTATAAGACTCGGTGGTATATTTATTAAGGAAACATAATTCATACATAAATCATGTGCTTGATTGATATGTGATTTAGAGCACTTGAGATGATTGGGATGTCATGTGTCATCAGTTGATTGGATCGTGAACTATTTGTTTAATTTAATTCGAATGATGTCTTCATGACCATAAAAGTTTATCTCATATTATCTTGCATAATATTAGGTGCCATGTGAAAATCCAAATAACAATTTTTAATACGTAAATACTAAAGAATAAATATTGACATACAAGTGGGACATTCCAAAGTGTAAACCCTAAAGACCTTTTTTGCATACATGGGAATGCCAAATTGTATTTTTCAAAACACAAAGGCTGCAGTGTAGTAAATTCTTAGATGTGCAAATTATGAATACCTTTTACCGAAGACCATTTTGAAGGATGCAAAAATGTGAAGTGGATGTTCCAATAGTCAAATGCTATTAAATAGATGTACAATAACCAAAATACTAAATTTTCATTGTAGAAAATATAAAACTCAAATGTTGAAGTGTATTTTATAAGACCCAAAATGGAAAGTGCCACTATAAACAAATATAAATAAATAAAATAATAAAAAATTATACATTCTCAAAAAAAGGACTAGATTTTGAAAAAAAAACATTCATATTTCTCATTCTAAAATTAAGGAAACACCATTTCAAATTTCCCAATCCCTTTATCACTATTTTTTAGTGCTTAGTGGGATGATGCATTCAAATAGTTTATTTCAATGACTTTCAAAAAATTAGTGAGAACAAGTGCATGACCTCTCCAATTTTTATTTGGTTTTCAAGTGTAGATGATACTATCTATAAGTATGGATGGTAAATATGTGTTAGTTGTGTTTGGATTTTATTTATTGTCCAAGTAGCCTAAATAAAATTTTACATCTTTTTTCCCTACATGAACTAGGATGAACCAAACTATATTGAACCTTCATTCTATATCCCCATTTTTTTATAGTATCTCAATATTTATTTTATCTCTAGCAACTCATATTGTTTATTCCACTCCTGTAGAATCATCTGGTTTGACAAATAACATATCTTTTATTTGCACATCTTGCATTGAATCAAATGCAATTCTTGTTCTTTTGCTTCTTAGACCAACATATGTATCTGTAGATGCCACTCAAAATCAAGGGTGCTATCATGAACCAATTTTTTTAGATCTCTATGTAGGGATATGGCATGATAAGTTCTAGGACAAAACTCTCTTGTGCACTCAACTTCAGAAGGGAACATGTCTTCTTTCATTATGTGATGGATGTTTAAAAAGTGATATGCTAGATCCTTCCACTTACTATTTTTAGTCAAACCAAAGTCATTGAATTGTTGTACATACTTATTCAAGTTATATTTAATTTCTTTTTCACTCTTTTTTCTACTTCTATCTGAGTCTCTAGCAATAATGGAAGATTGAGACATTTCTCTAATTTTCAAGTCTTTGAAATATATTTTTGTTAGATTATGTTCTAGAAAATTTGGCTCACCATTTTATTTTGTTCCCCATAATGTAATTGGGGGGACCAATTTTTTTAATCTCTTATAGGACTTTTACAACACATAATGGTTTGACCTTGCTCCGCGTGTATAATAAATTATTAACCTTTTGTCAAGCCTACTATTTCATTTCTTCCCTTTAGCTGGTAACTATTAACATACTCTTTGAAATCCACTACCTCTTCAATCAAATATGGCATGAAGTTTCTTGTATTTTCACATGTCCTATAAGTGTCCATTATCTCTAAAATAATCCATATATCTTTCCTCTTTATACATTCAAATAGGTTTTTAAATGTGTCATCAATGTCCTCATTGGTATGTCCTACAAGTAGAAATCTGACCTCGACATTGAGGAAAACACCTTTGTAGATAAGGAGAGATAAATATTGAAACACATACCTATACAAAAAGACATTATTTTGTGAATTTGTAAATATAACATTAGTTTCATAAAAGGTTTGGCATTTTTAAAGTATAATTATAGATGAAATTACCTTTTCTTATTGTTCCCATAATAGTTGTCTAGTTTAAGGTATAGCCTAGAAGGAAGTTTATTGAAGGCACCAATTGATTGTGCTTCTTCTCTATATTTCTTGCTTTCAAGGTAGCAATTTTTAGACAAAAGTGCATCATACAATGGATATTTTGAAGATCTAGGTTTATATAGTAAAGATCTGTAAGTATCTGGCACTATTTTTTCCATATCCCTAAAGCACTTGTTTAAAGAGGTGATAGTAAATTTAGACCCTCCAAGAACATAGGATAAAAAAATGCCCATATCTACCTGTACCATGATCATATGTTATAATCCCTACCATTGATAACTCTAATATTTTATTAATAACTACTTTAATTTTTGTCACTATCCTTAGCACAAAGGTTTTTTGACATTTCACCTTATCATGAATGACATTGAAGAATTCTTCAGGGTATAACTCTGACATTCATTTATGTGTGTAATACATTTGTCTTGAAAAAATTATTTAATTTGAATACATCATGAATTCTTGATCGATACGCTCTTACTAATCTCTAGAGAAGGACCTAGAGAATCTATATTGAGTCAATAAAATGCATGTTTTAAACCTAGTGAAGTCATCAGATGTGGAAATGGTCACATCATAAAAATTATTTCTCCACATGTTATTAAATTTTGGTTGGGATATTGGCTCATATTCTATATCTACTAGTTGTGCATTGATGTGGTGCCTCATAAATTATTGAGTGAAAGATGTTGGAAGATGTCAAATAGTTTATCATGAGCCATCTATATCTACCTAGCATGTTAGTCATGGAGAAACATCTATAAAATCATCCACTAATTGGTCCAATAAATCTTTAGATTCCATTATCTTCTTTTGTGGATTTTGTCAAAATATATTTGCATGGAATGCATGTTGTTCCCTATTTTTGTGACAATTTTGAATGTCAAAAAAATTTCTTACCTTTAATCCATATATTTTAAGCCAATATTCAAAATAGATCTCTTTTACCCTAAAAAAAATGCTAGTTTTAATTTTATTTTTATTAAATAAACTGGAAAAAAGGCATCCAAGACATGTTGCCTCCTATCTATTGTGGTGGAATCAATAAACTTCATCTTTGCAGATTTTAGAATCTCAAATGACAATCCTAACTGAAAACATTTTTTGGTGCATCATTTATCCACATACATTGTTGTAATCTCACTATCTATGCTTTCATCAAACTCCACTTGGCTAAGTGAATTATTTGGCTGACATCTTTTTCAGCCTAAGTATTTGTAGGAATGAGCTAATTTTTTTAGATGCCTTTATGCTAAGAATGTTAGGCTAGGAGTGAATTCATTATCCACTACATCCCAAATGTTTCCAATTTCTTTCTACTTTGGTGTCATGTATGGTAAATTGATTGCTCTATAAGTCTCAGTGTCCACTATTTTTTTTGGAAGGCCATCTAATGATAGATGTTTCAATTGCCTCTCTACTGAAAATATCACAATGTTGTATAACATGTCTTATGTAAATTCTCAATTCATTTTCTAACCTTGGGATAAGAATGCAACCAAAAATATCCCCTAGTTGTGCAAATTCAATATAACCAAAAACAGTTTTTTCATCATTTGCAAGAGTTGTACATTTGTGAAACAAATGTACCCTTTTCCCAATATTTTTTTTTCTTAGGATTTGAGATGTGGTAAGATCATTGATATATCAAACAAATGAATCCAAGTAAGGGTTTTCTTATTGCAATGGTTTTATATGTAGAATTAGACTCAAATTATTGACTTTGTTCCATGTCATTGTCTATAGTAAACTTGTATCTAATGTGTTGCATCATTCTTGTGCTCCATATAGTAAAAATACCAATTACATCCCCAAATTATCCACAAAATCTATAGGAAATGGAAGTGATAGAGTCAGATCAAAATTTTTAGTCACATTAACACTTACACATATAATAGGTATTTCTTCATTGTGGCATGTGGAAGTGAAATTTATGGGTTCCAAAGATTCAACATCTAGACCTGTCACTTTGGTATTCTTCCTTCACCAATGACCTTACCATTATTTATGAGAGAAACATAGTATCCACATTGGAAGTCCATTGACGTATGATTTTTTAGCTTGGACATTTGAAAAATACATGAGAAGAGTTATTAATCAGGTTATTTATAAAATCAGTCCAATTTATACTTGTATGTAATAGATAAATCTATATTTATACCAAAACATAAACATGGAGATATGTTAAAACCTAAAAATGTTAAAAAAGTAATGTATAACATTTTTTTTAATGACAGTTTATGTCAATCCAAGAAAATAATATCTTTTAATATCATATACTGCATACTTCAATTCTTGCTCCATCCTACTTTGAAGGTATCTCTTAGGAGATACATTTCAAACATGCATCAGAGTGGAATAGCCACGTATAGAAAAATAGCTAATTAAGTCAATATTCAACCATTTATTTTATTACAATACAAAATGATAATGAACAATGGGGGTTTTGAGGGAAATTATGGAAACTGATTAGCTTCTTATATTTTGGGATCCTGTATTTGATTTTAACCTCTATTGTGGACCTAAAAGTTTGAAGTTATCTCTTAGGAGATACATTTCAAACATATGTATAGGTTCCCTTCAAGGTTTGAAGGCAATACTGGGTGATACCTTGAAGGGCGTTATAATACCTTCAAGGGTACTCATGACATTAAGCTTAAGACTTCATTTTTCAAAAGTCAAGGACATGTGGCATGCACCCACAAACTTGTGAAATTTCAACACTTAAAAAATATTTCAAGTTCACTGGGTGACTAACTCTCTATGTTTGTGCTAAGTGTCTCCATCTTATTTACCTGGAGACTGATAGATGGAACTTCATGTAAAAAATATTAAGGATATATAATAAGAAGTATGGTGACACGTGTCTCCATCCAACTACCTCTGAAATTATTTTAAAAAATAAGGTTAACTTCCCTGGGCCAATGGCATGACTTTTATTTAAAGAACTCCCTTCTTTCTTGAGAAGTACTTTGACAACATGTGTCATCAATGGAAGGGACCGAGACTTCAATTTTACAGCCATGCTCACTTGTACACTCAATCACTAGGAGTTTGTGATGAACCCAAGCATTGGTTTCAAGTTGATGGCCATGTTATTTATTCTATCCCTACGGTCTAGAAGTGGGTGGCGAGGTCATTCTTCAACTACTGGATTTCTTGGTCCTTGTTTGAGGACTCTTGTTCCATCTACAACTGTATCTATTAGTCCAAGAGGCTCTTATGTGTATGCATAATATAACTTATCAAATGCATTTAATAAGTTAGTTTAAAATGTAAAATATCATTATTTGTACTTTTATAAAGAAAGGATATTAAGGATCAATATAGTAAAAAAAGTACATCAATCTCAAATTAAGTTCAGGAAAGCGGTGGTAACAAGATAAGTATGGTAGAAGGACTATTGACGGTTGTGCAAGACCATTAATGATATGGAGTTTCAAAATATAGCTTCTTATTTGAGGTAGATCGAGTTGGGACATGATAGGATGTGGGGTAATTTCAATATTTGTGAGACAAAAAAGGTCACCATCAAATCCAAAATATTAAAGATGAGGAAGAGCACTTATGTACAGGTAGTCAAAGCATTTAAAGAGGTTGGAAAGAGCAAGTTAGATGCCAAAAGACATAAAATGAAGTGTGAAAACAATGCAATAACATTACAGACTTTGGTGAAGAATAATATTATACTATGTGCTCTTGATATAATCCCATGAAAAAAAATTGATACCCAAATTTTGGTAGAATAAATCAATCAAATAGTGCAAATAATAGGTTTAGTCATGGATAGGAGCAAGTTGTTGATCATACTCATAGATGAAGAGAAGGTAGAAATTGGGATTGGGATAGGTCTTCAATAAACCAAATTCAATGCCTTGAGTTCCTTTGACTTCGTGGAAATAGATTAATTTACTCTCTTCACCCTATCAATATACCAGGTGCACAAGCAGGAGCTCTTTCACTTCAACATCTACTTTGGGGTTTTGATACATAGAGGCTAATCAAGTTACCTATATCTACATAACTAGATGAGGTCATGCATACCTTGTTAAGTAAATAAAAATAAGGGGATATTCATTTATCTAGATATATCACCATTTGGATCAATGCATAGACCATGGCAAGAGCCACAAACCTCCCAAATTGTGGAAAATCATTATTGAGATACAAGTCCACTGCACTGCCAATTCATCCATATGTTCAATATAAATTTTCCACTAGGGAAGGTAGAGGAACTATAATTAAATCCATTGAGGATGTTACAATGTGAATTTTGGTAGAGTGTATTACAAAGAGGTTTTGGTAGACAACGAAGTAGGAAAATTAAGAAACAAAAGGAGTAATTGATATTATGTATCACACGATACAACAAAATGAGAACTTTAACTGGCTTGAGTATATCACATCCAAGATTACCACTAGTATCAAGAAGATACTATTTTAACTTGGATTTTCACCCTTTAATAAGATTCCTAAGATCTCTTCATCCAAGTGGCACAATGGAAGCACCTTTAGGCTTGTGGGTAGCCTAAAGATGAAGTGAATCTCTAGATACAACTAGCTTCCTTAATGTACCATTTTGGATCACAACTACACCTAAAATTTGGGGGGAAAAGGGAGAGAGATAAGTGAAATTAAAATATTCTAAAGGATTTGATACACCAAATAAGATGATGACTTCCAACCAGTAGCATGTTACACATGAGAACAAAAGACTAACCAAATAGACACTTTTTTAATCTACATCTTCTCACTTCAATGTTACATTATGAGGTTATGGATGAATGTGTAAATATAGGAGGACTAGACAAGAGTCCTTGAATGGCACTAATGAATAGACTAACTCAGTCAATCCTTGACATTTCATAGAACACTTCACATGACCTTCAAGAAGAAGCTTTTCAACTACAAAAAGGGTGAAAGAATGAGACAACATGCTAAGGAATCCATAGTATTCACTAAGCTTGATTCAATATTCAAGTAAATCAAACTAAGAATAGTCATGAAGGGGTAAAAATTAGTAGTATTATTGATCAAATCATATGAAAATGAGCAGGGCTTCACCATACTTAGGTGAATCATCTGTTATAATGGTTAAAATGGCTAGTTCTTATAGAACTTGAGAGAGATAGGAGAAGAGAGAAGTCAAAAGGTCATAAGGAAACTTTTAAGGATAAAAAAATAATTTAATTATACATGAAATGAGGATATGGGATGAATGATTTAAGGATATTAAGTACAAATGTCCATCCAAGTCATCAAACTCTTGCAAAGTGGCATAAAACTCCTCATTCTAGCTTAGAAAATTGCCTTCATAATTTCAACCTATTTGAACATCCCAAAATTGATTAGGGATAGGTTTTATGATTGGAATTAAGGGGATGGATTTTATACATGCCTCTCCATGCATTGGTTTTAGGCTTGATCATTTGGAATCATCTAAAAAGGAGCCATCATCATCTGTAGTCCAAAAAACTATTCCCTCATGCATCCTACACATTTGGCTTCATTTTCCCATGAAAATACATTGGATGGAGTGGATGAAATTTTTTAAGATCTTGTATGGAATTAAAGGCATTATAAATACCTTAAAATTACCTCACTTGAAGTTTTCCACCCTTCTCACTAGCTTGTCCAAAATTCCAATTTTAACTGGTTGAAATGAAGTTGTTTATTTGCAAACTTAGGAGTTTTAATGAAGAATTAAATGACTATGAAGATTTATCAAATTCTTAATATTTCTCCCAAATTTGGTTTCATCTCCTAGAACCTCTTTGAACCTACACAACATAAAAAATGGTCAAAATATGCTATTTTACACCCTATCAGTACAAGTTTGTATAACTAATTTTGATGGTAGGGAGAATGACTGATTCCTCATTAACATATAATCATCATTCATGCCATTATGGTCTATTTTGATGAATTATCTCTCTCATTTCCTCAAACTAGTCTTTACAAGGGTTTACAAGGGTTTTAGGCCTATTTTGACTCTTAAGTTTTGTTCATAAAGCTTTGACGTCCAACTTGATTATTTTTTTTACAAGGATGGTTTTAAAGGACCTTTCTAACACCTCTAAAATCCTTTGGATTCCATAAAATTTCTCATGAAATATATGAGCATTTGAACCTCTCCTATTGAGATTATTTTCCTCTATTCTTGCATGCCTGAGTTAGTTTTGAGGAAAAAATGGATTATTTAGGGGTTTATTTACCTTAAAATAGATTTATAAACTTTTTATCCACCCTAAAAACATGTTTAAATCCATGGGGATACTCATCTTATGCTAGAAATGTGAATGACCCCCCCATTTGGTCCTAGCCTAAACCTTGTTTGATAGGCTTGAGTTAGTGTTTAGCTCAAAACATGGATTTTGATGGCTTAACCTACAATTTTGAGGCTTTCAAACATATAATTACACCCTAATAGCATTTTTATATCCATTGGAGTTTTTATTTAATACTATAAATAAATTTGACCTTTCATTTGGGCTCTAGGCCTCACCATGCTCATTAAGCCTATCTACAACTTTTGTAGGTTTAGACCTCTAAGATGAGATTATTCCTTATATTAAAGGTTATACATAATTTATAAAGTGTTTTTCAACTTAATACACCTCTTTTCATTTCTTAATTAGTCCCTTGACCCACTATTTTCATCTTGTTCACTACAATAGGTAGTTTGCATTTAAGGGGAAGTACCCTCTGTCTAAGACAAAATAAAGGGTACTTACACTATTTTATTAGATAATTTTAATATTAAAATTTCATCCTCAAGTGATAATTATGTACCACACAAAAAATAAGCCCTTGGTTCCATGTATAGGTCTTCCAAAATCATTCAAACCAAAAACAAACCTTGGTGAGAAGGACTGTGTGCAGGATTTGTACTTTGAACTATGTGATGCATCATAAGAAAATTTATTATGATTGTTTACATATCATAGAGGATTAATTATGTCATCATGACCATAATTAAGTTATTAAATTCCCCACTTATCCCTCCAACCTCTCATGAACTCCTCACACACTTGAACTCTTAAGGCTACCTTCCAATTCTTGATTGTGTTTCCTTTTTCAACAATGAACAGTAGGTCATCATACACATTAGAGTTTGGAAAAATATTATAATTAGCCTACCTTAAGCCTTTAGAGTCATTTTATCTTGGTTTGGACTCACTCATTTTACTCCTAAGCACTTCCAACACTTCAAAACCCTCAAACTTGCTTACTACTATACCACAGTCATCTATAATGGTTGTAGGTGCTCATTTTTTAGATAAGGGATATTTGTAGGTGGTGTTTGATAGTGTCATGGGTCATCTAATAGACTTATAATACCCTTTACCAGTATTTTAACTTTTTCACTCACCCAACTTGGATATATCATCACTTTTGAGGTTGAAATGCTCATAAGACCAGTCATAGGTAAATAATTGCATTGAAGACAATTAGACCCTGCCTGTAGGTGTGATTTTCTTAGGTGGACATAAGACCAATGATAAAATACCTTATTTGGGTGTTCTTGAATAATATTCACATTTTTCTTAAATATTCACTCCATATGTCTATAATGCCAACTTTAAGGGTATCAACCATTTTCTCATTATCCTAGTTAATTGTTTTCCTACAGTCACCTACAGGGGATTGTAGGGGACTCCATAGATAGCTTACATCCATACGACCTATAACACACATCCTTTGAAACCATTTATAATAATTCAAACTACCCTTCCTATTGATATATTCATGTCTAAAGGTCTATCCCTTCTCAAGCTCATTTCGAGAGTTCTTTGATATCTATAGATAGGCTGTAAGTGTGTATTTTGTAGTGAAAAGAGACCTGTATATGCCAATGAGAGACAAAAAAAATATGAAATATTTCCTTGATGATATTTATATATTCAATCTTTATTTCATCCATTTTTAACCATTCTAACATGTTTGCAAGGTATAGTTTTAAACTTAGGGAAGAAGGTCTCATTTGGGTCATAGTCCTACAAATAATATTGAGGGAATTTAGTGTTTTTTAGGCAATTTTACAACCACCATGAACCAACCACCATTAAATTTCTACCCATAAAAATTTAAAAGGTTAATATTATTTCTAGGGGATACAGTATAAGCACATTATTAGGTATAAAAGGCAATCTAAACATTGTAACAAGATATCAACAAAAAATTGGAGAATTAGGTCCCTAAATTGATCATTTGATTCTTTGAACTTGGTTCTACTTATCTATGCCTAGTTGATGATTCAATTAGGTCTGCCTTGATATTTTACACATGATAGGGTTTGAAAAATTATCTTAACATGCTTCAATACTCCATACAATTACCTTTAAGGCTCTGTTTTCACCACATGTATGTGATTATTTTCATGTGCAGGCAGTAAGCAAGATTGATGGGTAGTAAGCATCACATTTGGTCTTATAACCTTCTCCATGCTCCTTAAAAGAGATAAAAAAATATAACATGATATAACCAGATTTAGTGGAACTTATATACCATGTTTCAACATTTAAAACATCTTATTTCCACCTGTAGGTGCAAATGAGCTGTATGTAGGTAGTGAGTGTAGAATGGAGCAATAAGGGTGGATGAATGGTTTCAATAAAAATTCACACTCAATGTTAAACCTTAAAATTCATGATTGACATCAAGGAAATCTTAATAAAATTTCAAAAACATCCCTTTCAATGTGATTTTTCTCCTTCTTGACACCTGCACATGTTCATTAATGGTTGCCTAAATGGTAAGTTGTATATGACTGCACTTTCATGGAGAGTTTGCCTTAGAGAATGAAAATTAAATAAAATGGGATCAAGAAGACATTTAATACATGGTTATTAAATTATATACACCTTATTTAACCATTTAAAAATCATGATAATCTAAAACATGGTAAAAACTGTCTATTACACATAAAAGTGTTTCCTCTTGCTACCTAAGCTACTTTGCTCATCAAAACATCATGAAAATTGAAATAAATAATTGAGAGAAGATGAGGAGGCATAAAAAATCATATATAACCAATATGAAAAACTTTATTTTATGGAAACTCCAAAAATGGAGCAAAACCTATAGGGTGCATAGATTGGCAGGCAGAAAAATATAGTCAACTTCATGAGGATGGTTCATGAAACACAAACCAAAAATATTCAAACTATTTATATGTAGATTAAGGTATCTAAGTTTAATTTCAAATTCCCAAGTAGTTTCATCTAAAACCTCTTCTGTAGGCCCTACCAAGTATAAACTTGAAAATTGCTTTTGCTTGCCAAGAAGGGTGAAAAAGGAGTAGAATGGTTTTGGGATAAAAATGACCCTTTGAGATCATGTCAAGCACTAATATTGATATAAGTAATCTTAAGATTCATATTAAAACCTTTACCACATTCACACATCCCCATGAGTCGTACAAGTGCCAAACTCACCTTTCCCCACAAGAAAAGTATTCTTTCTTATGAAGCAACTGCCACTTTCAATTAACAATAGTTGATTAAGACCTCTTAGGACATGTCACATGACATAAATTTTTTTAACCTTCATACTTCCCAAAAAATCCATATAAGTCATTAAATGCCCCTTTTTTTACCTCAAAATTACTAAAATGACTAAATTGACTAGGGACCAAGGCTAATATAACATTAAATGACATTAATTAACCTATAAAATACCTTTTTATATATTTATTATACACCTAAAATAACTAAAATTTATTTTTTTACCTATAGGGGTCCTAATTTTGACCTAAAAGTCAAATTTGGTCAACAAATTGGTGGCTCATAGGGGTAGTATGCCTACTATACTAGTTAGACTACTATCCTTATCAGTCCATTGGGATTATGGAGTCATATGAAGTACAAGACAAACAAAATGAATTTTACCATAGGATTTGATCAAGACAAGACCACTTGATTACTTCAACCACATAAAGCAAGGATACACACAAAACAAGACAACAAACTAACAAGACACATAGACACATGTGTTCAAGGCACTTGGGGGAATCAAAAAACAAACTATTATACAAAACTATAAAATAATCATACCTTCTTTCTAGGATCAAAAGGAAAACTTATTTAATCATCTTAATGGTGAGATGAAAGATAGTGCCAAGCATGTTTCTCCTTGGATTATATGCTTTGTGGATCAAATCTATTCCTTGGCAAATCACTAGATCTGATCTCAAGTAGATGATACTTAAATAGGTACCTAATGTAGATACATTACTCTTTAAATTTTTCACATATTTCATGTTTATTCCCACTCTTCATCTCATGGTCAACTTGTATCTTCTTTATAGGCAAGGCTTCAAGCAGATTGGTTTCTTATTCCTTAGAAGATTGAGGCCAATAGGAGCTTGTTCCATCCTTAAAGATCTGATGTGTTTCTCCAAACTGATTGAGAGGATGACATCCCATATTTCTGACTTCAAACATGTCATCATGAAATGTATATGCTTCTTGAAAGGATAGATTTGAAAGGTTGCTTTTCTTTTGCATACTTACTTGAATGCCAAAGCTGCCTTCTCCATCTTTGAATATATCATAGCCTCCTTGAAGATGATTATAGACTCATCCAATGGTTTCAAAAAAGTCATACAAATTCCTATTAATAACTTGTTCTTTCTCATCTTTGACATTTTGGATAATGTCATCTTGCTCACCATCACTTATGATCAATTCTAAACAATTTGTAGACCCCTTGAGAGACTCAAACTCATTACAAATATTTTCAAACTACTCCCACAAGTCTTCATCCTCTTTTTTATCAGCATCATCAATGGTAACAACAATATAATCTCCTTTATCCTCTTCCTTAGAATCAAAAAGGACCTCATCCAAGATTTCTTCTTCAACATAAGGAAGGCATTCTTCATCACCAACCAAACAAGAAGACTCAACACAAGGGCTCACCTCTTCTTCAACACTTAGGACCTATTTAGGGATCTCAAATTGTGTCTAAACTATCATAATCTGATCTTTATTCTCAAAGGATTCAATATATTCCATCTCCTTCTTTGTGATTCCAAGATTAGGAATCTTGAAGTCATGTGATTTAGTCCATTGAGGCTACCAAGGAGCTAGGCTTTCTTCAAGTAAGAGTTCTAAGTTTTCATCAACCAACTGATCCTTTTTAGGTTCCCATACCATAGGTCCATCAAGTTAAATGGTCATGAGGCAAGGATAAGATGAAATAGTTGGTGGAGGTGGCACATAGACCTCAAAATCAGGTTGGGGGAGAAATGTAAGGGGTTCTTTTAGAAGCTCTTGAGGAAGGGGAGGTAGACCTTGGGCTAAAACAACTTGATTTTATTCCTTCCAATTGATAATAACTTCATTAACATCTGATTTATCTTGAGGAATCTCTTAAGGAAGGGTAGATGGGATTTGTTTAGGCATCGGATCTTCTTTTAGGTCTAAACCTTCCATCACGCCTTGATTTAGAAATTTCATCTTTGCCTCTAACTCTTCAATTTGCTTGGCTAGGTTATCTTGGAAAAGTCTTTCTTGAAGTTCATAGGAGTTTTCATGAGAAGGATGAGTAAAAGAGGGTTAACATGGAAGACAATAGGTCCCTTGAGAAAGTGTTGGAGGGACTTGCAAAGGATTAACTTCATTCATGATTTCACACTTCTTAACAATGCTTCTATCCTCTTTTTTCCCCATGATTCCACTATCTTACTCCAGTTTAGGATGTTAGGATTAGAAGTCTCTTTTTTAGGTGGTGGGGATGAAATTTGAGATGGAAATGAGGAATTTAATTATAATTATTTTGCTTCTAATATGGGTTGATTCATATGCATATTATCCAACTCAATTTGCCTATCAAGATTAGCTTAAAAAACAAGGTTTCTCTTTTCAACTCTCTCTTCCAACTGATTGGGAAAAAGATGACTTTGATATCCTTGATTAGGCTCATGAGTAGGGATAAAATATGGCTGATAAGAAACTTGGGGAATTGGATATGAAGGCTGATAGGTTTGGTGAGGTTGCCTTTTATGAACTCCTAGTCTATCCTCTAAGGAAGAAACTAGGCCACTCACATCAAGCATCTCACTTGTGAGCCTTTGCCAATTGGCTCTCTCAATAGGTACCCACTCTTTTCTAACCAAGTCCAATTAATCCCTCACCTTATGAATAATATGACTATGAGCCTCTTGACCACATCCTCTTTGTGTGTCAAGATCCAACATATACCTCTCATAGCCCAAGAGTGTTTTCTTAAAGGTAGAAATGGATTGACTTGAGAAGTGGCTAGGTTGACTAGGAGAAACAAGATATTGAGAATGATGGCTATAAGACTGATATACTTCATGAATGGGATGATACACTTCATGTTGAATCTATTACACTTCATGTCAGGGCTGATTAAGAACTTGCTCTTATTGATAGGGAATGGCACAAGCTTGAAATGTCTCACCAACTTGTGTAAGATAAAGCTCAACACCAAGGTCAACCATGAAACTTCATTAAGAATCAAGAACACAAGGAATGATCTTATAAAATATTTAAAATGAATACTTGGGCTGATTAACAAGCTGATGTAACTTCAGATTTGCTATTGATGCTTAGATAGATGCCTCTAAAGGCTGATTGTTGAAAGACAACACCAAAAATATTTTAATCTCTTGGACTAAGAATCCCACTGGGTGTACCAAAAAATGTTGTCACTTAGATTTTCACCCTTTGAGGAGATTCCTAAAAAATTCTCATCCAAGTGTAATAATGGAAACACCTCTAGGCTTATGGGTAGCCTAAGGATGAGGTGAATCTCTAGATAGGGCTAGCCCCCTTGATGTACCACTTTGGATCACAACTACACCTAAAATTTGGGGAGGGAAAAGGGAGAGAGATAACTAAAATAAAATGATTATAAAAGAGGTGATACACAAAATAATATTATTACTTCTAACCATCAACATGTTATACATGAGAACAAAGGACTAACCAAACATACACTCCTTCAATCTGCATCTTCTCACATCAATGTTACATTATGAAGTTATGAACAAATGTGAAAATATAGGAGGACTAGACAAGATGCTTGAATGGAACTAATGAATATATTAACTCACTCAATCCTTAACATTTCCTATAACACTTCACTTGCCCTACAATAAGAATCTTTTCAACTACAAATAGGGTGAAATAATGAGACATGTTAAGGAATCATAGTCTTCACTAATCAATATTTAACATTCAAGTAAAGAAAAATAATAAAAGTCTTGAAGAGGTAAAAATTAGTAGTATTATTGATAAAATGGTATGAAAAATAGTAGGGCTTCACCATACTGAGTTGGAACATCCATTACAATGGCCAAAATGGCTAGTTCTTATAGAACTTGAGAGAGAGAAGAGAGGAGAGAAGTCCAAAGGTCAAAAATAAAATTTTTAAGATAATAAAATTAGTTAATTTTTCATGAAAATATTAAATGGGATGAAATATGCAAGGTTAGTAAGTACAAGTGTCCATCCAAGTTATCAAACTCTTGTGAAATGGCATAAAACTCCTCATTCTGGCTCAAAAAATTACCTTCATGATTTGAACCTGTTTGAACATCCAAAAACTGATTAGGGATAGTTTTGATGATTTAAATGAATGGTATGGATTTCATACATGCCTTTCCATGCATTGGTTACAATCTTGGTCATTTTGAATCATCTATAAAGGAGCCATCATCATTTTTAGTCCAAAAAACTCTTCCCTCATGCACCCTACAAACTTGGATTCAAATTTGCCTTAATTTTCCCATGAAAATATATGGGAAGGAGTGGATGAAATTTTTTGAGACCTTACATGGGATTAGAGGCATTAGGAACACATTAAAATCACCCCACTTGAAGTTTTCCACCCTTCTTACTAGCTTGTCTAATATGCTAATTTTGACCGGCTAAGATGAAGCCATTTGTTTACATACTTAGGAGTTTTTTTAATGAATAAAATTACTATGAAGATTTATCACAAGTATTAATATTTCCCCCAAATTTTGTTTCATCTTTTGAAAACTTATGTAACCTGCACAACACACAAAATGGTAAAAAATATCCTATTTTGCACCCTATCCATACAAGTCTGTGCATATAATTTTGATGGTAGGGATCTTGACTAAGTCATATTTAAAATACAATCATAATTCATGCCATTATGGTCCATTTTTATGAATTGTCTCTCTCATTTCCTCAAATGGTCTTTATAAGGGGTTACAAGGGTTTTAGACATGTTTTAACTCTTAAGCTTTATTCATAAATATATGTCATAAAACTTGAAAAAAAATTACACAAGAATGGTGTTAAAGGACCTTGATAGCACCTCTAAAATCGTTTGTCTTCCATAAAATGCCTCATGAAAGATATGAGCATTTGAACCTCTTTGATCAAGCTTATTTCCTCTTTTCATGCATGCCTGAGTTAGTTTTGAGCCAAAAATGGCTTCCTCAAGGGTTTATTTGCATTATAAGAGATTTATCACCTTTTTATCCACCCTAAAAACATGTTTAAATCCATAGGGATACTCATCTTATGCTATAAATTTGAATGACCCCCTCATTTGGTCCTAGCCTAAACCTTGTTTAAGAGGCCTGAGTTGGCTTTTAGAACAAAACATCAATTTTGATGGATTCCCATAAAATTTTGAGGATTTAACACACCTAATTACACCATATGAACATGGTTCAATCCATTGGAGTGTATATTTAAGACTAGAAATGAATCTGACCTTTCATTTGGGCTCTATGCCTCACCATGCTCATTAATCTTATCTGTAACTTTTATAAGTTTATACCTACAAGATGATATTATTAATTATATGAAAGGTTATTAATAATTTATATAGCGTGTTTAAAATTAATACACCTCTCTGTAATGCTCAATCAGTCCCTTGACCCACCATTTTCATCTTGTTCACTAAAACAAGCAGTTTGCATTCAAAGGGAAGTACCCTCTATCTGAGACAAAATAGAGGGTACTTCCCCTATTTCCTAAAAAAAATTGAATATTACAATGTCATCCTAAATTGACAAGGATGTCCCACACAAAAAATAATCCCTTGGTTCCATGGCTAGGTCTTCTACAAGCATTCAAACCAAAACCAAACCTTGGTGAAAAGGACTATTTGCAGGATTTGTACTTTGAACTATGTGATGCATCATAAGAACATTTATATTTGTTTCCATATAGTGTAGGACACATTAGGATATAATTAAATTAATTAAGTTATTACAGTCCCCACTTATCTCTCCAACCTCTCATGAACTCCACACACACTTGAACTCTTAAGACTGCCTTCCAATTCTTGACTATGTTTCCTTTTTCAACATTGACATGTAGGTCCTCATGCACATTGGAGTTTGGAAAAACATTGTAATGATCCTTTTTTAATCCATTAAAGTAATTTTATCTTGGTTTGGACTCACTCATTTGACTCCCAAGCACTGCCAACATTTCAAAACCCTCAAACTTGCTTACTACTATACCACAATCATCTATAATGGTTGTAAGTGCTCATTTTTAGATAAGGGATATTTTTAGGTGGTTTTTTATAGTGTCATGGGTCATATAATAACATTATAATACCCTTTACCAGTGTTTTTAACTTGTTCACTCACCCAACTTGGCTAGATCATCACTTTGGAGGTTGAAATGCTCATAAGACTAGTCATAGGTAAATGGCCTTGTTGAAGCCAATTAGACCCTGCCTATAGGTGTGATTTTCTTAGGTGGACCTAAGACAAATCATAAAAGAACTTATTTGGGTGTTATTGAATCATATTCACATTTTTATTACTTATTCACTCCATATTTTTGCAATGCCAACTTCAAGGGTATCAACCCTTTACTCATTGTCCCAGTTAACTGTTTTCCTACAGTCACCTATAGGTGATTACAAGGGACTCCATAGATAGCTTAAATCCATGATATATATGATAAACATCATTTGAAACCCTTTATAAGACTTCAAAATACACTTCCTAGTGAAATATTCATGTTTAAAGTTCTATCCCTTCTCAAGCTCATTTTTAGAGTTCTTTGATATCTATAGACAGACTGTAAGTGTGCATTTTATAGTGAAAAGAGACCTGTATATGCCAATGAGAGACAAAACAATATGACATATTTTATTTATGATATTTATATCTTAAATATTCATGTCATCCCTTTGGACCCATTCTCACATGTTATCAAGGTCTAATTTGCAACTTAGGGAAGAAGGTCTCATCTGGGTCACAATCTTGTAGACAATATTGAGGGAATTTAGTGTTTTGTAGGCAATTTTAGAACCCCAAAAAACCAACCTCCATTAGCTTTCCACCCTTAAAATTTTTCAAGGTCCATTTTATTTCTAGGGGATATAATATGAGAACATTAGTAGGAATAAAAGGCATTGACAACATTGTAACAAGATATAAACAAAAACTTGGAGAACTCTGTTTTGCATTTCTGGGGAATTAGGTCCCTGAATTGATTATTTAATCCTTTAAACCTGGTTTTATTTATCTCTGCCCACTTGATTATTTAATTAGGTATGCCTTGAGATTTTACACATGATAAGTTTTTAAAAAGTATCTTACCATGCTTCAATACTCCATACAAGTATGTTTAAGGCTATGTTTTCATCCCCTGTAGGTGATTATTTTCATGTGCAGGTAGTAAGCAAGATTGGTGGTTAGTAAACACCACATTTGGTATTATAACATTATCCATGATTCTTAAAAGAGATAAAACAACAGATCATGATATAAATAGCTTAAGGGGAACTTATATACCATGTTTCAACATTTGAAACTTCTTGTTGGCACCTGTAGGTGCATATGAGCTGTATACAGGCAGTGAGTGTAGAATGGAGCAATAAGGGTGGATGCATGGTTTCAAGAATAATAAAAATAAATGACATACCTTAAAATTAATGATTTAAATCAATGGAGAGATTAATAAAAGCTCAAAAATATCCTTTTTAATGTGACTTTTCTCATTTATGATACATACACATGTACATTAATGGCTACCTAAATTGTAAGTTGCATATGAATGCACTTTCATGGAAAATTTGACATAGAAAATGAAAATGAAATAGGAGGGGATAAAAAATTCATTAAAAACATGGTGATGAAATTATCTACACCCTTTGGAACCATTTCTAAAGCATGATAATCCAAAACATGGTGAAAACTACCTGTTGCATAGAAAAGTGTTTCCTTTTGCTACGTAAGCTACTTTGCTCATTAAAACATAATGAAACTTGAAACCAAGCATGGAAATAAACTGATGATTAATCAAAAATCATCTTAAACAAATATTACCAATTGGATTATATGTAAACTCTCAAAATGGAGCAAAACCTATAGGGTACATAGATTGGCAGGCAAAAAAATATAATCAAATTCATGAAGATGGTTCATGAAGAAAAAACCACCATTATTCAAACTATTTATATGGTGATGAAGATATTTGAGTTTGATTTCACCTCCCTAAGGTGTTTGATCTGAAACCTCTTCTATTGGCCATATCAAATACAAACCTGAAGACTACTTTTAATTACCAATAAGGGTGAGAAAGGAGTAGAATGGTTTTGGGCTAGAAATGGCACTTATAGAGCATGTCAAGCACTAATATGTATTTAAAGAAGTTTAAGAGTCATATTACAACCTTAATCCATGTGTCACACTTCCTCATGATCTGTATAAGTGCCAAATTCACCTTTTTCCCCAAGAAAAAATTCTCTTTCTTCTAAAGCACATGCCACTTTCAGATACAAACAATTGATTAAGACATTTTAAGAAACATGTCATGTGACATCACCTTTTTAAACATTCACACTTCCCAAAAAATATATAAAAGTCATTAAATTCCCCTTTTTTGACCTCAAAATGACTAAAAGGACTAAAATGACTAGGGACCAAGGCTAGTATAACATTAAATGACATTAACTTATGAAATACCTTGTGACATATGTATTAGACCCCTAAAATGCCTAAAAGTCAAGTTTTTACCTATAAGGGTCCCAATTTTGATTGAAAAGTTAAATTTTGTCAATAGGTACTTTTAAGTAGCTCACAAAATTTCTAATATCAGTTTCTAGTTTTGTTTTTATGATTCACCTAATGGAAGTCCACGCTAGGTCAAGGTAATGTTACTGCTAACTTTTGGCCTCCTACTGCCCTCAAAAACATCACTTGGACTAAGACAGGGCAATATTATGAGCAACTAGTCTGGTTTAACACATGGTGGTTTGAGGCTCTAGCTTTGATCAGGTCACACCCCTAAATTCCATAAGATGTCATGCAATATTTGGGGCAACATGCATCAATAACCAAGTTGTACAATGGTATTAAAATTAAGGTGGATGAGTTGGCCATGCCAATTATGACTCCAATGCCCTCTTTCATCATAATGGTTGAAGCACAAGCCAAAGTATGGAGGTAAAGATCCCTAGTCATACAATAAAGCTGACAAGAGAAAAAATAATCACAACCAACTACATAACCATAGGCCTTACCCAAATAGTCTATAGCTCCTCCACAATAACAAAAATGCAAACATAAGGGAATTGTATAGAGAGCCTCACCACCACGAACTAGAAATAGATCAAGGCAAATCAAGTCTTGGTTAGATAACCCACATGTGCCAAGGATAGTTTTAGAGTATGATCTCACATGTTGCAAGTTGATGAATAGTAAGTTTTTCAATGCATGATCAAAGGCATCGGTCAAAAGGTCTATGATAAGGAGGAGGAGAAGGAGTTATTTTTTTAGAAATTAGTGTGCACTTAACCAAGCATAAGATAAAGTAAGTAATGACCATTTGGTTGGCATTACACAACCCCCTCCCACTATTATTGAAAAATCTAAGCACAAACTTGTGGCATAAATTTTTGAAAAAGATCCATGATCTAGTTTAACATCTATGTAGTTTGTAGATCTATTAGAGGAAGGGAGCCTAGTACAACCATTGATGCACAAAAAATGTAATCATCATTAGGTGAGTCCTTCAACCACAATACTTAAATGTTTGGTATCTTTCAAAGAGCCAGCCATAACAAGTAGTGCCCATCAGGTGATGTCTAAGGGCATGATGAGACACAAGGATACACTTATCCCTTCGATTAAGTCAAGAATTTTTTTTTGTGCAGAGGTGTCATGGTTATCAAATATAAATCTTTAGAGCACTCACAATCTAATATGGAATAGATGATGTATATGTGATGGAGGGATCCCTAGATACCATTGTCTAAATGAGATCCACTGTGCTTGCTTCCACTTCCATGGGGACATCTTTAGATGTTTTATAGCTACCATTATCCAAGGAAATTGAAGGAACAGATGTATTCCAAAAATCCATTACATGAAAGAATTTTGACATGGAATATATGGTTTTTCAGTTGTATGAGGAGAAGATGGAAGCACAAAATCAAATTGTTGAGGCTAGGTAGCTCATCAATGCTTCTTGTCATGCTCTAGTTACACAAGTCCTTGGTGATCAAGTAATGTTAAAGAACAAATAACTCATTGCATTATTGACTCAGCTAATAAAGGATTAGGTGAGCACACATAAACTATGCACCCAAGGGTAGGTTATCCATATTGAGATAAAAGGCATTTGTGAACTTCTAGAGGAATATGTACATGTCCTAGATATAGTTGTGCATCAAGCTAAGTAAATTATGAAATGAATGCTTGATTAGAGGTAACATCTTAACAAATCCGTAGATTATGCTAGACTAGAATTTAAAATGATAAAAAAAGCTAAAGTTGTAGTGAATGATTGAATGGCTACTAGGGAAACATTAAATGATGGATTTTAATAGTTTTTAAAAGTCAGGTATACCATGATGAAGAATATTTAGGTCTAATATAATGAGACAATGTGCAACACATTTGTGATAGTTCAAGCCCAAAATATTGCAAACAAGTTGGATGATATTGTGTCAGATATCTAGCTTAAGTTTTCAAATGCCAGAGACTTCCTTATCATTGTAGAAGTAGATGTGCACAATTTGATGGTCATTAAATTTCACTACATGTTTTACTTATCATGGTGTGGGAAGTACTTGATAATTAGAAAATTCTCAGTCATAAACTCTCATAGGTTGAACTAGATATTATGCATATCATAGATGAACCTAAGTTCATTCCACTGCAAGAACTCTAAGAAATTTTGTAGAAGAGAAAGATGGATATAAATGCACAGTCTAGGTAGCCAAAACCTACATAGTAGGTAAATGTGCAGTTCAAGTTTTTCAATTTAAGAACTAAAAAAGGTGGTAGACAAGTATGAAAAACCAGAAAACCTAGAGCAATTACTATCACTTTTGTGAAAGGCTAATCTTTTCCAGCTTTAGCTGAGATCAGAGTTCACATTTTGTCTCGAGATGAAATAATAGTTCAAGTCTATGAAAGTGTTGGATGTGAAACAAGGACATGTGCGCAGGGTATCACTTTGTCATCTATATTATCTTTTGGATGTCTTCGGCCTTGTTAAGCAAGTGATAGATATGAAAATGCCATGTCTTTTTTCTTTGGCCTTGTTATGCAAGAGATAGAGCCATGATGTAATGTAATATTATTTTGATGCTATTTTTTTACCTATGCATGGTACGTAATGTTTACTCTATTTTGGTTTAGCTTTTTCTATCTTGTATTATGTTGTTTATGATCTATAATTCTCAACACCCTTTTTAATTTATATTTATATTGATGTAGTGTAAAAAATTTAATATTGTGTAAATTCACTCATGCTATTATGATTATTTTTTGTTTCTTTCTACGTAAGCTATACTTATAATTTACATGTTCTAGAGAATTTCCACAAAAATCTACTAACATTCCTTCAACATGCACATGATTGGAATTTTATTTCAAGGTATCTTCGAGGAGATACCTTAAAGGGATTTGTAGTACCTTTGAGTTTACCACAATGCATGTTTGTAAGGTATTAGGTATCTCATAGGAGAGACTTTCAAACATGCATTTGTAGTAATTTCAATGGGTATCCTAGTATCTATTTTAAAAATGCACACGATTGGAATTCCTTCAAGATAATAGATCCTTATAATACCTTCAATGCTTTCTCTATGCATAAACGTATCTCTTATGAGATATCTTTAAGGTAGTCATGAAGGTATTACAATGCCCTTCAATGTATATTGTTTTTTAATTCAATTGGTTAAAATCTAGGTTGAAGGGGCCCATTCCCTTTATAGAAGAAACCTAAAAGATAGACATGACAAAGACAAAGAACAAAAAAGGAGCCAAAGATGAACTTGGTAGTTAAAACCCCATACTGCCAAACTTATGCAAAGTATTAGCCAAAAAACTAAGACCAAATAAAAAGAGACAGAGCAAGCCCAACTATTCTGAATCATAATAAAAGATCAAATTCTTGGTCATAGTTTTATCACCTTTGTTATTCCTTCCTTTGGTATGATTTCCCATGAACTGATCCTTATCTTCTTATATTTTGTGTTTGAGGTTGGTAGACTAGATCTCCACTTTTTGCTCCCTGAGATCCCTATTGACATCCTCATTTCCACCACTCTGAGTTGATTTATTGCCTTGTGGAGTGTATTCTGGATAAACCTTGCCCAATTTAGAGGCTACTAACATGTGACCCAGGATCCCTTGTAAATTTTTGAACTCATCCATGATTTTATTGCACAAAAGTTTCTAGATGGAAATCTTTGTGTGTAACTTTTGAAGGGAATTCATGATATCTATCTTGGCATTGGAATCGTAAACTCCTGTACCTCTAGTAGCTAATAGAGGGACATAGGTAAGACTACCCATGTTTGGTCTAGGCTCCTCCTATATCGGTTTGGTAGAATCCTTGACATTTTATTCCTCCAATTTATGATCAGAAGCTGACTCTATGGAAATTTCTTCCCCCTTCAATTTTTTCCTTTTCACTAGGGATATCAATCACCTCAATGAGTTTTTGGACCACTTGATTCCCCTCTCTTAATCAACAATAAAATTAGACCTTGGTGAATTAAGTATGCTGAAGTGTTCTTCTTGAAGTTTAGTACCAAAGATTCCAAGGATTGTAGAAGAAAAACAAAATGCTAATGGTGTGGCTTTTGATATGATTGAGTAATAAGAAGTGATGGGAAAAAATCCTAGTATGCTTTCCTTGTAAGGTAATATACCTCATTATCTGGAGGTAGACATCAAGCCATTTCCTCAGTAGTTCTAACCTCATGAAACCTTTTTAGGATGAAATAGTGGATTTCTTCTTTTCATTCTTGAAGAAAATGCTGAGAATCTCCTCCTTTATCTTCTTGTCCTTGAATGCTTTGATGTCAGAATAATGCATCTTAGTAGTCCCTCTAATGAGCTCCTTAGTGATCAAGATTCTCAAGCCATGCATACAGATTTCATGATCTTTCCAGCCACAAGTGAAGTACTTGGAAATCCCTATGTCATGCCTAACAAGCCATTCCATGAAGGGAGCCAATCTAAATTTGACCATTTTGTTCTAAAAATATTCATTTTCCTTGACATCAGAGCATGAAATTGGTTCAAATTGATCTTGGTCCCCACTCATATTATGAATTTTTAGACTTCTTCTACAAGCTTCGTTCAAGTTTTTAGAAATGGAAATGAATAGGTTATGGGACTAAGATCCAAATAAAATAATGTGATGTGATATCAAAGAGCCCCAAATGTACATGGAATTAGGAATAATTACCTTGCATGTTTTAATATCTAATAACTTGATCTAAATTTATGTCATCATTAAAAAAACCATCATGACAATTTAGGGTATGCCTTTTTTCTAGTTCAATAATTGGGATGACATCATCAGGAAAATCCCTCTCATGCCTACTAATAAAATCACTTCTTTGGATCTTGAGATTGATACATACAGGGATTCAACATTGGTGAATGTGTTAATTAAGATAGTTATGTTCAAGATTGGTGAACGTGTTGATTAAAAAATTTGATTTCAAGTTGATTCATATTTTTAGATGTGTACTAGTGCTTTAATTGGTGTATTTTTTATGTGTGTACAATATCCACCTTAGATAATTCACAAGCCCAAGCTAGGTTTTTATAATTATTATTTGAGACTTTGGGTCTTTAGAATTTTTTGTTTAGATTTTTCACATCAGACATTTTATGCAAACAAATGTTTTGAATGACTTGTGAAAACAACAGTGGATTTCCCCTTCAAGGTATCTCCTAAGAGATACATTTAATATTTGAGAACTAAATATCTAGGTTTAAATCTTGGATCTAATGACTTCATATCACACCATCATTTATTTGATTATTATTAGATGAGCTTCACATCAATTTACTATTCCCTCACCTCTTGGAGTTTGATCAATTCACCAAGCCAAACCTCCTAAGAGATATATTTCAAACAAGGTTAAGAGTGGATTTCTCCAAGTGCAATTTTCCTTTACATGGAAAAGGCACTAGTGGGTTATATTTTGAAGCCCCTTGTAATACCTTCAAGGTATCTCCTAGGAGATACCACTCAAACATGCATAAGAGTGGATTTCCCTTTTTAAGGTATCTCCTAGGAAATACCTTTCAAATAAGTACAAGAGTGGATTTCTCCTTCAAGGAACAAGTGGAATTTTCCTTTATACAGAAGGCACTACTGGGTGATATTTTTAAGGCCTTTGTAATATATTCAAGTTATCTCTTATGAGATACCTTTAAAACATGTACAAGAGTAGATTTACCCTTCAAGGTATCTACTAGGAGATACATTTCAAACAGGGATAAGAGTGGATTTTTCCTTCATGGAACGAGTACAATTTTCCTTTACATGGAAGGCACTACTAGATGCCTTGGATGAAGTAGTCTAGGATATGAAGATTCACTATGAGAAGATAAAAATATATCCAAGTCTCCCTACAAATATTTATTTGCTTTCTTATGTTTGAAGAAGAAATGTTCTCGGCCTTGGGTGAAATTACCGTGTTGTACTTAAAATGTGTTTTGGTGATTGAGGTTAGGAATTCCCTGATGAGCCAAATGAAAGACATGTGGTTATCTCAGGGGACTCATAAGACTATTTTTAGGGATAAAAATAATCTTGTACCCTTCATCGTATCAATAAGGATGGTGCAAAATTGGAAAGTTAGCTGAGAGTCTGAGTTAGCATCTAAGTTGGACACATGGTGGGTCCTTGGGGTTTTATTAGTTTTGAGCCATTTTTGAAGATTTCCCCACTTATCTTTTAGTGGGTAAGGTGAAAAGAGTAATAAACATCCTAAAAACCTATATTTTAAAAGAGAAGTGATGACATGTGGTAGATCTTTGGGACTTTTCAAGCTTTGGGCCCTTTTTAAAAATTGCCTCACTTACCTTTAGGTGGGCAAGGTACAAAAGGACCATAAAAGCCTGAAGAACACCTAAATGAAAAATTATGCCTATATGAATCCACATGTTGCAAGGAGGATTTATCGACATAAAATAAACATTTTCACCTTCTCTCTCCTTTTTAAAAAAGAAGCTCAAATGACTTAAAGAGGGTAGTTAGTAATAAGCCATTAAGCTTCAAATTATTGATAACAACCCTAATTTCAAAATGCAAAGGATTATAACTAAGGAAATTGACTTCATTCATGTTTACCTTTTAAATTCAAATCTTCTACTTTCATCTTTCAACCATTTGTGTGCCCTATCTACGTGCAGTGTGAAAGAGTGATTACGGTGAATTCTTTAAAGGTCTTCAATTTTAATTACATGCAACCCTCCAAATTATCAATAAGTGATTTTATAGCTCCTTATATTGTGTTATTTGAGGAGGTTTGAAGGTGTTTTGAGTGTGACAATAGTGAGGAATTTGTTTTAGTTCAAGGTATTGCACTAAAAGAGTTAGGGAACAATGGAGACTACTTCAGCATCTATTAAGAACAACATTATTTCTGTTCTAGATGAAATAAAGATACAAATGTTTAGGGGTTAGAATTTATAGCCCTATTGAATTTTTTGTAGCAACCAAACCCTCTCCCAGTAGTCTCTAACCTTGGAATGAGTTATATCACCCCTGTGATAACATTCCCCTTGGTTGTCCCTTATCTAGAGTTAGTGATTACATGTGCCCAAGTATACCAACTAGAGACCAAGACTATCATCAATGGAAGCCAATTAATTTTATGCTCTTTCACTCCTTTGGCCCTCAACACCATACTTGGGACTTATCCTAAGATTGAAAGCATCACTCTCTGGAGGAATGCCAAAATTATGCAAACAAGAATGACATGATAATATGTGGCATTGTCAACTCTTGTTGGTTAGTCAATGGAAGGCAAAAGGTCTCGAGGATGTCTTAGAGTTTTAAATTGGTAGAATTTAAGGAATTTACCCAATTTGTGATTTCCATGGTAGTAAGAGTCTATGTGATGCTCACTGTAGATAAATTTGAACATTGGATGTTCATAATATTAATCTATGTTAGAATAATAGAAAAAGATGGACTGGGATATCATTTTAAGTGATAATCTACACAAGGATATGATGCAACTTAAAGTTGTAATCCACTTGAATAATGAATTCATAGGTGCATTTTACATGTCCTCTTACTTGATGTATAACTTGGTGCATAATAGGACAATCTAGGGGCTCACTAGGAATCCCAATGGGATGAGAATATATGAGGTTTATCCCAAAATAACTTTGAATGGATTCAAGAAGAATATATGTAGAGTTTACAATTATTTATATAATACTATGATGAGTGTTTTATATCCTCTAAGAAGCCTCAACAAAATGTCTAAGGGGGTCAAAGACACAATTGATAAATATGGTGCCTCATATATTCAATTCAGATCATTTACCTATATTAGGGTAAGTGGTTACTCAGGGTCTCCATACAAACTATCGAGATACCTAGATAATAGTTTAACATTGATGGAGTTAAGCAGGTAGATGGTGCCCCTATATGAAATGATAGCAATAAAGAAGGTAAATAACCCTTTCAAGTTTCTAGTTGAAATTAGACATTATTCATGTCCTTTTATTGCCAAATCTAAGTGTCTAGAGCAAGAGATGGGCTAGTATGTGATTGACAAGATGCCACCCAAGTAAATATGATATTATATGGTTGGTGAACATAGAGACTAATGTAATTATGCATCAATCACATTTTGAAGACATCTGGTCTATTTGTACTATTAAGGAAGATGTTAAAAAGCTAGATTATATGAGACTAATAGTGCAAGAAGTTATCACTTATAATATAACTCCCATCCCCAAAGACATGTAGGATAATAAGAGGACCACTATATACAGTATATAATTAGTTTAATATTGAAGCCCAAGCCATCTCATAGGTGGAGTTCACTACTAAGGAAAATGATTCCATTCCATGGAGGGCCACAATAATCATGAGAAGAACCTTTAGGTGGTTGAAGGAACATGGGGTTGATCTTAGTACTTATGAAACTCCTTCCCTCTGGGAACTTAGACAAGTTCAAGTTTTAAAGGGTTTCCTACCAGAATATAGTGGTTGTCCCTTGGATCTACCACCAGTGGTAAAGGGAAAAGGGAAGATCAAAGTTGGTGATGTTAAATTCACCATGCAAATTGATGTGGAATCCATAACCACATCACAGTCTAAGTTGGGATTATCCTTCTCAAACTTAACAAATTTGGCTAAAAATTGGGATAAAATTGATACTAGGGAAATTACATTGTCCAAAGCCACCTCAATATCCATCGCATCAAAAGGATCTTGAACTATACCAACCATCCTAACAACCATCCTAGTGGTTAATCTAAATTTTGTCCCACATGCTCCACTAGCATAACAACCAACCATTGTCCCTCACCCAAATATTTATTTAAAGAGGAGAGGAGGTGAGGAAGAGGCAGAGCAACCCAAGTAAAAAAGATTAAAAAGGGATCAACAGCCTCTAGTTGGGATTCCTAAGAAGAGGAATGAGGTTGTGTTTAAAGACCTACCTTCTAAATAACTCCCCATGAATAGGAAAGATGATCAATCCTCATATGCTCAGAGATTGAGAGATATGAGTGATGAAGAAGAATAAGATGAAGATAGACATATTACAGAGGTGATGAATAAGCAATGAGCATTCACTCCAAAATTAATAACTAGGCAAAGAAATCTGAGGGAAAGACTCCAGACCCCAATGAAGGTCCTAATGGTTCATTTATTTGTAGAAGAGGGTCCTTTAGGAGTAGAAATTAAGGGTGATAAGGAGGAAGTTATGGCCTCAATTGATCCCATCTCTTTTGAAGATGTTGTGAATGTTGGAGTTGAAGTGGCTACTCATGTTTAAGCCCCTCAAGAAAAGTAAATGATCTCATCAGATACAAAGACATTTGTTGAAAATGTCATCACCCATCCACCAGGCCAAGATAATCAAAGTGAAGTTGAGGAAATGAATAAATCTAATAAGAAGGATAACGTGGAGCCAGAGAAGGATACTCAAGTCATCACTGATCCTGAAGGGGTGGTTACACAAGGACTATAGATAGCTCTAAAGGCATCATAAGTTTTCACTTCCCCTCCAAAGGTGTCAAGTTTAGCACAAGAGGAGAAGGTGAGTACAAAATAAGGTGGGGGATCAAACCTGAAAATGGGTACCTCCACCCATGTAGAAATAAATAAAGAATTAGATTAGAATAGTAAAGATGTTGAGGAGAGTGCTTTAAGTAGTGTTTCTTCAATTAAAGTACCTCAAGGTATCCTTCCATGCATCAATGTCCATGATCCAACCCATAATAAATGTCTATAGGCCGTGATTGGTGAAGAGTTGCCTGAAGGCAACAAGGAGGTCACCATAGCCTCATCTATACTTGAGGCTCAGACAAATAAATAAGGTGAAGTGGGTGCAAAACCTTCTAGTCAGTCAACAGGATGAGGAAGATCCATTGAAATTTTTTTCAAGGTGTCTCACCAATTTGGTCCAAATTTTGAAGTTTTAGATCAGATAGAGCCAAACCTAGAAGGGGAACCTAGAGTAAACAAGGGTGGTGAAGAGTTAGAAAGTGATGATGAAATTGAACAGTTCATGTTAAGTTTGCATCCCATTCCTGTGGTGCTTCCTACATCAAGTACTCTGATGAAACCACCCTTTACTATCTCGAGGCCTATATCTATGTCCCATACATCAATGTGATTTTAGACCAGACCCCTTATTTAGGTCAAAGAATAGGTCAAGTAGAAAAAGGATATTATGAGCAAAATCAAGGAGATTGACATAGTGAATATCACTTAGGCATAGAAGGCCAAACCCCCCAAGAAGGCTAAGACATGTTCTAGGATCACATACATTGCCACATGAGAAAGGAATGTGGAGGTAGCCATTTCCCCACTAGATGATTTGAAGAAATATGTTCCATTTCAAAGGCACATTATTTATAGCTATAGTCTACGGGAGCCATCAAAGAATGATCTAAAGCACAACCCACATGTTTTGGCAAACATGGTGGTTCATAGGATGGATAAAGACAAAGCCACCATGGAAGAATTGGCATAGAATTAGGCTATGATCTAGTACTTATAAAAGATACTGAGTGAGCCTAAGATAGTAACTCTAACTACCAATATTGATCCAAAACATATTCTCTTCTCAATAAAGTCATTTGATTTTGGTTGAATTGATGATTTGAAGTCCAGAGGAAGAGCAACAAAAAAATGGCAAGAAGATTTGTGCACCATGGCATAATAAATAATCCACTCAACATTGAAATGATTGAAAAACATAGTGGAAAATAAGAGGGAGTGTGATGTTCAAATGCTTTTCTATGAGATAAATATAAAAATGTAGGAGGAGGTCTAATATAAAATGGATGAGGTCTACAATATGGGAACAAATACTTTGATTGTAGAAAGGATAATTTTTCCCAGTGATCATAAAAAGCCCAAGGAGTGTCAACTAGCAATCATCATCATTTGATGATGCTCAAAAATGGAATCTTTGACTTAAAAGGAGTAAAATAGTCCCTCAAGACTATAATAAAAGATATAGATGCTACATTAAGGAAGATGGTAAGCCTTAATGGTGCAAGTGAATTGGAGGAAGAGATGATACACATCACTCTAAAAAACCTCATCAATGCACCACAAGAGTCTTTTGATGTTGATAAGAAAAAATAGTTGGTATCACTTGAGAAGTCTTGTGACCATATTAAATTATTCATTGGATGAAATTAGACCATGCTTCAGAAGATTTCCACTCAGCTTGAGGAGTATAGAGTAAAACTCAAATAACAAGTAGGCATAGACCAAGGGAATCTCACCCCTATGCTAGAAGGATATACTAGGTATAAAAACAAGTTGGAAAAATATTCCATCATCTATATTGACTCTAGAGCATAATCATACAATTCAAATTTTCTGAGCTGGCACCACTTCTTTCTTCCCTTCCCTCCCTTCTTATTTCTTCTCATTTGCCATTAGGAAACCATTATACTTAGCCCATTAGTGGCACATCCATTTTAGTTCATTTTTGTGTAATCATGAGGATAGGAAAGGGATATTTTTGTTTGTTGTGCAAGAGGACAAAGGTTTTGTTTTGTCCCTTGTGAGATCTTCCTCCAAGTAGTTAGCTAGAAAATATCCGACTGAGCTAAAAGATCAATTTTACCATCATCACACGATCATGAGAATATCGACACATCTTTTGTTTTTAAATTATTCCAAACTCTCATTTATATTAATGGACATGTTTTTAGATGATCATAGTTTTACCTCTTCCAATATTGTTATGAATTATTTCTTGTGTTTTTGCAATAGGTTTAATGGACATGATTAGGTTATTTTAAAGGTATCTCCTAGGAGATACCTTGAAGGGACTTGGAATACATTTTTTGATAATTTCAAAGGTCCTTTTAGGGGATTTGATATAACCATTAAACCTTTTTATTTGGCAAGAACCCTGATGCACACAATCAGAATTTTCTTTTGAGGTATCTCCTAGGAGATACCTTGAACATGCACATAATTAAATTTTATTTCAAGGTATATCTCCTAGGAGATACCTTGAATGGCCTTGGAATACCTTCCATGTTTCTTGAAAATGTCCTTGCAAAGGATTTGATATAACCATGACAACTTTTTATTTGGTAAGAACCTTAATGCACACTATTGGAATTTTCTTTCGAGAGATACCTTGAACATGCACATGATTTGGAATTTTATTTTAAGGTATCTCCTAGGAAATACCTCGAAGGGCCTTGGAATACTTTATATGTTAATTTAAAATCTCATTGAAAAGTATTTGATATAATCGTCGAACCTTTTTATTTAGCAATAACCTTGATGCACATGAGGTATTTCCTAGGAGATACCTTGAACATGCACATGATTGGAATTTTCTAGGAGATGCCTCAAAGGGCCTTGGAATACATTCTATGATTAAAAGGTCCTTATAAAGGATTTGATATAACCATTACAACTTTTTGTTTGGAAATAACCTTGATGCACACTATTGTTAAATTATTTCTAGATATCTTGTAGGAAATACCTTGAACATGCACACGATTAGAATTTTATTTCAAGGTATCTCCTAAGAGATAAATAAAAGGGACTTGGAATACCTTTTGTGTTGATTTAAAATGTATTTTAAAGGGATTTGATATAACCATGACACCTTTTTATTTGACAAGAACCATGATGTAAATGATAGGAATTTTCTTTGGAGGTATCTCCTAGGAGATACCTTGAACATGCACACGATTGGAATTTTATTTCAAGTTATCTATATTAAGAGATACCTCAAAGAGACTTGGAATACCTTACATGTTGATTATAAAGGTCATTAAAAAGGATTTGATATAACCATGATAACTTTTTTCTAGTAAGAACCCTAATGCACATGAGGTATCTCCTAGGAGATACCTTGAACATGCACACGATTGGAATTTTCTAGGAGATACCTCAAAGGGCCTTGGATTACCTTCCATGTTGATTTTTTAGGTCCTTGTAAAAGATTTGATATAACCATGACAACTTTTTATTTAGAAATAACCCTGATGCACACTTAGCATTTTCTTTCGAGCTATCTCCTAGGAGATACCTTAAACATGCTCACGATTGGAATTTTCTTTCTAGGAATTCCTTCAGGGGAATTATTTCAAACAAAATGTCTAAAATAATTTATCCAATATAATAATTTAAAATAAATTAGGTTTTCCAAAAATCTTTGAAATAATTAAGGTCAATCAACACATAAAATGTAAAATAGTTATAGTTTACCCACTCCCTCAATTGGGAGGAGTAGACTGGTCTAAAAAAATATGGCCTTCCTTGGTTGATGTTTTCATAAAGACCCACAAGAAGTAGAAGGGATTATAATAAGAAGCTAAAAAGGAGTTTTTTAACACAACTTTTGATGCATCCCAACTATATATCCCTCCTTGCATAATATATTTAAGGACCAATCCTTTTCAAATGCCTACTTTTAGAATCACATAGCTCCCCTCGATGTCCACTTTATTTGATCCTCCAATTGGCACTATCTAAAGGGTGAGGAAAAGGAAACTAGAAGATGACCAAGGCACCATAATCATCCTTGAGGAATGACAACTAGTGTTCTCGCTCACCAAGAGGTAGAATAAATAGTCAAAATAGTCTGTATATTTCTTAAACCTAGATCAAGTGCACAAGGATCTATGGTGGCCATCCATCAAGGCACTAAGTTAGCTCGCTAGGTGATAAAAGAGGAGGTGCAAGAATTAACTATTAAAATTGAGAAACTAAAGTTAATGTAGTGATTCAGACAACTCAACATTGATAGGCTAAAATCCTTATGCATGTATAATTTTTGTAGCGGCCAGTATACTTAGATTTTACTTGTAATTGGATCAAATCATTAAAAAATGACTTTTTTTTCTTTTTTTTTTTTTAATAGGCACACGTTGCATATTTTTTTTAAATTCAATTAATATATTTATAAACAAATTGTACCCTTTAGATGTCCTTTTATTTTGAATAAAAACATGTCTTGGCATCTTCTAACCGAACCTTGAGATCATTGATAAATTTCTCATATTTTTTGGCATCTTTATTTAAAATACATATCAATTATTAAAGTACCTTGATCGCATCCTTCCACTATTGATTCTCTTTCTTCAATTGTTTATACATATTTGTACCTATTTAGAATCTCTTTCAAGTTGTTAAGCTTCCTCCAAAAGACAGACTTTGATACCAATTATTAGAGGTACAATCACTGAGAGGGGGTGAGGGTGAATTAGTGAGCCTATATAATGCAAATTTAATTTCTAAACCCTTTCAAACTCTTAATAAATTACTATAATCTTTCATGAAGCATATACATCATTCATAACAATGAACAAGAGAGATAATTCAAGATCAAACACATAAAGTTAGTTATATGTGGGAAACCATCTTGGGGAATAAAACCCACTAGAACCCATAATTGGACTACTATCCCATAATAAAAAAATAATCTAGACTAGATATAACTGATCAAAGAACTACTATCCCTTATTTAGTGAGACTGCAATTCTATAAGGCTACCCCTGTCTAGCTGAGCAACCATAATAACTAGAATTTTAGCAAGTTTCACCTTGCAAGGAGGTAATGACCACCTCAGCAGTTGAGCAACCACAAAAATACCTATGAAAAAAATCCACATTTGAAATAATGTATTCAATACCAAATGATGAAACTATGGTTATCACTCTTCACCTTTAGTAACAACTCTATCACCCAACACACCATGTTAGCCAAAACACATTACATACTTAAACCAACACACACAGATCAATTAAGACACATTACATATCCCAAAAAATTCCACTCCTAAAATTTACACACTCAATGCATCCAAATCCACCTTTTGGATCACTCTTCAATCCTTAGTAACAATTCTATCACCACATCTACAACATGACCAAATGGTTAGACATATAGTCCACACACTGATCTGCCTCTCAGATCAATCACCAAACTCACTTAGACATCAACAATCCTTTGCTCACACACAAGTCATCCAAACCATCATTTTGGATGAACCTATAACTCTTCATTCATCCTCAACCTACAAGAGCACTATTTTAAAATCAAATGATCACAATCACTTGTGCTTATCCTCTGTGTATGCTCAATCAACTCCAATAGAGAGCTTGTATATAGGAACACTATAAATGAATCCATAGTCAACTTATTTATATTCTTTCATACTAAATATGGATTGGTTCCACCTCCAAATTCCACATAGATTATCCTAATGGAGTATAGATCACCTTCTAATAGCTAATTCATCATGAGATACCTAAACAACATCAAAATAAGCTTAAATATCCTTCTTGGGTCACTTTCAAAATACAGTTGAAAACATAGTCAAATTTATATATCAATATATTTTATTATATAAACATGAAAATCATCTAACTAGGTTCATTATAATAACCATGGAGTCATCTACAACTTTGTTTTCTACTCCATTAAGAAATTCATCCTAGATCAAAAGTTATGGATGAAATACATAACACTCATTTTTTCCTTTGTAAATTTGAATATTAAAATTCAAACTAGGGACTAATGTGATAAAAAACATATGACCAACTCCCCCAGACTCATTCATACATAGAAATGGTGACACCAATAAACTGCCTACTCATATTTCCTACCACTAGACCAAAATGTCTAGATAAAAACAATGATCAACCAGATGAAGTCCACTCACTTCCATACTCATTCTAAGCACCCATGAAAACCCATAGGGTATCTAAAACATGTCCATACCAAAAATATCATCCATAAAATTCCCCCTTTAATGAAACATTGAAGAACCATGTAGGAATATTGAGGTTCATTGAGGTAATCTTTATCATTGTCATTCTAGCACTCATGACACTTCATCAACATCCTTGGTCACCTTGGAGACATAATTGACAAACCTCCAATGGCTTCCCCCTCATTTGTAACTAGAGTAAAACTTTTTCTATAATTATTACAAGGAGCCAAAGAATTCAAGAGTTTGTCTATATTGTTCTCTTGGTCTTTGTTGTTATCTAGGTACTATCTGGGTTGCTAACAAAAATCAAAGGAGATTTGTTGTTATTTATTATTGCAAGGGAAATTTATTTTCTACCCCACCTTACTCCCTCCTTTTAAACTTTTTTAACATGAATCACTTTAGATTAATGCTTGTTATGTATATCCATTTCTTTGTTTAATAGTTTGGGATTATATTGGTAAATATAAAGCAATTTACATCATAAGAAATTCAGATAGATTGTGTCACTACCATATTATTATTGTCCCTACAACAGGGTCTACTTACAGACTAGAAGGTGGTAAGTTTTAACCACATAATCTCTCCAACAAAACTAAGTGAATCCCCAAGGTGTCACTACCATATTCTTGTTGTCCCTATAATCCAAGAAATGTTATTATATAGTTCACATGAAATCCTTGACATAGACACACATCAATAGTCTAGAAGGGCCTAAGGATGAATCTGAATATTCTCAACCTACTATTTCCTATCATGCATTTTTAGGTATTACTACTCTAACTATTAAGGTGGTCAATTTCCTCAAGAAATAGAAGTCAACTATATTTATTTACTCTGAGAGTACACACAAATTCATCAATAGTAAGTTGGCTACTCAATTGGACTATTTCATTTACCCAGCTCTAGAATTACAACCAGTGGAGTCTACCCATTTTTATCTTATACACCAGGGCCTTATAATAGGGCTCACTGCTACTTAGGCCAACCGAGGTCCTCCTTGAGCTCGACATACATTATTAAAAATTACACTATTTTTTATTAAAAATTAATTAAAGTATATACAGGTAGAGCATTTATTATAATATTTATTGTATTTTTTTATAAAATTTTAGTGTTATAATTTGAAAACCTTGTTTGCCTGAATAATAGACATGTGCGTGCTCCTTTAGCTGAAGGCTCACTGACATCACAACTGGGCACATTCTAGTAGGGCAAAAAATATTACAATAATCCAAGTAGATTAGCTGAATCTTAGTGATTTCATAACATATTAAGGTGCTAAACAATGAATAAAATGGCCAAGTAAACACAAATAAATCACATATTTTAGATAGAGTAAAAAATATATTGAACACTATTAAGATTAAATACCTAAAAATAAGGATTTTTACACATTTTAGATAGAGTTAAAAAAGTATATTGAACACTATTAAGATTAAATACCTGAAAATAAGGATCTACAAAAATGACAGTAACAAATATGGTAAACACTTTGGACACTCTACAACCTACTCTATTCCAATTTGTCAATGCTCTACAGTGTATGTTTAGGAAAAACTAAGAATATGTAGGAATATGACTATATCTGGTCAGACATGTTTGATGGTTTATTTTCCTCTTAAAAATGTGTGAAAATTATATGGACCCTATTTTGTAAAGTAAATTTGAATTTCAAATCCATTGGGGACTCCCACCTGTTTTTGAATGCAAATGCACCTCAAGTAGTCAAGTCGAATTGAAGGTGAGGATATATTTAATATATTAAAATGATATTTATATATATTATATTAAAATATATAATATTTATTTAAAATATATATTATATAATTTAATATAATATTAAAATATTATATATTATATAATATATATGTTAATATAGTTTATAAATCAAATTATAATTATATATTGTATATTTTAGTGTAGGGGAAAGGTCTTAGTAGCCGTACACCCTAATTTTAGACATCGAATTAATATTCCATAACATCACATTAGATTTTGAAATTTTTAATATGTCATCTTAACTACTTATAACTAAGGTTTAAAGGTTTAACACATTATACATTTTACGATATAACCAATTTTATCATAAGAGGTCATAAAATACATTTTTTAAACCTATGACCAAAACTTAACCTTTAGGGTACCAATAGCTGTGCATAAGAGTATCAATACTTGATTCTTTGTTGTCAAGATGTGATTGGATACTTTTAATTTTATAGAATAAATGTTGAACAAGTATTAGATACTACATGTTTAGTTTCTAGTGCACTTTAATATTTATACACACCAGTATGATCCATCGATGGAGCACATGTTAACAAAATCCCTATTCAATAATTGGAACATGCATAACTATTGGTACCTTTTATATAATATATTTAAAATAAAATATATAATTTATATATAATATTACTTAGTTTAATACACACACACACACTACACAAATGCTATAAAAAACCATCCCAGAGCGCGCTTGAGGGTGCCCTAGGCATGGTCGTGCTCAGCATCCCAACATGCTTCACTATTGCCTAGGCTGGCCCTGAGCTTTCATTAGAACACATGGATTTAAATAAAATCAAATCAATTTTTATGATTTTAACTTGTTATATTATGCCACATAATTGAGAAATGTGTAGAGTTTCACTTGGTTTATTTTTCTCATGTGCACAGGAGGAGGTCAAACAGGGAGAGACATACGGATTTAAAAATTTATTGCACTTCACTACGTGATCACCCATGTCCTTGTATGCAACTCTTCACACATACACACAAACATATCATGACATATAATGTATGTATATATGTATTGGTGAGAGGGGTTATGTAAAGTGAAAGAGTGTAACATTATAATTGATAGTTAAACCTAGTAATTCCAAATCTTTGACAATGTCAAAATATTAATTAATTTCATCTTTAAAGATAATTATCAATATAGATCGATTAGGATTTGAATCACCATGCAATGATGGCTTGCATTCTGCATGTAAAGAGAGAGACTCTTATGTAATCTCTACATCAAAATTGAAGTGGACATATATGTTCTAAAGACACCATCACATCTAAAGCATCCAATCACATCCAAAGCATCACAAACCATAAAGGAGCATAAAGCATGAACTACAATCTATTATGTGAGAAAAGACCAAAACTATAGAAGCAAAAGAAAAGAAATAGTAGACAGAGATAATTTTTCACTCCAAATAACATAGAATATCACATCCTCGTAGATGGATAACAAAATATATAAGCCTATAAGGGCACAAACAAAACATCCAATCACATCTGTGAGGTGCACTTGCTAAGGTTACAAAATGAAAAATGCTATCACTACTCCTAGTCTATTATAATGGCTAGTTATCATTGGTTTGTATTCCTACTTTTCTAAACAGGTGCATCGAATACATTAATATTAGTAACTATGCATTACAAAAAAATCGTGAACAAGGCCACAGTATACATTATTCAAAAACTTCAAATAGTCTTGTCCATAGAAATTAATGAACATATCTCTAGCTCACCTTATGACACTTACAGTCAGAAACACTAAGAAACACATCTCACAGTCAGAATTCAAAATTGAAGTTAGTGATCAAATTATCATTCTGGTCTTATAAACTAGAGAAATAAAACAAAGGATTTGAGTGGAGAAATAAACTCATCAAGATATACATTCATCTATGCTTTATCTTAATTTGAATATGTTGAATAGAAGAATTATGTATCACTAATTTAAAATGCATCTTAAAAAACCTAATGGTTGACTAAAATTTGATTGTCATTTTGTATCAAAGTAGAATAAACTCGATTATTTTTTATAATTTGTATGTAATCTTACAGTTCACAAAATTTTTATAACCAAGTTCGAAGGGCTACTAAAAATTAATAATTTTTATGCTTTACTACCAATTGTTCCATGCCAAGTGTTATCTACAATATTAAATTTAATGCTTATGATAACTTGGTGATATTTGATTGAAAATTTTAATTTAATTCCTCCCAAACATAATAATGTTTGATAGATTTGCTCTTTGAAGTAATCTATCTCATCTACTGTGCACATGGCAAAATGTCATAGAGTTTTAAATCCATACTTGTGATCATATTTACCAACTTTTTGATGTTATGTGGCATTGTAAGACATAAAAATTCATTTAATTTTGTTAAAAATTTAATATTATTTTTTTACTATTAACAATAATATATATATATATATATATATATAATTTCTAGAATCTTGATAAATGAAGTTTTTGTGATTCTTGATTTTACTATATTGATGTGGTTTGGCCCTATAAATGATGATTTTCAAATCACTTCACTACATATCTAGAATATAATGATGCATGGATCATTGATGTGATTTGGCCCTAAAAATGCACTTTTTATGATGGAGAAGGGATACATGATTTAACCTTACTGATATGTGATTATTTTAATTTAATACCCATTGCCTACCAAACATTATTAATGTTCGATAGATTTACTCTTTGACGTAATCTGTTGTGCACATGATGAAGCACTGCAAAGTTTTAAATTTGTATTAATGATCATATTTTTGACCCCATAATGTTAAATCCCATTTTCATGTTACATGGCATTTTAAACTTCATTAAAAGTATAAAAATTCATTTAATTTTATTAAAAATATAATATTCTTTCTGTACTATTAACAATATATAGATGTATTAAAATAAATTATACTAAAATATGTAATATATAATATTGATTTATAATCTATATTAGTATATATATTATATGATATAATAATATTGATTAATATTAAAATATATTTTACAAAATATATAATTTATATATAATATTAATATTTAATTAATTAGTTTAATATATAAAAATATTATTATATTATTATATTATAATATGCCGATTATATTTATTTAATAACTAATATAATTTTTGTGTGTGGTGGGTAAGAGGGATTATGGGAAGTAAAAGATTGTAAATTGACAATTGAATCTACTAGTTAATCCAAACCCATGACATTGATGTCAAAATAAGTTCATCTTAAAAATAATTGTGGGTGCAAACTTATCAAGATCTGAATCACCATGCAATGCTTTAGTTTATGATGGCTTGCATTCTTCATGTAAAGAGATAGCCTCTTAGCATAATCACTACATCAAAATTGTAACTCCCTTGGTTTTGATTAGGGGGCATTTGTATTAGCTAGATAAAGAGTGCCATAGTTGTGGGTGAATAGGTTTTGTCTTGGTGATTGAAATGGAGAAATTATTTTTGTTACAATGGTGTTAAAAAAGTTAGAAGTGACCAAGAAGATTTAGGGGTTTAGAAATATGATAAAAATTTGAAGTGGACATATATGTTTGAAAGATACCATCTATTCTAATGTGTATGCATACTATTATCCACCACCACTTATTTCTCCTAATAATTAATAATGTTACATATTCAAAAAAAAAGTGGATGAAACTTCACTTATTATGCATTGAAGAACCTAATAATTATTTCTAAATCATTACCATTGGTTCCAAAGTTCCATGATGATAATTTTACTTCTATTTCCATATTTGAGCTTCTAAAATTTTCATTGTACTATGGCCTTATAGTAGATTATTGAACATTTTCTAATTTTGATGATCCCTTGGATATGATCCAAAACCCATGGTAGGAGACCCATCAAGTTTAATTTATTCTGATGAGTTTGTTGTTATTTTATTGAAATGAAATTTCTTAAATTATACAAATCTATATTTAGATACAATCTATAAATGGATTCAAAGTCTATATATAGAAATACTATATAAAGTAAGTGTTCTAATGTAGACTACTTAATATGCCCTCATATAACCATATTAATTTATATAAGCAAACAAAATCCTTTTCTAAGAGGTCTTTTAGTTACTAGTTATGCTTTTGCGTCACTTGTTTTAATTACCATTTTGGGGTGAAATTCGTCTCCAAATATTAGTTTGTAAGTTCAAGAAAGACAACTCACCCTCACAGGTATTTGAATTGGTGAATTAAATTATCTCAAAAGTATAATTCTCGAAGGGGGATAAAAATTAAGGAATAAAATCCCTATTAAACAATTTGCTTATGTTACATATTCAAAAAATGTGGATGAAATTTCACTTATTATGCAATATCCTATTATCTATAAATCATTAGCATAATCTCTATGTCAAAATTTGAACTCCCTTAGTTTTGATCAGGGGCCATATGTATTTATTGAATAAGGAGCACAATTATAGGTGATCATGTTTTATCTTGGTGATTGTAATGGATAAATTGCTTTTGTTATAATGACATTAAAAAAATAGAAGTGACCAAGAAGAATTTTGGGTTTATAAATACAATAAAAATTTGAAGTGGACATATATGTTCGAATGACACCATTTATTTCAATGTGTATGCCTACTATTATACTACTACCACTTGTTTCTCCTAATAATTAATATTAATGTTACATCTTCAAAAAATGTGGATGAAATTCCACTTATTATGCAAGAGCTTAATAATTATTTCTAAATCATTACCATTGGTTCCAAAGTTCCATGATGATAATTTTACTTCTATTTTCATATTTGAACTTCTATAATTTTTATTGTACTATGGTATTGTAGATAATTCTTGAACATTTTATAATTTTGATGATCCCTTAGATGTGATCCAAAAACCCCTGGTAGGAGACCCATCAAGTGTAATTTATTGTGACGAGTCTATTGCTATTTTATAATTTAGATAAGCACACAAAATACTTTCCTAAGAAGTCTTTGAGTTACTAGGTATGATTTTGTGTCACTTATTTTAATTATCATTATGGGGGTGAATTGATCTCCAAATATTAGTTTGTAAGTTCAAGAAAGGTGACTCACCCTCATAGGTATTTAAATTAGTGAATTAAATTATCTCAAAGGTATAATTTTGGGGATAGCTAAAAATTAAGGATTCAAATCCTTATTAGACAATTTACTTATGTTACATCTTCAAAAAATTTAGATGAAATTCCACTTACTATGCAAGAGCCTATTATTTCTAAATCATTAGCACAATCTCTACATCAAAATTGTAACTCTCTTGGTTTTGATCAAGGGGTATCTGTATTTGCTAAATAAAGATCACAATTATGGGTGATAGGTTTTATCTTGGTGATTGTAATGGAGAAATTGATTTTGTTACAATGACATTAAAAAAATTAAAAATGACCAGGAAGAATTTTGGGTTTAAAAATATGATAAAAATTTGAATTGGACATATATGTTTAAAAGACACCATCTATTCCAATGTGTATGCCTACTATTATACCACCATCACTTGTTTCTTATAATAATTAATATTAATGTTACATCTTCAAAAAATGTGGATGAAACTCCACTTATTATGCAAGAGCTTAATAATTATTTCTAAATCATTACCATCGGTTCCAAAGTTTCATGATGATAATTTTACATATTATTTCCATATTTGAACTTATATAATTTTCATTGTACTATAATCTTGTAGCAAATTATTGAACATTTTATAATTTTGACAATCCCTTGGATGTGATCCAAAAATTCATGGTAGGAGACCCATCAAGTGTAATTTGTTATGATGAGTCTATTGCTATTTTATAATTTAGATAAGCACACAAAAACCTTTTCTAATAGATCTTTGAGTTACTAGATATGATTTTGTGTCACTTATTTTAATTATCATTTTGGGGTCAAATTCATCTCCAAATATAAGTTTGTAAGTTCAATAAAGGTGACTCACCCTTAGAGGTATTTGAATTGTTGAATTAAATTATTTCAAAGGTATAATTACTTGGGGGGATAAAAATTAATGATTCAAATTCTTATTAGATAATTTGATTATGGTATATCTTCAAAAAATATGGATGAAACATCACTTATTATGCAAGAGCCTATTATTTCTAAATCATTAGCACAATCTCTATGTCAAAATTGTAACTCCCTTGGTTTTGATCAGGGGGCATTTATATTCACTAGATAAAGAGCACAGTTATGGGTGATCAGGTTTTATCTTAGTGATTTCAATGGAGAAATTATTTTTGTTATAATAGTGTTAAAAAATTAAAAGCGACCAAGAAGAATTTTGGATTTAAAAATATGATAAAAATTTGAAGTAGATATATATGTTCGAAAGTCACCATCTATTCCAATGTGTATGCCTACTATTACACCACCACTTGTTTCTCTTAATAATTAATATTAATCTTATATCTTTAAACAAAATAGATAAAACTCCACTTATTATAGAAGAGCTTAATAATTATTTCTAAATCATTACCATCAGTTCCAAAGTTCTATGCCGATAATTTTACTTTTATTTTCATATTTAAACTTCTATAGTTTTCATTGTACTATGGTCTTGTAGTGAATTATTGAACATTTTATAATTTTGATGATCCCCTAGATGTGATCCAAAAATCCATGGTAGGAGACCCATCAAGTATAATTTATTATAATGAGTCTGTTGCTATTTTATAATTTAGATAAGCACACAAAATCCTTTTCCAAGAGGTCTTTGAGTTACTAGGTATGATTTTGTGTCACTTATTTTAATTATCATTATGGGGTTGAATTCATCTCCAAATATTAGTTTGTAAGTTCAATAAAAGTGACTCGCCCTCAAAGGTATTTGAATTGGTGAACTAAATTATCTCAAAGGTATAATTCTTGGGGGGATAAAAATTGAGTCAAATCTCTATTAGACAATTTGCTTATGTTACATATTTAAAAAATATGGATTAAACTCCACTTATTATGCAAGATTATATTATTTCTAAATCATTACGACAATCTCTATGTCAATATTATAACTCCCTTGGTTTCGATTAGGGGGCATCTATATTCATTGAATAAAGAGCATATTTGTAGATGATCAAGTTTTATCTTGGTGATTGCAATAGAGAAATTTCTTTTGTTATAATGGCATTTAAAAAATTAGAAGTGACCAAGAAGATTTTTGGGTTTAGAAATACAATAAAAATTTGAAGTGGACATATATATTCGAAAGACACCATCTATTCCAATGTGTATGCTTACTATTATACCACCACCACTTGTTTCTCATAATAATTAATAATAATGTTACATCTTCAAAATTGTGGATGAAACTCCACTTATTATACAAGAGCCTAATAATTATTTTTAAATCATTACCATCAGTTCCAAAATTCCATGATGATAATTTTACTTCTATTTTCATATTTGAACTTCTATAATTTGTCATTCTACTATGGTCTTGTAGTGGATTATTGAACATTTTTTAATTATGATGATCACTTGGATGTGATCCAAAAACTCATGGTAGGAGACCCATCAAGTATAATTTATTGTAATGAGTCTGTTGTTATTTTATAATTTAGATAAGCATACAAAATCCTTTCCCAAGAGGTCTTTGAGTTACTAGGTATGATTTTGTGTCACTTATTTTAATTACCATTTTAAAGTGGAACTCATCTCTAAATATTAGTTTGTAATTTCAATAAAGGAGGATCACCCTCAAAAGTATTTGAATTGGTGAATTAAATTCTCTCAAAGGTATAATTCTTGGGGAGGGGGGCTAAATATTAAGGAGTCAAATCCTTATTAGACAATTTTTTAATGTTACGTCTTCAAAAAATATGGATGAAAATCCACTTATTATGCAAGAGCCTATTATTTATAAATCATTAGCACAATATCTATGTCAAAATTACAACTCCTTTGGTTCCAATCAAGGGGCATCTATATTCGCTGGATAAGGAACACAGTTGTGTGTGATCAGGTTTTGTCTTAGTGATTACAATGGAGAAATTACTTTTATTACAATGACATTAAAAAAATAGAAGTGAACAAAAAGAATTTTGGGTTTATAAATATGATAAAAATTTGAAGTGGACATATATGTTTAAAAGACATCATCTATTCCAATGTGTATGCCTACTATCATACCACCACCACTTGTGTCTCTTAATAATTAATATGAATGCTACATCTTCAAAACATGTGGATGAAATTTCACTTATTATGCAAGAGCCTAATAATTATTTATAAATCATTACCATTAGTTCCAAAGTTTCATGATGATAATTTTACTTTTATTCTCATATTTAAACTTCTATAATTTTCATTGTACTATGGTTTTTTAGAAGATTATTGAAAATTTTCTAATTTTGATGATCCTCTGAATGTGATCCAAAAATCCATCATAGGAGACCCATTAATTGTAATTTGTTACAACGAGTCTATTTTTATTTTATAATTTAGATAATCACATAAAATTCTTTCCCAAGAGATCTTTGAGTTATTAGGTATGATTTTGTGTCATTTATTTTAATTACCATTATGGGGTCTAATTCATCTCCAAATATTAGTTTGTAAGCTCAATAAAGGTGACTCGCCCTCAGAGTTATTTGAATTAGTGAATTAAATTAATTTAAAGGTATAATTTGGGGTGGGGGCTAAAAATTGAGTCAAATCCCTATTAGACAATTTTTTGTTACATCTTCAAAAAATGTGGATGAAAATCTACTTATTATGTAAGAGTTTATTATTTCTAAATCATTATCACAATTTCTATGTTAAAATTGTAACTCCCTTGGTTTTGATCAAGGGGGCATCTGTATTCACTGAATAAGAAGCATAATTGTGGGTGATCAGGTTTTGTCTTGGTGATTGCAATGGAGAAATTGCTTTTGTTACAATGGCATTAAAAAAATAGAACCAATCAAGAAGAAATTTGGGTTTAGAAATATAATAAAAATTTGAAGAAGACATATATGTTTGAAAGACACCATATATTCTAATGTGTATACCTATTATCATACCACCACCACTTATTTCTCCTAATAATTAATATTAATGTTACGTCTTCAAAAAATGTGGATGAAACTCTACTTATTATGAAAGAGCCTAATAGTTATTTCTAAATCATTACCATTGGTTTCAAAGTTTCATGATGATAAATTTACTTCTATTTCTATAGTTGAACTTATATAATTTAATTATAATATGGTCTTGTAGTGGATCATTGAACATTTTCTAATTCTGATGATCCTCTAGATGTGATCCAAAAACCTATGGCAGGAGACCCATCAAGAGTAATTTGTTGCAATGAGTCTATTGTTATTTTATAATGTAGATAAGCACACAAAATCCTTTCCCAAGAGGTCTTTGAGTTACTAGGTATGATTTTGTGTCACTTATTTTAATTACTATTTTGCGGTCAAATTGATCTCCAAATATTAGTTTGTAAGTTCAAGAAAGATGACTCACCCTCAGAGGTATTTGAATTGGTGAATTCAATTATCTCAAAGGTATAATCCTTGAGGGAGGATAAAAATTAAGGAGTCAAATCCCTATTAAATAATTTGTTTATGTTACATCTTCAAAAAATGTGGATGAAACTCTACTTATTATGTAAGATCCTAATATTTCTAAATCATTATCACAGTCTTTACGTCAAAATTGCAACTCCCTTGGCTTCGATCAAGGGACATCTATATTCACTAGATAAACAACATAGTTATGGGTGATCAGGTTTTATCTTGGTGATTGCAATGGAGAAATTGCTTTTATTACAATGGTGTTAAAAAAATTAGAAGAGACCAAGAAGAATTTTGGGTTTAAAAATATGATAAAAATTTAAAGTGGACATATATGTTTGAAAGACACCATCTATAAAAATGTGTATGCTTACTATTATACCACCACCACTGTTTCTCCTAAAAATTAATATTAATGTTAAATCTTCAAAAAATGTGGATGAAACTCCACTTATTATGTAAGAGCCTAATAATTATTTCTAAATAATTACCATCGGTTCTAAAGTTTCACAATGATAATTTTACTTCTATTTCCATAGTTGAACTTCTATAATTTTCATTGTACTATAGTCTTGTAGTAGATTATTGAAAATTTTCTAATTCTGATGATCCCCTAGATGTGATCTAAAACCCCATAGTAGCAGACCCATCAAGTGTAATTTGTTGCAATGAGTCTATTATTATTTTATTGAAATGAAATTCCATAAATTATACAAATCTACATTTAGATATAATCTATAAATGGATTCAAAGTCTATATATATAAAATTACTATATATAGTAAGTGTTCTGAGGTAGACTGCTTAATATGCCCTCATATAACTATAATTTAGATAAGCACACAAAATCCTTTCTCAAGAGGTCTTTGAGTTACTAGGTATGATTTTGTGTCACTTATTTTAATTACCATTTTGGGGTCAAATTCATCTCCAAATATTAGTTTGTAAGTTTAAGAAAGATGACTCGACTTTAGAGGTATTTGAATTGGTGAATTAAATTCTCAAAGGTATAGTTCCTAGGGGGATAAAAATTAAGGAGTCAAATACCTATTAGACAATTTGCTTATGTTACATCTTCAAAAAATGTGGATGAAACTCCACTTATTATGCAAGAGCCTATTATTTCTAAATCATTAACACAATCTCTATGTCAAAATTATGACTCCCTTGGTTTCAATTAGGGGACATCTGTATTCACTAAATAAATAATACAATTATAGGTGATCAAGTTTTATTTTGGTGATTGCAATGGAGAAATTTATTTTGCTACAATGGCGTTAAAAAATTTAGAAACGACCAAGAAGATTTTTGGGTTTTGAAATACGATAAAATTTTGAAGTGGACATATATGTTTGAAAGACATCATCTATTCCACTTATTAAGCAAGAGCCTAATAATTATTTTATATAGAAATGATACAATCTATAAATGAATTCAAAGTCTATATATAGAAATACTATATATAGTAAGTGTCCTGAGGTAGACTACTTAATACGCCCTCACATAACCATAATTTAGATAAGCACACAAAATCATTTCTTAAGAGGTCTTTGAGTTACTAGGTATAATTTTGTGTCACTTATTTCAATTACCATTATGAGGTCAAATTCATCTCCAAATATTAGTTTGTAAGTTTAAGAAAGGTGACTCGCCCTCAGAGGTATTTGAATTGGTGAATTAAAATCTCAAAGATATAATTCCTAGGGGGGCTAAAAATTAAGGAGTCAAATCCTTATTTAACAATTTGCTTATGTTACATCTTCAAAAAATGTGGATGAAACTCCACTTATTATGCAAGAGCCTATTATATCTAAATCATTAGCATAATCTCTACATCAAAATTGTAACTCTTGACCCCAATATTAGGCTTCAAAGTTGAAGTACTCAATGTGAATTGATAAATTAAATTATTTCAAAGGTATTCTATGGGGATTAAAATTTAAGGAGTCAAATCCATATTACACAATTTAATCATGTAATTTAATGAATAAACTTTTTTAATTAGAATAATTATAACAAACAATAAATATTTATAAATATTTTTATATTAAAAAACTATATGAGTTTATTATTTATTTTATTTATGTTTAAATCATTAAATATTTTTATTAAATAATGTACATAATTGTTTAAATGTTTAATATATTTAAAAATATAAATATTCTTTTAAAATAATTTTCTCACATGCTTCAAAATTAGGGTTAAGCTTATCTTTTTATCTTTCCATTATTTTCTCTTAGTTTTTCTCTCCCTTTTGAAGTTCAAAAAACATTTTTTTTATTGACTGTTAGGTTAACTGTGGCATTAGTGGTGGAAGCATTGACCCCATTTTCACTATTATTTCTAAAGGTGTGACATTAGTGGTGGAAGCTTTGACCCTATTTTTCACTATCATTTTTGTAGGTGTTTCTTGGCAGGTATTTAATCTATGTAATGTATTATTTACTCTATGTGAAATATGTAATGTGTTTGGCTTGACATGAACCTTTTATTCATTGTTTACTGCTTTAAGTTATGAAATAGTTGAGATTCAGATAGACCTGGATTTTTGTTATGAAATGGTTAAGATAATGAAATTGAGATAAGGATTGTTTATCACTTACTTGTATTCAATAGGGACCCAAATGGTAAATGTGAGGGAAAAACATATTTTTTTATTAACTTTAAATAAATAATGAAATGGTCAAGATAATGAAAAGGACTAGATAATGAAATGGCAAAGATTAGGATTGTTTAACACTTACTTGTATTCAATAGGGACTCAAATAGTGAATGTGAGGGGAAAACCAACATTTTTTATTAACTGTAAACAATAATGAAATGGCCGAGATAATGAAATGCTGAAAATTAGGATTGTTTAGGGCTTACTTATATTCAATAGGGATCCAAATGGTGAATGTGAGGAGAAAGTAGACATTTTTTATTAATTGCAAGCAAATAATGAAATGATGAAGATTAGTATTGTTTTACATTTACTTGTATTCAACATGGACCCAAATGGTGAATGTGAGGGACAATTAGAATTGTTTATTAACTCTAAACAAATAATGAAATGGTTGAGATAATAAAATGACAGAGATTGGGATTGTTTAGTGCTTACTTATATTTAATAGGAACCCAAATTATGAATGTGAGGGGAAAATAGACATTGTTTTATTAAATATAAACAAATAATCATAGTAAAAAAATGTCATGATGTGAAAGGGTTTCAATGGTTCCATCATCTCTATCTTGTCATATCATTCATCTATTGGCTCTGTTCAGATACTAAAAATTATTTCTATTTTAAACTAAGTTAAACATTCATTTTTTGGCCTATTCTAGGTTATTATTATTTGTTTTGAATTGTTTCCATTTTAGACTAAGTTGAAAAGTCATTTTTGGGGTGGAGAAATTTACCCTCATGCTGTGTCATGAAATTTAATGAATGAATGATTGAATAACACCTAGCATTATTATTTGGGGTGGTAAACTTTTCCTTTGTGCATCGATATTCTTGGGAAGAGGGGTCTCATGCATCATTATATATTAAAAAATTGCTTATAAAATATCTACACCTATTATATAAGAGTAACTATTATTTAAGGAGAATTTTTTGAGGGTTGGGAAGTAATAGGGGTTGAAGATTTGTATGGCTACTCCTTTTTTTTTGTTTCCAACTATTATTTACATCCAATCAATTTTTTTTTCAAATAAAATTTTTGTAGTAAAATGCTCCTAATTTCTCTTAGCAGCATGTATTACACATAATTTTTGTAGTGTTCAGAGCATATCCAAATATCTTTAGAGCATCTGGTATAGGTCTTCTGATCACCCTATACAAATCTTTGGAGAATTCTTAGACTTATTCAGAGCATCCTGTGTATGTCTTCAGAGCACACCTAGAGCATATTCAAAGCAATTCTAAGGTGTCATTAGAGTGTCCTTTGAGCATTCAATTATCAGAGCTCACTTTTTGAATCCTCAAAATTGTAACCGAAATAGTTATAAAAACTATGTGTTTCCTTCTCAAAATTACCCTTCATTGGGATGTTTTGTTTTACTTAAAATTAACCCATCCTTGGGATGTGTTCCTTTACTCAAAATTACCCCATCCGTGGGATGTGTTGCTGTACTCAAAACTGCACTATTCATCCAAGTAAGACATAATAACAAGGTAAAGAATCAACAATAAATTACATACAAATAATGAACAAATTGCATTCATATCCTACTTAGATAAAATATTAAATATTAAATTCAATACAATATATAACCAAATTCAACACTTTAGAGACAATTTATATAACTATGATGAGCTATATGAAATGATCATCATTTCTCCCCCACACTTTACCTTTTGCAAGTCCTCTCGTAAAGAAGTGGGATGACTGATCCTTAATCCAAATTTATTAATTTAAACCTCTGACTTAGATCATAAACTTCAAAATGATGGCCCTAGTCATGGTGGCCCCTTGGCAAGAATCCAAGCTCTCTGACAAATATATGCACCCAGGCTTCAAATTCAACTTCATCTTGAGAATTCCAACACCACCATGGAGATAGAGGAAATAGAATGATAGAAGGCCTAAACCACATCCCAATCCAGACATATAAACCTCTTTACTCTAAACATCGAGTGATTATCTATAAAATTACTTTGACTCTTCTTAGACTCCATTTAATATTGGTGTGGCTGAGGACTTCCGTACGCTTCAACTCAATAGGTAATGGCTCTCACCTAGCAAGACTTGCAATAAAACTATTGGCATAATGGTGGTTTAGAAAATCTCTAAAATAAAAAATATTAGATCTTAATATCTCATGATACTTATTCTTCATATGCATATGATACAATAGTTGAAAAGAAAAAATAAGTTTCCCTACTTTTGGAAATTGTGGTCTCATGCATAACCCAGTGGTGCTTTATAATTTCAAAAATTTATTATTGGTCTATTTCCATGCTATTTGGTTTTGGTTCCTTAGAGTGGAGATAAAGGAACACAATTGTGTCTCTCTAACAAATAAATTTATCAAAAAACTAGATTGATATCCTAACAACAAATTAAAAATATAGAACTCATAAATAACATCCTGCCTTTCTTCAATGTTCTTTAGAAAAATGTTCATAAATACATGCTCATATTCAATGATATGTGAAAAACTAAGGGAAATTAATTGAATCTACCATTTATAAAATTGCTCATGTAAGAAAAGAACATAAACTGATGAAGGATGCCTACATGCTAATAATTTCTTAGAAATAACACAAATGTGCTGGATAGAAGCCTATGATGTCTATAATTACAGTTAGGATTCTACTGATTACTTCTGAGATTCCTCCTTAAGTTTGAAATTTCCATCTTTCAATTTTTGAATTTTCTTCTGGATGATATGCCAGGTAGAGATTATTTCATGTAATGGAATAGGAAAATAGGGAACAACTCTTGTTGGACCCTCTATCTAAACTAAAATATCTCATGTTTCTCTTTGCATGCCCTGAATAGAGGCTTGTAACTCATAATTATGAATGACAAGCTCTATTATTCTATTAATATGTTAGGAAATCATTGTATTTTTATCATAAATACTTTCTCTCAAATTATTAATCAGATTATGCTTATCAACATATAAATTTTGCAAATCAATAATATTAATGTCCTTTATAGCAAGAGAATTCTAAAAACTATTAATACGAGCATCCTTGATAACAAGAGAATCCTACAAATTACTCAATTTTTGGGTTTGTGAAAACATTACATTGTGGACCATAGTCTGTTCAACTTGTATTCCTTGAATATATATTTCTTGGTCACTAACTCTAGTAATAGATTCTTCCCACATTTGTTTCAAATTAGAAATCATCAAGTCCTTACCTTTCAAAGTTGAAAGGAGAATATCTAACTTTGTTTGTTACAGTCTGATTATTTCCTCATGGCATGATAAAGCCATGGCATGTTGAAATTATTTTTCTTCATTGATAGAATGTGGAGAAGATGGATCTTCTTCAATCAAAAGTGCATTACTTTTATCAATAACAAAAGGCCCATGATGCTCTACTTCTTGAGGTACAACTTCTTTTGCTAGGGTTTCCTCTACAAATACTTCTTCTATGGCCTATACATCTTCTTACAAGATAAATCAGTGACTACAACATATTTTAGTTGGATGAGGATGAGGGGTGTCTGAATAAAGTCTCATTTATCACTTTGATATCTGATGCAGTATCTTTAGAACCAATGGTGGTTGAGATGGCCATTCTACAATTTTAACTATGGGTTCTTCAATCCAAATTATAGTGGAAGGAGGAGAGGTAGAGCGTGGTGTTTTTTTTGGTAAGAACTGGAGAAATTTTTTGAAGGAAATAGGACCAAGCCTTTTCACCCCTTTGTTTACTAAGAAAATAATCTTGACAAATGAGTGTAACCAGCCCATGGTGGTGGGTAGATCTAGTACCTCATCTTATCTTCCTAAAAAACATTAATCAGAGCATTGTGAAGGAAAGGGGAAAGATCGATCTTATATTCTTCTCGAATAACTCTTTTCCTCAAATGAAGGAGTCTCATAGCATCTCCACCCACTACTATAAACTGACTATCATAAGTGATATATTTCATTATCTATAAAACAATATTTTGCTAAGGTTGATGAAGACTTTCTCTTAGAATTATCTTGGCCACTCCTTGGGGGGATTTGGCTAGTCTAGGTTGTGGCTCATTTCCTTCAACAAACATATAAATTAGGTCAAAAAAATTGATCTTTTCAATATAAACTACTCCATCCTCAGGAATCCTAGATAGAGCACTGATTATATTGGGATTCACTATAATGTTATTCCCTTTGATAATAGCATGATCTTCATCAAAATTATCATATAATTCTTTCACACTTTCTTCATGGAATCACTGAAATATTTTTAAGAAATTCAACCAACCTGTTGTTTCAAAAATGCATCTGAAGATTTTAGTTCATTTTTTTCTTTTCTCCCACCTATCTTTAGAGTAAGCACTATTTAATTGAAAATTTGACTATACCATAAAAACACAGAGCTTGAATTTGCATAAGGAACAAGGGAAGTAATAGGTTAGAGATACAATACAATAATTGCTGGTAGTGATAATGCAAAAATGAATAATAAATGAGGTTATATGATGTGATTATGATAAGAATGATAGTTATAATTATGGTTATCTCTTTGGAGCATGAGAGATATAATGGGAAGGTGCTTTATTTGATCAAGTAGTAATATGTGTCATAAAGGTCATTATTGGAAGTATTAGGAGAAATAATCACGATTAATTATGCATCATACCAAAAAAATTTAAAATACCCTCTATTTAAAACATAGTTACATCAATCTTGTTTGAAAAGACCATTTTGAAACATCATCACAAAATACCGTCATATCAATTCTTTTGGAGATATTTTGGAAACACTGTCACATCAAATTATGGATTGCGGCATTGTTGGTTTAATGCCATTTTTTTAATTCTTAGTGATGGAGGTGGATTATTCCCATTCATTATTTTACATCTTAGGAGCATATCTATAAGTCTTTGGAGCTAAGTCAGTAGTCTTTAGAGCTAAACATTTGGACTTCAAAGAAAAATTGTAGTCCATTCAAAAATTTGTTTATATATAAAATTATAAAGCACCTAATTTATTACAAAAATCTTATATATATATATATATATATATATATCACCTTATATATATAAATAAATAATCATATATATATGGTTTATTTATATGTATTTATAGCCAATTGCATCTGCTTAATCATTATCTTGTCTAAAGAACCACTTGGGGGATCTATTGATGGATGCAATGACTAAGCTAGAGTTTATCCCATATGAATAGAGAAGTGGACCTATTATTACTTGGTGGTTGGAGACATTCTTGCTTCTATCATGGATTTTTAATTTTGATTGATGAGATCATATATTGTCTTAATACAAGATGAATGCACAAAGAACCTTTTTGGGAAGCTTGATTAATGTAATGCTGATGGCAATCCTAGTTTGTGCCTTATTTATCGGAAAGCTTGTCAAAATTTGAACTATTAATTTTAGAAATTAATTTCTCTATAATTTAATTTAGCTTTAATTTTAATTTGATTTGTCATCAATCTTAGCTTTAAAGCTAAATATTTCCACCTTTTGACACATGGTTGCCACCTTGGATACAACTAAGTACTCACATGGAATGAATATGACTAAGCTATCTAGATGGCTCAAAATTTAAACATGTGGCACTTTTTAATTACCTCACTAATTCTTAGAATATATATTTGCATGATGACTCATCTATTTCTCACCACCTGGTGACCTTCAATTCGAAGTGAGCTCTCAAGTGGTGCCTTTTAATTCTGATACTTTGAATGGGGAATCCACTCTTGTGCTTGCTTGAAAATTATCTCAAGAGATAACCTTAAATATAAATCCACTTTTGTGCATGTTTGAAAAGTATCTCATAGGAGACACCTTGAAGGTATTACATGGGCCTTCAAAATATCACCCAATAGTGCCTTTTGTGTAAAGAAAAATTCCACTTGTTCTTTGAAGGAGAAATCCTATCTTGTGCTTGTTTGAAAGGTATATCTTAGGAAATACCTTGAAGTGGAAATCCACTCTTGTGATTGAAAGGTATCCCTTGGGAGATACCTTGAAGGTATTATAAGGGCATTTAAAATATCACTCAGTAATGCTTTTCATGTAAAGGAAAATTACACTTGTTCCTTGAAGGAGAAATCAAGTCTTGTCCCTATTTGAAATGTATCTCCTAGGAGATACCTTGAAGGGTAAATCCAATATTTTTCATGTTTAAAAGGTATATCCTACAAGATACATTGAAGTTATTATAAGGGCCTTCAAAATATCACCCAGTAGTGTCTTCTATGTAAAGGAAATTCCTCTTGTTCTTTGCAGGAGAAATCCACTTTTGTGCCTATTTGAAAGGTATCTACTAAGAGATACCTTAAAGGGGAAATCCACTCTTGTGCATGTTTGAAATTTATCTCTTAGGAGATGCCTTGAAGGTATTATAAAGGCCTTCAAAATATCACCCAGTAGTGTCTTTTGTGTAAAGGAAAATTCCACTTATTCCTTGAAGGAGAAATCCACTTTTATGCCTATTTGAAAGGTATCTCCTATGAGATATCTTGAAGGAAAAATACAATATTGTGCATATTTTAAATGTATATCCTAATAGATACCTTGAAGGTATTACAAAAGCTTTTGAAATATCACCCAATAGTGCCTTTTGTGCAAAGGAAAATTGCACTTGTTCCTTGCAAGAGAAATCCATTTTTGTCCCTATTTGAAATATAAAGGGGAAATCCACTCTTGTGCATGTTTGAAATATATCTCCTAAGAGATACCTTGAAGGTATTATAAAATATTTTTAAATATCACTCAATAGTGTCTTTTATGCAAAGGAAAATTCCACTTGTTCCTTGCAGGAGAAATCCACTATTGTGCCTACTTTAAAGGCATCTCTTAGGAGATACCTTGAAGGATAAATTCACTCTTGTAAATGTTTGAAAGGTATATACTAATAAATACCTTAAGGTATTACAAAGGCCTTCAAAATATCACCCAGTAGTGCCTTCCATAAAAATTACACTTGTTACTTGAAGGATAAATCCACTATTGTGCCTATTTGAAAGGTATCTCCTACGAGATCTCTTGAAAGGGAAATACACTCTTGTGCATGTTTGAAAGGTTTATATTAGGAGATACTCAAAATATCACCTAGTAATACCTTCTATGTAAAGTAAAATTGCACTTGTACTTTGAAGGTAATATCCACTTTTGTCCCTATTTGAAATGTATCTCCTAGGAGATACCTTGTAGGGGAAATCCAATCTTGTGATTGTTTGAAAGGTGTCTCATAAGAGATAACTTGAAGGTATTACAAAGGCCTTCAAAATATCACCCACTAACATGTTACGTGTAAAGTTAAATTCCACTTGTTCTTTGAAGGAGAAATCCACTCATGTACCTATTAAAAGGTATTTCCTAGGAGATACCTTGAAAAGGGAAATCCCCTCTTATGAATGTATTACAAGGGACTTCAAAAATTCACCCAGTAGTGTCTTTTCCATGTAAAGGAAATTTCACTTGTTCCTTGAAGGAGAAATCCACTCTTATCATTATTTGAAATGTATCTCTTAAGGGGTTTGGATTTTTGAATTTCTAAAACTCTGGGAAGTGAGGGAACAAGAAAGAGATGCAAAGCTCATCCAAAAACAAGTGGTTAAGTAATGGTTCAATAGGAAGTACTGAAACTCAGGATTTAAACCTAGAGATTTAGTTCTCAAATATGATCAACAGGTCGTAAAGCTAGGAAAGCATTTGAGGTTCTATTCTATTTGGAGAGGACCATTTTGCATCATCAATGATAGGTGAGGGAATGATATTGAATTAAAACATCAAGAGGGAAATGTATTGGAGATCCCCATCAATGGGATCGATCTAAGACATTTCAACTAACCTGCCCATCTTTCCCCTTTATACATAATTAGCTAGTTTCCATTTTATCACATGTTTCCCTTTTCTTATTGTTTATTTCCTTTTATTTATTCTCTTTTTCAAATAAGTACCATTGTCATAGGTGGTTGATATAATTACCATGCATCCTCTTCCCAATCCGCCCAAATCTTCAAAACATTCTTTCAAAGATGGTTAGTTACTCGCCTCACCTATCACTAATGTCAGATGCTCCATCATGCATAATTTACCATAAAATCTCTTGCAAATGGCCCTGTAGGCATGTGTGTTGTACTTAACATTAATTGGGGTGCTCATTTTTGAAAATTTCATAACGTTCCCACCAAGTGGCACTAGTACATAAATATTAGGCACTTTGAGATTTTATTAAGAGTATTGAGCAATTGAGATAAATAGAGAAAGAGTGTTTGCAAGTGAATGAGGTAGAAAAGAACCATCAATCCAGTTTTAAGGAAGAAATATAAAATGATTTTGAAGTAGATATCTTAGCATGGAAGCTTCTACATGATCTAGAACTGGCAAGCACCCCTCAAAATAAAGAACCCACAGAATGAGTAGTGGTGAAAATCCTCCCCCTAAATATGCCATGAGAAAATCCTATGCTTTAGCCCCTACCCAAATGAAATAAAAAGTTACAAAAACAAAGAATGAAACCAAGGGGCCTTTCAAGGACAAGACTTTGGTAACTAATTTCATGGATGACATATTCAATCTGGAATTAGCCTAAAATCCCAATAATTTGAAAGAGAGCACCCACACCCTAATGTTTGAGATGATTAGTAGGAAAGAGTATAACTCTTTTGGATGTAGAATATGGGATTTCACATTAGCACAACACATGGTTCCATATGTCCATCCATGCCCTGCGGTCATCACTCTCTGCACAAAGAGATATGACACTGACACTGACATGATAATTGGTAATTCCCATTTGAAGATTAAGATCAATGTAGATAATATCAGGGTAATGCTTTGGCTCCCATATAATCCCAAGGTTTCTATCTATAGCATCAAAATCCTCTAGAGTATCTAGGATTTATTGAGAGATAAAGTATGCTTCCTCAAATATCTCCTTAAGGAAAAGGTCATAGAGATATCTCTACTGCCCATGTCCTTATTGACTTTTCCCATGCAACTCTTAAAAGACACCCTATCCATGCTAGATTTCATCATGGGTATATACTTTGATGATAATCACCATTTACCCTTCCCCATATACTTCCACCTTTCTCCCCTTTGACTCTCACCATCTATTTGCCAAGCTCTGTAGGAGTAGGATCTATTGCTTTGTAGTAATAATTCCATTTGTGCTTCCATAGGGGATCCCCTTTATGGGAGAGATCATCCAATTACCGAATCGACATGAATAGTAGGTAGATGTAGCATATGGTTCTCAATCAAGCCCTTGATGTCTCTAAGGTGGAGAAGATCTTGAACCCACTTGCCCAATTGGAGTTCTAGATGTTGGAAGTGGTTAAAAGCTTAGGAAAAATCTCCTTCAAAGAGATAACAGATCTAGATCGAGCCTTTGAGGATTTTAATAAGAAGATCCCACCAAAAGATGAATATTGAGTACCCTTGTAGGTGGCCCTTCAAAAAATATAGGGTTTCACACTTTCTTCCTAATTTTGTAGTTTTTATTTGACTAGTCTAAGTGTTAGAGTTTTTTGGGTTCTTCCATCTATAAGTAGATGCCCTTATGAGTCACCAAGAACTATAGATCAAAAATAAACATTTGTTATTTTAGAATAGTTCATTTTTAGCTTTGGACTCACTCAATAGTTAGTAGTTCCTTATCACCTTCCAACGGCCCTCATTTTAGTTCAAATTTAGTCTAAGTCCTAGACCTCATTCACTTCTGAAGCATGGTAGCTCGGTGATCATATAACTCAAAGAGACTTTAGTCTCACTCTAGAGAAGTGCCAATTCAACATGTCATGCCCCCATGGTTGATCTCACCAAGGAGTCCCTACTCCCTTTGGATAAGTGTAGCTTGATGTATGTCATCTCCATGCTTTCCTAAAAGTAGCATTAGGTTGTTAGAGCTTAAAAGAGCACCATTCAATGAAGGTGTGGGTCCTTCCTTGCGATCAAAGGTTTTGAAACACTTTAAGTTTAGATTAAAGTGTAAACTAATGATTTTTAAGAGGATCAAGGCTATTGGATGCAACATAACAGGGATAACTTTGAAAGAGAACACATGCGATCACCTCACTTCTCTCAAGCGTAGTGGCCATAATTGAATGATGTAGTTATGCCATATCTAAGATCTAAAGGTTAACTGCACTCATGAGATCAAGACCATATTTCAATTAAAATAGTGTCATCATGGATGTGAGTGTTGGGATCTCTTGATGTCACTTTTTCCAAGAAGCCACCTTGCCTATATATTGTAGGCTCTTCTCGTTTAGAAAGGGCTAGATATCATTTTGCTAGTTATCATATTTTTATTCAGCATTATAATTGACTATGAAAAACATAAGTTAGTAATTTTTATATTCTAAAAACTTAAAAGGTACGTCTCATGGGTGCAAAATGATGCTTTGTATGTACCCCCTTACGGCCTTCTATATTCGGTCTCCATCTACAATGAAGAGGATGTGTTGTTCTATGTTATTTGGAGTGGCAAATTGTCTCTATCTGTTGTTTCTTTGTTTTTGATTCTATAGTAGGGTAAATACACTCTTGTGTATGTTTGAAAGGTATCTCTTAGGAGATACCTTGAAATTATTACAAGGGCCTTCAAAATATCACCCAGTAGTGCCTTCCATGTAAAGGAAAATTCTACTTTTTCTTTAAAGGAGAAATTCACTCTTGCATCTTTTTGAAATGTATCTCTTATGAGATACCTTGAAGGGGAAATCCACTTTGTGCACATTTTAAAGGTATCTCCTAGGAGATACTTTGAAGGTATTACAAGGTCCCTCAAAATATAACATAGTAGTGCCTTCCATGTAAAGGGAAATTCCACTTGTTCCTTGAAGGAGAAATCAACAAAATGGACTTTAGATTAAATAAATTAGGCTAAGATTCAATCATTATTTGACCAACCAAAAGCTAATAAAAGATAAATTTAACATTAAAGAAAAATTACCCTAAGCATGTTCATTTCCAAATAAAATTCCATTGAACCTAAAATATAGAAACATAAGCAACATTGGAAGGGGTAAAACCATGATCATCTAAAAACTTGTCTATTAATTCAAATGAGAGTCAGTAACAATGTACAAGCAAAATAGGTGTGGATGATCTCCAAATTAGAAAATGTCACTTGGAAATGAATGAGATTGGTTCCTGTAGACCAAAAAAATATTAAAGTTAGGGATTGAGAACATATACAAGATTAAACCAAGTGATATAGATTAAAGTTTTTAATATAATAAAATGATCATGACATAAAAATAGTGTGAGGAAATTAATGTCTCAGGGAAATTGTCTTGGGCAAATTATTTCATAGGCTAAAGTGGCAATGATAAATAACCCAAAGGGTCTTTGTAAAAAAGGTTGAAGGGTACTTTCAGAATGTCTAAATGGCACTTCTCATTAGGGAAAGGTTTAGGATAAAATTCTTGAAGGGTAAAGGGCTATTCCAAAAATGCTGAAGGGTACTTTCAAAAATCTCAAATGGTAATTTCAAAAATCCTAAAGGGTATTTTCAAAAACTCTGAAGGGTACTTTCAAAAGAACTGAAGGGCACTTCTCATTGGGGAAAGGGCCCTAAAGGGAATTTCCATTGTCAACCATCTTTCTTTGTTTTTTCCCATCCCCTTATTGTTTCTTTTTACAAATAAGTGCCATTGGCACAAGTGGTTGACCTATTCATCAAGCGTCCTTTCCCCTAGTTCTCTCAAATCCCCAAAAACATTCTTTGAAAGATGGTTTTATGTGCACCTTACCTAACATTAATACCATACATTCCATCATGTGCAAATTCCCATGATGATCACTATAAATATCTGATGTATGGCTCTCTAGGCTTATGTGCTACCCCCATTAATTATGAGAGCATCTCTTTCCAAAACATTTCCATGATGAACACACCTAATAGTGGTAATAATGCATAAATATCCCTTTTCTTCTTTTGAGCCAAACACTTGAGACTTTGTGATTTTGGGGAAAGCATTGAGCAATTGGGAAGGAAAGAAAGAGAGATGAATGAGGTAGTAACCATCAATCTAGTCTAACAAATAGAAGTAGAAAAGGGTCATTGAAACAAATACAAATATGGAGGACTCTATGTCCTTATTTGGTAGTGGTAAGTATCCCTCAAAGCTGAGAACCCATAGTTTAAGTAGTGAAGGAGATCCTACTTTTAAGCATATAATGGACAAAGCCTATGGTTTAGCCCTTGCGCAAGCAAAGGAGAAGGTGCCATATACTAGACCGATAATTAGGGGAACTTGCAAAGATCGAGCTTTGGTAATTGATTTCAAAAATAATATATTTGACCTAAAATAGAACTAAAACCCCAAAAATTTGAGAGAGGGTGATTACACCCAAATTCTTGATAGGGTAAATAAGAAATATTTTAATGGTTTTGTATGAATATTATGGGAAAACATACTACCATAATACATGGTACCTTAGGTACACTCGTGCCCTGAGCTTATTACCCTCTACCTAGGAAGATATGACACCAACACTAGAGTGATCACTGGTAATACCCACTTAAAGGTAAAAATTAGTGTAGATGATATCAGAGAGATGCTCCAGCTTCCTTACAACCCCAAAGCCATTGTCGATAGTATCAAGAGCCTCTAACTTGTCTGGTATTCCTAGGTTAAGGATAAGGTAGGATTCCTTAGGACTCTACTCAATTATAAGGTCACTAAGATGCCTCTTCTACCCATGCCCTGGTTGACCTTTCCCACATAGCATCTGAAAGACAATCTAACTATGTTAGCTTTCATCCTAGGTATGGCCAAAGATCTCAATATCTATGACTTTCATCTAGGGGTGTTGTTATTATTGACATAAAAAGAAAAGCAATAAGAATTCACAATGGGCTTTGTGAAAGCCATTAATTCTAACATGAGGAATGAACTAGAGAATTTCTTAATAATGAGTACCTTTTAATACTCATCCTTCTTTATGCACATGATTCTACACTAGCATTCCCATTTCTTTTCCAAGTATCTCTAGCTAAACACCTTCGATATTGAGAATTTTCCCCATATAGTGGCCCCCATCATAGTGTGGACTAATGTCCTATCAAAGACTGGGGACTACTATGAGTTCTCATAGTGGTTCATGGCTCCAGTTCTCATGGATATTAGTTAAATGGTTGGTACTTCTATGATGGTGAATTATCAACAAGCTTAGCTCTCAAACAATAAAGTCCCAACTTACTGGTTTTAGGGATCCCACTTCTCTTTCATACAAGTACATGGTTTCAAAGGAGAGCCCTTCTGATTTCACCACACATTGATAGATAGAACCTTAGCCCTTGAGTTGGCTCACCAAATTGATGTGTTAGACCTTGTTTATGGGGCCAAGAAGAATAAAAAGGGTGTATATCATGTCCCCTTCTCAAGGAGAGGCATCATAGTGCAAAAAAGGCATCATGGGTGCCTCCTCATAGCTAAGGTAGTGAAACTTGGGCTTCATTTGATAAATGACCAATGGGACTATGATCTAAAAGGATACATAGTTGAATTGAAGACCACCAACACTCCAAAGCATCAAGATTGACCCTAATTAGAGCAAAGGAAGTCACCAACAAAAGATGTCCCCTAAAATCATGTGGACCTAGTTTAGATGTCAAAAGATGCCCTTAAACCATAGTAGTCTTTTTATTGTAAGGTTTGGAAATATAACCCAACCCAAAAGTTATTAAAGAGAATGAAGGGCTTGCTCACCCAATTAACTTGGAGCATGAAGAATAAATTTTCCTTCATCAAATACAGGTTTGAAATAGATAAGCCATCTAAGGGCTTGTATGATGATGACCAGGATGAGAAGTTTGAGAAGCTCTGGGATGAGTTTCACCCATAAGAGGTTAGGTCTGAGGAAGAATCTAGTCCTGGGGTTGATATGAGGTGTGATGATGAAGAAGAAGACACTCCCATGGAGTAAGCATGGGACATGCCCCAGAAGAGGAAGTAGAAGTGGAGGTAGTGGCCACTTAGGAGCCTTCAATGTGGTTGACTCCCATGCTTCAAATCCCTCAGCCACACAATAATAGTAGGATCCCTCTGGGCACCTTGTAGTTTGGTCATCCTAGCTTAAGTGCACTGAGGCACCCATTTCTTGCCCTTCACCAACTTCCCCTAAAAAATATCCACTTTGTGTATCCCTTAATTTCCACCTCTATGTCTTTCTCCACTACCTCATCCCCCTCTGCAATTATGAAATAGGTTATGACATCATTTATTTCCCAACCAAGCACTTTGGCTCCCCTTGTCACTTCATCATCTACCTTGGTAGTCCCACTATGGGCTATAATACCTTTCACTACTCAATCTGATACCACTTTGGCCCTAATTTCCTCCTCATCTAATCAACCTGTCATTGGGCTTGACCCCTTCTCTTCCACTATACCTATCTCTTCCCACATCCCTTTCCTCACTCCCCTAGTGATGTAATACCCATTCATCCCACCCAATGGACTCCCATATTTTTCCCCTTTAACCCTTCACTTTCATTCACTCACCTCCATAATTATAGGGCCTGTTGCCTCACAATAAAAATTGGCTATCCCATTCACACTTCCATAAGATAACCCCTTTATGGAAGAAATCATTCAAGTGCTAAACCAATTCTAGTAGTAGATAGACATAAAAGGGCAACCTAAAAGGCCCAAGTGCAAAAGAAAAGAGGAAAACAAGCCAAGGCTTATGCCCAAGCTCACATGCAGTCATTTTATGACCTAATGCAACAATTTTGGTTGCTCACTTGACTCCCTAAGTAGTCAATCCCCTTGAATATATGCAACTAGGGGACTACACTATTTAAGCTATCAACCTTAACTATATTCAAACCCAACCCAATGACAGATTCAAAATTATAGAGGAGATGCAAAAGTCTATGATAATGGACTATGTTAAGGTGGCCCATCAACTAGAGAAGACTAAAATAGATTTCCCAATAGTAAAAGTTATAGTCAACCACCTCAATATTAAGGCTAAGGCTAAAGATACTAACCTCAATAAGGCATGGATAGAGCTACAAGGCAATATCTTGAATGAAATCTTCTAAGCAAAAGCTAATTCATGTAGAGCCATCGAGACCAAGTTGTAAAAGCAAGAGATAGAGCTAGATGAGATCTTTTAAAATATCTATGACACAAATTGATCATATCAACTATTGTAGAACCAAGCATAATAAAACTCCTTGATCAAAGACTAGGAGTTTGAAAAGTTGAAAAATCACCTCACAACTCACCCCTAGGCCATCGAGATCCTTCCCATAGTCTAGAAACTATACAGATTCTACTAGGATAAGATCGAAGTTGTGGTGCCAAACTTGAAGATAACACTAACCTTCATCACAAATGCCCATAATCTATCCTCTCAAGTGAGCACATCTATTGATCAAATGATTGCTTCCATCTCCTTAAAGGCTATGGAGTCATAGATCCTTGTTCAAAATCTCTACAACACTTCTTCTAAAGCATTAATGTCTTTAGGGGTGACTAATTAGAGGTAGGTAGCGACAAAGGTATATAAGATTTTAATCTATAGTAACATAGCAAATAAGTGCAAGGTATTGCTTAATGCCTTAGATCAAGTAGCATGAGAAAGATGGGTACATATAGAATAATTGGTCAAGTTGGGACTCCCCTTCTCTTTCTTGATAAATGATAGTGTCTTCCCCAAATATTAGATTAAAATCATGAAAACTAAACCATCTTTGTGGATTTTGGTTAAATCCCTAACACATTTGAGGTGGAAAAAATATTTCACCCACTTGCCTAGTTGGAGTTCCAAACATTGGCAATGGTTGAGGGCTTGGTAAGCATCTCCTTCAAAGAGATGATAACTTTATATAGAGCTTTTGAGTCTCTAAAAAAATACCTAAACAAAAGAGAATTGGGTTCCCTTGTAGGCAACCCTTCAAAATTTGTATATTTTTGTACCTTCCTCTATTTTGTAAGTTTCTACACCTTCCTCTTTTTTGTAGTTTTGGGTTCTCCCACTTGCAAGAGGACACCCCTATGAGTCACTAGGAAATGTGGATTGGAAATCCACATTTTTTTCATTTTTTGAGTAGTTCATTTCTTTCTTTGGGCTCACTCAGCATCAACACGGTTCCTAGGCACCTTTTGATGGATCCCCTTTCGGTGCTTCTTCTCCGGGCCCCCTTTTACAATTTTGCAAAGGTCCCAACCTTTGTCCTCATTTGAAAAATGGTATTTCTATTATCAAACTCACCAAAAAATTCCCCAACTACTATGAAGAAACACCCATGCAACACGTATCATCTTCATGCTTACCCAAGAGTTGTGTTAGTTCATTAATATTAGAAGAAGCACTATTGGATGACAGTGTGGGTCCCCCTTTTGAGTAAATATTTTGAAATAATTTAGGCTTGGCCTAAAGTGTAATCCTTTGATTTTTAGAGGCCAAAACTATTGAGCACAATATAAGTAGTATGTCTCTAGGAGAAGACATGTGGCACCACCTCACTTCTCCTAAGCATAGTGGTCTTAATAGAACAATACAATTACCCAATTTTTAGGATTTAACCTAAAATGGGGTAATTGTATTGTTCTGTTACACTCATTAACCTAAGACTTCCTTTCAGTTGCAATGGCATCATCATGGTTACAAAGAGGGAATCTCTAGATGTCTCTTCTTTCGACATTCACCTTGCCTATTTATTAAGAGCTCAATTTTTTTGTAAAGGGTGGTCAGTGATCATTTTGTTTCTTCGCATTCTCATTTTTAAGGACAACCTTTGTAATAGACTAGGATAGTAGCAATTAGCATTTTTATATTTTGTAACCTTAGCAATCATAATTTCATATTGTATCTATAAAGCTTTCTATAAAAAATTGTTCATCAAGAGTGAGAGTTTTAGGCATCAACAATATCAACTAAGAGATTCCTTCATGGGTAACTTGGAGTATCTCCTAAGAAATACCTTTAAGAAATTACAAACCTTAATAACTTTGGGCAAGTTCATACTTGAGGTATCCAATAGGAGATTCCTTCGAGGGCCTTCTAATACCTTCATGAGTAATTTGAAGGTATCTCCTATGAGATACTTTGAAGATATTAAAAGGACCATCAAGGGAAAAATTATTAACTAGATTGAGGTGAAAAGAGCATGTGCACAAGAGGACCTAAAATGCATGCTCTCCCAAGTATTAGAAGGTCTGTCAATTATTAAGTTATCAACCAGTAGTGCTTTCAAGGTGAAGGGATGTTATACTAGGAGATAAATTCAACGTCCCTTTAAATGTATGACAAAACCCTTCAAGGTGTCCATTAGGAGATTCCTTCAAGGGCCTTGGACTACACTTGTAATACCATCATAGTTAAATTGAAGGTATATCCTATGAGATGTCTTGTAAGAAACATTCACTCTTGTGAATGATTGAAATGTATCTCCTAGGAGATACCTTGAAGGTACCTATTGATGGGAATTTTGACACATATTATAAACATACTTCCCCTCATATTTCTCATTTGAAACAAATGTTTGTGGATTCCTTTTCCCATCAGATTATATTCATTGATGCACATAATTTATTTTTAATTTAGTTAAAGTGCGAGTTAATGCATATATTACAAAGATTGAATATGTATTTTGTATTGTAGTTTAGCATTAACATTTGTTGATATACATTAAATCATTGCTCAAACACAAAAAAATCATGAACTGATGCAATATAAAACTTACATTTTACAAAAGATCAATATTTAAATCATTTTAATTGCTTTGCAGAATATTTTTAGACGAAAAAAGAATTATCACACTTAAAAGGCAGAAGGTAGCCTCACTCAAAGAGAATTTGGATAAAAAGTAGAAGGTCTCACTCCAAGAGAATTTGGATAAAGTACCATATAAAATACCAAAATTAAAACTAAATCCACATAAACATCTTCCATTTTATGATGGAAATAAAATTTCTCTTGTTGATTGGTATTTTCAATTGTTTAGTTCACCAAACATGCATCTAGATATATACTTGTTTAGCACTACATTGGGAAAAGAATCTTATTCGATTGGAATAATCCTAACCTTTGATAAGGATGAAATTGAAGATGCCCTTCAATTCCAACTTGAAGTATGGAATGAAGAAGAGGGAATTCTTCATCAAGTTACAATTAATTTCAATAAATTTACACCCATTAAAATGGAGTTGACAAAAATTATTTTTTCTCTTTCTTGTGAAACATTTGGTTTCATTTGAATAGATATGACAACCTTCAAATGTATGGGTTGATAGACAAAGATAATTTGGTCATTAGAATACAAAACCTATTGAAAGAAAAGCATGAACAAGGGGCAATAACTTCTTTTAATTTCCACCATGCAAACATGTATTTAAGATACCCTACAGACATGAGAGAAAAAACATGAAAGAAAACAAGACAAGCAAGGGTAACATATTTGTATGTAGATTTGAAAGAGGCCATACAAGTACTCACACTAGAGAAAAATAAGATCGAATAAAAGGTTGGAATACTTTTGTTGACACAAACTTCTGATGAAACACATAGTGAATTCTCTACATGGTATATTTCCTCTAGAAATTATGCCTTGAACATTCCTATAGGGATATATGATTTGGGGGACACAAATATAAAAATAAGAAATCTCAATGAAAGATGATTGAATGATATAATTCATTCATTTGTAAAACATAATGAGGTTCCAATGAAGGATGCTTTGTTAATTCCTTTTGATCCAAGCAACCCTATCTATTTTATTGAATCAAAGGAAGTCCTAGAAGATATGATGGAGAAAAAAAATCATAAGGTTTAAAATTATGGATGGCCAACACACAATTACAACACAACATAGAATTCTTTCAGAGGAGGAATACAATTCACAATCATTGAGAAATAAATGTTCTGTTAGAAGGGCAAGATTTTTGAAAACTTGTAATCCATTCCATATTATGCAAAAAATATGTAATCAATATAATGAAGCCAATGAAACAATTTATAAGGTTTCATTTTGTTGTAATTTATCTTGTGGATCCTTCTTCATTGACATCTTTTGGACAAAAGCTCTTCCAGATGACTAAGGTTTCTTCAAAGAAATCGAAGACAATGAAGTACAAATATCAAGGTGTTTTTCCAATCACCTTAGTTACTTCTAATGTTGATGACATTAGAGATATAGATATCGGTCATGTGGATATGGCTAAGATCATGGAAATAACTAAATCAAATAATCCCAGCCATGAAATGAAGAAGATAATTGAAAGTACTATTCATTGGGTATCCTCTTTCCCTGTGGCAACTCACAACATAGAATTTGTTCTCCAATGCACTTAGTTCTATAACAAGGATACCAAGGCTATGTTAGATGCTAGTGGTAATGTGGTAATTAGACTAGACCCTGAGTTCATCGATAAAGTGTTCATGTGTCCTCCTGCTATTGAAGTAATAAAGCTTGAATTTGTTGAAGCACAAAGAGAATATGACAAAGATCCTAAACAAGTGAAGAAATTAATCAACCATAAATGGCTCAAGACTCCAAGGGCAAATTTGTCAAATTGGCCGTGAATTTTTCCAAGGAGTGACTTTTCAAAAGAAGTCAGTGATCTGATCACTCTTCTTAGCAAGGTAAGAGGTTTACCTTCTTCCTCATAGTTTCATGAATGGATGTATCCCTTCATCAAGATAATTCTCCAAGGTAAACAAGTCATCTTTTGGGGAGAACAAATCAGCAATGCTCTGCACGAGCAATTGACGAAGGTATCCACCACCTTCAAATTCTACATGACTTCCTACCTGGTGTATATTACAGCTTTAATGAGAACCTTTTTAGGTTTAACATCAGAAGGAGATAGGAGAGTAACCCCAGTGCATCAATACTACTCTCAGTTAACATTGAAGGGTTCTATTCATCATTTCAAGAGAGCAAATGATGATTTCTTTGTAGTATTTTTGTGTCTCTTTGATCCTCAATTAGAACAAAGAAGAATGTCACATGAGGCCTAGGTAGTTGTGAATGATTTTGGATGTATGTTCTTGCAATTTCCTTCTTTTTCATAATTGTGGGTTGGCTTTTTCCAACGTCATCCTTATATGCTTCCAAGATTCCCTTCAGATATATTGGTCTTGATGGAACTATGCAAGTAGATAATTATTGTACAAAATAAATATATGGAACTTAAGAAGCCCAGTTTCAAGTTCCCAACTGAAATAGGTAGGTTTTCAGTGTTAACCACTGGGAAAGCTAGATTTATGGAAATTGAAATGCAACTCGTAACTATGAAGCAATTCAAAAGAAGGCCAAATTTTGATTATAAGGGTGTAAAGGACATACTTAGGAGAAAAACCCAATTTCATGAACCTATGATTGAAGATGTTTGGGTAGATATGAGGACAGTGCAAGATATTAGGAAAATGGACTACAGTGGGTTATCTCTTGAGTAGATAGAATATCTAGGACTTGTTGATATCCCTGAGAATTTAGTGGATGATGGAGATTTGATTAATGATAGATATAATGCTAAATAGGTTGACAATGCCCCTCTTCCCCTAATCCAATGGTCACAAAAGGCGCTGACATCTTTAAGAAAAAGATTTGAACCAATATTGGAAAACACCAATAATTGGTTAGCAAATAAAGGAATCACTTTGAAAGAATTTATCACAGATTCAGAAGCGAAATTTCAAGAGGAAACAAGAAGAGCAAAAATAGGATGAAGAATAAAAGTGATGTTCCTTCTTCTTCCAAGCCACATAAGCCAATGATCATATTTGTGACGAAGAAGTCAAAAGTTATAGAAAAAGAGTCATAAATAGAAGATGTGGAGGTTGAGAAATAAAGCACTGAAGAACTAGCAATGGATAAGATGGAGATTGACGATAGGCCTATAGATTAATGAGGAGAGGAAACTTTGTCTCCACAAGAGAATGTGTAATAAGGAATAAGAATCTCTTCTTCCCTGCCTGACACACCTGTTGCAATTACTTCACCTACTTCTCCAATTAATGTTCCCTCTTCTAGATCACCCTCTTCTTCCAAAATGGTTTTTGACAACCCTCATATCACTTTTGAAGATATACTTCATTCCTCAGGGTCAATTCCCAGTTTTTCATCCCCATCTTTTGATATTGGAGATAGTTCTACTTTTGATCAATTAGTAAAAGGTGTAATTTTTACTAATACTCCACTTATTATTTCCATTACTTGTACAAGTACAACTCCAATGACACCAATAATGGAGGTAGATCCTAATGTGAGTACTTCTGTACTCCCACCATGGTTATCAGGTTACACTCCCAAAAGGAAGAAACAAGCCATCTCTTCAGATGACTTTGATTTCAATAATATAATGCCTATAAAAGCTAAGGCTCCAAAAAAGTTGAGGATTCTTTCGAAGATGATTGAGGGAGGATAAGGGACACAAATTTTTAGAAATTGCAAGACCTCTGTAGGGAACCATTGAAAATTTGGATATAACTGATTACTCTATCTCTACAGTTGAATTAGGTAAGATAACTCATAAGAGTACCAAGAGTGATATGCAGTCGGCCATGGACATCTTGATCCAAAAATTTGACAGAGAGAAAGAGATGAAGGATCACTACAAAGCTATGGTGGAGCAATTGACTGTTGTGGTCAGGAAAATCACTTTAACTTCAGAAACGGTAGTTCCTGAGGCCATTTCTATAAAATACCCCATTATTCAGAAAGTGGAAAAGACCTACCTCAAGGGAAGAGTACTTGAAGAGTACCTGGACAAGATGCGTGCACAAGGAGCTTCCCTACTCATAGATTTATCTAAGAATACAGATAAAATGAGAAAAATAAAAGAAGAACTTAATTATCTCATCAATACTATTTATCATGACATTGAAAGCACTAAAAAGTATTTTGATAAATGGGTGGATATGAGGAAACTAAAAATAAGCACCCTAATATCCATTGGTGTCATTACTGATAGAAACTCTTACATTAAAATTAAAGAGGCATTAACATATAGAATTCAGGTGCTTGGAGAGTTGATCAGTGACCTCAAATCTTCAATGAAACTTAGTGATCAAAGTGATGTCAATCTTTTGCACAAATTGGAGGAGTTGCCTTGCAAAATTACATCAAAAGATAACCAATTCCTTTCAACAGAAGAAATGATTGAGGAATTCGAAGGGATGTTCCAAAAAGAATTTGAAGATAAGACATTTTCAATAAACTCTATGGATAACATTCTGGATAATCAGTTAACTCTAGATAATATGAAGACCAAGTTAGCTAGTCATGCCAAATTAGTCACAACAACAAAATATGCCATGGTTAGAGCTAAGATGATTTCTAGAAACACTATTAATCTAGATAATATCAAGATGCAGATGACTTTCACTATGTATGATGCTCACATGAAGAAAGATGGGGATACAAATTGAATCAATTTTCCTTTGATTTAATTTTCACTTCTTAGATGTACTTTTGCAACCACTCTAGACATTTTTACATGTACTTTTTGCATATGTAATTACATGTAAAAATATTGAAGGTCAAAGTCAACAAGGACTCCTATCTTTGACTAGGTCAAAGTAGTTGAGTTTTTCCAAAAGTCCTCAAGGCCTCTCCCTATAAATAAAGAGGACCTTTTTTGTAATAGATATCTCTTAGTGATTGGAAGCAAAAACTCTACCAAAATTAAAAGGCATTTCGAGACTTTAAGCTCAGATTGTAAATAAAATTTCATCAGGTGAATGAGAAAGCAAGTGACCTTTCAAACTTTGTGTTGAAATAACTTGTGTTATGTAGGAAATTATTCTTATGTCCTTTTCCTAGTATAATCTTATCTATCTGATCAAATAATTAGAGTAAGTGAAAATAACCCAAGAGATGTTTTGAAGCTAATTATGGAGACTCTGTGCTACTATAATTGTATTTAGTTTGTGTTTTAGTGTTTTAGAACAAAGGATATTGGAAAGGATTTGAACTACTTTTATCTTTTATAATTTTATACTTTGTTGTAGTTTTTGGTGAAGACTTTGTGTTGCACCTCATTCTACTATGATATAAGTCATAAATTAGTAATAAATCAATGATAGACTTTGTGCTCTTGTGAGTTTCTTGTGGATTTAGTTAATATCAAGGAATTTTCCTTTTGTTTTTTGAACATCATTTCTAAAAAAAAGAGAAATGGATGATAAGATCTCGCCCCTGAGTTAATATTTAGTATAAGTTAAGTTTGTGATAGTTTATAGGGAGTCTCCCCTTGCTGAGAGGAGAGATTTATCTCATTGCACTGTGGTTGATATAACCATTTTGTCTTTAGTTAGTTGGTGACAAAATATTCACCCAACACATTTATAAAAAGAGTTTGATCTGTATGTGACCTTATCAAACTAAGAGGTTGGAAGAATTTTGAAACAAGGAAGAAAAAGATGGAAAAAATACAAGAACAAGATAAACACTTGTTTACACAAATGAACTGTTCAACACAATAATTGTAGGAGATAAAATGTCTTCTTTTCATGGAATAACTCATTTGAGATTGTTTTGATAAGTGTTTGATTTGTTTGAAAGTGGTACTTTACCTGGTTTAGATAAACAAGATTTAAATTTGATGGGTACAATAATACTTAGAAATTTTCAAGGGCTTTTAGACAAACAAAAAGTAGAACCAACATATTTATTGGAAAAAGGGTCTATTTCTTTTTTGAAAACCCCTGAGTATAACAACATGGATAATTGGTGCAAAAAGGTGAAGCTGGAAAGTAACACATTATAAAAAATTATAGGTTATTTCAGCAACCATGATACGACACTACCACTAGACTAAACAATCACACCTAAATAGGTAATGGAGCATTATAAAAATTTTACGAAAATGTTTGATAGTTTGTGTGTCCTGAATGAAGGTATTTCAAAAAATAAAAGAGGCTAGGAAGCATTATCTAAAGATTCATTAAGCATATTAAAAATTTATTTACATAATAATGGAGGTCATCTTCTTAGGATAGATATAGAAAGATTCATCTACCATTACGGGCCTCCTTGTCTTTAGACATCCATTTTATAAAATTTTAGTGAAACATTCATTCTTGGTTTGAATGTCGATTTTATAATTATTGATCTTCTAAATTTCGTTGAAGTTTTTAAGGAAGAACATCTTCACATATTTCTTCAGGCATTGATTAAAAAAGTTATTTGTAGGGCCTTCAATGTATTCATCATCCACAAAATAGAACATTATCTTTCCATTCAAACCTCTCTCAAGAATCTGCATATTGGTAATTTTTGTTACATGCAAGATACATGTGTCATACTATGGGGTCTAGATAGTTATAGATTCAATTGGACACATATTACAGGTATCAATTTTTGTCAGGATCCAACTCATTTTTAGCTACAAGGATTCTACCTCCATTCACAATAAAGTAGATTAGAAGATGGTTTTGACATCTACAAAGACATACCAACATTTCAAATGATTAGTTCACACAAAACATGAAGGCCATTCAAAAATGAAATAGATAACATCTTTTGGGAGACACTTCTCTACTTTCAATGATCTAGATGCATGTGATGTGCTAGGGGTATATACAAGAGCTGGATTGGTACATGCTTGTACAAAATTACAAAAAAAAATATCTTGCATTACAGAAACTGAAGAACAAATGATTTTTAATGTTTAATTTCAAGTTTGTTTGACAAATTTAGAGCAACCAATACAAGAACAACCGCTTTGATCAGTACTATGTGCATAACATTTTTAATTTATTTTATAATCATGCTTCACATTCTAAATATAACATCTTAACAATCTTTTGGTGTATACATTTTATTTTTCAAACCTAACAGCTTAGCAATATTTTGGTGTGTAGCACCAATGGCATTGCATGCAAGTGAAGAAATAATAATAATAATAATAATAATAATAATAATAATAATAATAATAATAATAATAATAATAATAATGGAAAATCATATCAATGAACATGACACATCGCAAGTTGAAGAAGGTAACATAAGATCATGCATATTTTTTTAATTATATAATTTTTTATTTATCAATGATTCACAATACTGACAAAATATTTCATTTGTTTATGTCACAATTAAAATAGTTCACAACGCAACTCTAACACTTTGTGTCTACAAAAAAACAACCCATGACATCTCTATAGGTTGGTGCCTCCATAAAAATAACACAAGGTAAAAATTTACAACAATACATATTTTTAAAATACAAATATCAAATCAATTGATAACAAGAATTTTTAGTTACTACATTATATAATACCTTGCAGGGAATAAAGAACCAAAGTTTCAATGAAAGAGTGCACCCATACAAACTATAAAAAGGTAAAAAAAGGGTGAAAAGCCCTTTTAATAAATGCGTAATTATATAATTTCATATAAGTCTATAATATATTAATTATCTTTATTTATTTAAACACATTACAATATAATTTTTCTTCATAGACAAGAGATTGTAGAAGATAATAAAATATAGACTTACATCAGCTTGGGATTTAGAAGTGTGGTTCATTTTATTGTTGTGTAGACTGAATGTGGTTGTATTTAACCATTAAAATATTATTTACAAGTTTGATTTACCCATTACAATGTTGTTTACATGTTTAATTTACCCAGTTTAAAATAACAGACAATGTGTTATACTATGTCTTTAATACTGTTGGGTGAATATTTTGTCACCAGCTAATTGATGAGCAAAATAGGTCTCTTCAACCACAACATAGGGAGATTGGTCATCTAGATATGTGGGTTTACCACATCAAAAGGGGACAAATCTCTCCTCTCATCAAGGAGAGTTCCCTTATAACTATGAGGAGCTATATACTATATATATATGCAGAAAATAACACTCAAGGGTAGGATAACACCATCCATCTCTCTTTTTTCAGAGATGATGTTCAAAAGCAAAGGAGAATTCCTGGTAAAGACACTGAAGGCACTTCTCTTTTTTCAGAAGTGGTCTGGTAGGAAATAGCAAGAGTTCTTTCAAGTAGGAAATAAGTAACTGGTAACAAGGGCGTAGTAACCAACAGACTGAGGTGTAGCACAAAGTCTCCACCTCGACTGCCCAAGAGTGAAATAAGGACAATGAGGGCACAAAGTCATCCCAAGGTCCTTTACAAAGGAACAAAAAATAAACAAATACACTAAAGGCAATTGTAGATAGTACAAAGTCTTCCCATAATTGGCTTCACGACACCTTCCTGATTACTTCCACAAGTTCTGCTTATTTCATTAACTAGACAAGAACGCATTTAGAAGATAGACGTAAGAACAATCTCCTAAAATGACACAAGCTATAACAACACAAAGTCTGAAAGTAACTTGCTTTCTCATTCAAACAAAGAAATATGATTAACAATTTGAGCTCAAAGTCTCAGTAATCGCCTTTCAATTTTGACAGAGTTTTGCTTCTATTAATAAAGAGATCTCCCTAAAATAATAAAAGAGATTACAATATATAGCAGCCAAGAAATACGTGGTGCTTTGTTTCATGGAATGGCCCATGATGTGCATTTAATGCCTTGAATGCATTTTCAGTTCTGTCAGGGGGGCCATGTTAGAACAGGGCAGCTGTCTTAACTATGGCATGTCGATTCATCTCAAATGTCTTCTCTTGGGTCTAGATCATCTGGTATCTACACAACTATCCATTTTGTCTTTACTCCAAGGGAGATAAATAGGTTGTGTCTTCAATGTTTACCAGTCAAAATATCTACTTTGTAGACTGTTCCACCTACTGGAATAACTACTATGTAGATATTTTGGCCTCTCCCTCTTTCTACTATGATTTGAGCCCTCAGGCTATCTTTTCCCCTTTCTAGTTTTGTCTTTTCCTGGCATTTGAGCTCTCAGGGCTATATCCTCAACCTTGCTAGCTCTTTACGCTCTTTCATCAACAGTTCTTCCCTTTGGCATTTTTTCCTTTGAATGCATTCGAGCCCATGCTCAAGCCTTCAAAGATCAACGGCTATTTTGTTGCCATGAATTTCGACGTCTATAGGCTTGTCACTTTCCTTGACAATTCCTTTGGCTTTCTTGTTTGCTTTGGTCACTTTCTATGGATCTTAACAAGTGATGTGTGGCATTTTCCACTGTGAAACTGGTGAGGACACTTAGCAACATCCGCTTAACTTATAGAAGATTTAGATACCTTTTGAGAGTCTTGTGGAAGATGACACTTAACAGCTTCCACTGAGATTTAGAAACACAATAGAAAAATTTGAGACTCATTTGGATTCACACGGATGATGAAACTTGGCGCGCTTTGCTCGCTTTAGCAACTCACCCGAGGCCCACCACAATCCTTACTGAATAACGAAACAAAAAGAAGAAACTACGGATGTTGACACTTAGTGGCCTCCACTAAGTTATAATGGAACACGTGGCACATTCTGTAGCTTTAAAAATTAGTAGAAATTGTGTCCTGACAGATGACACATGGCAGATTCTACTTCAACTTTATAAGGGACACGTGGTAGCTTTCAGTACAATTTGAGGTTTGATCTTTCCTAGAGGGAACTTTCCCTTTGGGGTTTTAAAAGATGGTTCATTTTTTGAGTGTTGAGTGTCCCCCGCGAGGGTACCTACCCTTCGAGATCTTTTGGGCTGCCTTCGGGCTTTAATTCCTTCGGACAATTTGTCTGAAGTAAATCTTTCCTTTGCTTTGTCTTTTTTCATCAGGTATTTTTCTGCAGGATTTTCTCTTTGGTCGGGCTTATTTCCTTCGAACAAAAGTTAGAAGGAATTCCTTTAGACTTTTTCTCTGAAGGAAATGGTCCTTAACAACTTTGCTGCGAGAAATTTTTTGAAGGAATTCCCTATTTGTTTTTGCTTGCTTCCCTCCACAAGGGCACGTGGCTTGGTTCATTTTCCTCTGCAAGGGCACTTGGCTTTAAGGCACTCCCTTGAACCTGTTGATTGAACTGACCGATTGAACCAACTTTGATTCAACGGTTCAATGGTTCAATCTTGTGTTTGAAGCCATCTTTTTGTCTAAGTCTTTTGATCTCTTTAAACTGATTGAACCTGTTGAACCTATTGAACCAATTTGGTTCAAGGTTCAATGGTTCATTCCTTTGTTTTTCACTAAGTCCTTTGATCGCTCGAACAAAATGCATTAAACCAACCTCTTGTTGAACCTTTGAACCATTAAATCCATTGAACCTTTGAACCAAAATGGTTCAATAGTTTAGTGGTTCAATGGTTCAAGCCTTCTTCTCTTTGATAAGTGTTTTGAAGCCATTGAACCTTAAAGTGGTTGAACTTGTTAAACCTTTGCCAAAGTGCTTGACTCTTGTTGATGACATTGAACCTTTAAACCCATTGAACCCGTTGAACCAAAATAAAATAAAATAAGATGTCAAATCATTGTTGGAAAGGTTTAGAATAATGGATTGTAACCTAACTCTTACAGCGATGGAATTTAGAGCTAAAATTTCAACTGGCAGTGATTCACCTTCTGGCAATGAAATGTGTATCGGCAGCTAGTGGGTATTCTCACTTACCTCACTACTACTAGACCAAATATTTGTTTTGTAGTGAGTTTTCTATCTCTCTTCATGTATAAACCAAAATAAGTACATTGGCTAGATAAAAAATGGGTATTAAGATATGTCAAAGGTAATCTTGACTTTGGCATACTATATGACAAGTTTGTAGATTTTGAGCTTTCAAGATATTCTAACTCTAATTGGCGAGGATTAGTAGATTTAAGAAAATCTACAATAGGGTATGTATTCACTCTTAGTTCAGGAGTTTTCTCATGGTAGAGAAAACTACAATATTTAGTGACATTATATTCAATAGAAGTAGAGTATAAAGTTATGGTCAGTACAGGTTGTGAAACTATGTGGATAAAGAAAATCTTGGAGGATCTTCAATTTGAGTCATCAAAGCCTACTATGATTTTTTATGACAACCAGAGTGTTCTAAATATGGTGAAGAATCCAGTATTCCATGACAAGACCAAACACATTGAGGTTCACCATCATTACATCTGACAGTTGGTTACAAATGAAGACATAAATCTCTTCTAATACCCCAATGTAGAGCATCCAACTAATACAATAACCAAACCACTTAGTACATACAAGTTCATATAATTTAGAGATAAACTTGGTCTTGTTTATATTTTAGTCATTAAGGGAGGGTGTTAGCATATTATTATAAATATTTTGGGTTATTGACTAAGGTATATTATCTATGCACCTTGGTTAGTTGTTTTAACCACTTGGGTTAATAGGTTATTTTATTTTTACGAGTTTAGCTTACTCGATGCTTGTGGTTTATCCCACCCCCTATTTTATTAGGTGGCTCTTTTGCCTATTTAATAGGCCTCTCATTTATTGTTTATTACACTATTTAATTACATTTCTCAATCTCTTTATTGAATCTAATACTGCAATGGCAACTTGAACTTTGACAACATTTATTATCAGTGTTTTTGCTCTCTAAAACGATAGTGAAAATACACTTTCGAGTGGATTTGAATGTCATGGATGTGTGATAACTTTTAATTCACCTATCTGGATGTGATCAAAGTGATAGATTCATAGGTGGAGGTGTATAAATGCTAGTTAGAGCTCAAGAAGTTGCTTGTTCACTAGCAAAAGTTACATTTTTAGACTTGTCACTATAACTTGTCTAACAAATTGATCTCAAATCTTCCACCTGAGTGATCCAAGGTGTGATTAGAGGTCTTAAATAGGTATGAAATGGATATGATGGTTTATAAAAATGACTTACAGTTTTCATTTTATGCATGTTTGAACTTAGGTTAAAAAATTAAATTTTTCTTGTATTAGGAAGGGTGTTTTTGAGGTTAGAATGGGAGGTGGGTTTATCAATTGGGCCTAAAGGGAGGACAAGAACCTGGTCCTAGATGTTTTCACCCCCGTGGACATGTTGGCTATGTCAGTTTTCACTTAGGAAGCATTGGAACCAGAGTTCTATAACCATAACTTCAACTTTGATAACTTTGACAAATTTGACAATTTTGACAACTTTGATAACTTAAATTAGAGACCTAGAAACTTAATAATTAATTGACCTATTGACTTATTGACTCATTGATAACTTTGACAACTTTGACTTATTAACCTATTAAGTGGTTTTTGACCTATTGACCTATAAAGTGACTTGTTGTGGATTCTCCAATCAGTGTATGTCATTGCATTAATTTAATGTTATCCTTAAATGTCCTTGAGGCCATGAATATGTTGTCATTTGTGTAAGGTTGTAGGTGGATGAATGATTGTACGTGGTAACTAAGAAGTGACTGGAGGTCACAATCAAAGATGGGATCTTGGAGTGATTCCACCAGGTTGGTAAGTTGTGAGTCATCATTATAATAGTTTTTAATGTGTTGAACCTATATAGACCTACAGATCAAAGAGTAAGACATATACCCATATACCTTATTTTTCTTATGATAGTCTAATATGAATGTAAACGGTTGTTTCTCATGAAGGGAGTATGACTTTGGTGTAGATAATGATATATAGATTAATAATAATCATTGAGGTGGAAGGTTAATTGGTTTTTATACAAAGGATAATGGTTAAGAATCAACATACAGTCCTTTAGAATAAAGAAACCCTATCTATACCCTATTTTGGGTTAACAATCACATTGTAAAGGGAAGTAAGAGTTGTTCATTAATCTTGTCAAGTATGCCTTTTAATCTATGGAATTTGAAGATGGTCCCATAAAAAATAAGGTTTTTCATATCTTATAATATGCATGAGAGATTTGAAATTGAACTTATACTCCATGTTGCTATCACAGGCCTGTAGGGCGCCTTGTTGTGGATAATGAAAATAGAGAGGAGAGACTTTTCTTGTATAAATGTGTATGATAATGGATACAATGGTTTGTATGGTTGGTTATAGGTGGAAATAATGTAGTGATAATTGGAAAATCCATTAAGAGAATCCTCGACACTCATTGATACATAAACCATGTTGTCACAATCCTAAATATGACTCAAAAACATGTGTTTTGATGGTTAAAAGAGAGAATAAAGATAAATGAGATGTATCACATATTTTATAAGGTATATGGGGTGAAAATAGACATAAATGTGGAATTTTAGTCCTTTGAAACTTTGTATAACTTAAGATATTGAAATATATAGCCCCTCGGCCTATGTAGAAGCCTAACTAGGGTTTCAAGAGAAAAAACCCATAGAAAGAGTTTTAACCCTTAGAAATTAATGAAAATTCATAATATGAATGTTATGATGTATGAAAAATTAATAAAGTGGTTTTGGTGTGGTTTAAGGCTTTACAATATGGATTTGGTGACTATGGATTTAAGATAGGGCTAATTAGGCCTAATTAAAGGGTGCTTTACAAAGGAAGTGTGGTTTAGGAGTGGATTTAGGTCATGAAATTTTACATACACATATAAGGAGATAGAGGGTGGATATAAAAGGTTTTAAATATCCATAAGAGTTGATATATTTCTCAAACCAAGAGAATTTTCATAGAAAAAGGCTACAAGCCTAAGGAGACCATTGTGAGCCCTATATGTGGAATTGAATGTTGAAGTGTGTTTGAGCACTTGAAATAGGTTAAGTAAGGTGTGATTTGACCATCTCAAAACATATATGATAGAATACTGACTCCTTGAGACCTATATCAAGTTTTGGTAATTCAAACCTAAGAGGATTGCCTAGTGAGAAGATAGTGAAAGAGTGAGAGGACGTTTGTGAATGAAATGTATGGAATGAGTTAGATAATAAATGTGAGAGGATTTTAATATGTATAATGACAAAAAGAAGTGTTTAAAAGTGTACAAGAAGCAAGTACAAAGAGAATAAGGCCATTAATCCTAAGTGATAAGAGTGTCATTAGTCATTTTCACTACACACAATGAAATAAAAAACTTTAATTTAAAAAAATATGAGAGATCTAAGATTTATAGAATTTAAAATAATAAATTTTTAATCATCATTTTTTCATGTACAACATTAAATACAATATCTGATAGATAATAATTTGGAAGATCAAAACAACACTGTAAAATAACACATAATGAAATATAAATTAAATATAAATTAGATAGATTGCTATGATAGGCATACAATATAGGAACATGTGTCCAATGTCAATAATACATAGATTACCATGATAGGCATACAAAAAATTTCATCTAACAACATAGTATCTAATGTTGGCTGAATGTCATATGCACACATACAATGCCAAAAATGAATAAATTGCCATATAGGTATACAAAAAAAGTACATCTCATGTAAGACATCCTATTAATCAAATGGACTCCCTCTCTTTGCCTTCCTTGATGAAGACTCTCTATGAGATGCCCTGCTAGTAGATTGAGACCCCTCTAATGCCTTTGATTGCTCCAAGATCCGATTGCGGGTCCTATGCTCATAGATAGCTTGCAGGTGAGCCTATTCAAATATAAGAATTATTATGAAATAAACATAAAATACATTCAAAAAAAATTTAATAAATTAATTTTAAATTACAATAAAAAATCATTTAAGCATGCACTTACTACAAGCTCATGATCCTAATCAATCTATTTTTCATGTTTAAACAAGTCAATGGTAGGCTCAGCTATCCAAATAGGCATCTTAAATATGGGAGGAACATGATAAGTTGCCCTACTCATAATCTAACTAGGGCTATCAACTATTATAGGAAAACCCTACATATACAATACATTTACATAAGTTATATTTTCCCTAAGTACATGTACTAAGATTATTAAAATAAGTCTATTTTTACCATTCACAATTACAAGAACTGATATATACCTCTATCAGTGCTTGTGCATATGACATTGCAATTTGTAATGCTTATATCTATCTCAACTCTTAAAGAGGGATGAATGTCCAGTCCAACCATCAACTGTTCATGTAAACAATGTCTCACTTAGTTTTATATAAAGTATCAAATATTATATATAGATACCAAAATGATCAATAAAAGCACTTATATATAAAATATTTAATGATATAAGTACATGAATACAATGACACATTATAGGAAAGAAGAGGACAAGCATACACATGAAAATACACTTAGATCTGAATTGATAAGCCATCTATTGAAGTGTTAGCGCAACAACCTTGTACCAAAACCAAAATTAGAAGATTAATGAAAAGGAATATATAATATACTAGGTTCCTTTTTTTCATTAATAAATATAAATATATCTGGGTCAAGATCTTCAATTTATACTATATTACATATTGGACTATATTGGTTGTTGATTTGATACTTGTCTAAATAAAAATAGGGGTTTGACTTAGTTAGGACCCTCATAACCACTTCCTTTTTGTATGGTCTTACAAGGTCATTTGATCTTATTATCACTTTTCAAGGAAGGAGAATAAAGAGTAGGCATGATTAACAATCATCTCCCCTTTTTGAGAAATTATTTAGGCAACCAGTGGGTGGGTTTTGACACTCATGCTAAATCTTGCCTAATCACAAGGATGTATGTATTGGGCATGACATTGATGATTATAGTAGTTTCTCCTTATTTGTTGGAGATGGTTGTTTAAGTGGATTGGTGTGGGATATTTATTGCACATGTTTACCATATATATATATATATATATATATATATATATATATATATATATATATATATATATATATATATATATATAAATATATATATATAATACAAATTTTGGGTGCATAAATGTATATGGGAAAGAGAGAAAAGGGATTGTTTGTGTTTACCCATATCAAAGATGAGGAAGTAAATGCTACATGTTTAGTCATGTCAAGTTTGTGTCCTTATGGTTTTAGATGCAATATGGTCATAGGAATTTTAGTTTGCATTATTAGGAAAGTCTTTGGGAAAGAGGTATATGAATGAGACTCCCATTTAATAGGATATTATCACTTCCAAGCCAACTTTCATTAGGAAAATGGGTGTATATTCATAAATAAGCTTCAAATGCTTTATGGTAAAATCCATTTCATGTTTTCTACATAAATAATGTCCTATCCCTAGAAGCATGTAATAGATTTATTGTAAAATAGTGTATTGACCTTGGGTAATAGAAATAGAAAATGTACCATATGGGTAATGGGTAAAAGATATGAATACAACATCTACATCCTTAATCAGTGACCCTATAAGAGCATTGTAGGATGTTATTCCCAAGGAAGCATGGTCCAACATAAGACCGTTCATGACTTTTATGTTTTTGGTTGTGTTATTTTTGCATTAATTCTTGAGAAGAGAAGTAAATTAGATGCAAAGAGCAAAACATATATGTTTGTTGTGTTATGTCTATTGTTAATGATGTACATTTCTTCTCTTTTACCTTAAATTCCCTTGATATTATCACTCATTTTCAAGGGTAACATGTGGATTTATGTATAATGATAATGGTAACATAAGTCAAAATGAAAATATGACTATATTGATCTTATCAACTTCATTTTCAAGATAGTGTTACCTAGAAAGACCCCTAGATAAGTGTTAGATTCATTTTATATAAGTATCCTCGTGGCATGTGAACTACCCTTATCTAATCTTGAATGATCTTTGGGGGATTTTACAAAAGCATTTATATAAATACCATTGAGCCCATCCTCATAGCTTGAAACTATTGTAAAGAACAGAGCAAAGATAAAGAGAGAGAACATGAAAATAGAGTATGAAAACAAAGAAAGATAAATTTAACTTAAACTTACAAGGCAAATATACATAGACTAAATGTATATAGAGCATAATATTAAATCAAAATTTTACCTCTATATAGGTAAATATGTCATCCTAATAGAGATAGATGCAATAGTGGATGGCCTAATAGTTGGATTTGAATATGTAAATAATGGCCATGACAAATCAAATGTTGTAAATGCCAACTGTGATGATGAAGGAACCATCACCTCCTAAGACATAAAAAATGGCATATATATTATATTAAATGTATATGTAAATTAATTATTAGTTAAATTAAATTTACAAATATAACTTAAATTTAACTTGACATTTATATAAAATATACTTGCATCTATGTGGTGACTGATGTCTGCATGCCAAATGTGCATGCCAAAAACTCATCACTCATAAGAATATGATCTAAGTCATTTGAATCACTGATGCCATCATCAACATAAGGTCTTATGCACATAGCTCCACATAAAATGTAAGGGTGGGGTCAGGGTTGGGTAGGTGGTGTATCTATAGCATCACTCTGTGAAAGCCTACTCGTATGTTGAATGAGTGTATCGATGAGTGAACTAATAGCATAGAGAATGTCTATCTCCATGACCTACTAAACTATGGAAGGGATCTTAGGCTCAAAAGGCTGTTGGATACAAATTTATTTAGGTTGATTAGGTGCATGATGTGCACCTAGTCGATCCTGTGTAGAGCCTTTTCCTTGGCCGCAAAAATCACTAAAATCAAAATAATAGGGAATCTCATTGAGTATAAACTCACAACAAAATTTTCTCAAAAAATATAATGGGACCTCATGGTTTTTACATGGTGGATAGTCAAATACCATCTACCATTGATCCTAAAAATTGGTTGTGATTAAGTTATATACACAACAATGGATAGAAAAATGTTTAGAGGCTACATGAAATGGGAAATTGATGGTTGGGTCGAAGAATAGGGCATAAATGGAAGCTTTTGAAATTTCTTTATTCTTGACCTGAAGGGATGACAACTTATTAACATAATATGCCATACGAGCATCCCTATATGAGGTCCATCTATCAATTTAACTCATTATATAGACAATTTGACCTAATAAGATCTCTAGGGAATCGGTTAGCTAGGTCGGGTGGGGGTTAGTCAAAGTGAGATCCCTTATTCTCTCGATTAACTCTTTGATTTCAAGTTTATTTCCCATAATGTTATCAATCAAAACCTCTTGACTACCAAGGGGTTTTAGGGAACTATAGGAGGGTTAGGTGGAGGGATAGGAGGAATAAGTGGGTTTTATGGAGGATTAGGAGAAGGAGCAACCAGATGGTTTTGTAGAGGATTAGCAAGATGGGTTGTTAAAAAATAAATTAAAATTAAGAATTAGGCTTAAATAATGAAAATTATGAAAACTTAGGGTTAAATAGGGAATATTTCAATCACTTATCTCTCTTACGTGGTGGCATCATCAATCAAAATATTCGTGGGATGAATTTGGTATGTCCCTGCCACTCTCTAGTGTATTCCACACAAAACGTGATCATAAAAGCTAGGGGAGAGTGAGGGAATTCAAATACAAAATGAGGATTTTACATTCAGGGTTCCCTTTTTATTTTTCAACACACAGGTAACATGATTGTGTTATTAATGCAATCATGTTATTAGAAATTACAATAATACAGTCATGTTAATAATGTGAACAAGTTATTATTCAATATAGCACAATCACATTATATAATAATGTGATTGTGTTATGGCTTGATAATTACCAAGCCTAAATTCAAATAACATGATCATGTTAATTAAATAATGTGATCATGTTAGCAATTAATGTGATCACATTAATGGTAATGTCCATGGAATTGTCCCCCAACTTCATGCACTTACCCAAATCATGTGGTTGTTTGACGATGTATCTATTATAAGATCACCACTATCAATGATCTTTTATATTTTGCTCTTCAAAGCTATAAAATTGTCCATATGATATCCATGCATTCTATGATAGACACAATAATAGTTTCACTTCTTTAATAGATGCGTAAGAGGTAATGTGATCAATTTATTTTAAAATATTTCCCTTATAGTCTCACTTAAACTCTTATTAATTTTATGTGAAAATTTGAATTTTTAGTTCTAGATGTATCCTATTCTAGATTACAATCTTGAGATGAAGTCTTTTAAGGTATAAAATATTTAGGAAAAGATGTAGATATATGATTGAGACTTACATGCTTTGCATTGTTTGTATATGTGATCCTATTTTCAAGAGATGTGATCTATATAATGAAATATTGATTTTAATTTTGTAACTTCTCTATGGGCATTCTCATAGTGACTATTTGATCTTGAAGGGCTCCATAAACACAAGCCCTTGGTAGTCCTGATTGAATATGTATATAGAGACCATCAAGAGGGTTTGTGGGAGATGGATGGGGATGAGGAGTAACATTAATATGACCTCTATTTTGTACTATAGGAGGGGTCATCTTAAATCTTAGGATGGTGATAACATAAACCTCCTTAGAGGTAAATTAGCTATCACCACCTTGAATAAAGGTGGAAGAATCCATAGTAGGAGATTGGTTAGGGTTTTGAAGATGTTTGACAGATAACATTCATAAAACCCTAGAATACCAATGGATACAAGTAGAAGAACAAACCCTGAAATCAAAGGGAATATAAATGAATAAAGGTCAAACCTAAGAAAACCTAATGTTGAAATTTGGAACCATGGAAGGATGAATCCCTAATGAAGACATAGGATTTGACACGGTTTAAAATGTATATGTTTTTACCAATATGTTCTACCCTAGTTTTGTTTTAAAAACCCTAATAGGATAAAAACTAGTAGAGTAATTCAAATTGATAAATATGGAATTCAAACATACATTTGAATGTAAATACTAAAATTGATTATAATGATTTGACAAGTGGAAAATGCTAAATATAATAACTAAAACAAAGTGATAGTAACTTTTTTGGTTGATTGTATGACTATGATTGTATTCTTGCAGTGAGAAATACAGAAAGTTGGCTTGTGATTTGTCTAGTTCAAAAACTGTGTTTCATATATGAAGGGCTAGTTTTATCAAATTTGGGTCAATATCAACTGTTGATATTGAATTATAGTGCTTGATACTGACCTATGCAAAAAAGAGGGTCAATGACCATACAATCACCTTTACCTATCTCTAAAAGATCCATATGTGTGATATAAATGAATCTCTTTCACTTTGAAACCTTAGGTGTGCTTGTGAGGGCTATAAACTAAAAAAAACTAAAAAAATGTAAATGGATGAGTTAACCCCAATCATCCCATTTTGATGATTGAAAATTGTTTATGTATTCGATACTCTGAAGAGGGAAATTAAGTTACACATAGTTCTCCCACCTAGTGTTATTATGTAATTGTGCCCCTTCACTATATGAATGCAACTAATGATTTAGATTTGATACTTGAAAATACTTATTTTGAATTGGATTTGGTATATTTCATACTTGGATTATGACTTCTCTTAGTGATTGATTTATAATTTGACAAGAATAGGGAATGTTTTCAATGTATAGTAGTGTATAGATGTGTACTAGATAAATGCCTAATCATGTATCAAGTGGGGCTTTGATTTTTATATATATGGGTATAATTAGGTAATTTATTATGCCACTGACACATTAGGAAAATGGACCAACCCTAAGGAAATGTTTGATTAAAAAAACTAGCCTTTGTTAGGAGAGGGTTAGTACTGACCAAATCAGGTTGATATTGATTAGTGATACTAATCAAACTTGATGTTATTGATCCATGTACAAGTGGGCTAAACTGAGAAGTCAGGCATGTCTATGTAGTAGTATTCTAGTTTGAAATAAGATTGAGGTTCCTATAAGTGTGTAACAATAAAACAAAATGATCAAACTCATAAAGTAACATGTAGGTGTGAGAGAAGGGTGAATTAGGACCATGTTTGTGTGCACAAGTCATGCATGGTAAATGTATGTCAACCTTGTCATTATCAACTACATAATACTAGATTTTAATATCTACATGAGGATTCAAATTGAGGAGGACATGTAGGGAATGAAATAGGATAACTCGAAGAATCAAACATAGGATTGGCATAAAATGTATAGATATCAGGTCAAATGTTGCTAAATTTAGTTTTAGAAACCTTAATAGGATAAAAACTAGTATAATAATTCAAATTGATAAATATGACATTCAAGCATACATTCTAATGTAAAATACTAAAATTGATTGTAATGATTTGACAAGTGGCATATATAAATATAGTAAGTACAATAAATTGATAATTAATTTTTTTGGTTGATTTTTTTACTATGATTGTATTCTTACAGTGAAAAATAGAGTAAAGTAGGCATGTGATTTGTCTAGTTAAGATATTATGTTTCCATCTATGAAGGGTCAATTTTGTTAGATCTAGGTTAATATCAACTATTGATACTGACTTATAGTGGTCGACACTAACCTATGCATAAAAGAAGGTCTGTGATCATACAATCACCTTAATTTGTATCTAAAATATATATGTGTGTGATGCCTAACCCTGATGATGCACACAGCTCCAAAAATCAACCTCTTTCACCTTGAAACCTTAAGTGTGTTTGTGTGAGCTATAAACCTACAAAAACTAAGAAAGTGTAAAGGGTTGAGATGACCCCAATCACTTTGTTTTGATGATTTATAATTACGTATGTATTTGATACTATGAGGAGATAAATCAAACTACATGTAGATCTTCCACTTAGTGTGCTAGTGCAATTGTGCCCCTTCACTAAATGAATGTAACTAACGATTTAGATTTGATACTTGACAATACTTACTTTAACTTGGATTTGGTATGCTTTAGACTTGGCTTGTGACTCCTCTTACTGATTGATTTGCGACTGGGAAGAATATATTAGATTTTATCAATATGTAATAGTGTATAGATGTGTACCAGATAAATGCCCAATCCCATATCAAGTGAGGCCTTGATTTTTATATATATGAGTCCAATTGGGTAATTTCTCATGCCACTGACAGGTTAGGAAGATGGACCAATCCCAAAGAAAATTTTGATTTAAAAAACTATATGTTGTTGATAGAGAGTTATTACTAACCAGATCAAGTCGATATCAACTTGTGATACTGATTGAACTTGATGTTACCAACCCATGTACAACTATACTAAATTGAGAAGTTGGACATGTTTGTGTAGGATAGTATACTAGTTTGGAATAACAATGAGGTTCCTATAAGTCTGTAATAATAAAATAAAATGATCAAACTCATAAGGTAGCATGTTGGTGTAAGAGAATGACGAATTAAGACCATGTTTATGTGTAAAAGTCATGCATGGTCAATGAATTTCAAACTTGTCATTATGAACTACATAATCCTAGATTTTAATATCTACACAGGGATTCAAATTGAGGAAGACATGGAGGTAATGAAAGAGGAGACCTAAAAGTATCAAGCATAGGATTGGCATAAAATGCATAGATATCAAGGTCAAGTGTTGCTAAATACTCATCCATCTGTGTCATTATATCTTTGAGATGCAAAACTAACACCTAAAAACCATTAAAACTAATCAAACAACATGATCCTTTCTTAGATCCAAAGAATAAAATTGCAAACAGAGATGAATGAGAACTTAAAAAAAATGTAGAGAGAGTAGATTTGATGAACAATGATCAAAATTCTACAGATTTGATGAACAATACATCTCAAACTCCTTCCTTAAGTTATACATTGCCGTTGCCTTTTCATTCATCATGTGTTGTTTCCATTACATTACAACCAACCTCTAAATATTGAAGTTTTTAAAAATAAATGTGCTCTCTTCAATGCAAAACCAACACATGAAACCCCATTAAAACCAATTACTACTAATAACATATGCCATATGTTTCAACGAAAATTAAGGATATGTATATATTAATTCCCTGAACGCTTGTCAAGGAAAATATAATAAATAAAATTAAAAAACAAATATAATATTCAAAATAGATACTTGAACAACTTATAAAATGTCTATGTCCACCATATTTGAAAAAAAATCAAAATCAAAATCAACAATTAAAAAAATAAACTTTCAAATATAAAATAATAATTTAACTACACAAATCTTATATTTTTATAATAACTTCTTTAACTCCCTTAACTAAATTATTATCTATCATCTATGTTAAGAGAAATTTCATTATCTATGACTTTGTAGATCAAAAGCAAGTGGCATGCCTCAAATCCTAGTTAAAAATATTCAAGAAAGAGAAAAGGTTAATCAATTGCCTCACTTAAATGTCAATGTAAATATCTGAGTGTATAATTGTGATGTTATTATCTTTCTCATCAATAATTATGAGGATTATAAATAATATGAAATGTCAAAGATATTTGAATAACAAGTGCCGTGAACGGCTTTTGTACTTGCCTTGTGTTGAATTTTGAGGTTGCTTCCAAAAACAAATTCCCAGAACATAGATTGTGTAACCGACATCACAGTTGCCACAATTGTTACATTAAAACATCAGTCTTTACATCACAGTGAATTCACTTCACCTGGAACGTCCTTATGCTTGCACACATGCTTTTGAGAATTGCATGATGCATTCTTTGCTTGGGCTTGCTCTGTTAAAAAATTGGCTCATAATTGCTTTCCTCGAATGTGGCATTGCCATTGACATTGTTCCCTCTACAAACTAGCCCCCCGACGTAGCCGCAGGCCTAAATGTCTCCCACAACTGCCATCATGCAATCACCTCTCCTATTCATCGTTTGGGTGCCACGCTACTGCTAGTACCTGCCCTGCGTTGAACTTGGAGACTGCTTCAATTCATTACAACCTAAACTTTTCATAAGCAAATCAACTTATCTTGTTACCAACTTGTTTTAAAAATTTATTACCAATAACAAACATGAGCTTAATTCTCATTTTTTTGGGTACATGGTATTAGATTTTTTGATACGCTTTGCAAGCATTCATTTCATTACATAAAATATAAAGTCACTGAAGGAGGAGCAGAAGGATAGTTTCCCTATGGACTTTGAGATAATCTTTCCTACACTGTTGCAAAAGGCTAAACCGTTATGACTGAATCTACCTTACAATATGCTCTATTTGCAATCCTTGATGAAAAAACACAAATTACTACTTTCAAAAAATCCACTATAATTAGTACTAAAACCACTATACCCATCGTTGTATGATATTGTTTCAGATCGAGCAAATGGGACCACGCTGAAAGCATGAAGATAAATGTTGTGCTAGTCTTTGATATCATTTCGAAAGAAATGGGTAGCACTAACGTGGCGTTCTATAATTTAGTCAATTGGATACTTAATTTCAATGTCCTATATGTATCATGATGTTATAATGACATTAACTCTCATGTGAATATATTTATATAAATGATGTTAGGTTGACAATAACCATCCACAGAATTAAAATGCATAAACAGGTCAAAATCTGGTTGTAACCATGTTTTGATATATACAGCTTCCTTATCTACAGATGAAAACAAAAGATTAATATGGCCAACTTAGACAAGTACCATTTTATTGAAGTTCAGCTCCTTATATTTTCATTGATATACGTAGAAGTATGTGGTCAACTTCAGACCCGTTTATTTATTGTACTTCATTCAGTCAATGGAATGGCCTTATGATATCTTAGCTTAGATATGCCACTGTGTAATTTTTTTGCATTGTAGTCTGTTCATCAAGACAAGTCATTTTCATAGAGTTACAAAGCTATATGCATCCAACTTCAGACCCATTTACATTAATTTAGTCTGTTGGGTATTGATGTTATCCTTGTTCTAACTTCAAACAAAGAAATTGCTTTTTTTATAATATAGTGTATTGGATACTTAGTGGATTCATCTCAGTTTTGATCCGCTATAGTTACAAAGTTATATGTATCCAATTTCAGACCCATTTATCACAATTTAGTCTATTGGATGTTGATGTTATCCTAATTCTAACTTCAGACACAGAAGTTGTCTTTTTTATGATTCAATGTATTAGATATCTAGTGGATTCATTTCAGTTTCAATCTGCAATAGCTATAAAGTTATATATATCCAACTTCAGACCCATTTATTGCAGTTTAGTCCATTGGGTGTTGATGCTATCCTAGTTCTAACTTCAGACATAGAAATTGGCTTTTTTATGGTAGTGTATTGGATACTTAGTGGATTCATCTCAGTTTCAATCTGCAATGAACGTATTAGTTTCTGATGTTGTGGTTAATTTAACTATCCAGAGAACTAAAATGCATTAAATGATTCATGGTGGGGATCTTTCTGTATGCAGCTGAGTTTATCTCCATATACAAATGGAGCACTGTCTAGCCGTGAATTGTTTTTGAAAAATATTATATATTGCATCTTTAGTGCAGTCTAGTATGTTGGAATTTAGTCCTTGGATAGTGTCGCGTATAACTTAAGTTCAACGCTATCATTTTCTTTGGATTTGAGGGATTGAATATCTAATTACAGGGGTCTAATTACGATTGGAAATTGCTCAGGTTTTATGCAGCAGAGGTTATTTTAGCTCTAAAGCACCTGCACAGCCAGGGTATAGTTTACAGAGATCTCAAACCAGAGAACATCCTCCTCCAAAGCAGCGGACACATCATGCTCACTGATTTAATTGATCTCTCCAAGAGGCTTCTACCTCACCCCAACGAATCTCATTCTTCACCAACATAACAACAATCATTTTACCAAAGAGGAGCGGGGTCTGATTTGAGCAGAATGTTAAGCTACAATCTAAAAAGGTCCTGCTCAATAAATCAAGTCTCTCCTGGTGTAATCCAGGAAAAAAGCATTTTGAGATCAAATTCTTTTGTGGGTACAGACAAATGCATCGCGATTCGCCCCTGAGATTATAAATGGAAAGGGCCATGAATTCTCTGTCGACTGGTGGTCTCTGGCCATCTTACTCTACGAAATGCTGTATGGGCAGACCCCATTCAAGGGGTCAAACAAGACAGAGACCTTTGCAACAATACTCTTTATGCGGCCTAAGCTGATGGGCCCCTCGAATCCCCTGCACGACCTCATCTTGAGACTGTTAGAGAAAGACCCTCTGAAAAAGGCTTGGATTCCACCAGGGAGCCCATGCCGTGAAAAGACATGCATATTAGCAATTTTAGTTAATGACAATAGAGAACTCCTACCAAGCTGTTGCAGGCAGACAGGGAGGTCCTATAGCCGCTTTGGTACCTGCCCATTGTGTAAGTAAAATTGTAATATGTAATTGCGTGCAATGGAATGCCATGGGTATATACAAAAAGTTTTAGAGGTATTTGAACAAATAAAAATAATTATCCAAGCATAGTATGTATGAACTTAAAACAATTTTGAAGAAAAATAACATTGATTCATATATTCTAGCGACATGTAAACTAGAAAGTTAAGTTTTATGGAGAAATTTTTATTTGGTAGCAATCCACAAACATATTTGAAAATGTTAGTGGCTTGGTATTAAAATCCATAAATATTAAGGAAGTAAATATATTATATAATCAAAACTTGTACTATCATTTCAACCCGATAGGTATCTTTCTATGTGATTGAGTTCATGATTTTGGTGTGCCAAGTGCTTAGACAAAACACTCTTGTTGCATGGTAGTTTGGTTTTGTTGTGTATCGGTTCATTTGCCTCTTCTTGGTAGATGAGGCCTCATGGCTTAGTTTAAAGTTTATTCTTTGCTTTACTGATGGCTATGCATGCTATGTATTTGAATAGTTTTTATGTTCTTTGAATAAATACAGATACTACTAATAAAATTTATAGATGATTGTTTGTCTGTATATGAATAATATTAGTACTCACGCAAAATTTTGATAAGTCCAATTTACAATTTCCAAGAGAGCATTGAAGGTCTCCATAGTAGATGAAACCTCTCCCGACAAGGTATGTAATACTAAGTTTGGGATTCTGGGATGTAGTTCAATTAAAGAAGGTAGTAGCTGAAAATGACTGCTGACTTGGGGAAAGCTTTAAGAACATATGCTCATCATTGATTTAGTATGGACTTATATGTTATTGTTAATTTGGCATGTATTACAAAGAAATATGCTTTTCTTTGTCATGAACTCTTTTTTAAAAAATTATATGTAATTATTTATATCATTCACATTTTTTTTTAAATGTTCCTTTCTCTTTCGAGAAGAAAATGTAGAATAGGAGTACCTATTGCAAGTCCTTATGTTGACCATCCTATACAATAAGAATGGTATAAGCATCTAAAAGCACCCTCAGTGTCACTTGATAATGAATGAACAGTTCTTGATATTTCATTTGTAGTTTCTCATTATGTAGTTGGCTGCAGTTCTTCTGTGAATCAAATTTACAAAAGTTCATATGCAGCTTCTCATAATTTAGTTGGCAACAGTTCTTTTGTGAATCAAATTCACAAAAACCAGAAGGATTTGAACTTATTACAATGAAATTGAAGCTAAGAAAAAAATGGATCCCAATTCAAGAGTCGTATGTGTTGATCATAATAATACTAAGTACATGGAAGCCATGCATGTGAAGGAGACTGCAAGTGGAGGGCATATCAGCAAAGAACCCAACAAAATAATTTTCAATAAATCAAGTGCTCTAATTTTTGTTTCCAGAGGTCTTTCAAATAAAAATCAGTCCAGAAAGTGACCTCTGAGATATCCGTCAATCAAAAGTCATTCTAGGTCAAAGACAAAGCATATATGTAGCCCTGAAGTTTAATTTTAAAGATGTTCCCAATCACTAAACATAAAATGTCCAAACTCAACTCATCCAAACTCATGCATATATGCCTAAGAAAATAATCACAAGGTAGTTTCATTGCCTTTCTGGGGTTTTCTCACATTTTTTATTAGTCTGCTTGTTTTTTAGAGTTTTCTCACATTTTTTATTAGTCTGCTTGCTTTTTAGATTTCTGAATTAGATAATTAATTATGTTTTTTTTTAAAAATTGAGTTATATTTCTTTTTCTTAGGCAATGAATGATTAAGCTCAATGCTCGATAGTTTCTCTAATCTGTCGCTCATACTTGAATAAGAAATTTTAAGATTTTTATTTTTCGTTGTTTGGTTGTTATTATTTAATTAAATTTTAAAATTTAAAATATTTAAATCTAAAACATAAATATTTAAATAGAAAGACTACAAAATATAAACCTGAATTATACATAATAACAGAAAACAACGAATAAGCTAGATGTCAATACAAACATTGAAAACCCTAATGAAAAAACCAAAAATGGGTTACATGCAAAAAGAGAGAAAGAGAAAAACCCTAGTTCTATGAAAAAAATAGAGACAAACCCTATGCTAAGAGCAAATGAGGCCATAGAAGCATCACAAAGCTAATATTGTAGCTAAAAACATCTTTAGAATTTTTAGAGGGATTTAATGAATTGAAAATGCTTTTAAAAAATTATGCTAAATAAAATGTTACAACGCCAAGAACAATTGAGTTTTTATGGAGGGTTGTGGAGCCCTGCATTAGAAATGAAAAATCCAAAAAAAAGGTACATTGAATGAAACTGAAAACGATAAATTTTTTAAAGGTAGAAAATGAATCTCACTTATAATTGAATGTGTATGAGCTGGACAAATAGCCAAGTAATAGAGAACTTACAAGTACGCCAAAACTCTGTATTCTATCATGAACAAAATTGCATATAAGAAAAGATATAATCCTCGGATAAGATTCTAGCATGGATCCAACGCAAAAGTAACCCCCAGTATAAAAACCGTATAAATTGCCTATCAGTTTGTTCTTCCTGACAACAAAATAGACAACGCTGAGTCTCTTTACTTGTTTCACTGGGAAACCCTACCCCCCCATGTTGTCAACTGCAGGCGATGGAGAGCAGTTTGAAATAAGCGTCGTTGCCATGTCAACCTAGGCTAAAAATTCCTCCACAACCCCTGCTAAACATCTTCATTCGACAGTGTCACTACCATAACAAAACGCTCATACTGCAGCATTTGATTGGCTTCCTAGCAGTCAATCAATCACCTGTTAATGGCAACTATGGAAACAATAAACTATTAAGAGCTGCTCTAAAACATTGCAAAATGAAATCAATTTGTAACTAGTAGCAACCTCCGATTGGTAGTTAAATATTTCATGAATGAAATTGTAGAGGAGCCATAAGTAACATGAGTACATGGCCATGCGGTGCCTTCTCGTGAGGAAGGGAAATAACTTTGGCTAAAATTGTGAATGGCCAGCTGGTTGGGCAGAAGTAGCAGCTGGTTCGGCCAAAGCAGTAGATTGCTAGTCCGTATATTATCCCTGCTTATAGTAGCAGCCCCAAGCTGCATAAAACTCACACCTCTGTATTTAGTCTAGTTCAAGTAAGATGTAGATGAATTGAATACAGAATAGAATTATAACTACATAGATGCAAATTTGGCAGAGGAAAAATAAACTTAATAATGTAAATGGATTTTTTTTAATTACCAGTCTCTATTTTTTTTTTTGAAAATCTTCAACTTCCTTTCATTTTCTAGAACTACATTTGGGCTTTCCTTCCCTTCACAGACACTCCTACACCCTTTACTAGCAAGGTCAATGCCAAATCTTGAAGTTTTTCCACTTAAAAGAGACATTATTATGGATTCATCTCTATGACCTTCAGACAAAAAAACTCAAAGACTATATCTCTCTGCCAGGCTAAGCGCTTCATTCCAGGCATCCATTATTATGGCAGGGTGAAGTTCCTTGAGATCAGATATTTCTGCAGGGTAGCTGAGGCCTCTACGGCGTTCTCTTTGGCAAAGAAATGCGTATGCATTTGGACCATATCCATCATCAAGATGGTCATTGTCACATGCAAGTGCCACTAGTTATGTCCTCCCTGTGACGTCCCTGCAAATGATAGCGACAACTGTTAATGGCAAAATAGGCGTTATTGTAGGAAAATGAATTTGATTTATAGCTAGAAGCCATTTCTGATTGGTTAGCAGGACACAGTTAACAAAAGTAAATGCCCAAGATGAAAACAATAGTACCGGCCAGGTACTAATAAATTCCTGAGATGAAAACAAAGTACCGATGAGGTACTAACAAAGTCACATAAGATTTAGTTGATTTATTCCAACCATAAAATTAAAATTGCCATAGAACAAAACTAAATTTAATTATTATTAAATTAAAATTGAGAAAAAAAAGACACTATAAAAAAAATTAGTTATTAAATAGGGTTTAATAGTTGTGATATTTTTATTTATTTATAATATTTTAAGATTTATTAATTTATATAGTATTATTTAAATGATTTTTTAATATAAAATTAAAGATGCATATTCAAAATAAATTTGTACCACAATTAAAAATAAATTGTACATTATTTTAAAAAAATATGATATTCATAAAAATGAATACCATATTTATTTTAGTGAATATTGTATTCATAAATAAGAGTTCATATTTTGTACAATTGAATACACTTTTTAAAAAAAGGTATATCTTTTGTTCATATTTTAAAGGTGCAAATTTTTTTTTATAGGTATTTGCTTTTGACCAGAACTCTAATCAGTTTGGGGCACAATTGGGGGCTCAGATTCTCAGGGGATCATTTATCACATGTATCAGATATACCAATCGTTGCCACAACTACACTAAAAATATCAATAATGATCACAACCGATCCGAGAATACTAATGATGAGATTTGACCCTGGATGACACGTGAAACACCCAAGCCACTTTACCAACTCACCTACATCTCATTGGTTAAAGGTGCAAATACATAAAAATACCAACTTCAAAAGAAAAGACGAGTCTCAAAAATTCATATTAGAACCCCTGACTTTAAGTTACACAAGATAAAAAAAAAGGAGATATATAATATTCTAATTGGTTTAGTTTCATTTTATTCTATCTTATTCTATTCAAAATTTAAACATTTAGCTCCAACATCTTACTCCACCTACCTCATTTATTATGTTTCAACTAGAAAAATGAATGAAAATATAATATCTAAGCCTCACCATTCATAGACTATTCAAAATACAAATTTAAAAATTTAAATTATGTTGACGACATACTATTTATCTATAAATGATAAAAAACTAAGAACCAACAAAATTATCGATCATTATGCATTATGCAGGAATTTCAATCAGCATAATAGAGAGATGAAAGGTTATGCACAGGGGTGTTTCCTATAATTAAATCCATAACTATGTTTTTATGTTTTCACATGGTTATTATTATTATGCCTTCTATGTTCATATTTTTTGATGCATGCCTTCTATGTTCTTTGATTTTTTTTCATGCCTTCTTTGTTCATAGATTTTATTGCGTCCATTCACATCTAAGTAAATGGGTATGTTAATATATTAACATAGTTGTTGGTCATATGTTTTTCATTCACTTTGCCATGTTATTTATATATGTGAGACATTTATGTCAAGTTGAGCGCGAGATGGAAAAAGTGTGGCTCGTTAATATGGAAGTCATCGCCATATTCCACATGGCTAGATAAAATTCTCTCCATTATTGTGGCAAGTTAATGCCACCTTACGTGCCACCAACTACCATCTCTCCCTGCTTTTTCGCATACCTCCTCCCCCAAGATGGATGGAACTGCCTAGAATTTATTGCCGCATTATATAGATGAATTTTAGTCATCAAAATAAAGGGATGAAAATGTATGCACAGGTGTGTTTCCTATAACTGAACCCACAATAGTGTTCTTTATGTTCTCGCATGGCTATTATTTTTATTTTACCTTATATATTCATTTTTTTTGTTGTGTGCCTTATATGTTCCTTGATTTTTTATGTGCCTTCTTTGTTCATAGTTTATTTTACGAGCATTCACATCTAAGTAAAATTTTACTAATATATTAATGGACTCACACAAATGTTGCTCATATGATTTCCATTCGCTCTGCTACACAGTTATTTATATATGCGACACATTTCTATCAAGTTTAACTCATGATAGAAAATTCATGGCTCATTACTATGGAAGCCACCACCTTTTTCCACATGGCTAGATGGGTTTTTATTCATTAATATGGTAATTTGATGTTGTCTTATGCACCACCAACAAATGTCCCTAGTTATTTATCTTTTTGCATGGTTGTATGGTTATTGTGCCTTCTTTGTTCTTATTTTCTACCTTACATGTTCCTAGTTTTTTTTTTTGTGCCTTCACATCTAAGTAAATGTTTACTTGTATGTTAATAGAGTGATGGGATATTACACCAATAAATGTCTCTCCTTGCCTTTTTGTAGATCTTCTCTCAAACAACCATGGATCCTACCTGAAAGTACTCAAGCATGTAGTGTTTCATAAAGGATATTCTGATAGTAGAAAGGAGAGATGAAAATTATTGAATATTACAAGGTAGTAAATGTTATTATTTTCGTATCAACCAACATAGTTTTCTGAATTCCATGTCCATGTTGGAAGACACTTATCTCCTTAATATGCAAGGAAGTTCCATGTAAGAGGGATGAAACATATCCACAGTTGAACCCACATTGTTTACCTCTTTTCATACCCATATGACTCTAAATTTGATGGTATTTTAATGAAAGTACAAGAGGTACTATGTGCTTTATATCTACATCACATTTATATTTCCCTATACAACATTAGTTGGAAGATTGAATAGTCATCGTTATGTTGATGGAAGCCTTGAAGGTTTTCATTCACTACCAGGAACATTCAAATTCACCTTATAATAATAGATATTATTTTGAAACTCTTTTAATATAGGGTGACTTTGATTTCTCCTTCTAGTCAACAAACAAACGTTCTCACCAATATATTTAACAAGCCCACAAAAGAATTACTAGTTAATTTTTTCAATAATGTGGTGTGTTAATTCTTCCATGAGCACCATATTAAACCCATTCACCATGTTGGATGGATGAAACATTGTCCACACCTGAACCCATGTTTTTATTCACATCTGACTCAACATTTTTTGGTATTCTAATGGAAGCACTTGAGGTTTTCATTCACATACCACTAAATGTTACTATATTTTTATTAAACCAAATTATTATGTGGATGAAAGACTTAATATTTAATGGTATGTGGATGTAATTCTTGATGAATTTCATTCACATATTAGTAAAAGTTAATGTCTTTGTATCAAAATTAAGGTTTTCAGACATATATAAGGGATTGTAATTATTTTTGTATCAAACCAAATTATTTTCTAATTTCACATTATTGTGTGTATTTTATGAATCACACATAACGATTATAAAAGCAAGACCAAGGTTTGTTTCTTCCTCCTTTAGCCAATATGTTGGGCACAATTGAGAATGCAAAATTAAACCACTAATTTAAAATTTTGACCAATAATAGTTTTTAAATGAAAACATTATTGTATCATTGGATTATAATTTTGAATAATAAGGCACAAAATAAAATTAATATAGATCATTGATATAAAATGAAAGGCCATGTTGCATTACAAGTGTGTCTAAAAGATTGAATATTTACTACTATGTGGATGGAAGCCATGAATGTTTCCATTCGCATACTAATAAATGTTACTATCTTTCTATCAAAATTAAGAATTTCATTAGCATACCAGTAGTGTATGCTCATATGTATCAAATAAAATCCTTTTATAAAATCATGTTTCTTTGATTTACATACATGGATGTGATATCATGTTGTTATCTTATTCACATTTTCAACACTACAAATATTTTTTCTATACTTGATGTTGATATGCTTTCCATTCTATTGTCAATTAATTATATAATTTGTTGACTTTTATAGTTCTCACTAAGGAATGTAAATAAGAAGTCATAATTTTTTAGAAGATGACCACATGAAGCAATGAGGAATAGAGAAATGAAATTTCCCAAAGTCATTAATGAAGAGGTAATTGGAAAATATAAACACACTACAATAATAAAAGAACTATGAGTAAAATGGTTGAGGGAGGGAGAACAAATCTTGGCCTCAATCAAAGGGGGACATTAAGAAATTGTAAATGAAATCAAAAGTGAAAATATGGTGCTGGAAAAGATGTAATAAAGGAAAATAAAAGGAACAAAATAAAATGCATGATATAATGGTTAGGTAATTTGGGAATGGTATGGGAGTGAAGGGCACATATCAATTTTACCACCTTTGATGCAACAATGATGATTAAAAGAGTCAAATTTATTGAAGTTATTGATAAAGATGTTAATGAAGAAAAGAAACCACTACAAATGTTGAAGGTGTTTTAGGTCAAACAACATATGCAAGTGAAAATCTAGAAAATGTATCAATTAGATGCAAATGTAAAATTAAGTTTCAACCAAGACAGTTTAAGTATACTTACGCAAGAAAGCCAAGTAGAATGGTTGAGGGTGCGAGCACTAAATATTATCCTCAATCAAAAGGGAACATCAATATATTGTAAACGAAATCAAATCTATTCAGTTTGATATCTAATGTACTAAAGTATATGAATAAACGTAATTAAAGTACATGTGTTTAGTTTCATTATGTAATGTAATTAATTTTATTTTATATCTACCATCCTACGTGAAAATTAATCATAAGCTTATTGAAAGTTTTATAAAAATTCACCTAGAAGTGAATACTCATTATTGTTATCTACCTTTGGATTTGAAATATGTCATCATTACCCACAAAAAAACAAACATAAACAACACATATAAATAATAGAATCAATATAGATATATGCATTACAAACTTTGTAAACTTTGGAAAAAACCATATGAGCATTCAAAACTTTTCAAACATATATTGTGTTAAGAAACACAATGGGAAAAAGTAAATCTTATAAAACATAACAAGTGTCAAGAAATTCAATGTATGTTAAAAATTTAAAAATTGAGTAACCCATCAACTCTACAACAATTCAATATCTATAAAAAAAAAAGATTGCATGAATATAATAATTGACAATAGAATGGAAAAACTATCAACCATTGACAATATAATGGAAAAACTATCAACATGTCATAACAACATATAAAAAACACATCAACATAAAAATTAGATAACAATAAAATAGAAAAAGTGAATGAATATCACATCAACATATCTGTAACATAGCAACAAGATTTTATATTAGGGTTTAGTTTGATATATCTGACTCAACATTTAGTTGTATGTTAATGTAATTCTTATTTTTGATAGAAATTCATTAACATTTACTAGTTTGTGAATCAAAAACTCTAGGGCTTCCATCCACATACCGGTAAATAACTCTTCATTGCATATTAATGACCCATATTAATAACATTTACAATTATGTTAATGAAAGAATATATTTTTTATACAAAGATACCAACATTTACTGATATGCTAATGAAAACCATAATTTTTATACAAAAATAATAACATTTACTGGAATGTAAATGAAAACCTTCGAGGCTTCCATCCACATTCCAGTAAATGTTAACTCTGACTTTAACGTGAGTGTAAAATATATGAACAATACTTATAGAAAATAATATATATAATAAATAATATATGTAATTTTAAACATGTTAATGAATAACACATCATCAATAAATCATATTAACATATAAATAAATTTCATGGTTTCTATCCACATACCAGAAAATGTTTAGTAATTTAATAACAATAACATATCAAAAACATAACAATATGAATCTACATAATGAATTTGTTTGATACATCTGATTCAACACTTATTAGCATGTTAATTAAATTATTAATTTTGATATAAAGATAGTAATATTTACTGGTATGCAAATCAAAATATTCATGGATTTCATCTACATACCAATAAATTTTCACTATTAGGACATACTTGTATTTCAATGTGGCCTTTCGTTTTATACTAATGATCTATATTAATTTCAGTGTGTGACTTACATCAAAAAATTATAAACCTATTATAAAATAATGTGTTCATTTGAAGATTATTAATGGCAAAAAATTTAAACCATGTGGTTTAGGTATACGTTCTCAGGTGAGGTCAGTAGATTGGCAAAAGGAGTTAGTAATAAACCTTACTTATCCAATCACTATATAATATAAATGTTATAGGCAAGGAAATATAAATGAAAATTTTTAGGGATTACATCCACAATAGAAATTGTTCAATAACTTAACAACAACATGGCTTCCATATAGACACAAAGGGGAAGGGCACAAATTATTGGATATGGTCCAATAGTTGAGCTTGTATTTGTGACTTCTTAAAATGTAGAATTGCCTCTCTGACAACTTATTTAGACTTAAAAAAATTTAAACTATATAAATCCAACTTTTTAAAGCACAAGGTGGCATATATGAAAAAATTGAAACCCCAAAGTTAGGGGTCCCGACTATTGGTCCCCTTCCCCTACCTATAATTGTAATGTGAAAAGAGACATTGATTTTGATAAAAGTCAATAAAAATTACTGGCATGTGAATGTAAACCTTGAGAGTTTCCATCCACATATTAGTAAATGGTATGTCTTCCAAGCCATGTAATAGAGGGAAACAAAACTAAGTATAAGGCACACAATGAATAAAATTATTATAAAATGCACAAAAATATGAAGCACATGACATGAATTAAAAAAATGTCCGGGCCTTCCATGAAATTAACAATTTTTTGGAGTAAGATGGGGATGAAAAGAGGCCAACGATGTGGGTTCAACTATGTGCAATGTTTCATCCCTCCAACATAAAATTTTTGTTTCTATAAATGATATAATCATCTTCTAACATGGCTATATAATTCATAAAACTAGATTGGTTGATACAAAAATAATAACATTTGCTGCTATGTGAATGAATACTTTGATAACTACCATGAACAAAGCAAAAAAATTTGAATCAGATGTGAAGCCACACAAAAATGTCATATGCGTAGAAGGCACAATAACAGTAACAAACACATGAAAGGAAAAAAAGTACACAACTGTGGACTCAGTTACAGGAAACACACATGTGTGTAGCATTTCATCAGTCCATTAACATACCATTAAATGTTTAGTTAGTATTTTGGGTAAGTTCCATGGTAATCTGGGGGAGGAGGTATGTGAAAAGGTAGGGGAGACATTTACTGATGGCACACAAGGTGGTAATAACTCACCACATTAATGGAGGAAAGCTCGATAATCCATAAAAAAATTCTAGATGCATGAGAAAAAATAAATAACAAAGAAGACACAATAATAATAGTTTTCATCACTTCATTCTACCAACAAAAATTCCTCTATGAAACATTGCATGGTATATAACTTTCAAGTAGGTTCCATGGTTGTTTGAGGGGAGGATGTTTGTGAAAAGGTAGGGAGAGATGTTTGTTGATGTAATGTTTCATCCCTCCATTAACATACCAGTAAACAATTACTCAGATGTAAAGACACACAAAAAAATGTACAAAGAAAACATTCCAAAACATTAGGAATGTATAAGGCACACAACAAAAAATAGGAACATAGAATAAAAAATTACCATGCATAAATATAAATAATCAATAACCTTTATTGGTGGCAAATAGGACAACATGAACTTGCCACATTAATGAAGAAAATTGTCCAACCCTATGGAAAATGGTAGTGGATTCCACAGTAATGAGCCAAACATGTTCCATCTTGAGTTTAACTTGACATAAATATGTCATAGATATAAATAACATAATAGAGTGAATAAAAATCATATGAATAACTACTATGTCAATCCATTAACATACCAGTAAATGTTTACTCACATGTGAATACACACAAAATAAACCATGAACAAATGAGACATGCAAAAAAATTGATGAACATAGAAGTCACACAATAAAAAACATGAACATATAAGGCAGAATAACAATAAAATCCATGTGAGAACATAAATATCATTGATGTGGGTTTAGTTACAGGCAACACACTTGCACAACACTTTCATCCCTCCATTTTGTCGACTAAAAATCCTATGCGTAATGTAATAAGGTTGTGAACCTTTGGGAAGGTTATATCTATTTTAGGGGAGGAGGTATGTGAAAAGGTAGGGAGAGATGGTAGTTGATGGCATGTATGAAAATGTTAACTTGCAACATTAATGGAGAAAATCATGTCAAGCCATATAGAAAATGGTGTTGGATTCCACACTAACGAGCCACACATTTTCTAACATGGTACATTGTTTCATATATATATATATATATATATATATATATATATATATATATATATATATATATATATATATATGACTTACATGTCAAAATTACAAGTCAATGATAAAATAACATATTGTTGCCTTCAGTGCTAATGATCGATCAGATAAAAATATGTATGAAAACTGACATGTCACTGAATACATCATTGTATGACTTTACAGAATGTATTTTACCTCCTCAACGACCTTTTTATACTTGAAAAATATTAAACTATATAAATCAAATTTTTAAAACGTGAGGTGGCATAATATATAAGATGCAAGACCCCAAAATTAAGGGTCTCAATTATTGATCCCCTTCCCTTAATGATTTGTGAAAATATTGAAATGCCTTCATTAAGTTGGGCTTCATTTTCTTTCACACTTTATGTTGTATTAATATATTAATTATATGTTATGACATTAGTTGGTACCATTTGTTGATAACATAACTCGTGGTGATGACATTTTAAACTTATAATTACAATGGTTTTTAAAAATAAATAGTATAATTTTTTTATCAATAATGATTTGTAATTATTTTTATTGATGTTAATTTTTATAAATTATAGACTTTTTTCAAATAAAGTGTTATAATAATTATTGGACCTTTTTTATTGGGGGTGTTTAGAGTAATGATCTAGTGTAGATATCTTAAATGAATAGTTGAGATATATTAATTTTAAGGTTCTTATTTTAAATGTTATATAGTTTCGTCTATTAAAAGGTTCTACATTAATTGATAACTATATTATTTTTTTTTAAAATTCTATGAATTAGTAAAAAATGACCTCAATCTAGTTGTACTTTTATATTAGTCTCAAAAAATATTTATGTGCAACAAAAAAGACCTCTAAACTCTATTGCATATCTAAGATATCATAAATTCTCTATTGTTTTCTTTAAAAAATAAGAAAAATATTTTTAAATAGTTAAATAGACATCAAATTTAAGATTACATTTCATAACCACCACCCCATTGACTTTTACAAATTATACTTATTAACATAATTTAAAACATATTAAGATATTAAATAATTAAACCTAAAAGAAAACAAAACTAGAAAAATGCTTTAACACCCCCAATCATGAAAAGAAAATTTTTGGAGTCACTGATAAAACTAATTAAATGGATTGTTTGGTTGTCCTCATCCAAAATTTTATAGATTAAATTATGATTATAAATATTAGTGTATCGGAACATCTTATATCATTATATAGTGAATGTGTTAAGAGAAATGAATTTTATATTTATTTTATAGTGAATATGTTAGGAAGAAATGAACTATATGTTATATTTTATTTGAATTATATAACGTACATTTTTTTAAATTAATCTTTTATTTTTTTTTAAATGTTTATTTACTAATTTTATTATGTAATTCATGTGGATTTATATAAAAATATATTATATATATATTTTTATAGATATTATTGAATTTTATAAATTAATTTAATTTAAAGGATTTACAAATAATTATTATAAAAATAATATGTAATTATTGGGGTTTAAAATTTAAATTTATAACTCACATAATAACTAAATTTATAAATCTTATTAAAATTAAATAAATTTTATTGATAAATTTATTTTATTTTCATACATAATAATTTAATTTTTTATATATTTTTAATCAAAAAATTTATTAACTTATATATAATTATATAAAGATACAACGTTTCTATTTTTAGACTTTCTAACAACTTCTAGAAAAGAACAACTGAAGAACAAGAAAATAATACAAACAGATGTGTCAAAAATAGTTATGGGAGAATTTACAATTTCCAACACTCCCCCTTAAATTCTTCCATTAGCTATTACAACATCCATTACTCTTAAATTATGTTTCAAATACTCGAATGCCTCCTTTGCTAGTGATAACGAATCTGATAACCAATTCTCTTATGAAGTGATAATGAATCTGTATGTGCTTGCTTTGTCCATGTAACACAAGATTTTTCATCAATGTTATTGAAGACATGTTATCACAAAATATGATTGTGCCATCTATTTGTTTCTTCTTCAAATCTATTAAGAGTCTCAAGGAAATTGCTTGACATGCTACTGCATTCACTGCAGTGTATTCAGCTTCTACTATGGAAAGATAAACTATGGGTTGCTTCTTGGATGCCCAAGAAATGGCTCCTGAACCCATGTGAAACACATAACCATATGTGCTTTGCTTGTCATCTATACTACATGCCCAATCACTATTTATATAGCCAACTAGATCAAAATCACTTGATGCAGTATAAAGAATGCCATAGTTCTTGGTTTCATTGACATATCTTAGAATTCTCTTACTTGCTTGCCAATGTGTATCCTTAGGTGTTTCCATAAATCTATAAATCAAACTTACTGCATACACTATGTCAGGGCTAGATGTTGTCAAATACAAGAGGCTACCTACCATGCTCTTATATACAGTTGAAGTCACCTCATTACTGCAATCTTCCTTGTTTAATTTGAGACATGTAGTGGTTGGTGTTGGCAGAGGGTTGTTGTTCAACATTTTAAACCTCTTCAAGATTTGTGAAGCATACTTACACTGAGAGATGAATATGTCATGATCCATCTATTTTACTTCTATACCAAGAAAATACCTTAACAAACCCAAGTCTGTCATTTCAAATTCCCCCTTCATTGTTTCTTTGAACTCACCAATAAAAGCATCATTTCTTGTGAAGATTAAATCATCTACATATAACACAGTTATCAAAATCTTACCATGGCTCTCCTTGATGTACAGTGTGAGCTCACTACTGCTTTTGTTGGAACCATTTGTAGTGAAGTATGCATCAATTTTACTATACCAAGTCTCTAGTGCTTGCTTAAGCCCATAGAGTGTTTTTTGAAGCTATACACCTTGTTTTCTTTTCTTGGTATTTCATATCCAGGTGGTTGATCAACATAAACTTCGTCTTTGAGTACTCTATTTAGAAACACATATTTCACATCCATTTGATATACCTTCCACTTGTTTTGGGAAGCTATTGTTAAGACAACCCACACGGTTTACATTCTTGCAACAGGAGCATAAGTCTCATCATAGTCTCTACCAGGTTGTTGTTTGTATCCCTTAACAACCAATCTTGCTTTGTACCTATCAATTTTGCCTTCTACTGTGTTCTTAGCCTTGTAGACCCCTTTCATTCCAATCACTTGTTTACCCATAGGTAAATCAACTAACTCCCATGTTTTATTTCTTTCTATTACTCATATTTCCTCATTCATAGCTTTACACCATTTTTCTTCTTTTAATGCTTCTTCAAAACATGTAGGTTCATCTATAGAAAATAAAGTAAAATTCAAGTTTTCATCATCATACCTTGACTCATCATATATCTCCGTAAAGCTCCTTGTCTTTCCAGGCATAAGAGTTAGATCTGAACTACTACTGGAGTTGCTTGATTGAGAAGCATGTTGTGAAGGTGAAGGAGGTGTTGTTGATGATTCACCTTGTTGATTTGTGACTTGTTCAATTTGAGCATCTTCATTTCTATCATCTATGAGTATCAATTTTGAGATTCCTAATGCAGTGTCAATAGTGCCATTTCATGATTCATTCTCAATGAATTCAACATCCCTGCTAATCACAACCTTCTTTATAACAGGGTTGTACAATTTTTATGCTTTAGTGTCTTCACAATATCCAATGAAGATAAACTTTTCTCATTTATCATCAAATTTGTGTCTCCTTTCTTTTGGCACATGTGCATATGCCACACACCCAAATATTCTTAGATGCTCAACACTATACCTTTTGTTTATCCATGCTTCTTGAAGAGTCATATTTCAAACAGCTTTTGTGGGACACTTGTTCAACAAATACACTATTGTTGCTACAATTTCACCCCAATATTCTTTTAAAAGTCCTTTGGCTTTCAACATGCTTGTGGCCATCTCTTAGATGGTCATATTTTTCCTTTCTGCTACTCTATTTTGTTATGGGGTGTATCTAGATTTAAGCTATTTTTCAATTCCTTCATTCTTACAAAAACTTATGAATTCCTTAGAAACATACTCTCCCCCTCTATTTGATCTCAAGGTCTTGATGAAATAATCGCTTTGTTTTTCAACCAATGCCTTAAACCATCTAAACTTATCAAAAGTCACAGACTTATTCTTTGGGAAATAAATCCAAATTTTCCTACTATAATCATTTATAAAAGTTAAGAAATATGCATTCTTAGAGTGGGTGAGAGTTTTCAATAGGCCACACAAATCTGAGTGCACCAATTCCAAAGGTGTTTTTGCCCTTCTAGACATTCCTCATTGAAAACACTGCCTATGTTGTTTCCTTAGTATGCATGATTCACATTTTCTTTCAGGTTCTATTCTTGGTAGACCTATAACCATATTCTTCTTAGATAAAAGATCTAATCCAAAAAAGCTTAAATGTCCATACTTCAAATACCAAAGCATAAACGTGTCTTTCATGATTATCTTGAAGGCTAATTGATGTAGTATTGATGTACTCTTAAGAAGATCAATCTGCATCTTGAGAGGAAACATTTGATTCCTTGTCATTTGAGTCATCGCTATAATGTTCATGCTTCCTTCCTTGTCAAAGATTTTGCACTCTCCATTCTCCATCAAAACTCTATATATTTCTTGGACCAACTGTCCAATCCTCAACAAATTATGCTTCAAATTTGGAGCATAATAAACATCATGGATTGCTCTCCTCTCACCTTGCGTAGTGCAGATAACAACAGTTCCTTTGTCAACAACAGGGACTCTTTCATTATTTTCCATCTTAATATTTGAATGAACATTCTTATCAATAGAGGAAAATAGATTCTCATTACCACTCATGTGGTTACTACATGCACTATCCAAATACCATACCTCAGTGCTACTTTGCTCAGCAACATTGCATACAATGAACATGTTTAACGGTAAATAATCAGATTCACCTACATTCTCAGTGGCTACATGTGCATTTTGTCTTGATAGGTTATATTTTCTCTTTCTACATTCACTGGCAAAGTAACCATACTTATGACAATAATAACACTGAATATTACTTTTATCATACCTTTGATTTGAAGTAATACTCTTTTTTTGTCTTAAAATTTTGATTGAGAACTGCTAACTCCTTCTTGATTGTCTGAACTTGATCTTCCAGTGTAGCCCCTTCCTCTTCCTCTATCTCTAAAGCTTGTGCCTCTATTTTCTTTTCCTCTCCCCCTACCTCTAAAACTGACCTAAGCCTTGAAGACTTGCTCTAAGGAAAGCCCAGATCTACTCAATTGGTGCTCATGGGTTTGAAGAGAACCCATCAATTCATCTACTGTCATCCTTGAGAGGTCTTTGGCCTCCTCAATAGCTATGACAATTGGATCATATCTCAAAGACAAACTCCTAAGAATCTTTTCAACAATCATTTCATCATCTATTCTTTCACTATTAACTTTTAACTGATTTGTCAAGCTAGAAATCCTAGTATGAAACTCAAAAATAAACTCATTCTCATCCATTTGCAATGTTTCAAATTCTTTTCTAAGCATTTGAAGTTTCACTAACCTACCTTATATGTGTCTCAGTAAGAATTTTGAAGGATTTCTCATGCTTCCTTTGCATAATTTGCTAGTGCAATTTTCAGATATATGGCTTCTACCATTGCCATCTCAATCAGATTTAATGCTTTTGCATCCTTCCTCCAATTCCTTTAATAGAGTTTTCTGGGCATTTGTCAATACGTTATACGCAGCTTGATCGATCAAATCTGTGAATCCGGTGATCACACACTCTCACAAATCTTCACCATAAATATTGTCATCATCTTTTTAACCCATACACCATAATTTTGTGCGTCAAATGTAAGCAGATGCTGCCAACTCTTACCGTCTTATCCAACCATATTATTAATCTATTTTTTTTCTTTTTTTTTTTTCTTTTACAGATTTGAAATAAACATATTTTTGAAAAAAATAGCTTGTAGGTCAAATTCTTGCTTTGACGAATGCTCTTTTGGCTGTAAACACCGATCTCTCCTTTTACTTGTCTTTTGCTTGTGACAAATTTCTGTCAAGTGTCCTTTTGGCTCAGTTTTGTCTTGGTTGCTCGTAGGACGTGGAGGAAAGAAACCACCGTTTGGTGGTTTCAAACCACTTTAGCACAGCTCCCACGCTTCTGCAGATGTCCTCGGCTCCTTTGAGCGACTAACAGCGTCTTCCTTCTCCAACGATTCACCTATCTGGTGGAGGCTGACTTATTGGCAGCAGTTGGAAGTTCTCTCAGACACAGGCTCGGGGAAGTGTTGAGCTGCTCTCTTCTCTCACGATCTGCAGCCTCCCAATGTCGAATCTTCAACCTTGGCGCTGACTTTTCAGCAGGTTGGACGAAAGGTCAAATAGCTTAGACTGGCGAAGCGTGTCTCTAACTGGCTGCAAACAGCGATCACTAGCCACAGCGCTTGAACGCCTTGGCTGTGTATGCTTTTGCAATGGCAATCTCTTTGGCTGCGGCACGAATCAATCTCTGTGCTTCCTGCAGTCTTCCAACGCTGACTGCCCTCTTTCAGCTCTCCTTCGAGCTCTAAACCTTCTAGCTCCGCTGGCAGCGTTTCTCTATGCTTCCAACCGCTGGCTCTAATACCAAACTGAAGAACACTGAACACTAGATCACACCAACACAGTTACTGCTGCGATTCTTATTGATTGATTGAATTTGATTACACAATACCTCATTATAAAGAGGACTTTTACAAACTGAGATACAACAACTTTTCTATTTTCAGACTTTCTAACAACTTTTAGGAAAGAACAGTTGAAGAACAAGAAAACAATACAAACAGATTTGCTAAAAAATAGTTATGGGAGAATTTACGATTTCCAACAAGGGTAAGTAATAGTGATATGTATGATTGAATTCTCAGAATATATATGGAATGGGTGCTCGGAATTTTATGGTAATGGGAGTACCCCCGCAAGGATGCGCCCCGTTTTATTTGACAATGCTGAACGGAAGCAGAGACGCGTTTAACTGTCATGTAGAGGTCAATGAAATCCATCGTCTTGTCGAATCAAAGCTGAAGATAGGTATAAAACATCTCCGTGAAAAGCTTCAAGACTCCAACATAACGTTCGCAGACTATTACGGAGCCTTCATGAGCGTGATGAAGCACCCTGTAAAATATGGTAATACTTGTCACTAATATTTAGTTTTCAATCCATAACATATTATGTTGCAGCATAAGGTAAATGCATTACAATCTGTCACAGGGATGAAGGTGAGAAATGCTGCTTGTTGCGGAGGAGGAGGTCCCTATAATTACAATCCAGAGGCTGTTTGTGGAACGGATTCTTGTACCAGATGTTCAAACCCAGAGAGCCATGTTTTTTGGGACGATTTTCATACAACTCATGCATTCAACCACATCATTGTTAATAAATTGTTGTCCGGGGAGTTTTATCAAGCACAAGTATTGGACTTTTTAGTCCACCAAGATAGTGAAGTGCATGATGTTGTTTTAAAAATGTTGAACATGGAATGCTAGGAAAATAAATATTTGAAATGGGATGCTATGTTGAAACAAAGAGTTAAAAATTGATTTACGATAATAATATCTTTCAATAAGGAATTTAAAAGATCCATAAAACTAATGGATATTATTTAGAAAACTTGGAAGATATAATTAAAAATAAGAAAATTTTGGATAATGAGTAAAATTGTAAGATGAAGTTTGAAAATTTGAAGAAGTTTTAAAAGTTTTGAGTTGGAAGATATTGTGAAACTTCCAGTGTTAAATAATAAGGAACAACCAACAATGAATCCAAGGAACAAGGAAAGATGTGAGCAAAGTTAGTTATGATTATTAAAAAGTATCAAAATGAGATAAATGAAGTAACTACCAAAAACCTTGGTCGATTTCAATTATATTGTTGGTAGGTGTCGCTTAAAAATTACACTAATAGATGGTAATGAGTTCCCTACTTCCTTTGCTCTAATGATTGGAATTGTTAATTTTCATTACATTTACCCTTGTTAAGAAGAATTGTGTTACTTTATGTTTATTTGATATTGATTACATGATACTAAAATAATACTAATGAAAAAAGTTCTTCAAAGGATTTTAGCGTATAAGTTTTTATTAGAGATGACCCTTATGATGTTGTAGAACTATTTTGGTTAGTTGCAGTGATGTCATTTTAGTGTTATTTATGTACTTGATACTTACTTAATATTGATGGAAGGGTGAATCTAAAGGGTTCTAGCATGCTTTCAAACTATGAGATGCTCTTAGAGAAACCACTATTTTGTTTGGTGATGTTATCTCACTCTTATTGATATGTTTGATAGCTAGTTTATACTAATGAAAGGGTGTCTTTATGTGGTTTTAATATGGTTTAAACTTTTTTATGATGTTATTTATTACTTATTTATATGTTGTAAGTTAATATTTTTTGTCATTATTTAATTTATATTTTGTTATAAATGTTATGGTCAGTTGGTGATTCTATAATGCCAGCTCAATGTTTGTTAAGTTAATATTGATTAAAAGGTATCTTCAAGGGGTTTTAACCTATACATTATTCTTGGAAACAACCCTTATGATGTTATAAACCACTTGTTTATGTGTTATTTATATGCTACAAATTAATATATTTTATTATTGTTATATAATTTCTATTTTTTATGAATATTTGTTACCCGGGTATAATTGTTTCTAGTTATATTAAGTTGAAGAAGAAGACTTATACTAGTTTAATATGCATTTAATGTTTGTTTGTGGTTAGTTGGTGATGCTACAATGCTAGTTGAATGCAAATCGCTTAATATTGAATAAAAGGAATCTCCAAGGGGTTTCCACATAGTTTAAAACCAATACTTTGCTATTGGAGACAACCATTGTGATGTTGTTTATCACTTATTTATGTGTTATTTATATTCTAAAATTTAACATGTTTTGTTATTTTTCTATATTTTATACGTTTTATGAATATTTTCTACTACTATATAACCACTCTTGGTTATATTGAGTTGAAACAGAAGATGTATGTTAGTTCAATAATATTTTTTGATTAGTTGGTGATACTATAATGTTGGTGAATGTTATTTAATAAATATTGATTAAGGGGTGTCTCAAAGGGGGTTTGGTGTAATTTTATCCATATTTTCTCTTGGATATAACCCTTGTGATGTTAGTTATAGGACACAAGTTAATATCTTTTATTGTTGTTATATAATTGCTACTTTACTATGTATAGTTGCTACTAATATATATTTTTTCCTAATTATATTAGAAACCATTTATGTTGAAGGTGACATGTTATGATTATAAAACAAAAAATGTGCATAATTGTTTAAATTACTAGGCAAATTTTACTATCATTCATGTCCTTCTCCATCATTTCTATACTATGCTCAATTTTAGAATCTACATTTTCTTGTGTTGATTTGCAACTAAATGTTGTGCTTATTTGTATTAAATATTTACATAATTGACGGACAAAATTGTCTAATTTTTCTCTTCAATGCTCTTAAACTAGCTTGTTACAATAAAGAATTAGTTGGGTCAAGAAAACATAAAGGTTTTACAACTATGTATCATGCATGCCATAATCAAACTTCTCTTAGTTTTTGTACAATGTGAATATAGAAATTGAGTAAGGTCTCCAACCTTATCTTCCCTACGTGTAAGATGCAACCACATGCACATTCTTCTAGAGATTATTTCGGTACAAGATGTGATGCAAGTCATTGAGCAATGATAAATCATTGAAAAGTGTGATTAGACTTGAAAATGAATGACTATCAATAGATTAGAAACTTCTTAAGAACCTCGATGATACTTGTTATGGAGTCTTCCTTGTTTAAAACTAATAATAGATAAATTGTATTTATAGGCTTCTCATATTTAATTAAAGACATATAAACACACAAAAATCAACAAATAAAAAGGAATACAACCAAAAAATGAGTCCAAACATTGAAAAGATTCAACCACGGGGAAAAGGCCCATTAAAAAAAAGGCAACAAAAAATGGTGGGTTTGTCATTTTCACCTAAGGATGAATCAATAGGACCGATGTTTTTACGTGAGAAGAAGAAATAAAGACATATAGAGAAATGGAAAGACATAAACGAGCATCAATAAGCCCCTAGTTCAAGGGGATGACTCATATGCACAAAAAAATACTTAAAATATTGTAACAATAATGTTTGTACCAAAATTAAGTGCCTACAATATGCTATCTAATAAATGTAAAATAATAATTAAACTCAGTTAATGAATTACAAACCTTGAGAAGAGAGATGATATGCAAGGTTTAAGCTTATCTAATTTTATCTTGAGTTTTGGAAACATTGTCAAGACAACTATAACTCAAAAGTGTTTTGAACCAATATAAGAATATTGCCAAGGTCATAAAAAAATAACCAAGAAGATCTTGTTGCTTTGGAAAAAATATAGACATATCAAAACATGCTCAATTTTAGACACTTTTCTCTGATCAACTACAAAACATAATCTTCTTTTTTTCTTAATTGAGAAGCAATATCTAAAACCTAAATAATTGGATAAGCTTTAATAACATAAACTTGTGATCTTCAATAAATTATTTAATGATTGCTTGAGTTTCTCTAAAATGCTTATAAATGCTCAATAGCATCTTATGGATAATAAAATAAAAATTCTCTACATTTCCTTCCATACAATTATTTTTATCTAGTTATAGACAAATGAATCTAAACTAAGACTATTATTATTGTGTTAATCGACATCCAATGATTACAACAAGAAAAATGACTCTAGTTATAAAGTGCTATAAAAAAAATTCAAGACTGTACATTAATGTTCTAGACTATCTAAAATATTAGAGCATATTTTAGACATATTGTCCATAAAATGTGCCAATAATTCATAATTTAAACTAATAATTAATAATTATATAACCCTAAAATCATGTAATTTAATGACTTATAAATGCTTAAGAGCATTTTTAAGAGTCTACATTTAAACATAAATAAATTAGTTTTGAAATATATATTAATGTCAAACAGATTAATTTGATTATTTAACAAAAGTTAAAGAGTTGGTATTCATATAAATAAATTAGTCTTATATATTCTTTGATAAAAAAAATATTTTCAATTCATGAAAGCTACGTTAACAAAATTTCTTCACAATTTTGTCTTTAAATATATGTCTTAATATCTCAATATAGGTTTTATTATCTCAAATCGGATATGTCTCAATTGAAATTGCATAAATTTTAAGTTCTTAAAATAGGTTCTACAACTCTAAAATCTTCAAATTAAGTTATTTCTCTTTTTCAAGTTATACGTAAATCACGTTTTAATTAAGGCACACAAATGCTAAAGTAAAAACTGAATTTAGATATAAATACCCACTAGAGGTCAAGAATGACCAATGACAGTAAAGAAGATATTACATGAATGAGTGACTCATGCATTAATGGAGTGCCAAATACATCTCCAAAAGACACAAGAGGGATAAAAAAAGTTATGAAAAAAGTTCAATAAGAAATAACTAATTTAATATTTGAAGATAATAGATTTTGAAACCAATAAAATGTATAATCTTACAGATCTAGATCAGAAAAATAATCTAATAATTATGACTTTGATTCCAGAAAGCTCCAAAAAGCTACCACCATAACCTGCATTCAATGAGACCCTGAGGGTGCAAGTTTCTAACTGTCCAACCAAACATTTATTAGAACATATCAAACAAGAAACAATGACGGATTGAAATTAAAATCCAGCGTTTAAATTGCAATTTTGAAATTCATAGTCCACATTTTCTAGTATATCAAAAATCAAACAAGCAGCACAAATTCTCCATTTTCTTAAAAAAAACATCACATCTTAGAGTTCTTTGATTGTTTCACCCAGTTTCATTCTGATTTCTTTCAGTTAAATTTCCCTTTAGGTTCCAAGAAGTCTTTATTGTAGCAGACGCTCATACTTCCATACTGTATATGTTTACTTTTGCTTATTGCATTTTGTGTTCAATATAAATATGTTACTGCAAGTCTTACTACATATTTCCATATTGCCATATTTATACAATAACTGTATTGCGCTACCCAGTTTCTTACTGATTCGACTCAATTTGTCCCATTGTAAGTGTTCAGTGTCATAATGAAGACTAAAGAATGAACTGAAGAAAACAAGATTTGTTTGGGAAAGAGATTAGAGATGAGAAACATAAAGCGGTGGATTACCTTCACAATTCTTCCCTACTAATAAATGCAACAGGCTTGTTTGACATAGATCGAAAGGGAAGAGACTGGGTAACCTGATAGTCCTATGAGAATGTTGCACAAATGCTGATGGGCAGAAAACTCCTGGTTTCTATCTATTCGAAGGAAAAATCAACTGAGCCATGAAAACTCCTGGTGCTTACTGGTAGCACAACCACATGCTTGGATGATGATTAAGGAGTTATTCTTGGTTGCACATTTTGCAAGATATGTAAAGGCTGACATATATGCAGTAAGTTATGAAACAATTGCTAAATTTGAACACTCATGATTCCCATACTTCAAGAGTGAGTAGTGCCTATGAACAAACAAGCAGGTTAGAAGAGTCTGAGTTAGGAAGCAGGGCATTCGAAAGGGTCCTCGCTTTTGATTACATGAAATCATGTTTTAGAGTGACAAGTATTTGATCTCTAAACCCAGACGTATTGGATGAAGACATGGATCTTAACATATTATTTGGAGTGTCAGCTCAAGACGAAACACATGAAGCAACCATATCCATTTCTATGTTCTTCTCCTTACAATGGTGCATGTCATACCGCCATTGTTACATGATGACTAGCATGGTTAATTTCACCAAGCTATTCCCATATCCTATAAGATTACCATTTAACATCCAACATATGCAATCATTCATCCATGCACACAATTATCACTTGACAAACTGATGCAACATCATTGAACAATAGCAATTCAGGAACATCCAGATAAGGTTGGCAGTCTTGCATCACCAGAAATATTAATAGTCTTAAGTAAAAACGTACTATTTCAGTTGTGTTCAATGTTGAAGAATGGGTGTTTGAACTTCATTTGCTTCTACATTGTTTTGTGCCATTTTTTTTAGTAGTAGGGGGTCGAGATATCCAATTTTATCATGGTGTCTATAATGTGGTTCCAACAAAAAGATTCATAAATAGTGTTTTTCTGGAATTAAATACGTAATAAAGGGAAAACATTAGTGAAGTTATTTTGTCTTACAAAACCAGCAAGCAAATAATGTAGAAATCAAGGCTGAGAAGTAGTTGCAATGCCTACTATTATCTTTATAAGAAACCATACAAGAACAAGGATAAACAATGCAATGCATCAAGAGATAACATGATCAAAAATCTTTAGCACTTATTCATGTGAATGGTCCTCTTGGGGCAGCTACACATGCATGGAAGAGAAAAAATGAGATGAATGTCTACAAGGTCTGTGTTGCTACCACGAAATACCCGTAAATGTTTTATAAAAAACCAGATGGACAGTAAAGTTCACAAAAGTAAACACACATTAAAAAAAATGAGGATATCACATAACCAAAGCATTTATCAACAAAAATCTGCGTCAACAGTTGGACTCGTTGTCAAAATTCAATGTTTAGAGAATCTTATGAGGAGCTTCTCATTCGCAAAATTCAAATTTCAAAATTCAACAGAAAAGTGGGTAGACTTATGAGAAGCTTCTCAAATTTCATATATCCACACCTTCAAGCGATGTATCTGTAAATGTTGGGATTTTCTGTATCCCTCTCCAAGTAGTCCTTAGTTATCAGATCTTCCACTCGTTTTTTGATAATCTTTTTATCCGGGATGAACATATGCTTAAGTTGCTCAATGCATTGCGTTACTAGGTTCGAATGATGGAGAACTTTTTTACTCTTCATGATTTTTACAATTGAAGCTTCAATTTGCAGGCTTCGAGCCTTGTCCACATCTTCTGAAAGTTTTTCTCTCTCTTGTGCTGCTGGTGCTGGAATCTTGATTTTCCTCACTTTATTACCAATCTTCGCATTGAATTCAAAGTAATCTGTTTGTGTCACAGTTTGTGTATTTGGTATTTTGTTCAGGATTTTATACTTTGAATTACAAGCAAGGGATTGTAACAATCTAACAGTATCTGTATCTGTCAAATTCAACCGAGACTTGACATCGGAGTAAGCCAGCCTCTCTGAAGCATTGAATAGCAATAGTGCACATGTCTGCCAAGGGCTTGCACTGAGTTCGATTTCACGACTCTCAAACCTCCCAATCATCTCACAACTTCCCTGAGAATATATCCATTTTAGCCTTCTGTCCACTTTATCTCTTGTATAGAACTCTTGAAACACCTCCACGCATCTAGTGATTTCGATAGGGCAAAACATAGTATCAAGTGAATTATACCTTGGCCAATATCCAGTTGTCAAAAGTTTCACAGAAAACCCGATCCCAAGATGTGGATTGAGAGAATTCTCTTTAAGATAATGATCAAACCTCGATTGGGTATTCAATGTTGATGTTAAATCAGTCAACATGCCTTCCATCTTATACGTAAACGGGATTCCATACTCAATCTTTAACTTGGATAACATGCCTTTTTCACGAACAACATTTTCATTTTTATGAGGCAGATTAAGAAGCCTATTTGCAAGTTTTTTCTTGTAAAATTCTGCAACCATGTCTCTATCATTGACACAGGCAAGGATCTTCACAATCTTTTCAAGAGTATCCTCCACATCTTCATAACTCAAGTTTTTGTTTCTCAAAACTGTGTCACAAAATGCTATAAAAATCTCTCCTATACTGCTTCCTGCAACTATCTTGTTGCAGAAATCCTCAAACACTTCATTAAATGACTGGCGTAATGTGGTATTATTCATAAAAATCTCTTCCACATATTGAAAGTATTTTTCATACAATCTAATGGCATTCCTCGCAAACTGCTCTTGTGCAACTGCAACTATGGCCTTTTTATTGACTGCATTTTCTGCTTCTCCTAATTGTTGTACTGCATGCTTAACCAATGATATTCCCTTACTGGCAATATGGTGCCTGAAAATCTGAGCTAACTTTTTCAAGCGTTTATCTGTGCTAGAAAACAGCCGAAACGTTCTTGAAAGATCATCGACCTTTTCACCTCTTAAAAACACAGGGAAACAATCTAAAATATTACTCTCATATTTGACTAAAAGTTCGGTTTCTACCCTTTCTAGCAACTTTTTCTCACTAGTTGGATGCAGATAATACCGAGCAATTTTCATTTTTTCCAAATTCAAGCACTCCTCAGCTTTCAACATATATGCCGTACAAGAATAGTCAGAAATCCATGATGCAGCCATTCTTGAATAGTAACAGGTAGTCCCTTCCATCATGGCTGATTCGAAACTACTCTCATAGAAATCCGTTCCAAACTCCAAATAGATGGCCACAACATTTTTCAGCAAAGCAGGAGCGTCGATTCTCTCTCCTCCTCTTTCTCTGTTAATTTGGACAATCATTGCATCCCTTACGCTGCCACACAAGAAATCGTTGCAGACCGAATTTTGAAAACATCTGAGGGCGACTTCGTTTAGTGTTGGTAGTCTGTTATACCTAATAAAAATATGTAAACAACTAAAGAGCGAGGAAAGATGGGAGACCGTTAATTTGTAATTTTCCCATTGATTTACTACTTCTCTCAGCAGAAACTCGCCCGCCTTTTGTGAGAAAGATGGTAGAAGTTGCGAAGTAATATATTGTTGTAAGCATTCCGTGTATCTGTCGTAGAGGTGGCGAGAGAAATTATGAGGAGAGCGTTGAGTGGAGAGGTCGTAGATAGTCTTGTGAAGATGCATGTACTCGGAACTAAATTCATCAGCGTTTCCGTCGCTCTGGAGCTTTGCGATTCCCTTGTTGAGTTTCGACATTCCTTTCTGTACTGATTTCAAACCCTTTTCCAGCTCCGGAGGTATGTTTACATGCGACATTTTTGCTAGATTTGGGGCAGATCCGAACGAAAACCAGAATATCGAAGTTAGAATGTGGGTGATGGATCACTCTCACTTTTCTATTTATATGTTTTGTTCTCAATAAGATGATCAGTCGGCTTATATCACCAGCCCAAAATAAAGTCTTTCACCTCTAAAATATGTTTGAGATTTTTTCTGTGTCTGCAACAGTTAATTCATATGACCCATCAGATTTTGGAGTTATCATTTGTTCTACAAAGAAATGAAGATATTAACTTGCTTGGAACCTGGGTGAACGGATTTCAAATTGGTAGCTACCTGCTAATACAAATTGCATCAACGGCCCATTTATGCAACAAGGTTCTAATCACACAGCAACAATTCCTAAAAACATTGAAAGAGTCAAAACGAAAAAAATAAGCAACCAAAAGAGTCGTCAGAATTTAAACTCAAAATTCACATGATACTAACAGTACAAATTTAAGCTCAAAATTCTCAATAAGTAGTAGTGCCAAATTTAAGAATTTTTACACACCCTATAACGCTGTTTGTTAAGTTATCCACATATGGGTTGTGCTTAAATGTCATACTATTTTATGCATTTGAAACAAAAATTAAGTAACAAAACATAAAATACATTAAGTAATCCACAAACATATCACATCATCGAGTAAATAAAATGTGCAAGTCCTACATGAAATGATAACATCATATATACCTCAAAGAAGAATTTACAATAACAACTTTGGCATGTTGCTCATGTCCCTCAACATCACTACACACCTAAATGACGATGCCCCACCATCTATTTGAGGACCCCAGGAACAAGACCAATTGTTTGTCTCCCACTCCTCATAAATAACTAGACTATCTTGGAGCCTATCACATTTCTCATGTAATTTATTGTTCTCCTCTTGGAAATGAACATACTCATCAAAAATGGTTTGGCCCAAATCAACACCCTGTGTTGTTGATGGAGGCATTTGTTGTCTCCCCAATTGTGCTCTCAACTCATCCCTTTCTAGCTGTTGTAACATAAATTGTAGTTACAATAACAACATGATCAAATAGGGGTGCATGCACACCCAAAATGTCATCAACACGCTCCACTAACAAACCTCTTAAAACATCATTAGGGATGTTGTGGGCCAAAGTACTATTGGATGCATCCATAATAGTTATTTATTATGTAGTTGTTTTGTCCAATATCTCCTCCCCAATTGCACCTTTTGGATTAGATGCACTGAGTGAGTTCAAGGAACAATTAGAGGACTTACATTCTCTCATTTTAATATTATTGTAGAGACAATCTAGGGCATGAGCTACAGGTCAGGGTAAATTTTAAGATCTCTTATCATAAAATCCCTTAGATTTCATTAGCAAATCTATGGATAAGTGTTTCGCAACCATGATGAATTTGAAATGCATGGTAGCAAATCCACCGGGAGGAGAGGTAAACATCTTGGTTTTTTGTTTTTTCATACAACCATTCAGCTACACTAGACAAACACTACCGAACAATGCAATTTAATGGTGCAACTAGATGGTGCACCTGAATGGTGTAACCGAACGGTGTATTTGGATGAACAACTTATTCTTCGGTAGTGTATTACAACCGATCAACTAAAACTATCGATTGATTCAAGTAGCCAACATGGATGGCATTCAAATGCATGTTGGTGATTCAGTGCAACTGGACAATTTATGCTTCTCGTATACTAGTCGGTGGCATCATGTTTACTATATATAAAGTGAATTGGATGGCTAACCATGAAATTATTATAAATGTTTGGTGAGATGACCTAGGAAATATCTTACAATCCTAATTTTTATACGGTTCAGACCTATGTAGTGGCCCTCCAAAATCGCATGAACCAAATTTTAAAAATAGAAATATTAGTGAATTAACAAACATTCACTGCTAAAATGTAACTTGTCCACAAGTATGGGGATCTATTATATATATTACTTGGAATAGATCTTCAAGAGATGTAATGCTACCACTAGAGGTCCAATACCAGTTTTCTAACTGACTCATAGAACTTCTACACTTTTATCTAGACCAATTGTAACACATTGGATTTCAGAGCCCTACTTTACTTCACTTCACTATTTCTAAAGAAAGGGATAGACCACTTGTTTAAAAATAAACATCAAAAGAGAGAGAGGGTAAGGTAGAAATAAAGTCTTCTAATTAAAAGGGTAAGATAAATGCTTTTAGGACCACAATGTGCTTAGCTACAGTTACACCATTGTATGCCAAGTTTCATAATGGCTCGATCTTCAGTCACATAGGGAGAGAGTCTGAGGAGTAAGGGTAAATGTTTAATTTTAAGACTCTTTTAATGAATGAACTGCAAATAGATATGTATTCAACTACATATAGATCTTTACAAACTTTAAATAAAGTGAAAGGAATTGAAGAACCTAACTAAAATAGCATAAACACATCCAAGTTAATGCATAAATTCTATATAAAAAAATAAATTACAGTCCTATAGCATTAGTGTCAATCCATTAAAATAGAAATAAAATAGAACACTTACAAGGAAAATGGATGTATTTACATAGAGAATCAATTTCACATTATTCTAACAGCATTTATTTATAAATACAGTCGACCCTTCTAACATACTATGTAGCAATATATATAGAAGGGAGAGATGGATCTTACCTCTAAGAAGCACAAGATCCATTATTAGCCATCATGGCCTAAAATGGTATAATAACATTATGTCAAAATATTTCTCATTCCATAATAAATAAGATATAATATAAATTCATGGCCCATTAAAGAACCTTGAGGAGAGGTCTAATGTGGACTACATCCTAACGGTTTTGACAATCTATGTTGAGTTACCAATAATCAGTCAATAAATTTGAACCTATGAAAGTCTAAAAATTAAGTGTGGAGTGTTGTCTTTGTTGGAGTTTGTATGCATAGGCAATGTGAGGAACACACACCTCTTTTACCTTTGTGGCACTATGAATAACTAAGGGACTAGCCACATGGAATTTTACCAATATCTTTGACTACTTAGTCATTTAAAAAAATGAAAAATGTCTGGTTATAATGCATTGGGATCTACCTTCTTGTCTTTTAATAATGTATTAAATTCAAAACAAGTGTCCCAGCCAAGCCCCTTGGGATTGTGGCATTTTTCCATTTGTTGCTTGATCAGGACCTATGGAATTACCTTTAGCCTCTTGATCAAAATCAAATTGGATGCCAAGTCTATTAGAGGTATAATCAATGAGAGGGGGGGTGAATCATTAATGTAAGATAATCCAAACTTCAATTCCAATCCTTTCAAACCCTTAATCAATCACCTCAAGGATTCATAAGGCATACAAGTCATTCATACCAATGAATAAGAAAGATAATTCAAGATCAAGCACACAACACATGAATTATGTGGGAAACACTATGGGAGATAAAACCCACTCTCAATCCTAAAAATATATGGACTACTTGTCCTATAATATGATCACAAACATGAGACCTTTTAGTGAAGTACCCACTTCACAAGGAACACTCACCCCTAAGTATGAACATGCACCAACTTGTCCTAGATGTTGAGCACCCACACAACACCTCTAATATCAACAGCTCCAAAAATTTTATTGCCTTTCAATCTAATGGAAAAATAATTTATAACACCTCTCTTCAACCCTTCTCACTCTCTCAAACCTTTCTACACAAGCAATGCATCCAAAACACCCTTTTGGATCACTCTATACTTCTTCGCTCATCTTCAATCTTCAACCTTGTAAGAACACTATTATAACATCATAAATATGACCTATAGGTCATGCACACATTCTTAAACCTACTCTACACTTCAATTTTTCCACAAATCACACTTACACTTCACTTTCCTTCGCATCACAACTTTAGAAACCATCACCTTTGAATTTGCTCTTTATAAAGTATACTTGTCCATCACCTCCTTGATCAGCCATAAGACTTTCCTTAAATCTTAAGGCTTATATCATACATGGAATAAGATCAATACCACCTCCATAGGTTTTTTATATCTTTGATAGATCACCCTTAATCTTTAACACCTTTCAAATTAGGCCTAAGAAGCCCTTTTAGGTCCATGGAGACTTATATTCCCTTATAACACTTCACTGAGTAAAACTAGGAACACAAGACCCCCTCAAAGTATATAGGTCTATTCCACATGACCCCTAAGACACCCTCAAGTGATTAAATTCATCCCTACTCACATTTGTATAGGCAAAATCTATCAAACTTTTGCCTTGTAGATGGAAACCCCATGAATGAATCAAAAGTCAACTTGTAGGCAATTGTTCATATTGAAGATGAATTGGTCAAACCTCCAAATCCACACAGATCATCGTCAAGGATTCTATAACACTCTCTAATATATAATCTATCTTGAAACATCCAAACACTATCAATAAAAACTCAAATATCTTTCTTGGGTCATTTGTAGAAGATGGTCAAACCTTGAGTCAACTTTAGACTTCAATAAATGCAGGTGTACAAAAAGTCAAACCTCCAAATTATTTTTATTGGATTTCCATTGAAATTATCTACCAATTTTATTTTTATATCACCATCAAATTCATCCAACATCAAAATTTATAGCCAAAATAGTGAGGATTGGTTTTCCTTTTTAATTTTAAATATTTGAATTCCAATGGTCACTTTTTAATGTAAATTTGGCTAAGTATGGAAAATAGATAAATATCATTGGGAAGCCAAATTTGAAACATTATATATTTTTATAGACACATATTCATAACCTAAAACTTGGACCATATGATCTTGGCACAAAAATTATCAGATCCATGTGACCAACTCCTTCTGACACTTCCACACGTACGAATGTTGATGTCATCAATTTGCTCACTCAGCTTGATTTGCCAAAAGACCAACTAGGCCTAGATGACCAAAATGACCATAAGGATGATCCAAATGGAAACCTATAACTTCCATACTCACTCCAAGCACTCCATAGGACTTATGAAACATGATCACATTATCAAACACATCCATCAACCTGCCTATCCAACCAAACACTGAAGATTCATGCATGACTATTGAAGCACACTTTGTCATTGACTAGCTAGAAATCTTGACACCTCAAGAACACTCTTGTCCACCTCATGTATATTCTTGGACACCTTGGATACAACATTGACAACACCTCAACAATCTCCCCATTTTTCATTAATGTCAACACCAACACAAATCTATGCACACACTCCTTCCTCTGCAAACACTTTCTCCCCTTTTGACATAATGACAAAGTGGGTTTACCTGCTGATCTTGAGGACCTAAAATTTTTGAAAATGTTTTCAAATCCAACATTATTAATGAAACTCCTCTAATATATTATATAAACTCCCCCTATCATTGTGTATATTATTCCTTATGAGATCTTCATAGTCATGTTTATTGACAACACACCATCTTGACCATGCCCTTCTATATGAAGAAGAAACACACAAGACAAAGAAAATTGGAGTGATAACACCTTAATATAATCGATAGGGACTCCCACTAAGTCTCCTCACCTTAGGCTTCTCTTGATCACCTTCATACCATCTCCAATCATGACAAAATTTCATGATTGCCTTCAAATTTTCTTTCACAAGCTAACTCCATGATCACAAACAGATGTTAAATCCACTCTCATATACTTAAAAACTCATATGACAAAAATCATACCTTATTTTTTTGGATAAAATTATCAAAATTTTCATTTCTTCATACTATCCTTGCCTAGAGGCTTAATAGCCCTACCTGAACCTTGTAGAGCACATAACTTTCTATGTATGCACTTTCATGGCTTAAAATTTTATATCTAGATTAAAATCATATTCCCCCTTATGCATGCCAAAAAACATCAACCATATCTTCCTCTGCACCATAGCTCCTTTATAAATTGGCCTGCCAATTAGCCCATTTACACAAATCCTTAACCATAGGACAAACTACACACCTTCAAATGACTATAAAACACTTTTTGAGCACCCTTTTGTCCATTTCAATGGATTAAGGAACTTAAAGTGTCAAATCCATTGGGAAGGTCACCAACTCACATGGTGAAAAAACTAAGGCATCAAGAATAAACATGGTCAACTTACCACAATTTGTTCAATGTCAGCTTCTAAAAATTCTCTCACACATTGAGGTCATCAATTCACACTTCTAGACTAGTTTTTGAGGTCAGACTCATATGGGAACCCATAGAACAAATGGTTTTTAGCCTTCTATCCCTTATGCACAAATTGTGATATTCGAGAGGCATCAAAAATCTTTATCTTTCTTTCAAGAAATATTCAAATGCCAAAACCACCTGAAGCACATTTGAATGAGGCAAACACACCTTTATATTCTTTAAAGTCATCTTTATCACTCACCACTCTTCATTTGACACCTAAAACCAATCATTTTGTGCCTGCAAACTCTGTGTACACAGCAGTCACTATACCAAAACACCTTAGAATGATTATGGTAGCCTTATGGCATATCTATAGCACTTATTTCACCTATACACATCAAATTCAACTAGCCTCCACACTTGGTTAACTTTTCAGACTTTAAAAGCATCAAATTTGCAATATTAACACTTACGTAGTAGTGAACACTAACCAAAATGGTCAAATGGAACAAATGGCCATAACTAGCTCCTTTGACCAAAATAGCACATGAAACCACTTATAATACACTTTCACACATCCTCTTCATAATCCATATCAACCTTGCCTTCATGATCCATGTTTTGACCTTTTAAGCCAAGCATCAAAAATTGACTAAAACTTGCATATAGGACCAATGTCCCTTAACAGAACTCTTGAAGCTTTTCACCACAAACCTTTGGATCAAGATCATGAACATGTTTCTCCCCCTTAACCAATGATCATATATTATCAAAATAAGTCTTTAAAACAAAATATCATCAATTTTCCATTTAAAAAGGCATTGGTCTTAAAGACCAATCAATAATTCTACATACCTCGGTTCCTATTGGCATCTTATACATCATTTAGATCATACAAACTTGCTTCCAAAAATGAAATATGTCTCTTAAGAAGCATAGGTAGAGACACTCATCTATCACAGAGGAACTAAATGTCCTTAAACTGAGGAGACTCCCACATCTCCATGCTCTCACTTGACTTGTAATGATGCCTCGTCATCAATTTGGCTTTGATTAAGTTCTTAGCTTCAATCTTTTCTTTTGACTCAGAATCCTGCTTGATCTTTTTATCCATTTGGATAGATAAGGCTTGATCTTTAACATTTGAACTTGTTCCCTAGTCTGTCATGACAAACAATCCATTTTTATGCTATTTTTCATTCACCTCCTTAGGTCTTCATTCATTATAGTTCCTTTTCTTCATGAAAGGATTAACTTTCTTTGAAGTAAAATATTGAGAATTCCTACAAAAACCTTGCTATGTGACCTCTCTCTTGACACTTGTAGCAAACCATACTCATTAATAAAAACTCATTATTTATTACCTTTTTAGGACAGAATATTGCAATGTGCCCTATGTCATAATAGTTGTAGAACTCAACTCCATTCACACTACTTGATTGATGATTCAAATCATAGTTCCAAGTAAATTCATTCCTTGAGAGTCTTCTACACTCTCTTGACCTATGACCAAACTAATTTCAAGAGTAAAAATGACTGTTGAAATTGGCATACCTCATAATATTTGGTTATCTGATAGAATTAGTTTTCAATCTCCCAGAACCATCTTTTCTTGATTGATCATTGACCTTTAAGGTCTAATTCTTCTTGTTTATATTGTCACTTTATTTGTCTTTACTATAATTCTCCTTAGCATGATTAGTCTTTTGATCCAACATCATTGTAATCTCAATATTCTTATCCTTCTGAGTATCTTCATGGAACCCCAAGCCCGACTTGTCGTTTGAGGCCTTTTGACTGCTCAATAAGTCATCAAGATCAACTATACTTTTCTCAAATTTATAATATGTCTCAAGATTACTCATAGATTGATCTAGTTTTTCTTACAAAGACTCTATCTCTAATTTGTATTTGACACATTTTTCATCCTTACTCTTCACCTCTTTAACAAGGGTATAAACCTAAATTTCAATATGTTCAGTGATATCATCATACTCCTTGACTTCATTGCTCAACCTTTCTTCAAATAACCTAATTTGCTCCTCATAGGTCTTGATCAAGGATGCTTATTTTCTATTATTGCCTTGTAGAAGCTTCAATTCTTCTATGGTATTCATATATTTTTCTTCAGGAGTGACTTGATCATCTTCTTCCTCTGAGCTATATCCACCAAAGAGATCTCTAACTAAAGAGCATTCACCTTCATCATCCCTAAGAGCCATGAACAATGTATCCTTGTCTTCATCATCAGATGACTCATCACTATTTGATGTGTTTCCTTCTTCTTCAGGAGATGAGTTACTATCTTATTCATGGTAAATAATCTTACTACCTTTGTATGACTCCTTGCCATTTATTCAATTGAATAACTTTTTGTACTTTATAGGACCCTCAAATTTCTTGTGTTCATCCTCATGAGATTCCTTATGAGCTTCCTTGTGTTTAAACTTGCCTTTATCTAGACACTTAGCTACAAAATGACCAACTTTACCACATGAAAAAAATTTAAAAGGAAGCTTCCCTTCATATTTACATGATCCTACATTTAATTTCGTTACAATCATGGTTTCAAGTTGATCTTCATTAAGATCAAAGTATTCAAGACTTATCTTTCTCTTCTTGGATTTTGTCTCTTTGATCACCTTAAAGGTTAATTCCTTCTTAGGAGGATTGTCCTCATTGACTCTCATCTCATAGGCAGTAAAGATGCCATGCAATTCATCCATCTTCATCTGAGTGAGATCATGAATTTTTTCTACAGTAGATACTTTTGAATCAAATTTGAAGGTGAGATACCTTAATACCTTTTTTACTGTAGTAGCTTCCTCAATCTCCTCTCCAAGACCTTTGATCATGTTTACTACTTCATCAACCCTTAGAAGATAGGATGCCATAGTATCTTCTTCCTTCATTTTGAAGCCCTCAAATTACCTTCGGTAACTCTGTAATTTAGCCAACTTAACCTTTGAATCCCATTCATAGATAGTTTGCAATTTGACCCAAATTTACTTGGAAAACTTGTAATAGATCACCTTGGTGAACTCAGCCTCTGATAGGAAATAAATGATAGCATTCATAGCTTTAGAATTGTTCTCACTCAACTTCTTATCAGGTACATTAGTTGGAGGAGTACTTGGTGTATTTTAACCATCCATAATAGATTGCCAAATATAAAACCCTAGAGACATGATGTATGTCCTCATATTTGTACTCAAAAAATCATAATTAGACCCATTGAACAACAATGCTTACTTTGTAGAGAAACCCTACATATGTTAACTTTCCATATTGTACATTGGATCACCTTCAAGTGGTTAAATTTACAATGAAGGTATGGATTTGATACGAATTATTATAGGTACAATCACTAAGAGGGGGGTGAATTAGTGATGCAAGATAATCTGAACTTCAATTTCAATCCTTTGAAACCCTTAATCAATCACCTCAAGCATTCATAAAGCATACAAGTCATTCATATCAATGAACAAGAAGATAATGCAAGATCAAACACACAACACATGAATTATATGTAAAACCCTCATGGGGATAAAACCCACTCTCAATACTAAAAACACATGGTCTACTTATCTTATAATATGATCATAAACATGATACCTTTTAGTTAAGCACCCACTTCATAAGGAGTACCCAACCCTAAGTATGAACAAGCACCAACTTGTCCTAGATGTTGAGCACCCACACAACACCTATAATATGAACAAATCCAAAACTCTTATTTCCTTTCAATCTAAATGATAAACAATGTCTAACAACTCTCCTCAACCCTTCTCACTCTCTTAAGCCCTTACACACAAGCAATGCATCCAAAACACCCTTTTGGATCACCCTATACTTATTTACTCATTTTCAATATTTAATCCTATAATAAGACGATTATAACATCATAAATATGAACTATAGGTCATTCACTCATTCCTAAACCTGATATTCACTTCAATATATCCATGAATCACACTCACACTTCACTTTCCTTCACATCACAACTCTAGAAACCATCACCTTTGAATTTGTTCTTTATAGAGTATACTTGTTAATCACCTCCTTATTCAGCCATAAGACTTTCCTTAACTCTTAAGGCTTCTATCATACATGGAATAAGATCAATACCACCTTTATAGGTCATTCTTATCTTTTATATATCACCCTTAAGCTTTAATGCCTTTCAAATTAGGCCTAAGAAGCCCTTTTAGGTCCATGAAGACCTATATTCCCATATAGCACTTTACTGAGAAAAATTAGGAACACAAGACCCCTTAAAATTATATAGGCCTAATCCACATGACCCCTAATAAACCCTCAAATTATTTCATTCATCCCTACAAACCTATGCATATGCAAAACCTCTCAAACTTTTGCCTTGTAGATGGAAACCCCATGAACAAATCAAAAGTCAACTTGTAGGTAATTACTCATATTGAAGATGGATTGGTCAAACCTCCAAAATCCATATAGATCATCCTAAAGGAGTATAAAACACTCTATAATAGATAATTCATCTTTAAAAAACCAAACACAATCAATAAAATCTCAAATATCTTTCTCGGGTCATTTTCAGAAGATGATCAAACCCTCAATCAAATTTTGACCACAATAAATGTAGGTGTACAAATAGTCAAACCTCAAAAGTAATTTTCTTGGATTTAAATTTAAATTATCTACCACTTTTATTTGTATACCACCATCAAATTCATCCAACATCAAAATGTATTGCCAAAATAGTGAGGATTGGTTTTCCTTTGTAATTTCGAATATTTAAATTACAATGGTCACTTTTTAATGCAAATTTGGCTATGGAAAATAGAGAAATATGCCTAGAAAGCCAAATTTGTAACATTATATATTTTTATAAACACATATTCATGACCTGAAACTTAGACCATATGATCTTGGCATAAAAATGATCAGATCTATGTGGCCAACTCCTTCTAACACTTTCACATGTGCAAATGTTGACATCATCAATCTGCTCACTCAGCCTAATTTACCAAAAGACCAACTAGGCCTAGATGACCAAAATTACCACAAGGATGATCCAAATGTATACATATAAATTTCATACTCACTCCATATGACCTCTGTAACATGATCACATTATCAAACACATCTATCAACCTGCCTATCCAACCAAACACTAAAGTTTCATGCATGACTATTGAAGCACACTTTGTCATTAACTAGCTATCAACCTTGACACCTTATGACCACTCTTTGACACCTCATGTACATTCTTTGACACCTTGGATATATCATTTACAACACCTCAATAAAGTCATCCTTAATTTATGATAGATATGTCTTTATAGAATTCCTAGGTGTCGTCCTTGCATTTTGAATCTACCTTGTATCAGATTTGATTAAATCATAGTTTGACACTTGGCTCATCCTCACTCTTATATTGTTTCTAAACTCGACACTTAGAATCATAGTCCCCATTTAGTAGGGAACAAGTGATATGCCTACATGTGTAAAGATATTTATCTTTCACTTGGTCGTTAAGCTTATTTGTATGTGCCCTTGGGACTTTGGTTTTGGTTCAACAAGATGTCAACACATGGCATAATCATGGTTATCTAGGGTCTCGTGAGCTCTATATAATCCTTTACTATTCTATGGGTTTTGAGCTATTGGGATGCTACCACATGGACAACCCTCATTTCTTTGCAACCTTGTAAAATCTTAAGACTTCGGTCTACTTCTATTTTACTCTAGAGGAATGAGATGTCAACACATGGCTCAATCTTGGTAATCCAAGGTCTCACATGATTTATATAATCTTTTCCTATGTTTGTAAGCTTTATATGAGTATGATGTTACCACATGGATGGGCCTCAATTGTCTGAGGGGTCTTCAGTCTTTGACTGTGGGACTATTCATTGGTCTACCTAATAAGACATAGGTGAGTGGGATCATGCCATGTGATACAATATTACTTATGTCCAGCCTTGGAATGTGTATCTTTATTTATGGGCTTTGGATGAGTAGGATGTTTTCACATGGATGGTCCTCGCTTGTCTGGATGCTTTCCTATATTTATAATATGTACCTCTACCTGCACTCTCTAAATGAGTGGGATGTTGCCACTTATATAGATGTTTAGGTAATTTTGAGACTTCAACCTGCTCTTATTAGTCATGGATGAGTGGGATCATGTCACATGGAATGATCTTACTTATCTTAATTCCTGAGATTTGGTTGTTTCATATTTTGATTTGGGAGAATGAGGTGGAGACACATGGAATGATATCATTAATTTGGATGCTCACAAGGTCCCTGCCTTAGACATTTTGAGTAGAAAGAAGCAAGTAATCAGGATGAAGACATGTGGCATGATCTTAGTTACATGGGTGCTCAGGTGAAAATGACTTAGAACCTTTTGCCTCATAAGTCATAGATAAGTGATATGAATACATGCTCCCAATCCTATGAATTTGGGGGCTTGTAGAAGTAAAAGACTTAGTCATTTTGAAAATACTTCATAAGAAATTTGGGTGTCAACATATGGAATGATCCTAGAGATCAGGACAAAATTGTTGGAATTTGAACTTAGGGACTTAGTTATTGTAATTTTAATTACATTTCCACTCTTAAATTTGATGGTTTTTTGAAGTGCAAGAGAGATGTGTGGCAATGGTTTGTGTGAGAAAACTTTAATCAAAATGATTAAGTATAAAAATTACTCATACTACAAGGTGCAAAAAACATAGGAAAAAAACAAGTTAGCTCAATTAGTCCATAAAACCATAATTTAAATTTGATGAACATTGTATCACTATAATCCACATAGATGTATATAATAACTTTGATAAATATGTCTATTTGAACATTTAGACTCGGGCATAAATCAAACTATTAGAGCAATTGTGGGGACACTACATCAGTTCAGAATCAAATTAAGACTTCATTCTGAAGAAAACACTTAGACTTAAGACAATGACTTCTAGTTTAGACCTGGATTGATTCAATCCATAACAAGATTTGAACATGGAATTTTTAAGCTAAAAGAGGATCCTCATTTGAAAATGTGAAAATGAGTTATGTTGGTCAAAATAGTATCCTTTCAAAACAAACATGGCATTGACACAAAATGTCAACAACTTCAAAACAATGTTTGATAAAATACAAAATATTAATACACATATATTTATGATTAACTCCAATGATTTCAATAGGTTTTGCAGTGCCTTGGCCAGCCTCACCATCATCCTCGCCCTACACATGAGGTGAAACTTAGGATCATCAACCATGAAAGGAAATATAAAATGTGATCTAGTCCACATCCACCAATGGGTGTACTTTGTGATATAACTCACATCATTAACATTAATTATGATCATGGGAAGATATGCATCCCCTTTAGGAAGTCATTTAAATACACTAGGAACCTGATCATGCAACCACACACTAACCCAAATCATTAGGTTACAAACACTAAGTTGAATGTAGGGATGTCAGGTTCACTAATATATTTTACCCCAATTTTATTTTAAGTAAAATATCATTAACAATAATTGAAAATAATGACATAAGGAAGATATACCATTTAACAATGGAAAATAATTATTTCAAATTCATCCTAATGACTGAAAATAATAACTTACAAAAGGAAAATGTTGAATTGATGATTGAACTAGAAATAGAATGAAATTTAAAGGAACACTCACACTTGGTGTGAGTTTTTTTTTTTTGGATGCATATTTGGACTATGCAATCATGTAGATGTCTATATGCCAAATTTAAATTTATAATTCCATAAAAATAGGGACATTGATAGTGTCATTTGTGTCTAGGGCAGGATTTTCATTAAGTAGACTTGATCACTATTTATGTATTCCTGTGTCATTTTTATACTATGCTCAATTTTATAATCTATATTTTCCTATGTCACTTTGTCACTAAATGTTGTACTTGTAAGTATTTATATTTTACATAATTGATGGATAAAATTGTCTACTTTTACTCTTCAATGCTCTTGACCTAGCTTGTCACAACAAAAAATAATATAAAATGAGAAAGGAAGAAGTAATTGGTTCGAACAAACATATAAGTGTTGCAACAATGTATCCTACATGTCAAAATTAGACCCCTCTTAGTTCAGGGTAAGTACACAAAGTTTAGGGACAAAAAGGGGCCTACCCATGGACATGATTTTCTAAAAATTTCAAAAATTTGAACTTCTATAGATAATTTGAGATATCTACACTCCAAATTTGAAGATGATTTAAGAACATGAAATATATCATTTTGAGTTTAGTTTCCAAAACACTATTTTTTTTAAAAATGATTAAGTATAACTAGGACAAACATCTAAAATTTGAAGAGGAACTCCTATTTTTTAAGAAAATAGAGTAGATAGATGACTGTGTGGCCCACATTTTTTAGCTGATTTTAATATTGTTTGAAACCCTTTGGTGAACATTTAAATAAGATATTCTAGTTTGTGACCTATATTATTTTATATTTTTTAGTGAATACTTGTTTTATGAATTTTGCAAGTAAATAGATAATGAAAATTGATAAAAAAAAATGGATAGTTGGCCATATGGACCCCCTAACTATCTAAAAAAAATGAAAATATTTTTTTAAATGTGTGTAGAATTAAGCCTATTTTGTGACCATATAACTTGTTTTGAACTTGGATCAATGAAAAACAAATTACATTAACATGTACAGGCATGTATATTTATAGTATTTGGTGGCCTAAAAAATGTATAGTTAGAAATCAACATAATTTGAAACCTTAATTTAGTCCAAAAATTATAAAAATCATATTTTTGCAAAGAGAGTATGCTTGTCATGATGGTATTAAGTTTTTTAATTTTACTATTACAATTTCTAGTGTATTTGGTGATCAAAGTTGAATTTTATTATTTTTTATCAAAACTCTCAGCCTTGGTTATAGATTGACAAGTCCAAGTCTTTGGCTTGGGAATCCAAGTCATTCCCAAGATAAAAGGCTGGGTGTTTGAGTTCAAATTCAAATAGCACAATTACATTAATAATGTGATCACATTGATAACATGTATGCATAACCCATAATGTGTATGTGTAACCCATAATACATATGCATTAGGAGGAATGCATACATGTTCCTATTATTTTGCATGTAAAAGAACCAAAACAATATCATGAAGTTAATCTTGACTTGAAGTTGATATTTACTACTCTAAATGTTAAGTATAAGTTTACATTCCTTATACATGAAATTTATTTTAATAAATGTAAGAAATTAGGATCACTCTGTATTTGATAGAGTTTGTCTCACAATTACATGCCTTATTATGTGGCAAATTGTTTTTTAAATCCAATCTAGTCAATACTTAGGCATTTTCAAGGTTTAAATATTGATCTTAGAGATTTCAGGGCATAACATTTATAATTGGTGTCCATTTTTGGTAAACATATACTTATTTTTTAGGTATTTGTGCCTTCCAAATTGCTTCCTAGTATTTTTAGGAATCCTAGGTCTAACAAAATTAAAGTTTGCAAACCACTCACTTTTAAATTAATCCAAAGTGGTGTTATTGGTGTAGCATAGGTCACATTGATCACTTGTGCACATTAAATGACCACTTTTTTTTAATTTCATTTGTTCATCATCCTTCTCTCACCCCTGACCACTTCCTACTCATCCCTCATCACCCCTAATCACTCTCTCATCACTCTTAATTATCCCTAATCACTCCCTCATTGACCCTCACTATCCCTAGTCATCTCTAATCACTCCCTTATCATCAATAATCACTCCTCCATTGAACCTCACTATCTCTCATCATCCCTAAACACTCCCTCCTCATCCTTCATCATCCCTAATCACTCTTTCCTTATCCTTCATCATCTTTAATTGCTTCCTCATCATTATTCATCATCCTTAATAACTCTCTCCTCATCCCTCCTCATCCCTAATCTCTTATTTATTGAATATCACCATCCCTCATTATCTCTAATCACTCCCTCCTCATCAGGGTAAAATTTAGCAATGAATATTTTTTAATTCATAAATATTCTAATTTTTACCATTTAAAATAATTTTTTAGTTTACCATTCAATTTTCCACACATATATAATACATAGGCTACCATAGATAACCATCAAAATATATTTTTGAAAACCACCCTAAGATATCAAGCAAGCACCCAACAGGCAAGAAGCTAAAACAAAATGGTCAAACCCACACTGCAATTGAAGGAATGCAACCAAATGGTAGCATTCAAACTACAAACTAAATAATCAAATGAAAATATTGAGTGAAAACACTGAATGATAGAATTTGATGATAAAACTAAATTATAGTATCAGTGTTACAACCAAACCATATAACAGAATAGTAGCATCCATGCTACAAATGAATGATAGAACTAGATGATAGCATCCACACTGCAACCGAATGATAGAATTGACCTATAAAAAGATAGGCCAATTATCAAGAAATCATATTATCTTATTTTAAAGAGCTAATAAAAAAATCTCACACAACCACAATGCACTCAAAATACAAGTACTTATTACTTTTTTTGTTTGTTTTGAATTTGATTTTAACTGTTCAATAATATAAAAACAATTTTACATGAAAAAATCCCCACTAATCATGATTATATATCATAAGAATTAATTAATTAGATAACATGTCACCCCTTGAAGATTATATTGATAATGACATGTTACCACTCGAAGATGTTCCTCTGGTTTTTGATGACAATGATCATGACACTCAACTGGTAAAAGAGATTGTTAGTTTTCATCAAACACAATGTTTAGCTAAAAACTCAACTCATAAATCATTATGAATGAAGAGAGGTATATGGATAATTTGAAGGTCCTTTAAGGTGGACTAGACAATGAAATTCCCCTTCATTAAACCCATAGAGCTTGAAAACATTGATGATACTCCAACAAAATGCATATGTACAATATGTAGCTAGAACCTATCAACGAAACACAGAAGGCAACTTAAGTTAGACATGATTGAGAAACATTGTGAAAAAATATGTGACAGTGAAACACCTAGATGGATAGATAACAAGAACAAACAGGTGAAAAAATGAAAAAGAATACATGCATGTAAAATATGCACATGAGTATGAAAATGATAATAAATGTGAAAAACATCTTGTTGAGAAAGGGAGAACAATCGAAGCTAAATTTGGAAAAGTTATGTAGTTCCATCTAAAAGCCAAAAATATACATTTCTCTTTTATATACAACATTCTAAAAAAGGGTAGACCTATTTTTTATTTTATAGATTATAACATTTTATCTCAACATAATGATTTTTTTTATATTTCACAATCACATTGGTCAGATAGCAGTGCTTGGGAAATGACAAAATGTTTAATAATGGTTGAGAAGGAGGATTTGAAACAAAATGTTTAAAATACAATGCTCATCTCACTATCCATTAATGAGGTCACATTAATTAACAAGACATCTTGGGTTTGTGTGTATGTTTATACTTTTGAGAACTATCTAAAGTAACCTTATCTACTAGTAGTTCATTAAATGGTAGAAAATTGTTATGCCAGAAATCTTTACAAATTGGTTGTATCTAATTTGAAAAATAAAATTGGGATGGATGATTATGAAATAGCTACAAAGTTGGTGTGCATTGGGGCTGATGGTGCATAGTTTATGTAGGGGCATAGAAATGGTCTATGTATTCAACTATAGATAACATTTTCCCAATATATGATTCTGATTCATTGCATGGCTCATAAAATGAATCTTGCATACAAAATAGTTAGCAAATTTCTTAATGCTGCAAAAGTGGAAGAGCTCATTTGTGACTTACATGCTTATATGTCAAGCAGTCCAAAAAGATTTTTAGAGTTCAAAAATTTGCAATGGGATTGACTAATGGTAAAAAATTGTTGAAATATGTTGATACAAGATGGATTTCTATGTATAAACCTGCATGCCAAATTTTTGAAGAATATCCATCATTAGTAGGTTTTATGTATAAATATTGTAGAGATGTTGACAAGGCAAAATATTTGTTGTATCATTTAATGAATTTGGAAACATTGTTGGAATTATGTGGAATTCTCTCAATGTTGAAGGAAATGGATTTTTTAATGAAACATGCTTAGGATAGATCCATTTATATTTTTGACTTCATACAGTTGAGAAAATGAGTATGTCAATCTCTAGATATACTATACACTTCGAATGAAAAGTTCTAGGGACCTATTTTTAGTAGTTGGCAATGTTTGATAGATTTTAGGAATGATGAAAACTATTTAAAATTTAATATCAATTATCATCATTATGTCATCATTAATGGCAAGAAAATACGAATGCACACTTTTTATAGAAGACCTGATCTTGTGGAAGTTGAATCTAAAGAACTACATAGAACACGTATTTTATATGATATTGTTATATCTAAAATGTGGATGAAATTGAGTATAATTTTAGAAAACTTATTTGCTAAGATTAGAGATTGTTTTCAAATAGATGATTTTTTGGAGATCATGGTAGTTATGAATCCCATAATTTGGAACAATAATAATAGTCAAAAACTAATTAGTAATTTATTTCACAAATTCATGGGTTCTCTTGTTAATCATTTAAGTAAATTTGTAGAGGTCAATGGAGTTGAAATAAAAGTTATATTGGGAAAGGATTTATTGACTTCTCAGTCAACACATTTTAAAATTATAATATTTAAACAATATTGCCTTCTAAGCGAACCAACAAAAAATTAGGCAATTGCATGGCTATGAAAAAAACTTTATCCTAGTAGCATCCTACAAGAAAGTATTAGTGAATATTTTTGAATATATGAGCTTTGTCTAACAATGATTCCAGTCTCATTGGAAGATGAAAGAGTATTTAGTGCGTTATCTTTCATTAAGTCAAAATTTCAAAATAGATTGGATAAAAATTTAAAATCTTGTTTGAGATTGTATGTTTCACATTATGTTGTGGACATGTTTTCTTATGAAAGAGCTCTGACAACATGGATTTATCTAATTGAAAGAAGAGGCATTTAGTGATATAGTGACAAATAAAGAGGATGTAAATAATAACACTGAATATTTCATTGGCACACAAATGCAAATGTCACTTGTAATGAGCAGGTTTATGTAGAATTATTTCAACTACCCAAGTTTTAGTTGTATATTTATTGCAATTATCATATTATGAATTCCAATTTCATATCATTTTTGATATTGTAAAACATTTCAAATACTGAATTCATTAAAATTGTTGATAGCATTGTCATTTGAAATATTTATTCCATTCATCATGCAAATTTCCCTTGTATTTAATTGATTATTCAAAATTTTAAATGGGTCATAATATTTTTGTAATTTTCTAAGATTGTATTATTAAATACGTATTTTTATTACTTTTGAAATAGCTTAAATTTGATATTGTAGCACCATATTTATAGCTTTAACATTAAATTTTAGCTTGAAAATATGAATATTAAATTCAAATACCAAGGTGATAGGACACAACAAGCCTATTAAACAACATGACTATATTCAAAAGAAAAAAATAAACTCATAATAATTGTATGAACTCTACATCCATAATAATTGCCTAAACTCTACGTCCATAATAACTCCCTGAACTCTACATCCATAATAACTATAACTTTTCCATTATATAAAATAATGATAATAATTGATAAAGATGAAATCACATCAAATTCAAATCCATGCTCATTTCAAATCCATTAAAAAAAATCAATCCACATCACCATGCTATTTGAACTACATCAACTAAATAAACTAATGTTTGCAAATTCAAACTCAACATTGTCATTTCAAATTATTTTATTTAAAACATAACATTATCTTTTCAAATTTAATCATGAGTTTACAAGATCAAAATATTCAAATTCAAATTCATGCTCACTCCAAATCTATAGAAAAAAACAATTACAATCCACATCACCATGTTCATTAAACTACATCAACACTAAATATGCATGTAACACAATAAATGACCCATAAATCAGTAAAACAAGACTAATTGAAACTTAACAAATTGTTCATTGCAAATTTAAACTTAAAATTTTCATTTCAATTATTTTTTTAAAAAACATAACATTGTCTTAAAATATAATAAAGTTTACAACATCAGAAAATATCAATTTTTTTATCACTCAAAAGACACCTCATTGCTCAGCCACTTTGTCAATCCCAACATCCACATTGTTACCTCCATCCTTACAGTTCCCTACCTCCACTTCCTATGTGTTGTCCTTCAATATCCCTACTTTTTTAAGATCCTTAGTAGTTTAATTAATACAAGCAAGATTTTCTTTTTCTTTTTTTGCAACAACTCATACGAAAAGTAGACTTGGATCAGCATATATTTTCTACTTCTATAAAGCATTGGGATCCCATCATTTTTCCTTAGTGATTTTTCTTAGTGTGTTACTCTATTTATTCAATAGAACAAACTTCTCTTTTAATTGAATGGTAGAATATAAACTTTTTCATGCATTTTTCAAATGCACATTGAGGACCTCAGCTTCCTTTTGTATATTGTCATATTTTGCCTATAATTAATAATGAAATCTAATTAGTTATGAAATAAAATAACTATGACATGAAATTTGATAAAAATGATGATACATCACCAAATCTCTTTCCTTCTCAGCATTTCAATAACAATAAAGTTGATGTCTTTTGCCCATTTATTAAAATATGCATGGGTTTCTGCATTCAAATTCTCCAACCTATTTATCAAAATACTCAAAACATTATCATTGTAACTATTATAAATAGAAATGGACCCATATTTATCTTGACCAAACAAAGCATCCATCTTTGTGGGTTCATGTTGAATTAATGAAAACAAATTTTATCTCTAGGAGTGGTTGTGATAAAGGGCATTTATTTCTTTTATCAATGCCTTTGCTCAAAACTCCCAAACTAATACATTTTTTAACTCATCTATAACTCCTTCTTTAAGACTTGAAATAATACTTTCTGATAATAAATTATTTAATAGAAAAGTTGTCATGCCATCATCAGACAAGTCAACATTAGCTGGTGGGGTGGGGGTGAAGAGGTACAAGGTTCCTCCTGAACAATTACATATAGACCTTGAATAAAATCACAGTGATTGAAAGTAGCACCATCAACTTATCCACTTTCAATCCTAAGATATTCTTTTTCAAGATCAATTTTATGCAAATAGGTTAATCCCTATGCACTAGAGAGACCTTTGGTACAGAAATTCAGTTGAAACCTAATAATTACAGTGTTCCTCTACTAGGTTTTGACATTGTTGGGAATGAAAGACTCTTCCCCATTGTGAAAATTGCATTCGATGGTGGTGACGGTGGCATACTTTTCCTTAGAGATTGAGGGTGCCCTACAAAAATAAATTATATTAGAAAAATGGTAAATTTAAAAAACAAAACTCAATGCTACTTTTAAATTAAAGATTTAGTACTTGTAATGAGAGATAATATGTCTTCTAATTTATGTACCATATTCTGAGTGATGGGGGAAGTTTGATTTCAAATAGGCAAACTTCCAGTCAAAAAAACATATAATCAAATAATCTTCAACTAAAAAAACAAAACATGGAATATAAAATACCTTGCATAGAGGATTGAGAAGACACCGACAAATGAATGATAGGGTTTATTAAGGTTGTTCAAGGCCAACCTCAATCAATTTTGAGTCAACTACAAAAATCAAACAAATAAATAATATGATGCACTTGAAAGTTAGAATGTCATTATGCACTTATTATTGAAATTTGTAAATACAAAACCTACATGAGGACATGTTCTAAAAGAAACTCTTAGATGTTTTAAAATACAAAAGGAATGTAAGGATGATTCTATTGAATAAGAATCTCTAGATCCTTCAACTACACACTACCATTTTGAAGTAGTTTGTTTTTATGTCATAAAAGCATGAAATCTTACATGTAACAAACAAATAAATATAAAGCTTTAAATTTTTAATAGTTTATAAACTAACACATTTAGGTGATTCATTTGAATGGTAAACTAACCTCCTTATCATCAATAGAAAAAGTATTTGTGCTAATTTTTTGGATGAAACACAGTTAGAATCATAGTTTTTTGAAGGTTATATAAGGCTTCATAGTACAAGGTCAGAATAAAATTGAAATATAAAATTGTGCATCTAGGATTGGTACAAGTATAATTCAATTCTAACCTAATCCTAAAAGAAATAAAAATGCACCAATCATATTTCAAACCTGAAAGAGTACAAAGAATGTAAACAATAACCTAAAATGGAACGTCTATTGGTATTTCTTGTAATACTATTCTTACAAAGAAAAATTGAACCATTGCTTTAATAAATGGGTCAGAAATATCATCAACATGGAGGCCCCTCTTGTGACTATATGAAAGAGAAGTGAAAAATATGAATGGGTCAAAAGGATGACAAATAATAAAATTTTAATTCTAAATATGAAAAACAAATTTACGTACTAGTTCAACCAATCTACAAGTTGAAAGCTAGCTCCAAATATTTCTTATCAACATTGCTTTTAGAGTTATAGGGTTAACATTGTGGAATGGAATCATTGTTAGATTATGAATGTTTATAGATGAGGTACTAAAGGACATCAATCTGGATTTGATGCTTACTATGAACCTCATCTTTCTAGTGTCATAGTAAAACATTAGTGATTTCAGCAAGCCAAGGTTTATTTCATACTAGGGTATGGAGTAGGCTGACAAAACTACATTTAAAAATCTAATCATTGAACACATTTGGATGTTGTACCAGCTTCAAAATATCTATGAATAACAAATTCTTGAAAATGTATTTTCTTTCCATGGCATTGGACTCTAAAGTAGGTGGATCCTGGATGTGGTTGGCTGTGTGAGTAGGAAAATCATTGTGGAAGGGGTAAAGGGGGGATGACAAAAATATTCTTCAAAATATTTAAAATAAGGGTTAACTGGGGGTATATATAATCTGAGGGTGTAAACTAGGCCATGGAATAGCATATTGGCTACATGGTTACCCAGAAGCATCAAACAGGCAACATGTAGTCAAATAAATTTTATGTCTATCAACCATATCGAATGATAGCTCTAGGATGGCAACACCATCTATCAGCACTAGTTAGTTGTGCCACTCAATATCACTATTTGGCATAACTATTAATTACCCCATCTATCATGACCATCTAGTAGCACCATTCAGAAACACTGTTTGGCAATGTTGTTTGATAGCATCATTCAACAGTGTCATTCGATAGTTCCCTTTAGTAACATCATTTGGTCCAATGATATGGTTTATCCATTTGATCTATTCATTTAATAACACTACTAAATAGTTCTATTTAACCTCCTTTTTTAGTGCAACTAAATGGTAGTATGTAAAAATAAAAAAAGTTAAATATTGTTTGTCTTTGTGCTCTTCCTAAATCCTAATGGATTTTCCATCATGCACATAGGATTTGTCATGCCTATGAAACAAGTTTCCATAGATTTTCCAAATAATTCCAAGAGGTTTTCATGTATGGGATATTAATATTAATCCTACTTGTCATCCCTCATAATCCCTAATCACTCTTACCTCATCCCTCATCATCCCTAATCACTCCCATATTGACCCTCACCATCCCTCATCACTCCATCATTGACCGTCACCATCACTCATCATCTCTAATCATTCCCTCATCATCTAATGTAATTATATACTCTAAATGTATCTTTGATTCCAATCATATGTTGTTTAATCCATTATAATAGAAATTAACTCTTTTTTAGGACTTGTGTTGTCAATACCCATTTGTGATAGTCAATTTTATTACTAAATAAATTAGATGATATTCTAAATTTATAGTCAAGTAACAGAAATACTAGCATAAAATAGAGTCTAAATTTTAGTTCATCAGAATATATTTATCATGCAACTAACTAGATGAAATTTTATTCGATTCTACCTTTGGTAACTTGGTTTAAAGGATAAAAATTAAACACAAATCTCTTGTATAATTTTATAATTCCAAGAATATTTGAATCTATGCAAAGTTATTTGGTGTTTCTCATTCTTATATGACTTTAATATTGGTCAGGTTCACACATGCACTCTTTGTGTGTGTAATGTATCCCAAATATTTTATCTCTTGCATAAAAAATGAACATTTATTCATGTTATCATAAAAATGTGTTTTTGTAAAATGTGAAACACTAGTTCAACATGGTGTAGATGTTCATCCCATGTTTTCTAAAAATTAGGATGTCACCAAGGTAGATTGAAAAAATAACATAGTTAAAAGGCCTAAGGATGTCATTCAACATCTCAATGAATGAATTTTATACATGAGTTAACCTAAAAGGCATAACCAACTACTCAAGAAATCCTTCCTTTGTTTTTAAGACTATATTCCAAATGTCTAGAGGTTCAACATTAATATGATGATACCTAAACTTAAGATTAATTTTAGAAGATATTCTACACCATGGATATGGTAGAAAAATGCCTTAATATTTAGATGAGGATAATAGTTCTTTAATTTAATCTTCTTAAGATTTTTTAATTGATTCACAACCTCATGTCCCATCCTCCTTTGGTGCAAGCACAATTGGGCTTCTTCAAGGTAATGATTTGGGCATGATGTGTCCATTATCCATGATTACATGGATCTACCACTTGATCTAGTTATTATCTAGAAATGATATGATGTATAAAGAGTTTTGAGGTAAAGGTAGTTAAGGGATTAAATCAATAGTATTATTTAGTGTATAGTATGTATGAACTTATTTAGGTGACTAAAAGATATCCTTGTATTCATCTAGTTTATGGTTCAATTATTTTGTCTTTGTTATTATTGGACAAACCACATGATGATATGGTGCCACAAGGATGTTATTACATTTAATTATTACCATAAAAATTATACTTATTATGATGAATAACAATATTCTTGCAATTCCTAACACTAATACTTGAAAGCTTATGAACTAACCATGATATATGGTATTTCAGATCATGACAATAAATCATAAAATTTCAAGGATTCAATTCATAGACTACATGTCAATGGTAAATATATGGTTGACCATATGTAAAACATCACATGCCTCTAATGGTGAGATGTCACAAAGGATTGCATCTTTAAAAGGTATGGTTTTGTACACCAAGTGACACTACTAGGTGATCCATTTCTCAAGGCCTACACTAGACCATACACTATCATATGGTTATGTATGATGCATCAATTTCAAGTTCAAATTTTGAAAATATGCTTTAAGATAAATTAAATTCTTTTGACTTCCATTGGAAATGATGTAGTGTATTGGTTCACCATTGATCTACATTTGTTAATAAAATAATATTTTTAATTCATATAAATTCTTGTTGTGGGAAGTACAGATATTTTTAGTAATAACTATATCATTGGTTTCATAATCTATTATCCACATACCTTTTTATAGTGATAGATAACTTGTACCCACTTCACTAGCTATGCAAGTAGAGAGCTCATAGTGTGACACTCTTCATTGGACTGAATATTGAAGTTATGAATTAAGCACCACTTTCCAATCTTAGACTACTTATTCTAACCATTTAAAAATTGTATTCCACTCTCTAGTATGATGACTCAATCAATATACATATAAATAGAAGGCCTTTAATGTAATTATTCAAATCATAAAATGTCCTCAAATGGAAAGCAATTGATTGGTTTTAATAAATATCATAGCTTGGTGATCCTCATATTTACTACCCATTTTTGGTGCTATGGTGGTTTTACTTGCTTCTCTTTTTTTGGTAAATTTTTAATTATGAAGTACATCATTTCTAAGAGGCGCGTATTTTTTCATAGGTGCTAAATATTTATGTTTCAAATTTACCTCCACATCATTTTGATAACTATGTCTTATATTTTATGTTAGTGCTCAACTCTCCACTTGTAGCTCCTACCATTATTAAACACCAACAAAATAACACCATCATGGTATTGATTGGATTGATTAAGGATGAGGAGGGATTACGTAGAGATGATGAGGGAGTAATTAAGGATGATGAGGGAGTAATTAAGGATGATGAGGGATGGTGAGGGTCAATGAGGGAGTGATTAAGGAGGATGTCAATGATTATGGATAATGAAGGATAGTGAGGTTTAATAAGGGAGTGATTATGGGTAATGAAGGATGAGGAAGGAGTGATTAGAGACGATGAGGGATATAAAATAGTGATTAGGGATGATGAGGGATGGTAATGATTAATAAAGGAGTGATTAGGTATGATGAAGTGATTATAAATAATGAGGAATGGTGAGGTTCAATAAAGGAGTGATTAGTGATGATGAGGGATGAGGAGGGAGTGATTAGGGATGATGAGGGATGATAAATAAGTAATTAGGGATGATGAGGGATGGTGAAAGCTAGTGAGGAAGTGATTAGGGATGATGGAGTGATTAAATTTGATGAGATATGGTGAGGGTTAATGAGGAAGTGATTAAATATGATGAGGGATAAAGAGGGAGTGATTAGGGATGATGAGGGATAGTGAGGGTTAATGAGGGAGTAATCAAGGATGATAAGGGAGTGATTAGAGATGATGAAGGATGGTGAGGGTAGATGAGATAGTGATTAGGGATAATGAGGAATGAGGAGAGAGTGATTAACGGTGATGAGGGATGAGTAAGAAGTGATTAGGGATGAGAGAGGGATGATGAACAATTTAAATTAACACAAAGTGGTCATTTTATGTGTGTAAGTCATCATTGTGACCTATACTACCCTAATCACACCACTCTGGATCAAGTTCAAAGTAACTGGTTTGAAAATTTTGATTTTAACAAACCTAAGACTCTTAGAAATATCAAGAAGTAATCCAAAAGGCACAAAAACCTTAAAAATGACTATATGTTTACCAAAAATGGACATTAATTACAAAAGTTATGCCCTAAAATCCCTAGGTTCAATATTTGGACCCTAAAAATGCCTAAGTACTGACCAGATTAGATTTTGAAAAACTATTTTCCACATGGTAAGGCATTCATATGTGATTCCAAATCTATTAAATGTAGAGTGACCCTAATTTCTTATATTTACTAAAATAAATATTAAGTATAAGGAAATAAATGTTATTGTAACATTTGTTTCCTTATACTTAACATTTAGAGTAGTAAATACTAGTTTCAAGTCAAGATTAGCTTCATGTACATGTTCTGGTACTTTTTTATGCAAACTAATAGGAACATATATGTGTTCCTCATAATGCATACATGTTATGAGTAATGTGTATCTGTTATTAGGAATGTATACACGTTCTTAAGAAGGTTTAGTGGTTCTGAACCTAAATTCAAATAACACATACACGTTATGACCATAATGTGTACATGTTAACAAAAATGTCCATGGAATTTCCCCCAACTCCGTTCACATACCCTCCATGTGAAATGTTAATATAGAAATTGAATAAGGTCCTCAACCTTGTCATACCTAAGTGTAAGATGCAACTACATGCGCATTTGCCTTGAGCAGTGATAAATCAATGAAGAGTGTGACTAGACTTGAAAATGAATGACTATTAATAGATTGGAAACTTATTAGGAACCTCAATGTTACTTTTTATGGAATATATTCACTGTTTTAAAATGCTCATAAATTATTTGTAAATATAGGCTTCTCATGTTTGACTTAAAGACCTATTAACATGCAAAAGTTGACGAGGAAAAAGGAACATAACTAACAAAGGAGTCTAAACATCAAAAGGATGCAACCACAGGCATAAATTTCCACAAAAAAAATACAATAGAAATGATGGGTATTGTTTCCACCTAGGACCAAATCATCATGACTGATGTTTTTGTCTAAGAAGAAGAAATAAACAGTCACACTTGATGTGAATTTTATATTTTCAGATGTAGATTTGGACTATGCAAGCATGCAAATGTCTATGTGCCAAATTTGAAGTTATAATTCCATAGAAATAGGTAAATCGATAGCATTGTTTGTGTTTAGGGAAATATTTCCATTGAGTAGACTTGAGCATCATTTGTGTCCTCCTGTGTCATTTTCATACTATTCTCAATTTTAGAATCTATATTTTCTTATGTCACTTCATCACTAAATGTCATGCTTGTAGGTATTTATGTTTTACATAATTAATAGATAAAACTATCTCATTATCATAAAAATAAATAAATAAGGAGAAAGGAAAAAGTAGTTAGGTCAGGCAAACATAAAGGTGTCACAATATGTATCCCACATGCCAATATCAAATCCCTTATAGTTCATGTGCAATGTGAATAAATAACTCAAATAAGGTCTATAACCGTATCATCCCTAAGTGTAAGATACAATTACATGCACATTTGCTTTGAGCAGTGATAAATTGATGAAGAGTGTGATTAGACTTGAAAATGAATGACTAACAATAGATTGGAAACTTCTTAGGAACCTCGATGATACTTATTATAGAGTATCTTCATTATTTTAAATTGCTCATAAATTATTTGTATATATAGTCTTCTCATGTTTGAATTAAATACATATTAACACACAAAATTTGATGAGGAAAAAGGAATATAACCAACAAATGAGTCTAACATCAAAAGGATGTAACCACATGCACAAATTCCCATAAAAACAAAGACAACAGACGTGATGGGTCTATTTTTTCCACCTAGGACCAAATAGTCATGAATGATGTTTTTGTCTAAGAATAAGAAACAAAAATGTACAAATAGATAATATATAAAACAATCCCATGTGAACAAAACAAACAAGACATAATGACAAATAGAAGAAAATATGACCATGAAATTTCATAAAGGAGAGAGATGACAAGACATAGATAAATGCCAATAAACTCTTATTTCAAGGTGATGACCCATATGTACAAAAAAATACTAAAAATATTGTAATAACAAGGTTTGTACCAAAATTTTATGCCTACATTTAGCCAACTAATAGAGGTAAAATAGTAATTAAACTCAATTAATTAATTACAAAACTTGAGAAGAGAGATAATATGCAAGGTTTAGGTTTATCTAATTTTATCTATTCTAATAACATTGTTTGAAATATGAGCATGGGAATGTGCAGTTGGATTCAAGACAACTAAAAGTCATAAAGGTTGAGCCAATATGAGAATATTTCCAAGATCATACAAAATCAACCAAGATCATCTTGTTTCTCTAAAAAGAATTGCAAACATATCAAAACATGCTTATTCTAAAACCTTAAGGAAAACAAGATATGTTTTGGGGTATGTATTTAACTATATAAAAATTGAGCTATATTGATATTTTTAGACCCTTAGACAATAATAATATTGAAAACAATAAACCTAAATAATTGGAGAAGCTCGAATAACATACAAACTAATGCACCATGTTATTTGGCTAAACATAAACTTGTGTTCTTCAATGTATTCTCTAATGATTGCTTAAGTTCTCCTACAATGCTTGTAAGTGATCAATAACTTCCTATGAACAATAAAATGAATTTTATAGATTTTCTTCCATACAATAATGTTTATCTATATATAAATAAATGAATATAAATTAAAACTATTATTATTGAGTTGATTGACATCCAATGATTACAAGAATAAAAAGGTGGGATAAAGAAAATTGAGTACACTCTAGCCACAAGGTGCTATAAAAAATTCCTAAGACCATACAATTATGTTCCAAACACATTATCCCACATTCATGAGTGTACACATAATTATTACTTGACAAATTGATGCAATGTCATAGAATAATTATGATTGAGGAACATCCAAATAAAGTTGGCAATCTTACATCACCAAAAATATTAATAGTCTTAAGTAAAAAATACTATTTTAGTTATGTTAAATGTTAAAGAATGAGTGTTTGAACTTCATTTCTCTACATTGTTTTATGACTTTTTTGGGGAGCAAAATGCCTATAGGATTCTTTAAAAGCATTCCAAAAATAATAGTAGGGAATCAAGTTGCTCAAACTTATCACGATGCCAATAATTTGGTTCCATCAAAAAGATTTGTGTTCATATGATTTAAAAGAAGAAAATCAATTTTCTTTTTTAATGAGTTGTTTGGAAGGGAATGCAAATTTGGCATTTGGGAACTATTTCAATCATTTTAAGAGCATGATTAAGGATGCCTTAGCTATCTTCAATGTGGAAAAATAGTAGAAATCTAAGATCACTTTACTAGGCATGAAATAGAATTCATTTTTCATAAAGAAGACATTTTTCTTCATGTTTTGTGGCATTTTTGGCAAGGTATTTTTGGAAAGAAGGAGAAAACATGGAGAGAGAAACAAAGGATAGAAGAAGGTAAAATGTCCCTAAAGGACCATTTAACACTCGATAAATCTGATCCATGCTGCTCACATTAGCAAAAAAACAACAAAAAGAAGAGGAAAAATATGTTTTATTTTGAGCTTAGGAGGAGGCATGAAGGATGGAGAGTTTAGGTAATCTTAATCATCACTAGATATGGTGAATCCATCACTAAAATTTATGTTTAATCATCCTCATATGTATGCAGTCCTTTTTTAGACAAACCTAGCTAATTTTGCATATTAAAAGATACAGAGTTTAGAGTGGTTTCAGAATTGAGGGCATATTCTATTTTAGTTTTTCATTTTGTTGAAGAATCCACTTTCAAATTTAGAATATAAATTTGTTTTGTATTACATTCTAATCATCAGATTTTAGGTTGTGTTTGTAAAAATACTCATTGTTTATTTATTACTATAACTGTCCCAAAAAATAAGTTGTAAAGGTTGTTGTAAGTTGTTTGGAAGATTTGGTGCTTGGATATCATTTGACATTCATTTCATAATTGGATCCATACTCTAATTAGTGAAGCTATGTTGTCCTACAAAACCAACAAGCATATAATGTATAAATCAAGGTTGAAAAGTTATTATAATGCCTACTTATAACTTTATAAGCAACCATACAAGATAGAATAAATAATGTAATGAATCAAGGGATAAATGTTGATGCAGTGGATTGCACCTGAGGCAGGATGCCTAGCTCCCACCCTTCCACACGTCAAAATGAAAACTCCCCTCTCGCCTGTGGGACCAACAAAGCTAGAGGGGAGAGTCTCTAAATAAGGGCTAGCTCCCTCTAATGTATCTTTTAGGCCCTGGTTTCTCCTAATGCTAATGAATAAATGTAAAAAAGGGGGGGATGAAAAGGGAGAGAGATGATGAAACAGAACCTAAACCTAAAAATGAAAAGGCGATACACCATAAAATGTTGACCCACTCAGCCCAAACATACACTTTTCACCAAGAAGAAGTGCCCATACACTTCATCTGATGTGGGAGACCCTTATATATCAATGAGTTAGGGGTCCGTAGAGATACAGGGAGGAAGAACTGTAAAAGGTGTTCTGAGACACACTTTGGAAACTTGTTCACATGTGCCTATATTTCTGTTGTAGACACTTCTGGCAGACCTATAGAAAAGAAACTTCACAATGCACTAGACATGTTGTAATAGATCTATGAAAAGCATGAAAGACAATGACTTAACACAAAATAAGAACATAGACATGTGCTTAAGTGCAAACTCAAATAGAGGTAAAAATGCTAAGTCCTGATTCAAGGTAAAATCTGGCTGAGTTCTGCCTTACAAGCCTGAAAGATTTTTGGGCAGAGCTTTGCCTTAAGGCTGAGAGATTGATCCTTCTCAAACTGAGAAGTTTACAATATATAGAATAGATAAGGGAACTTGGCGCTTTCTAGAAAAGACTTTTGGCACTCTTTTTGCAAGTTGGCCCATGTACGCTCTGAGCCTTAGGAAGAGGAAGTCATTTGATTGTCGGCTCCTGCTTTGACTTTGGCATTCCACATTAATGTAAAAACATGGCCGCACCTCTTTTCTACAAATAGACTACTCTTTTCCTACAAATAAACTATGGTTTGTCCCCTCATAAATGTCAAATGGAGAAAATACGCTATGTTGCTCACTGTTTGCATTGTTTGATGACCACCTAGCAAGCGTTGTTACAACTACAAGAATAAATCCCTGAGTTGACACCTCCTCTCGCCACTTGGACTATCTTGTCTTTTCCTACATTTTGTCTTCTTCCTGGTTTCTCTTTTTTTGGCTTTGTCACTTTCTGGCTTCTTCTGGTGGGTCACTACGTTTCTTAGGCTCTTCTTGCTTGCCTTGGCCACTTTCCATCGATTTTAGTGAGTGACATGTGGCACATTCCACTATGAAATGGGTAAGATACATGACAGCATCTGCTTGACTCATAGAAGCTTTAGGCACCCTTTAAAGGTCCTACAGAAGAGTACACGTGTCAGCTTCTGCTACCTTTAACGATTCATACGGGCCCACCACAATTCTCATGGGACAAAAGGGAGAGATCACAGAGGCTGACACTTGTCAGCTTCCACCAAGCTTTGTAAGGGACACATGGCACATTCGACTACTCCTAGAAAAGCATGTCAAAGCCTTGCACAGTTGCCACTTGGTGCCTTTTGTGCCCTTGCTTTTCCTAGTGTAAAATTGATGTTTGTGGGCCCATCACTGTGTTTGAATTTCCAATGGCTCATTCATCATTCTTGACTTTGACGTCCATGGGCCCGTCACCCCTTGGACTTCTTCAACTTTCTTGCTTCAGCCTCTTGCTGCAGGCTTTTTTCCCACAGACAAAAAGTTTGCAAGAATTTTTTCAGTCGCTTTGATTTCTTTTGGGTGTTCTTCCTGGCAACCTTCCCCACGGCTTTCTTCCTTCTGAATTTCTTCAGGACTTTTTGTTTGAAGGAATTCCTTCAAACAAAAAGTTTGAAAGAATTCAATGCCTTAGTCTTTTGACTGCCTTAAACAAAATTCTGAAAGAACTTACCTTTGTGGCTTTCTTAAAATTGACCCTTTCGAAGGGTGCTTTTGTCAACCAAGTGCCCTCCATAAGGGCACTTGTCCTTTGGGAGGCTCTCTTGAACTTTTGCATTGAACCACTCCTTTGAACCGACCATTGAACTAAGCTTTGAACCAAGTATTAAACCAAGCCGACTGAACCAAGTCGTTGAACTGACTGATTGAACCGAAGCATTAAACCAACTAAATTGAACCAAGCCGATGAACCATTTGATTGAACCAAAGTGATGAACATTGTTGATTTAACTTTTTTGATTGAACATTGCAGTTGAACCAAGCCATTGAACCGACTGAGTGAACTAAGTGATTGAACCATTTGATTTGAACTGAAGAATTGGACCAAAGCGTTGAAATAGTTTAATGGTTCAACGGTTCAAAGATGCTAACTCTTGGAAAGATCATGTCGTTGAACCACTTTTAGCTATCTTTTCTTGTGAATTTCTTTAGACAAGAGTCCAAAGAAGCTTTGTAAAACCTTACACTCTTTAAACTGGTTCTTCACTGCACTGAAAGACTACACCTGCAGAGTTCACAGAATTTCCTGTAGAGTCTGTAGAAATGGACTTGCATAGTCCATAGAAAACTTCACTGCTGAGTCCGTAGAAATCCAAGCTCTACAGAGTCCATAGAAATGGACCTATAGAGTCTGTAGAAAACCTGTAGAGTCTGTATAAATTTTCAAGACTCATGCAAAATCAAAATTATTGGCTCAGAACAGCATTAAAAAAAAAGGGGGGCCAATTTTTTGGCCTATTGGGCCAAAAATGGTCAACAAATTGGTGACTCCTAGGGGAAGCATGCCTGCTATGCTTAGAGACCAGTTACCTTTAAGTCCATTGGGCATAGAGTTAGATGCAGCTTGAACAAAGTTAGCAACAGCCCCAAAATATCCAAGAATCAGTCATGAAGCTTTTTACCCCATACACAAGGGAAAACACACACAATGCTAAAAACACTACTTGTGCAAACTGCACTTTAGGGAAAGTAGGAAAGAAATTGAAAGCAAACTACTATATACAGCTAACTAAGAATATTTGCCTCCCTCTTGGATCAAAGGGAAAACTTCTTAAGTCCCCTTCCTGGCAAGGAAACTTATGGTGCCAGACAAGTGGCTGAATGAAAAGGAGATTTGATGACTTGCTCCTCTTACCTGCCACCTAGATTGGCTTGTATCTGAGTGGATCAGATTCAAACATGCTTCCAACATATACATACTCTATTTGTTCTTGGAAGCTTATTGAATGCTAGTCCTTCATGCTGGTGCATATCACCAAGAAATATGTGGCTATTGGCTCATCACCATAAGCCCTTTATTGTGCATGATCCCCTTACAACGGATCATGGTTTGACTTGTTCCCTTTTGCTTCATTGAAAAATGTGTCAAACTCATCCTCTGCTTCCTCTTGGCCTTCTTGAATAAGGGTGACTATTTTGATGTCTGAAATGGAATCACAAATTGATTGCTCATCCCATAGAACATCACCTCTTTGTTTAAATCTCTCTTCTTCAATACTTTCCTAAAGGAAGACCAGTCTTTCCTTTTTCTGCTCAAGGACCAGAGTTTCTAGATGTTCAAAGGCATCCAGCTGGTCCTCCTCCAATTTAAGCTCCTCTGCATAGTCATCCTCCTCATCAAAGCAACAAGGAAGCTCATCAAACAAAGGAGGAGAGAGCTCACCATGCTTATGTTCCTCTTTGTATTGTTGGAACATCTGCATGTATGCATGCCTTGTGTCTTCTCCATCATCGATGATGTATTCACAAGGAGCATCGATGATTATTTCTTCTTCATTATCACTCATCATAGCCTCTTGTGAAATTGCAGATTGGATCTTCTGCTCCTCACTCACCTCCTACAGAACAAGTTCCTCTTTGAGAAGGGGTGAACTGGAAAAATTATGTGGAAGAGGAGGCAATCCTTGAGCTAGAATCAAATGATTCTCCTCCTTCCATCTGGCTAACACTTCATCAATATCAGGTGTGGCCTAATAGCTCTCTTGGGGGTGTGTAGATGGGGTGTGTTCAGACATCATATGTGTCATTGGGTCTGAACCATCCATCACACATTGGTTGATGAATCTCTCTCTAGATTCCAACTCTACAATTCTCCTGGCTATATCTTCTTGAAAGAGCCTGTCTTAGAGATCACAGGAATCATTATGGGCAGGAGTAGATTTATCTTCTTAAAAGTCTTGAGCAAAACCTTCCTTCTCCTCTTTCCTGCCCCATGATTCCACTATTTCCTCCCAAGTCAGGAGGTTGCCATTAGGATCAATGACCTAAGGGAGTTGAGGAAGACTAGGAAAGCTGCTTGAGGGGATTGCATGAAAACCCTGAGCTTGATTAAAACCATACGAAAGAAAACAAGGCCCATGATTCTATGTAAAGGAATTATACATATAAAAATCTGATTTCTTGATGGCAACTGGACTTCTTAACCAGCTGATTCAACTCAGAGTCACCATTGGTGTTGATAGAAAAGCCTCCAAAGGCTGGTTGGTTGAAGAACACACCAAAAAAAATTCAACTTTTTGGACACAACTTATCCTAGTTGGTCCCACCAGGCATGCCAAAAACTGTTGATGTAGTGGATTGCACATGGGGCAGGATGCCTAGCTCCCACCCTTCCACACGTCAAAATGGAAACTCCCCTCTCGCCTGTGGGACTGGTGAAACTGGAGGGGAGAGTCTCTAGATAAGGGCTAGCTCCCTCTAATGTATCTTTTAGGCCCTGGTTTCTCCTACTGCTAACGAATAAATGTAAAAAAGGGGGGGAATGAAATGGGAGAGAGATGTTGAAATAGAACCTAAGCCTAAAAATGAAAAGGTGATACACCAAAAAATGTTGACCCACTCAGCTCGAACATACACTTTTCACTAGGAAGAAGTGCCCATACACTTCATTTGATGTGGGAAACCCTTTTGTATCAATGAGTCAGGGGTCCGTAGAGATACAGGGAGGAAGAACTATAAAAGGTGTTCTGAGACACACTTTGATAGCCTGTTCACATGTGCCTATATTTCTGCTGTAGACACTTCTAGCAGACCTGTAGAAAAGAAACTTCACAATGCACTAGACATGTTGTAATCAATCTATGAAAAGCATGAAAGACAATGACTTAACACAAAAGAAGAACATAGACATGTGCTTAAGTGCAAACTCAAATAGAGGTAAAAATGCTAAGTCTTGATTCAAGGTAAAATCTAGCAGAGTTCTGACTTACAAGCCTGAAAGATTTTTGGGCAGAGCTTTGCCTTAAGGCTAAGAGATTGATCCTTCTCAAAATGAGAATTTTACAATACATATAAAAGAGAAGGGAACTTGGCACTTTCTAGAAAAGAATTTTGGCGCTCTTTTTGCAAGCTAGCCCATGTGCGCTCTGAGCCTTGGGAAGAAGAAGTTGTTTGATTGTCGGCTCCTGCTTTGACTTTGGCATTCCACATTAATGCAAAAATATGGCCATGCCTCTTTTTTGTAAATAGACTACTCTTTTCCTATAAATAGATATGGTTTGTCCCCTCATAAATGTTAAATGGAGAAAGCAGGCCGTGCCACTCACTATTTGCACCATTTGATGACCACCTGGCAAGCATTGTTCCACCTGCAAGAATAAATCCCTGAGTTGACACTTCCTCTCACCACTTGGATTGTCTTGTCTTTTCCTGCATTTTGTCTTCTTCTTGGTTTCTCTTTTTCTAGCTTTGTCACTTACTGACTTCTTCTGGCAGGTCGTTGCATTCCTTGGGCTCTTCCTACTTGCCTTGGCCACTTTTCATTGATTTTAGTGAGTGGCACATGGCATGTTCCACTGTGAAATGGGTAGGATGTGTGGTAGCATCTTCTTGACTCATAAAAGCTTTAGGCACCCTTTGAAGGTCCTACAAAAGAGGACACGTGTCGGCTTTCATTCCCTTTAATGATTCATATGGGGCCCACCACAGTTCTCACAAGATAAAAGCGAGAAATCACAGAGGCTGACACTTATCAGCTTCTACCAAGCTTTATAGGGGACACATGGCACATTCCACTACTCCTAGAAAATCATGTCAAATCCCTATGCGATTGCCACTTGGCACCTTTTGTGCCCTTGTTTTTCTTGTTGTAAAATTGACGTTCACGGGCTCGTCACTATGTTTGAATTTCCAACGGCTAGTTCACTACACTTGACTTTGACATCCTCAGGCCTGTCACCCCTTGGACTTCTTTGGCTTTCTTGATTTAGCCTCTTGTTGCAGGCTTTTTTCTTGCAAAAAAAAATCTACAAGAATTTTTTTAGCTGCTTTGATTTCTTTTGGGTTTTCTTCCTGGCAACCTTCCCCGCAGCTTTCTTCCTTTTGAATTTCTTTAGACTTTTTGTCCGAAGGAATTCCTTCAGACAAAAAGTCTAAAAGAATTCAATGCCTTAGTCTTTCGACTGCCTTAAACAAAATTTTGAAAGAACTTACCCTTGCAGTTTTCTTGAAATCGACCCTTCTGAAGGGTAATTTTGTCGACCAAGTGCCCTCTACAAGGGCACTTGTCCTTTGGGAGGCTCTTTGAAACTTTTGCATTAAACCGCTCTTTTGAATCGATCGTTGAACTAAGCATTAAACTAAGCCGACTGAACCAAGTTGTTGAACTGACTGATTGAATTAAAGCATTAAACCAACTGAATTGAACCAAGCCTTTGAACCAAGCTGATGAACCATTTTATTGAACCAAAGTGATGAACTTTACTAATTAAACTTTGCATTTAAACCAAGCCATTGAACCAACTGAGTGAACCGAGTGATTGAACCATCTGATTTGAACCAAAGCATTGGACCAAAGCGTTAAACCAGTTCAATGGTTTAACGGTTCAAAGATGTTAGGTTGTGGAGCTAAAAGCTTCACTGTATGCAGACATGGAGGAGTTGTTGAGTGTCACATTCACCAGCATCCGTTAGGCTGACCGACATTAGTCAGTGGCAAACAGGAAGGGAATCGACATTGGTCAAGAGTCAGCTAACATCGATCACCTCCAGGTAGAGAAGGACGAACATTGGTCACCTGTGTAGTTCTAGAACTGTTCATTGCATGAACAGTTAGTTTGTTGAACCAATTGTTTGCATGTAAAGACTATTTCGAGTCTTGAGCTGTGTGTCTAATTATTATAAATTAGAAGTCTAAGTTATTGTTTAGTATGGGATCTATTTATAGACTCATTGGCATGTATTGTAAGGTGTGCTGGTGAAGAGAGCAAGTGTAGCTCCTCCTAGTTCCACAAAAGGGCAATAGAGGAAGGTAAGGTAGATCCTTCCAATTGTAAGAATAGGTTGATCTGCAGGTGGCAGTAAGATCAGGAAGAAGTTCTACATGTGTAAGTAAGATCATTTGAGTTGCAGATTGTTGCAAGTTTATGGGAGATCTGCTTGAAGTACTTTGAGTACTTATGTACTGACAGTGTTATTACTGACTAGTTGGAGGTGAACACCAACTCTGTGTTTGAGTTGTGTGTTGTGACCATTTTTGGTAGGAGAGTGAACTCTTGAGGGAAAGAGATCTGTACATTTGAGAGGTGTGGAAGATTGTGGCATCTTCATTGTATTTCATTTTGGCATGAGTATTAATACAAGATTGTGTATTGTCTTTCATATTATGTGTTATTTGTGAATTCTAGTTACTTGTTAATTTTGATATAATTTCGTGTTTAGTTGCTTATACAAAGTAATCATATGTACTCTTATTGAGGAGTAAGATCCTAACAAGTTGGAATCAGAGCCAGGTTTGTGGTTCTAGATTTCCTTACAACTGGTATCAAAGCTTTTTGTTGGGTTACTAATAGGTTGTCTCAGATCTGGTTAGTGTTTGTTGATTACAGGTCACTCACAGGGGTTTCTATTTGAGTGGGAGTATAGTAATGGCAGAAGAAAGTAAGCTATGAATGGAGAATTTTAATGGCAAGAACTATCAATTATGGAGGATGCAGATAGAAGATTATCTATATCAGAAAGATTTGTACTTACCGTTGGGTGGGGTTGCATGCAAGCCCATGGATATGAAGGATGAAGAATGGAAGGTTCTTGATCGGAAGGCTCTGGGATCTATAAGGTTGAGCCTTGCATCGTCTGTGATTTCCAACTTCTCACAGGCTAAGACAATGGTAGAGTTGATGGAATCTTTGGCAAATTTATATGAAAAACCCTCAGCTTCGAATAAGGTATTTCTTATGAAGCAATTATTTAATTTGAAAATGTTGGAAGGTGGATCTATACATAGTCATCTTAGTGTTTTCCATGGTTTGGTAAACCAGTTAAATTCAGTCAATATTGTTTTTGATGATGAAATTAAGGCTCTCTTAATCTTATGCTCATTACCTAAAAGTTGGGAGAGTTTGGTAATGGCAGTTAGTAATACTACGTCTACTTCAAAAATCTTAAAATTGGATGATGTTGTGAGTGTAATCTTGAATGAAGAAATTTCTTAGGAAAAGCACAGGTGAATCATCAAGGAATGCTTTGAGTGTTGAAAGCAGAGGAAGGCAAAGAGAGAAGATCTAGCATGGGAGATCAAGGTCAAAGATAGGTAGGAGATCCAAATCTAGGTATGGCAAAATAACCTATTGGAAATGTGGAAAGCAAGGGCATGTAAAGAGAGATTGTTGGTTGGTTGAAGATCAGCATGAAGGACATGAAGAAGCAGATGTTGCAAATTTTGTTGCACAGGATGCTCTAGTATGTTCCTTAGATAAAGTAGAATCTTGGGTTTTAGATTTTGGTGCCTCTTTCTATGCATCCCCAAATAGGGAATTTTTTCATGAATATGTCCAAGGAGACTTTGGATAAATTTATTTAGGGGATGGTAAGCCTTGTCAAATGGTTGGAAAAGGGAAAATGAAGCTGAAATTGCAGACAGGCAACACATGGGTGTTGAAGGAGGTCATGCATGTCCCAGTCTTGAAGTGGAATTTGATTTCTATTGGAAAGTTGAGTGATGAGGGTTGCACAGTAACTCTCATAGTGGACTCTTGAAAAGTTTCCAAGGGTGCACTTGTTGTAGCAAGATGTAATAAAATAGGTACGCTTTATCTATCTACTTGTATTACTGATTCTCCTTCTAGTTTATCTACTTCAACTGTAGATTCGAAGATGTGGCTTAATAGGCTTGGTCACATGAATAAGAAGGGGATGCATGTTCTTGAGTCAAAGGGGATGCTTTTGGATTTGAAAAGCATGGATCGAGATTTCTGTAAGCAAAATAAGAAAGTGACATTTCTTGAGAAATCCTGTGTTCGTGACAAGAACAGGAAAGCCTTGGTTTTTAAGGAGAAGATGATGGACAGAGATCAGTGCAAGGGGCTAAAAAATTCTAAGCAGAGCAAAGTTAATATGGACAAGGGTTTGATCCAAAAGGAGCTCCAGGGTAGAAGTCATCGCTCACAAGTAAAACACAGAGACCGACGTCGGTTAGAAAATTGACGTCGACATCCAGACAGGGACCGACATCAGATATATGCAGCCTAACATCGGTGACTCTGGATAAATAAACACTGGCGTCGGTTAGGGGGAATCAACATTAGCGATGAGGCAGTCGCATGGAACTGACGTCGATCGGGTGCATTCTGAGATGTGACTGGCATCGGTAACTGAGACAAATATTAGGTGGATACTCAAATGCCCATATGGAGGACTGAAAGGGTAAGTAAGCCTCAAATTCATTATTTCCCTTCTTTACACTACTTGTTGCTCACTGATGGTCAAGAACCAGGAAGTCATTAAAGAAGCAGAGAAGGTAGAATCCAAGAAATAGTGGGAGCTTGGCATGGATGAGGAATGTGATTCCTTGGAGAAGAACCAAATGGGAGTTTTTTGGTAGAGTTTCTGGCTGGAAGAAAGCACTGAGAGATGAATGGATTTTTAGGATAAAGAAGAGTAGGAATGGACACGTGAGACGGAAGGCCAGGGTATATGGTCTTGAGTAAGCTGCAGGACAATGGAGGTTTAACAATTGTGTTTTTTTACCAAGTTGGATAATATTAGCTACATTATCCTGTTACTATATGTTGTGCTTGTTGCAGGGTCACATATACAGGGAGTTGCTGAACTAAAGGTAAAGTTAGTTCAGAGGTGTGTCATGAGGAATCTGGGAGCAGCAAGATTCTTTGGCATGAGTGTGTTCTAGAGACATGGAAGGTCACAGGTTGATTTTGTCTCCAAATGATTGTGTGAAACCGGTTAGCATGCCGATGGTTGGACAGTTCTATGAACAGTGTCTTGATTCACATGATGAGGTTGAGTACATGTGTACTAAACCTGAGATTTCCCAAGTAGTGGGAGTTGTCAGCAAGTTTGGAGTCAATTCAGGAAAGAAGCACAGAGGGAAGTTCAATGGATTCTTAGATGTCTGAGAGGGACCAACAGCAGGTATACATGTTATGCAGGGTCAATCACTTCTCTACATAGGTTTGCAGAATTGGATGTGGCAAGGTGATTTGGATGACAGGAGGTGCACCATAGGATTTGTGGTGGTTGGTCTTCAAGAGTGATCTTGAAGAGAGATACAAAGCCAAGGAACAAACTAGATGATGTACAGGTATAGGTACAGGTGCAGCTGTTTATCTCCAAGTGAGAGATTGTTAGGTTGTGGAGCTAAAAGCTTCACTATATGCAGACATGGAGGAGTTGTTGAGTGTTACAGTCACTAGCGTCAGTTAGTCTGACTGACATTGGTCAGTGGTGAATAGGAAGGCAACCGCCATCGGTCAGGAGTCGGCTGACGTCAGTCACCTCTAGGCAAATAGGGACCGACATCGATCGCCTGTGCGGTTTTAAAACTATTCATTGCATGAATAGTTAGTTTTTTGAATCAATTGTTTGCATGTAAAGACTATTTTGAGTCTTGATCTGCGTGTCTAATTATTGTAAATTATAAGTCTAAGTTATTGTTTAGTAAGGGATCTATTTATAGACTCATTGGCATGTATTGTAAGGTGTGCTGGTGAAGAGAGCAAGTGTAGCTCCTCCTAGTTCCACAAAAGGGCAATAGAGGAAGGTAAGGTAGATCCTTCCAATTGTAAGAACAGGTTGATCTATAGGTGGCAGCAAGATCAGGAAGAAGTTTTACATGTGTAAGTAAGATCATTTGAGTTGCAAGTTGTTGCAAGTTCAAGGGAGATCTGCTTGAAGTACTTTGAGTACTTGTGTACTGGCAGTGTTATTACTGACTGGTTGGAGGTGAACACCAACTCTGTGTTTGAGTTGTGTGTTGTGACCATTTTTGGTAGGAGAGTGAACTCTTGAGGGAAAGAGATTTGTACATCTGAGAGGTGTGGAAGATTGTGGCATCTTCATTGTATTTCCTTCTGGCATGAGTATTAATACAAGATTGTGTATTGTCTCTCATATTCTGTGTTATTTGTGAATTTTAGTTACTTGTTAATTTTGGTATAATTCTGTGTTTAGTTGCTTATACAAAGTAATCATATGTACTCTTATTGAGGAGTAAGATCCTGAAAAGTTGGAATCAGAGCCAGGTTTGTGGTTCTAGATTCCCTTACAAAAGATGCTAACTCTTGGAAAGATCATGTTATTGAACCACTTTCAGCTCTCTTTCCTTGTGAATTTCTTTAGACAAGAGTCCAAAGAAGCTTTGTAAAACCTTGCACTCCTTAAACTAGTTCTTCACTGCGTTGAAAGACTACACGTGCAGAGTTCATAGAAGTTCCTATAGAGTCTGTAGAAATGGACCTGCATAGTCCGTAGAAAACCTGCAGAGTCCATAGAAAACTTCACTGCTGAGTCCGTAGAAATCTAAGCTCTGCAAAGTCTATAGAAATGGACTTGTAAAGTCCATAGAAAACCTGTAGAGTCTGTAGAAATTTGTAAGACTCATGCAAAATCTCAATTACTGGCTCAGAATAGCATAACAAAAAAGGGGGACCAATTTTTTGGCCTGTTGGGCCAAAAATGGTCAACAATAACATTATCAAGAATCTATAATAGTTGACACATATTCCATTTTAAAAAATTGGGGCATGACGATGGTAGGTAAGAGAGAGGAAAAATAAGGTTTCATTACTTTGGCTAAGGCTTCATTTCAGAATGAATGAGGGCTCACCACTAGGGGTGCCTTAGAAGCCTCCCTCCTTAGGAGTCCCCACTAGTTTGGCTAGACATTGAAGGTGCACTTGTGCAGAAAAAAGAAGATAAAAAAAATATGTGGATGGATGTGGATGTTGACCCTTCCTCCAAAGATTCAATGGCACTGGGCTCATAGCAAACTCACAGTCTAAAAAATGACTCTAATTATTCCAATGACCCCTAATGTTAACAAGAAGGTAAGGATTTTGAATTTCAACTACATAATGAGTTTTCTGAAATTTATGTGGATATTTCCCATCGTACAGTTCTATTTTTTCTTAGAGTCATACCTTTTGAAAGTGAATTCTATAAAAGGACACACTATGTCTGGGAGGATTCTAGGGGTTGTAAAATAGACTCTATAAGGGGGTTAGGTAGAGGGTTCCTCTGACTTTTCCTAGGTATCCTTTCAATATAGATCATGGGTTATTTATGGTTAGGCATGTTATCTTCAAGGTTCTAAACTCAACTTTCACCCTAAAGGACCATCTTGCTCACAATATCCTATGTGGGTAGAATTCCCCTTCCTTAACCTAGTTGTTAGACCCTTTTCTTCATGAGTTTCCCAGTCTGTTGGGTAATGTCCTAAGGTGTAAAAATGATAAAGACAAATTTTTTGGCCTTAGAAACCATCCTAAAATTTGATTTGAAATGGATCTTTTGTAAACTCTGCCCACTTCTATTCAAATTTTTGGCCCTGGCTTTACACAATCACAGCCTTTGGTTTATCTCAACAAACCTAACACCTATTTCTACTTTTGAGAAGATGGTCATTTAATCTATGACTACCCTAAATGCAAACTCAAGTAGTAGCAAGTTGACAAGCCTTCAGCCAAGGCTTCTACCACCCACTCAATCCCATTAAAATCATCCTCTCCAACTTTGAATAATCTAATCCCTTCTACCCCCAGCCCTAACTTTCATAAAAATGACACTCAACCTCTATCTCTTCATGTAACACCTGAATCTATTCTAGAAACTCAAGTTAATGATATTCACCTTCCTAACAATTGGAAGTCTATTGGGAAACTAATGCAAGAGCATCAAACCAAGAAGCACTATTTTAGATTTGTTGTCAAAAAGGGGTCAAATCTGGTCAAAGTTGATGTCAAGGTGTTTGAGGGACCTTATTAGTTCCATTTGTGGTATTAGAATCCATTTGGGTCCCTTAGGATGTGTTATAGGACTTCTAGGAGTTTTACCTCCAAAACTTGAAATTTGAAAATTCAAATGTTGTAAAAAGGCTAAGAAGGCCAAAATGCATGTATAAGAGTGTTTAGGTGGGAAAAGTTGGTTTAGTAAGTTCAATCAAGTCATAAGAAATTTTTTTTGATGTATTTCATGTTTAGGGCCTAAATCAAGTCATGAACTATTGAAAGTTCCTCTTGTACGTGGGAGTTACTTGTGAAAATAAAAAGTTGATGTAACTGCCAAGAAGAGCCTACGTTGAAATGAAGAAGAAAATTCATTGTAAATAGGTAGATGGCATAGAGTGAGAAAGGAGGAGATAATTCTCTAAGAATAAAACCAGGGAGCAATGCAAGTTAAATAATAACTCCTCATGAAGGATGACAAAGTCCTAAGAAGGATAAAATCTGTAATACTTTGATGATCTCATGAATAAATAAATAGATGATTTTGTACACTTATATTCCTTTTTAGCTTGTGTTGATTGCTAACTCTTCATTGTGTTTGAAATACCCTGGAGCCTATAATTTGGTCGACATCTTGGTAAGTTGTAGATTAGCATCAAGGTTAGTGATTCATAATTCAAGAGCAAGAATCTTAAGAATCTTCTATAGATTTTCAAGGTAAACATCAATATGGTCTATGTTGCGATAGTATAGGCATTCAAGAGGGTATCAAAAACCCATGTAAGAAGGATAAACTGAGAATGTAATACCATTGGTTCTCAAAACCCTATGGACTATCAATATAGTCTAGTAATGGAAGTAATGATTTAACTCTTAAGGAATGTATAATCAAGATGAAAGAATACATTAGTGTAAAGTGAAAAAGTTCATATGTTTATATGTGCATTCAATCCTAGGGTTTAATTCTACATGATGTGCATGAGGATAGGATTATTAATATGGTTGAATTCAAGTGAATGATTCTCATTCATGATTAGTTAATGTCTAGCCCAATACATAGAACCCTACTACATAGTCATCTAATTGATTGACTAAAGGGTCAAGGTCTAAATGGAAGCTTAAGTGGTGAGTGTAAATTGATAAGAGTTATGTATTAAAATATATTTTTTTAATTAAAATAAGGAAGGAAACCTCATAGATAGGCTAAAATAAGTAAGAAGTGTTTTAACACAAGTGATACCCATGTTTTCTCTGTCCACAAGAATCCCCTATTTTTGCATGACCACTATCAAGTCACCCCAAATGAGGTTAATATAAGATTAGAACTTGAGTGTTAATTCATGAACACATTTTACTATGATTAAATACCAAAATCAAATCCTTTAAGTATTTTTGAATCTGATTAATCAAACATAAACCCTACATTTCTATCACAGACAAGAAAGTTTGACTTTGTAAACAGTCATCTGGAAAGTAAGCATATTTATTGAACAAAGGTATTGTCATCACTTATAATAGTTGTTATGAGTTTTGATAGGATTAATGAAGGTGGTGGAATCTAGTAAAGTCTTTAAGAAGTACCAAAGACACTCATAAATGCATGAACCTGCTACCACAGTCTTGAAGGGGATAAAAAAAACTTGTGTTCCAATGTTTAAGAGAGTAAACTAAGGATAAAGAGGTATATCTCTTATTTATAAAATTTAATGAGGTTAAAATAGACCTAGTAAATTTGGATTGAGTGTTTGAAACAAATTTGAACTCTATATAACAATTTTTATGTACCCTCAGCCTGAGCAAGGAGCTAAAAAACCCTAGATTAAGGTTTGGAAAAAATAAAGAGTTCCCATCATTATAAAATCACCAAATGTTTTAGTCTTGTTCATTTGAGTATTTAAAATTATATTCAATTGGTTTTGAAGTGACAGAGTATGGAATTGTACAAATATTCATAATTGAGTGCAAACAGGGCTCAAGTAGGCCTAATTTGGGGTAATTAGAAGGCAGTAAAGGGATAAAAAGGGGTGATAGAGGATGATAAAGGTATATAAACTTTTTGTGGAGATGAAAAAAAATACCTAGTTCCCAAAAACATTATTTTACCTTTGGTAAAGGTGACATAATGGTTAAATACAAGGAGAAGATGTAGAAAAGTCTCTTAGCCTATACAAGCCAAGGAGTATATGATGCGTGAAAAGAAGTGTTAAATGATAAGTGGATAGTTTTAAGATGTTTTTTAAGGTTTTAAAGGATCATTACAAATCATCCAAGGTGGAAGAGTAAACTCTTGACATATATTTCAATAATTGACACTATAGACCTTGAAATTGGTTACCTAGTACAAACTAGTGAAGCAAATGAGAGAAGTGTGAAAGGATTGACTTATATAAAATAGTAATGAGTGGTAAAACAATGAAAAATATACTAATGATATAAATAAATATTTTAAGTACAATAAGACATAATTTCATGCAAGAAGAGACTATTAAACCCAAAAATCATAGGTCAACCTTGAACTAGAGTTGGATTCCAAGAAGATCAAATCATCAAGTAGATTGAGATTATTTGGCTTGAGAATAAGTTAAGGATGATAATTAATAATTCTCTTAAATATATTTTCATCATGTTTGTATCATATCCAGGCAAGGTATGCTTGGGTAAAATTATTTTTTTAATTCTTTATATTTTTTTCAATTTGAGAAAAATGCATAATGCCATGAGATAGGCACGAGAGATAACCTTGAAGGGTATTAAGGGAGAAGATAAGGTCAACATAGAGGAATATAAGGTTGATAAAGAGGAATGATATATCCCCAAATTCCTTTGAGAAGGACAAGAAACTAGTCAAGGAAAAACTAGAAAAGAGAGAGGAAAATAGAGCATTGAAGCTCCAAGAAAAAGGAGAGGAGAAGGAAGACTCCAAAATAGAGTCAAGGAGGTTAAGAAGAGATACAAAGTGAGGACTCAAAGAAGATTAAAGGCCCAAAAGAGGTCTAAGAGGAAATATTGATAGACTTGCTAAGAGAAAGGTCTAAATAGGCTAAGAAAAGAAGGAAGAATGGATGAGATGGATATAGAGAAAGAAGTGGAAGATATAAGAAGAGAATTGGGGAAAGGTATAGAGATAATAAGTATTATTATGAAGCTCATAATATAACAATAAATCCAATGGATAGGTTGTAATATGAAGAGGAGAGTGAAGTAGCCACTAGAGTCACTTGTGAGAAGAAGAAGGCACAAGAAGATGTCTTGAAGAATGAGAAGAAGAAAGAGAGAGTAACCCAAAGAGGCATGAGAAGAGAGATGTTGATAAGTGAGAAACAATAAAGAGAGATAGAGAATATGGTTCTCATTGAGGAGAAAAATAAGGATAAATAAGTGTCAATAAAAGCACATGAAGGTGAATAAAAGAGGATATGGAATATGTCTATGCCAAGGACATTCAAATATATTATATGGTCTCTAGTTTTGTATGCTAACATTGCTTTTGAGTTTTTGTTTGCATGTATGAAAAAGAATTTGGTGAAATCCAAGCATGAAGCCTCAAATTTGATGAAGGATGGGCCAAAAATGACACCCATCAAGTAGAAAAAATATGACAAAGAAAAAGAACCTCTTGAAGAATCCAAAGTGAAGGAGATTGAAGGTATACTACATGCCAAAAATGAAGAGAAAGATGAATTATATGACACAATGCCAAGCCTAACATTTGTAACAAGATAAGAAGTGTGTAAAGATAATATCGAGGTCACCCATAAAGACATAAATAAAGATACAAGCTTGCACTAGTTACCATTGGAGGTAAATGAGTGTTTGAATGTTAAATTTGATTGCATATATGAAGAAAGTAAAGCTAATATACAGATTGAGGAAAATAATGATAGATTGAAACCCTCAGGGAGAAAAAAAGGGCATGGATATATATGGCCTAAATGGCTTAAACAAATACGTATGGAAAATAAGGAGATGAACCTAAAATAGGAGGTCAAACAAGGCAAAAGCAAGAGTGGAAAATAAGCACAAGTGTGGAACCAAATCATAAATGGCAAGGTATACCAAGTTGATAAGGTAGAGAACAAAGGAACAAAGCATGAAAGAGGTGAAATGAGAAGCAAGTATCAGCCCAAGAAGGAAAAAGGTAGAAAATGGGTGATAAAGAACATGAAAAGATCACAAGAGGATCAAGTTGCAAGTGTACTCCAAGAAAGCTTGTTGAAGGACAAACACTTGTCCAATAAATATTGGCCAGAAGTAGTTACATGTGTATTTTATATTCTAAATATATGTCCTCAAATGAGTGTTAAGTACAAAATTACATGAGAAGCATAGAGTGGAATAAATCATAGTGTATCTCATTTAAGATTTTTTGAATGTGTGGCATATGCACATGTGCTATAAGAAATAAGAATTAAGGTGAATGATCAAGGTGAAAATGTATCTTTATTAACTATAATGAGTGGTCAAAAGCTTACAAGTTGTACAATCCCATTACTAAGAAGGTAATCATTAGTAGATATGTTTAATTCAAAGAAGAGGAAGCTTGGTATGGAAGTATTGATAGAACAATTATAGTTGGAGTGGCAATACCTCATAAACAAGAAGAATCAATAGAATAATATGTGCAAGGTGGCCAACCAAGTTCACAAGCAACAAGTGCTCCAACAAGACGTCTACAAGGAGGTAATTCAAGAGAGCTAAGAACATGAAGGAAATTTATACCAGGTGAAACATCAGTGCATGCAAGTCCCAATTCACAAGGAAGTAATGAATCAGATCCTACACTTTCTTCATTAAGATCAAGGTATAGAGGTAAGAAAATAGGAAGTTTGAAATAAATTTATGATCAAAGAGAAGAGAATTTAGACTTACATTATAATTTTACTTTATTCTCTCATGATCATCTATATTTTAAACAAGCAGTGAAGTATGATCATTGGATCAAGGCTATGGATGAAAAGATGCATGCTATTGAAAGAAATGAAACATGGAAACTAGTGGATCTACTTGAAGGTAAAGACAACATAGGAGTCAAATGGGTCTATAATACCAAGTTCAATGTAGAAGGAAAATTTGAAAAGTATAAATCAACTTTAGTAGCAAAAGGTTTTACTCAACAACCTAAAATTGATTATAATGAGACATTTACACTAGTTACAAGACTTGATACAGATAGAGTGGTTTTAGCCATAGTAGCACAAAGCAATTGGAAGGTTTACCAAATGGATGTCAAATTAAATTTTCTAAATGGTTTTCTAGAAGAATAAGTATATGTGGAACAACCACTAAGTTATGAGGTTCATGGACATGAAGACAAGGTATACATATTGAAGAAAGATCTTTATGGGTTGAATCAAGCACCAAGAGCATGGTATAGTCAGATAGACTCATATTTGATAATTAATAGATTCAACAAAAGCAGTTGTGAACCTACATTATACACAAAAATAAGCAAGCAAGGTTAGATTTTGATTGTATGTTTATATTTTTATGACTTAATATTTATTATAAATTTGTCTGAAGATATGTTCAAATCGGTAATGAAGAAATAATTTGAAATGATAGACCGAGGATTGATGAAATACTTTCTAGGCATTGAAGTTGTTTAATCAATTAATGTATATTTATTTTTCATTATAATAATGCCAAGGATGTGTTGAGAAGAGTCAATATGATGAATTTCAATCCTAAACCAACTCCACTTTGTAATAGGTACAAAACTCAACAAAGAATATAAGGGATCAAAGTTTAATCCAACTATGTTCAAAAGATTCATTGGAAATTTGATGTAGCTCACAGTTACAAGGCTAGATATTATGTATGCAGTTAATTTGGTTTCAAGATTTATTGAATCACCAAAAGAATCACACTGGCAAGTTGGGAAGATAATTTTAAGATATGTTGCAGGAACAACAAGATATGGAATATCATATTTTAAATCTAGTGATTTTGATTTGATTGGATATATTGATAATGATTTTATAGGTAGTACAGATGATAAGAAGAGTACTTTTGGATATGTTTTTCATTTTGGCATAGGTGTGGTTTCATGGGCATCAAAAAAGCATCTTATAGTGATAATTTCATCGATAGAAGTAGAGTATGTTGTAACAACATCAGCAGCATGTCAAGCAGTTTGGATGCAGAGAGTGCTGACAGATCTATTGCATAAGCAAGAGATTTCTACACTAGTATTTTGTGACAATAAATAAACAATTTCACTATCGAATAATCATGATTTTCACAAGAAAATAAATCATATTGACACCGGATATCACTTCATCAAATATTTGGTGAATAATGGATAAATTCATTTGGATTTTTGTAGATCTAAAGACCAATTGGCAAACATATTTACAAAAGCATTAGCTATAGAGAGTTTTTAATGGCTAAGACATAATTTGGGAATTATGAATGTTGAATCAAAGAAGCATCCTATAATTGATAATTTCATTAGCAAAAGTAGAGTATGTTGTATCAACATCAGTAGCATGTCAATTAGTTTGGATGCAGAGAGTGTTGACAGATCTATTGCATAAGCAGGAGAATTCTACATCAGTATTTTGTGACAACAAATCAGAAATTGCATTGTCAAAGAATCATGTTTTTCAAAAGATAAACAAGCATATTGACATTAGGTTTCACTTCATCAAAGAATTGGTGAACAATGGAGAAATCCATTTGGATTTTTGTGGATCTAAAGACTAGTTGGTAGACATTTACAAAGGCATTAGCATAGGAGAGTTTTGAACATCTAAAATAAAATTTGGGCATTATGGATGTTGAATCAGTTCATGATAGAAATTAAAGGGGTGTGTTGGAATAAGCTGTTAATTTTTATCAATTGACTACTTGGATCAATTTAGGATGAAATCAAAGCCAATTTAGCCTCAAATCACATTGTATAATCATAATTAGGTTTAAATGGCTCATATTTACCCTAATTGATTCCACAATTGAAATAATAAACTAATTCATTCATTATATGATAACATTAGAGTTTATTAAGGCCCAAATCACCTCTTATACAGTCAAAATTACATTTCTCATTGAACCAAATGATTATTTGCTTCATTATCTAATGAAATTAAGGTTGATTAAGCCTCGAATCACATTTTATAGTCATAGTTAGGTTGAACATGCTCAAATTAACCCCAATTGCCTTCGAATTGATCTAGTGGAATATTTGGTATATATTTTATGGCATTAGGGTTAAGAGCCCCAAATTACATCGTTTATAGTAAAATTAAGTTCATGAGGCTCAATTTCACTCAAATTTCATAATTGATTGCACTAATTAACTCATTCACTCAATATGTTAGGAAATCGAAGTTAATTTATAATCAAATCACATCATATAGTCGTAGTTAGGTTTAAGGGGTTCAAATTGGCCCTAACTACCTCCACCATTGAAACAAATGACTATTTTGTTCATTTTGTGATGAAATTGGGGTTGGTTGAACCCTAAGTCATATTATTTATAGTCAAAATTAGGTTCAAGGGCTCAAACTCATCAAGAGTGCATCATTATATCCATTATGTCTTTTGTGTGGTAGTGTCTATATTGACATACTCCACTTTAAAAGAAAAAATAAAAATTATAAATGTGAACAGGTAGATACATAAACAAAAAAACATATAAATAGATTCATTTTGTTTTTTTTTTGATATGTCAAAGTAACACATATGTGTTAAACCACATACATTCTTTGTTAAGTTTAATTTTTAAAAATGTGTCTTTCAGCACAAAAATGGATTCAATCCTCAAGCCTAAGGCCTAAACCGAAAAAAACATGTTTGAATCTAATTTTTTCATAGAAAATAATAAAATCAAACTTCCATCATCAAAAACACTATGGATTTCAAAAATACATTTCATAAAATTACTACTACGATGTCGAGCACACTCTCCTCTTTCCAATTTTTTTATTTTTTTTTATTTTTGGACTATTTTAAGGTTTCCATCTATGTTGATTTCTAACTATGGCTTTTTTAGGACACTATATGCGACAAATATACAAGCCTTTATATTTTTATGTATTATTTTTTTTGATCCAAATGCAAAAATAACTATATGTTCACAAACTAGGCCTAATTCTATACGTATTCAAAAAAATACTAATTTTCTTTTTTTAGGTAGTTGTGCAGGGGAAGGGGGGGTGCCTAGCTGGCTATCGATTATTTTTAGTTTTCAAGATTTATTTACTTATAAAATTAATAATATATATATATATATATGATGATGATTTTATGTAAATTTCCACCAAAGGTTTTTAAACAATGCTAAAAAAATGAGGGGCAACATGGCTGGCAATCTACTTTGTTTTTATAAAAAACAAGATTTACTCTTTAAATTTTAGATGTTTGACCTACTTATGCTTGATCATTTTTAAAAAAATAGTGTTTTAAAAATTAGACTCAAATTGGTACAATTCACGTTCTTATACCATTTTAAATTCTAAGTGAAGCCTTCTCAAATATTCTATAGAAATTTAAAATTCTTGATTTTTAGAAAAAAATATCCATTGATAAATTCCTTTTTTTCACCCAACTTTGTTCACTTACCCTTTTCATATGGGTTTCAAAAAACAATGTGCCTAATAAGATACCCATGTACAAGTGAGGAACCTAAATTCATGATTATTGTGTGAAAACAAAGAATATCACACATATACACAAAAGTGTTTATTTGTATAAAATAAATAGAATATCCCTAAAAAATGTAATTAGGAGCATAGAAAGGGATATTAGGTGTCTTAAAAATAATTTCTCAATCAAAATTGGTAGTTGAAACTAATTACTGACATATCAAGATGGTGAAGAAACTCACAACAAGCCAATAAATTCCTACACAAGTGGCCCAAAATACACTACTTCAAACATGTAGAAATCAACATATGTTGGGGATGCCATAAGTTGTAACCATAAAGGATGATCATTAGGTCAATTTTACAATAGTACAAGGAACCGAGGAATTATCTACGTGAGCAGAATGAATCTAGTACTTGAACAACATGTTTAATAAATGCAATACTTGTGCCTAGAAGATGCCATGTGAAAAGAGACAAAAAAATCCTCAATAGGATCTCAATAATGAATCTATGTTAGGTACCCTATACAAAGTGAGGAAAAAACAACATATTTTTAGAACCAAAGGACTACATGATTGCATAGAATGTATAAAAATGTGTAGTTTGAAAAAAAAATGGTTCAAAAAATGGAGTCTATATGCAAAAGATATAGCTTAGAGAATATTGCAAAAGAGAGACAAAAAATTACGAAATGAAGTTTATTTTAGGGGGGTAATGACCACATATCAAACCAAGCCCCACCCTTTGGTCTTCAACAAAGATATCAAAAAGGTATAAAAGTGTTTCTAAAGATACTATGAGAATTTTTGTAGTCCCCCATTAAAAAAATTTAATCATAAAATTAGGTTTCTAAGGGGGCAGCCCCCAATAGGGTCGAGGGGAAGCACCCCTCTCAATATCTTGGAGTAGTACCCCTGACACACTCCATTTCACTATATAGGGCAAGGTTTGGGGGTAACATCCCCAATGACAAACATAATTTTAAGTTTGTGCGACCATTAAAATGGCCATGGTGCAAATCATTTTACATAAAAAAATTTCCACTTCTTTGGACAATAAAAGTTCCCCCTTTACATTTAAATCTACTTTTATCCCCCTACCCCAATTTATAATAGATTTTATCCACTCACAAATAAATCCCCCATTCCCCCTCCCTTTTTAAAATAAAATTGTAACCAATTATAAATAAATTGTAGAAGGGGAGGAAACATGGAAGATTCTACTTAGAAATTGTATCGCTCAAGGAAAACCTATGGGAAAGAGAGCCTACAAAGGTTTGAATTTCCAAACTCTTCTTATCACACAGGTCTTGATTCCCATTATGGGAATGTTTATTTCTAAAATTATTTGGAAATCTTTGGAACTCCTTAAAATACACTTGCAATAGGATGGATATGGTTTCAGATCTGGCCTCTCTCTCTCAACTCCCACTCTTTGTGGTGGTCTCATGTTTTTACTTATCATGAGGTTCTTTTTTCCCTTCTGCCTTAGATCAAGAGCCTTCAAATTTTCAAAAAATACATCAAGGTTATTTTAGACCTATTTTGCAAACAAATCAAACATTGGACCCCTTAGCAAGCTCTTATAACCCAGAATAATTTTAAGCAATAGACCATGAGTCTATCTTGGAAATTTAAAACTCTTTATTCGAATTACATATTCACAAAATTAGAGTTCAATATCTAGCCTGATGATGGATTGATTGGAATTATCCTATTGAAACACCATTTATTTGGTATCAACCCTATTTAGTTTTTCAACTTCTTTCCCCTTAACTTCTTTGAGTTGGGGATCTCAATGCCAAGGGGAAATTCAATTCCTATAAACATATGTGGAAAATAATGTTTTAATGTGTGTGATTTGTTATTATTCATCCCAAATAGGCACACTTCCTCTAGTTCATTCTTCACCATGGACTTTGTATTGGCACTTGAATTTTGTACATGGTGAAGGCTCACCCTTTTTGTTCAGTTTTTAATTACCTAGAGACCTTAAAACACGTGTTTTAGTTCTCTAAATATGCCTTATCAACCTAGCTTTGGGTTTAAACCCTATTCAATCCCTTTTGTCCAAAAAATTTTACCCAAAAGAAGGTGTTATTTAGGGACTCAGTAATTATTCATGCACAGCTCACAAAATTATTCATGCAGAGTTCACAAAGATTTTTCATATTCTTCGAGCTCAAATTTAGCATATATGTGTACAATATTCTATATCAATTGGTACATATTCAAGGGGCATGATATTGGTTCATGCACACATACATAAGAATACATTTTATATTTAAATGGAAAATGGTTGTCATTTCACTTCATACTTATTAGATTTATAGTTATTATAGGGGAATGGACATGGTCCATTCTCTTTTGATCATGTTTTTTATTCTACATTAAACAAAACTACACAATCAAACATGTGTTCATGTTATGGGCAAGAACAATGTTCATTCCCTTTTGATTATTCTTTTTTTTTTTTTCATGGAGGGAACTTGATTAAACTTGAGAGAAACATTACAATTGAATATATAAGTCATATATAGTGGTTGATTCCATTTTTTTAGCAAAACTAGCCTAATGCTTCTCTCATTTATCTACATAGTTATTCTTTTGAGTGAACCTAGCTTGATGTTTCTCTTCTTAAATTATAGTTAATTGGGTTAGTATATTTTGAAGTTTTCCCCACAATCATGAGGGTTGGGGCATATTTCTTTTTCAACCCAATATCATGCATAGTTACATAAATTTGGGGCATGATCACCCCAACTGACCATGTGATTAATAAGGAAACACAATATCTCTAATGCTTCAAGGAAGTATCATTTCTAACAAGTTGTAATGGCAACATGGTTTTCACCAACATGGGGTTTTCTATTGAGTTACATATATGATTGAAGCTTCATAACAAAGATAAATTGTGTTATACATACTCAAGTACAATTTATCATTTTACTCTCCCAATTTCATTAGTATATTAAAAAAGGGATTTTATAGATACTAAAATATGGTATTTAGTACTTGATATTGAAAATTCTGATACACATTTACCATGGATGATTTGAGAACTTATAAAATGTCATTATTTTTTATTTCCTCATACTTGCATGTTATCTTATGAGTTAACCTTTTTGTTTTAGTATTACACACATACATGAATCTCGCTACATATTTCAAACCTACTAGATATCCTACATAAACATCTCCATATTCTCAATTCAGTCTACCTATACACAAGTCAATTATGCCAAATTTGGTTAGTATCACTAGTTGATACTAACATAATCTAGTTGGTATCAACCTACTCCTAGCAAAGAGTGTTAATAAAATCAAACCCATCCTTAGGGTTGGCCCATTAGCCTAGCATGTCGATGACATGATAAATTATTCAAATAGATATAAATACAAACAAATCAAGGTCTCAATCAAAATAGGATTTAACAATTATCTTATATACATTTATACACTATTACATGGTAAGAAAATTATCCTTGTTCTTTTCCAATTTGTAAACCTATCACGAGGAACAATCACAAGCCAAGTCTAAATCACTGTGAATCCAATTCAAAGTAATCATTTTCAAGTATAAAATTAATATCATTAGTTGTATACATATAATGAAAGAGCATAATTTCACATTCACACTAGGTGGGAGAACTATGTGTGGCTTGATTTCCCTCATTGGAGTATTGGATACATAGGTAATATCTAATCATAAGATGGTGGTGATTGGGGTCACCTCAACCCATTACACTTCCCCCATTTTTTTAGGCTTATATCTCTCACAAGCACACCTAGGGTTTCAAGGTAAATGAGATTGATTTGTGTAGTTACACACATAATTAGGGTTCAATATCGTAAATAGATAAAAATAAAATAAATTTTTAGGTGGATGTAAAGTCATTGTGCCTTACTTCCATGTAAGTTGATAACAACTAGCAGATTAGTATCGATTAACGATACTAACCCGATCCTTCATAATTGACCCAACACAGACATAGAATTAGTTATAGAACCAAATGAACCACATACCCACTTATCCTTACTTTTCACTTCTAGAACACAATCATAATCAAAAATTCAACCAAAAAAGCTGAGTATCGTGATCTCTTTAGTAATTTCTATATTTAGCATATACCACTTTTTAAATCATAAGAATCAATCTTAAAATTTTACACTCAGATGTATGTTTGAATGTCATATATATTGACTTTAATTACATTTAAAAATTATAGTAAGCTCACCCATTAACCAAATTAGGGTAAAAAAATACAAGTTAATATATTTTAATGTTGTTATATAATTGCTACTTATTATGAATATTTTATACTAAGATATAATTATTCCTAATTATTTTAAGAAAGAATTTATGTTGAAGTTAACATATTATTATTATAGTAAAAAAAGGTTCACAATTGTCCAAATAACTATGTTAATTTTGTACAACAATGCAACAATAAAAATCTAGTTAAATCTAAAACAACATAGTAAATCAAATTTGCCTGTGCTGAAAGAAATAAAAGGTACCTCAAACTTGTAAAATTGAAATATTCAATGTAAAAGAGTTATATCAAGAAAGATGCATACCCAAATATGAATGACCTATATTCAGAAAATGACTGATAAATATAGGAAACAAGTTTTGGAACTATACAAAAGATCTCCTAGAAAAATGATAATGAACATAGCAGATGTCTAATTTTGGTGTGGCCAAAAAGGGAAGTAACTAATTATATGCCAAATTTGATAGGTGTGGATATATGATTCTATCCATTTTACTTTTGTGTGCCCTTTTACTTTTATTTACATCTTTTCAAAGTTTGGATCCATTTTTCAACGTAAATTCCCTTTTGTTTAATTGGATTTTGCGTGCACCTTAATTCAAATCATGAGAATCCTATAAATATTAATGATCAATGTATTCTAAAATAAAGTATCACATTGAACATTATTATATTATTGATTTCATTTCAATTCTAGGCACACTTATGAAGGATTTATTTATGCCACAAGGATCTACATCTCATCATTGATTTTTGTACAAAGAGAAGACCTTTCCACCTAGTGAGAGGTGGAATACATACCTCATATCTACATATCATATGAAATACAAGGGATATAATTATAGCATGCATAATATGTGTCTTGAAACTAAACTTTTGTGGTCTCCTGACCTAATTAAATCTCCATTTTCTCTTTCAGATTGACATCTTATTGTGCCAAGTTAGGTCGAGAAGTAAAACACCAAATTTTATATAGTTGCTAGTGAAATGTGAAATTAAACATACAAAAAAGTGAAACCTATAACACTGAAGTAACTCTAAATAAAATTGATGGGCATACAAACATATCATGATAATTTTCTTAGGAATGATTTTTCCTAAGTCAAACTCATACAAGGCAATTAATTTGCCCATGAGATTCAGATTTTACACATATGTGTGATAATTCCGGTTCATTTACTCTTCTTTACATTACACTTATCATTATGATGCTATGCTTGAGTTATATTATTTATTTTGACACTAAAATAAATATAATTTATGGACTTTACAGATGTATATGCTTATATTTATTCATTAGTTCTATTATTTATCCTTGTTTTATATAAATAAAATTTGGGTAAATACAAAATTTGGGTCTTATTATTAATAGTAGCCATAGGTACACTTATTTTTTGTTGGTGTAGGGTATTTATTATTCCATTTATTTATTAAATGGATTATCTCTACACATGTGTATTTTGCTTGCTTAGGTGATTATTTAATCTACGATAGTTAGTTGCCACTTGTCTTAGTTACGTGGTTGTTACACATTTGTTCTCCACTAGTTTACTATCAATTAACTCCATGATTCTAGGTGGAAGTTGCATGTTATTTCTACTATATAAGACACCTAATGTAAATCTATTTATTAATCAAGGCAATTACTACACATCTTCTTTAAATTTTTTTAATATAAGTAGGGTCATTGTTATAAAATTCTTGTGTGTTTATTCTACCATAAGATCACCTATTGGCCACTTCTGACATAATATTAAAGAGGTGATATGTAGACCTAAAACCATAGGTTGGTGGTTGGGCATGAAAAATGTGTCTCAGTATAAAATAATTGATGTCATAGAGGAGATTAGAATTCCATGAATCTCAAAAGAAGCCTTTGAAGCAGAAGATTACCAAGAATCCTACTAGTGAAGAGTTCCATAGGGTGAAGGAGGCAATGAAGCCATTGAGGGTGTATCATCTTAGTCATGCATTAATTGAAACATTCTTCTTCATCCTCCTTTTATATCATGTAACAAAACTATGATCTAAAAGGAGGATGAAGAAGAATACTTTAATTAATGCATGGCTGAGCTAATACACCCTCAATAGCCTCATTGCCTCCTTCACTCTATGGAACTCTTAACTAGTAGGATTATTGGAAAACTTTTTCTTCAAAGGTTTCCAAGAAGCCTACTAGTGAATATTTCCATAGATCAAAGGAGTAAATGAAGCCATTGAGAGTATATCATCTCAATCAAGATAATTATTACTCATCTTCTTCCATATTTATGAATACAAGTAGGGTCATTGTTATAGAATTCTTGTGTGCTCATTCTACCATAAGATCACCTATTGGACAAATCTTGTGACTGTATTTATGGTCACTTATTGATACATGTTTCATGGGATTTACACCACCATGTGGAGCACACAGAGTGTCCCTTCACTATTTATATCACTCTTCAGAGTCTTTTCGAGGATCCTATTATGACCTACATCACACCTCCTCCTTTTCCTATTATTTCTTCTGAGACTATTGTACTCTCTCCTCCTAATTTTATTTCTTGTGATGATACATCCATGGTGGATAGTGTTCTTCCTTCTATCGAGCCCACACTACAAGATGAAATTATGACAGACCTTAGTTATCTCATTATAGAATTTGTTCCCATTTCTATGCATATTGTTGCTATTTTAGAGCTTTCATGGACTTAAATTTTAGATGAATTTAATAATTCTAGTGAGAGTATACACATTGAGAGTATCGATGACTCAAATGTTCCTATGGACATTCATCTTATAAATTTGAGTGCTTCATCTACAAACTAGTCTTTAGTTTTGATGGTTATTAAGCCTTACTCTCATCTTCCCATAGACATTCTTTTAATGAATATTCCATGCCACTCTTCTTCTTTGGATGTAATGAGGGTACTTATAAACTCTCATGTTCTATCCCCTTCATTATATGCTTCCTTATTGCCATCTTCTATAGTTAGGCTTGTGATTCTTGATCAAACTTTGACACATTTGATCACTAGTAGGGAGACTTTTGAGAATTTTTTAGAGATCTACATCATGATTCCTATCTACATTCCACTTGAGTGAGAATTTATTAGTTTGATAGCTTGGGGTTTCATTATTTTGAAAGGAAGAGACACCATTTATTTTAGAAGGACCTCCTAAAATATTCATTGTAAAACATTATGTGCACACATCCTTCATATTTTTGTAGTATATTAAGATCATCACTATGTACTTAGGTACCTCATCAGGCCTGGTTTTTGGGACCTAATTTTATAGCCCACCTAAGCTATGCTTAAGGGAGGATGTTGGTGTGGGGATTTCTAGTCCTACCTTCTTTTCTTTGTCTCTCTTTTTTTTGGGGGGGGAGTTTTTTCCCACTAGAATTTCTCCCTTTTTTCCACTTTTTGAGATTTCCATTATACATGGGTACCTCATCAAGCCTTATTATCGAGACTCATTTCTTTTTTTTGGTGTAAGATATTATTTATTTCATTTATTTATTAAATGAAGTATCCCTACAAATGTATCTTTAGCTTTCTTAGGTGATTCTTTAGTCTACGGTAGTTAGCTACCACTTATCTTAGCTAAGTGGTTGTTACACATTTATTTTCCACTAGTCTACTTTCAATTAACTCCATGATTCTAGGTGGAAGTTGCATGTTATTTCTCCTATATAAGACACCTATTGTAAATTTATTTATTAATCAAGGCAATTATTTCACATATTCTTGTATATTTATGAATACAAGTAGGGTCATTGTTACAGAATTTTTATGCACTCATCTACCAAAAGATCTCTTATTGGCCAATTCTAACATTTTTATGGGTTTAGTAGTCAAAAAAACATCACAAAGCATAGAAAATATAGGAACATAAGTACAAACCCTAGGTTTTCCCACATGAAAAAAAATCTATTCTTTACTTATTTATCCACACATATCATTTCATTATTAAGTATAAGGTTTGTCAGAAAATGTGCTCTAATAATACTATTTAAAATAAGTCATGATTAATGCTAAGAAAATCCATACACAAAAGAAATGAAACCTTAAGGACGGAATGGGGGAATAAAACCCATAAATCAAAATCTGATATGGATGAAAAATAAAAATCCCTAAGGTTAAAGAGGTTTAAAACACTAGGTTGAATATAGGAATGTCAGGATTGCTAATATGTTTTACCCCAAATTCATTTTAAGTAAAATATCATTAAAAAGGTAAAACAATGACATAAGGAATATCTACCATTCAACAATGTAAAATAACTATTTCAAATTCATCATAGTGACTGAAAATAGTAAACTTACAAAAGGAAAATGTTGAATTGGTTATTGAATTAGAAATATGATCAAATGTAAAGGAATACTCACACTTGATGTGAATTTTTTATTTTTGGATGTAGATTTGGATTGTACAAGTATGCAAATGTCTATGTGCCAAATTTGAAGTTATGATTCCACATAAATAATAACATCAATAATTTCATTCATGTCTAGGGTAAGATTGGCATCAAGTAAACTTGACTATCATGTGTCCTCCTACATCATTTTTGTACTATACTCAATTTTATAATCTATATTTTTAGGTGTCACTTTGTAACTAAATGACGTGCTTATAGGTATTTGTGCTTTACATAATTGATGGATATAACTATTTGATTTTACTCTTCAATGATATTAACCTATCTTGTCACAATAATAATTAATATAGAAGGAGAAAGGAAGAAGTAGCTGGGTCAGGAAAACATAAAGGTGTTATAACTATGTATCCCACATGCCTAAATTAGACCTCTCTTAGTTAACGTGTAGATTGAATAGAGAAATTGAGTAAGGTATTCAACCTTATCATCCCTAAGTGTAAGATGTAACTACATGTATATTCACCTTGATCAATGATAAATGGATGAAGAGTGTGCTTAGAATTGAAAATGAATGACTAACAATAGATTGAAAACTTCTTAGGAACCTCACTGATACTTTTTATGGAGTATCTTCATTCTTTTAAAATGCTCATAAATTATTTGTATATATAGGCTTCTCATGTTTTAATTAAAGACCTATTAACATGCAAACGTTGATGAGGAAAAAGGAATACAACCAACAAATGAGTCTAAATATTAAAATGATGTAACCACAAGCATAAAGGCCCATAAAAACAAACACAATAGAAATGATGTGTTTATTGTTTCCACCTATGAGCAAATCAGCATGACTGATGTTTTTCTATGTGAAGAATAAATAAACACATAAAAATAGATAATATATAAAACGTGCACATGGACACAAAACAAACAATACATGGTGATTAAAAAAATAAAATAGGACCATGTAATTGCACAAAAAAGGAGAGAGATGACAAGACGCAAACAAGTGCCAATAAGCCTCTAGTTCGTGGTGATGACCCATATGTTTAAGGACTATCAAATTTTGATTTTTAAAATAAATTATCCCAAATTATTTCAACTATTATTCTTAAATGGTGGTTAGACATTTTATTAGGCATTGGTTTCAAAAAAAATCATCAACTTCAATTAAGTACTTTTCTTTTTTATGCAAAATCCTTAGAGGTGTTACTAATGGTGGAAATTATTGAAATGGTGTTTCCATATCATTATGTTCACTACTAGTTTCTTTCATATTCTATTGTCATGTAGTATACTTCATTATTACTTTCACTATTGATTGTTTTCATATAATTTTCTTTATTTTTATTTTCATCATTCTTTGTTTCCATGTAATTTTCTTCACTGTCAGGGAGTAAATCATCATGCATAAATTCATCATCATCAAAATTAAAAACTTCATAATTTGAATGTGGACTTGAAACATAATTTAAACTTTTACTCAAACATTCATCATCATTATTCATTTAATCATTATCCATTTCATCATTACCTATGACACTTGGTTCATTAGGGATAGCATATGTACCTTGTCTTGAGTGAAATGTTTGCATCTCTACCCTTTATTTTTTTTAGGACACTTGTAATTTCTCTAGTGTTTTTTTTGTTTTAAATTTTTCCTCTTATTTGAATGATATCTATCACCCATGACTAGACAAACTTGATATATTTTTATGATGGGGTCCAAAAAAACTTGATACCTTTTGTCTTCAACTGTGCAGGATGCAAAATGATCCAAAAAATGTAAGTTGGGGTAGAAATATTGAAAGAGATAAAAATGTTGGACAAAGAGTTGTGTCTATTGTGAAAGGAACACATATGTATTATAACACATACACGTTATATTTGTATAATAATATATGATATAACTATGTTATTAGAATATTATGTGATACAATTGGGGTTGATTGATGTCCAAATCACATTATATACAATTTAAATTAGGTTCACATATGGTTTAATTAGCCCCAAATAACATCATATACTCGCAGTGAGGTTCAAGGGGTTTAGATTACCCCTAATTATATTTGTGATTGCATTTGTGATATAAAAGGGGCCCTTTGACCCCTAAAATATTTAATAATTATAATTGGGTTTAAGAGGCTCATATTGACCCCAATTTCCTTCGTGATTAAATTGGACAATTTTATTTAGGGTGACATTATGGTCGATTAACACCTAAATTACATCCTATATAGACAAAATTAGGTTCACGAACTTTAATTTCATCCAACTTACATCACTAATTATATCAATTGACTAATTGGCTAAATAGGTTAGAAAATATGAGCTAATTTATCTGCAAATCACATCCTATACTTGCATTTAGGTTTAATGGGTTCATATTGGCCCAAATTACCTTTGTATTTGCATCTATGATAAAATTAAGGTTGATTAATCCATATTTACATCCTATACAATTGATTGAGCCATAAATTAGGTTCATGAGGCTCAATTTGGCTTAAATTACATCTCTAATTGCACCAATTGACTAATTGGATCAATCCATGATGGAATTAGAGCTAATTTAGCCCCAAATCATGTCTTAATCTTGCATTTAGGTTGAAGGGGCTCAAATTAGACCTAATTTCCTTCATGATTAAATTGGTGGACTACTTGGTGTATTTTGGTATGACTTGGGTTCAATTAACCCCAAAATTACATCTTATATAATCAAAAATAGGTTCACAGGGTTCAATTTTATTGAACTTGAATCACTGATTGTAGCAATTAACTAATTGGATCAATATGTCAAGAAATATGAGCTAATTTAGCCCCAAATCACATCATATACTCGTAATTAGGTTCAAGGGGTTCATATTGGCCCCAAGTACCTCTATGTTTATAATTATGATAAAATTATGGTTGATGAAACCATATGTTGCATCCTATATAATTGATTGAGCCATAAATTAGGTTCATGAGGATAAATTTGGCTGAAATCACATCTATAATTGCACCAATTAACTAATTGGATAAATTCATGATAGAATCAGAGTTAATTTAGCCGCAAATCACGTTCTACTCTTACAATTAGGTTTAAGGGGCTCAACTTGGCCTTAATTGCCTCCATGATTAAATGAATCAACTATTTAATTCATTATACAACGAAATTAGGGTCAACTCACTCTAAATCACATCATATATAATTAAAACTAGGTTCATGTGACTCAATTTTTCAAAAATTGTGTCACTATTTGCGCCAATTGACTACTTGGCTTAATTTATGATGAAATTAAAGCCAGTTTAGCCTCAAATCACATTATATACTCATAGTTAGGTTTACAGGGTTCCTATTCACCCTAATTGCTTCCACAATTGAGCCAATTGACTAATTCATTCATTATATGATAACATTAGAGTTTATTGAGGCCCAAATCACATTCTATACAGTCAAATTTTCATTTATGATTTAACCAAATGATTCTTTACTTCATTCTCTAATGAAATTGAGGCCTATTAAGGGTTGAATCACATTTTATAGTCATAGTTAGGTTGAACATGCTCACATTATCCCCAATTACCTTCAAATTGAACTAATGGACTATTTGGTTTATATTTTATGGCATTGGGGTCAAGAGCCCCAAATTACATCGTTTATAGTCAAAATTAAGTTCAGGAGGCTCAATTTTTCTCAAATTTCATAATTAATTACACCAATTCACTCATTCACTTAATATGTTAGGAAATATAAGTTAATTTAGCATCAAATCATATCCTATAGTCGGAGTAGGGTTTAAGGGGTTCAAATTGGCCCTAATTGCCTCCACCATTGAAACAAATGACTCTTTCATTCTTCTTGTAATGAAATTGGGGTTGGTTGAAATCTAAATCATATTCTCTATAGTCAAACTTAGGTTTGAGGTCTCAAACTCACCAAAAGTGCATCATTATATCCATTATGTCCATTGTGTGGTAGTGTATATATTGACACACTCCGATTTAAAATAAAAAATAAAAATTATAAATGTGAATAGGTAGATACATAAACATGTAAATGGATTCTTTTTTTTTTTGATATTTCAAATTAATGCACGTGTGTTATACCACATACATTCTTTGTCAAGTGTAATTTTTAAAAATGTGTCTTTTGGCACATAGATGGCTTTGATTCTCGAGCCTAAGGCCTGGACCTACAAAAACATGGTCGATGCTAATTTTTTTGATAAAAAATAATAAAATCAAACTTTCATCATCAAAAACACAATGAATTTTAAATAAATATTTCATAAAATTACTACTATGATGTCGAGCACACTCTCCTCTTTCTATATATATATATATATATATATATATATATATATATATATATATATATATATATATATATATATATATAAATTTTGGACTATTTTAAGGTTTCCATCTATGTTGATTTCTAACTATGGATTTTTTAGGACACTCTATGCCACAAATATACATGCCTTTTTTTTTTTTTTGTTTATCCAAATACAAAATTAATTATATGGTCATAAACTAGGCCTAATTCTAGACGCATTCACAAAAATACTAATTTTCTTTTTCTTGAGGTAGTTGGCGAGAGGGAGATCGCACAACCGATTATCCATTTTTTTAGTTTTCAAGATTTATTTATATATAAAATTAATAATATATATATATATATATATATATATATATATATATATATATATATATATATTATTAATTTTATATGTAAATAAATCTTGAAAACTAAAAAAATGGATTAATTTTATATGTAAATAAATCTTGAAAACTAAAAAAATGGATAATCGGTTGTGCGATCTCCCTCTCGCCAACTACCTCAAGAAAAAGAAAATTAGTATTTTTGTGAATGCGTCTAGAATTAGGCCTAGTTTATGACCATATAATTAATTTTGTATTTGGATAAATTAATAATATATATATATATATATATATATATATATATAGTTTGTAAATTAGATAATCTTATCTAAATTTACATCAAAGGGTTTCAAACAATACTAAATGATGCTCAAAAAATGAGGGGCCACATGGTTGGCAATCTACTCTATTTTTATAAAAAAACAAGAGTTAATTTTAAAATTTTAAATGTTTTACCTACTTATACTTGACTATTTCTTTTTAAAAATAGTGTTTTAGAACCTAAACTCAAATTGCTACAATTCACATTCTTATACCATCTTCAAATTTTGAGTGAAGCCATCTCAAATAATCTATAGAAATCAAAATTTCTCAATTTTTAGAAATAAAAATATCAATGGATAAACCCCTTTTTGTCACCCAACTTTGTGCACTTACCCTTTTCATATGGGTTTCAACAAACAATGTGCCTAATAAGATACCCATGTACAAGTGAGGAATATAAACTCATGATTATTGTGTGAAAACAAAGAAAATCACACATACACACAAAAGTGTTTCTTTGTAGGAAATAAATAGAATATCCCTAAAAATTTTAATGAGGAGCATAGAAAGCGATCTCATGTGTCTTCAAAATAATTGCTCAACCAAAAGTGGTAGTTGAAGCTAACCACTAACATATCAAGATGGTGAAGAAACTCACAACAAGCCAATAAATTCTTACACAAGTGGCCCAAAATACACTACTTTGAACATGTAGAAAGAAACATATGTTTTGGATGCCATAAGTTCTAGCCATAAAGGGATATCATTGGGTCTAAGTTTCTAATAGTACAAGGAACTAAGGAATTATCTACATGATTGGAATGATTCGTGAAAAACATGTTCAATAAATGCAAGACTCATGCCTAGAATATGCCATGGAAAAGAGACAAAAAATTCCTCAATAAGATCTCAGTAATGAATCCATGTTAGGTACCCTATACAAAGTGAGGAAAAAATAACATATTTTTAGAACCAAAGGACTACACGATTGCATAGAATGTATAAAAATGTGTAGTTTGAAAAAAAAATGGTTCAAAAAATGGAGTCTAAATGCAAAATATATAGCTCATAGAATATTGCAAGAGAGAGAAAAAATTACAAAATGCAGTTTATTTTTTTTTTGGGGGGGGGGAGCTGGGGTAATGACCACCTATCAAACCAAGCCCCACCCTCTAGTCTTCAATAAAGATATCAAAAAGGTATAAAAGTGTTGTTGAAGATATTGTGAGAATTTTTGCAGTCCCCCCATTAAAAGTTTTTAATCATAAAATTAGGGTTCTAAGGGTGGTAACACCAAATAGGGTCGAGGGGAAGCACCCCTCACAAGATCTAGGGGTAGTGCCCCTAACACACTCCATTTCACTATACAGGGTAATTTTGATGTGTAACATCCCCAATGCCAAACACAATTTTAAGTTTGTGAAACCTTTAAAATGGCCATGGCACAAATCATTTTACATGAAAAAAATTCCACTTATTTGGACAATAAAAGTTCCCCCATTTACATTTAACTTTACTGTTGTCCCCTGCCCCAATGTACAATAGATTTTAGCCACTCAAATAAATCCCCCATTCCCCCTCCATTTTTAAAATAAAATTTTATCCACTTACAAATAAATTGTAGAAGGGTAGGAAGCATGGAAGATTATACGTAGAAATTGTATAGCTCAAGGAAAACCTATGGGAAAGGGAGCCTGTAAATGTTTAAATTTCCAAACTCTTCTTATCACATAGATCTTAGTTACCATTATGGGAATGTTTATTGCTAAAATTATTTGGAAAGCTTTGGAACTCCTTAAAATACACTTACAGTATGATGGAGATGGTTTTAGATTTGGCCTCTCTCTTGATTCCCACTCTTTGTGGTGGTCTCATGTTTTTACTTATAATGAGGTTCATTTTTTTATTGTACCTTGGATAAAGAGCCTTCAACTTTTCAAAAAATGCATCAAGGTTATTTTAGACCTATTTTACAATCAAATAAAGGATTGGACCCCTTAGCATGCTCTTATAATCCAATATAACTTGCAAGCAACAGACCATGAGTCTATCTTGTAAATTTAGAACTCTCTATCTAAAGTGTATCTTCATAAAATTGGATTTCAATCTCTGGCTAGATAAAGGATTGATTATAATTGGCCTATTAAAACACCATTCCTCTGGTACCAACCCTGGTTAGGTTTTCAACTTCTCTCCCCCCAACTTCTTTGAGTTGGGGCTCTCAATGCCAATGGGAGATTCAATTCCTCTGAACATGTGTGGAAAAGAATGTTTTAATGTATGAGTTATTATTATTGAGCCCAAATAGGCACACTTCCTCTAGCACATTCTTCACCTTGGACTTCATATTGGCACTCAAATTTTTCATGTGGGGATGGCTCACCTTTTTTGTTCAGTTTTAAACTACCTAGAGACCTTAAAGCATGTGCTTTAGTTCTCTAAACATGCCCAATCAACCTAGCTTTAGGTTCATACCCTATTCAAGCCATTTTATCTAAAAAAATTTACTCAAAAGATGATTCTATTTGGGGACTCAGTAATTATTCATTCATAGTTCACAAAGATTTGGCATATGCTTTGAGCTCATATTCTTTGTAAGTTATGTAAGAATAGAAATAATCATATCTTTTATGATGTTTCTCTGGAAGATTATTTCCCAAATTCTAATAGGGTTAATGTCTTATCTAATGTTATGCTTCATATTTTGGTGTAAATAGAGAAGTGGTGTTTATAGTTTGAGCATCTCCAAAATTTATTGGATCATTGGGAAAGTGCCTCATGTGTTATTAGTCAGGTCCCTCCTAACTCTCCTTGTCATTAGTTTCCCCCATAAAACTAAGGCTTCAATCAGCAAGGGAGATCCCTTTCTCGAAGTGGATGATGAAGTGGCTCTCCTCATTGGTTCATTCTTCCACCACCAATGAGTCCTCCTACTACTTCTAGTGGGTATATGTGGTGAGTACCCTCATAGGTAAAGTTTCATTGGCTTGAAATTGTTATCCCTATATTATTCATTCTCAGATATCATTCTCTCAAATACACCTATTGAGTTAAGTGCACTGAACAAGATTGATGAATAATAAGGGGACTTTCATCCTCTCATTTTAGGATTGTTGTTGATACAATATGGGGCATGAGTTTCAGGTATTGGTATCCATGAAATATCTTGATTTAAATAGATCTCTAAGAGATCCAGTGCTACCAATAGAGATTTAATTCTTGTTTCCCCACTTGGTACAAATCCTTTTCACACTAGTTAATATAGTTTAAAGAATATATCTTTTGAGCAACTCCACTTCACAGTTTATAAAATAAGGGAAAGATCACTTGACAATAAATAAACATCAAAAGGGAAGGAGGGTTAGGTAGAAAATAAATCTTTGGATCAAATAACAACATCAATGCTTGATAATCAAGGATGTTCCTAACTACACTTTTACCATTATATGTCAAGTTTCACGGGAGCTCAAAATTTAGCCACATACAAAAGAGAGTCAAAGGAAAGTAATGAATGCTTAATTCCTATAATCTTTTCAATAAGTACACATATAAGAGATATGTTGCTAATCACACACAAACCTAAAAGGGTTTGAATAAAATGGAAGGAATTAAAGAAGCAAACTAGAATAGCTCAAAGCTCATTCTAGTTAATGTGTACACCTGTAAAAAACACATGTTTAAGTTCTTTAAAATTAACATTATTCATTAAATCAAAGGAGTTTGGAAGACTTTCATGAAATGAAAATCATGTAAGCAAAAAAATAAAGACTTGTATTAATCTTCAGAGTGTTCAATTCCAAAATGTCGACCATAACAAAGCATTGCACAATAACATATATAAGAAATGATATGGGACTCATCTCCAAATAGAATGAGGTCACACTCCTAGACATCATGACCTAAACAATTATAAAAAAATAATGATTACAATTATAGTACTAAAAAAGACAATGAAGAAGAAAGAGACCCAGAGTTTGACATCACACTCTTAATTGGGACCATAAGGATATTTAGTTTAAGCTAGGTGGGGGACCACTTTCTAACTACTTTACAGAATCCTACTGAGTTGTCAAGGATTGCACCACCAAGTTTCCCTCTTGGCCTAGCTTAGGAAAATTGATAAGTGGCTCTCGAAAGATTGCCTCTACCTAAGTCAATAGCTTGTCATGAACCTTGAGAGGGGATTCTAATGAGACTTTCACCTCATTGACCTAGTTGATACTTGTATTTGACTACATGTTGAGATCCAAGACAGCCTTGGATCTATCTCTATTGGCTCTTTCCACCTTTGTCTTCATTTTTGTATTAAAGTGGATAAGGTGAACTCAAATTCTCTAAAGTTAAGCAAGGTGCCATTTGGATAGAAGAGGACTATGATGTTGACTTCCTTCAAGTATGCAAGGATTTGATCCCTACTCTTCTCTAAGGTCCTAATGGTGGCATGGATGTCCTTGATTAAATATTCTAATGAGGTTCTCATGCTCCTTGTGAATATATTCATACAAGTTCAAATCAGTGAGAGGCATTAGCCTAAGCTCAAGGAATATTCCTTTATTGATGACCACCACCATCTTATTATACTCGTTATCTACTTAGATGATCATGTCTAAGTATTATTGTGTTATTTTTAATAGCACATTACTCTTTGATAAAGATTCATTCACCTTACCAATGATAGTGAACAACTATAAAAGAGCATCCTTGACCTTGCTAATTAGGCCAATAGGGAATGAGATCCTCACCTAGGATTCCAGGGTCTTGACTTGGTCCCTAAGGTCCTCTATCAGCTTTTTATTAAGCTCATTAGTGGCCCTAGTCACTAAGACTAGGTCCTCTACAATATTCTCTTCCCCTGTAGTAGTCCTCTTCTTTATGAGAAAGAATATGTCTTGCTCTATTATCTAAACAACATGATCTCCATCATGTGTGAAGGTCTGGATCATCACCCTGTTCATTCTTCCTAAGTTCCTATCTAATTATAAATAGATATCTAAGTCCCCATGATAAACCATTTTTGGTCTCTGTGCACCTAATGCTTCAATAGGGCCCACATAGTTTTGCCTAATGAATGTTCCCAAGGTAGTCGAAGATGATACAGGAAGGGTGGTAGATGTTGAATTAGAAGGTGGAGGTAAGGGTGGAGGAGACAAGAATTAATAGGGCACATGGAATGGTATGTAATATGGAGGGGAAAACATGGGTGAAAATGGAGGAACTACCAAAGGGGAATCCTAAGGGAATAGGTGGGACTATAATTTCTCTTGGGTTAGGAAGACTTGGGGGACAATTATACTCAAGAGTTGAGTGTTTAGTTGAAATGAAGAAATTGGTTGATTAAAGCCCAATCTTGGGAATATTATTATAAGAGAGAGATACCCATAAGGGTATTACATACACAATTAGATGTTTTGGGGGTGGTTGAGATGCAATTAACCTTGGTCACTTAATAGACTTTTACTTGGATCTTGCATGTGGTGTTGTCAAGTTCAAAGGGAACATCTTGAATGGGGATTATAAGAACTAAGTGACTACTATCTAGACTGATGGTGTGTTGGAAGTGATTGGATCATAGGGGGTAGGGGTACATGTAGTCACATGACCCATTAGAGTATTTTTAACATTAGGAGGAACTACTATCATAGGGGCCATTAATGTTATTGGTAAAAATGTAATTCTATGGAAATAACAATGTAAGAACAATTAGGATTTAAGTTCTGTGAGGGGATGTGCTAACCTACGAGACTGGGCCAAAATCTATTGATGGCATATACTATGCTAGTGGGATCAAATATGGCCATCATTGGGCTATGATTAAACTTGGAGGAGCTAGGAAGATTAGAAGAACTGAAATATTGAAGCACCAAAGATCACAAAAGCTATAGGACTAATTGGGACCTGAGAACTTGCAAGGGTGGGTGGAGGAGGAGTTACTAAAGGGGGAGGTTGAAACTAAGGTTGTATACTTGAAACAATGAATAAAGTTAAATATAATGAAGTTAGTGGGGCTAGGTTCTTACTAGGGTTGCTATGAAAGGGACCATAATAGAGATAGACTAACTTGGGTTGGGATGTTAGGAGTAGCAAAGGGTTGGTTAGCCTAGATATAAGTGGGTTTTGACATCTATGGGGATATCGTAGGCTAGTTTCAAGGTAGGATCTCTTATGATTTAAAATTACTTATAAAATTAAGATCACTAGTAGCTTTGGATTGGCCTACCTAGGAGGTGGTCACAGGGGAGGTAAATGTCAAAGTTAAAGGAGTTATAACAGATGGGACCCCTTATAAGATTTACCAAGAGAGTTTGTTTATTATCATTGGGACCTCAATAGTAGGTCCTTGTGGGGCTTTCTATAGGAAGACTAAATGCACATGAGGTGGCTATGGATGGGTAGGTCTTTCTTCAAACATGGGCATTGGTTATGCTTGCACTTGGGCCTTATGATGGGTGAATACCTTCAATTTTACAATTAACTCAATGTCATTTTTTGGGTTGAGGCAAATTGCATTATATAAGTGGCCATCATGGTAGTATGTGATATTTAGTCACAACTTATGTTTCTCCACATGAGTGTGCATTATGCCTTGAGGATTCCACTCTTTGTGTGTTGACTTTCCTAGATTATATGAGTCTCTATGATGAGCCATTGCTTGTAACATGGTAAAACTCTTATATTCATGGTAGCCAATGACCATAGGGAATTCTAGGTTGGCTTTTTTTCTTCTGCCAAAGTAGAAAACCAAAATGTTATTGACCAATTAGTAAGTTATCTCCTAGTATGCAAGGTAGTCTAGGACCATGTCTATTAGAAAGAGAGGAGCCCCTTGTATACACTCCACCCCGATTATGGTAATACCTATGTAGTATTAATAGTTTCCAATGGGTTGGATTGAAGCATGCATCTTATCTGAGAGCTATAGCATCAGTTTATCATTGATGACATGATACACACTAGGGTAAAAGTGGTCATGTATGTCCTAGATGTGATTCTAGAAATGGTGAATGTAGAGTTTGAAAAACACTACAAGTACCAAAGACCACATTAGTACTTATAGAGGTAAATCTAAGCTCTTAAAATCTAGGGTGGTGTAGACATCATCCACTATGTAGGACATCATCTAAAAATTACCTATAACATGAACCCTATTCACTTTCTAAGTGACATTGAATGTGATGAGGTTACCCAAATTTGGGACCTCCTCTCCCTTCACGATGATGTTGAAGAGGGGAAACCATTACTTTTTGATGTGTACCACATAATTTTCCCCATATAAACAATTCAACCATAACATGCAAGTGTGCACCCCCTTTTAGAATGTCCTAATTATGTAGGAATCAGGGTCCTCTTTGTTTACCCAGTGATCATAATCCTCGACCCAATCCTTGAAGACTTCATAGACATCATTAGTTTTGGTCTAGGTGTTAACAAGATCCTTGTCATAAGTTGCATTATACTCTAGTAGGTTGTAATGTTGTTTGAACATTGGTTAGAGATGTTTGTAATCCTAAATTTGGTGTTAGGTGAGTACATGATGTTCATATTACATCTAAAAGAGAGTGATAGGTTTTCAAAAAGGTATACGCATGTGAATACTTATATCTTGGTAGTTTCTTTATGCAGTTCTGACACCCTAAGGGATACCATGTTGGTGGAAAATTCCACATCATCATCCTCTAGTTCATCATCACTACTAGGTAGCTTTATATCTTAAATGGTTTTAAAGATCTCATTGTAGTGATTGTATCTTGTGATTCCCTATAGGAATGTGGTGTCCTAAAACTCTTGATCTTGTTTGGGGTTTGAATTTGAGGTGGCCATTGTTGAACTATTACTTCTTCATGTACATAATTCATTAGGAGTGTATTTTAAGTTTTGGAGGCAAATCAAGGAAATTCAACTTGAAATAATTTGGATGGGCAAAAGATAGATGGCAGTGTTCAATATGGATGGGACCTTATAGAGATCTATTTTATTTTCCATAGTAATGGTTTTGGTGGGTTCACATTGCATGAAATAAGCTTTGAGTTGATGGTGAGAGCCCAAATTAGTTATTTCCCAATTTGGCATTGATTTGAAATTTTGAAAACAAGCCCCATTTAGGCTGGTTGAAAGTGATGGGATCCCTCTAGTAGTCGTATCTCAATCTCCCCCAGAAATAAAATAAAAACTAAGAGCGTGATAAACATGTGCCTATTTTATCCCTTTTGGCACTACAATCATCCCTAAGTGGATACATGTCAATTGGAGGGTGGTGATCCCACTGATTATTGTGCCAACTAGGAGTGGTAGGGAGGTATTTATTTTGACAATTATGCATGTATGAGTTGGCCACTTGAGTGTAAAAAGTACACATAATGATTCTTTATTAGTTCAATATTCTTAAGGCTTTGATAACTCTCACACCTCTAGGTTGTCAGGAGCCACATGGTACCTCCTCATTGGTTCAAGCCTCCTAGAGCTCTGACAATTTTGATGTTGTCAAGAGTCATGAGACACATGGCACCTCCTCATTAGTTTGGGCCTCTCAAGGCTCTAACAACTATAATGCCTCTAGGTGTCAAGAGACGTATGCCACTTCCTTATTGGTTCAAGCCTCCTAGAGCTCTAACATCTTTAGGTATCAAGGGACATGTGTCACCTCCTCATTTTATCAAGCCTCTTGAGGCTCTAATATCTCTAATGCCTTTGGGTTTTAGGACGCACATGTTACCTCCTCATTAGTTTAGGCTTCTTAAGGCTCTAATAACTTTGATGCCTCTGGGTGTCAGGAGACATATGGCACCTCCTCATTAGATTGGGCCTCTTAGGGATCTAATAGCTTTGAAACCTATGGGTGTCATAATACACATGATACCTCCTCATTAGATCGGGTCTCGTAAGGATCTGATAACTTTGATGCCTTTGAGTGTTAGAAGACATGTGACACCTCCTCATTGGATTGGGCCTCACTAGGATTTGATAGTGTTAATGCCTCTAGGTGTCAAGAGATATGTGGTGTCCTCATTAGATTAGGCCTTATAGGGCTCTAATAGCTCTGACATCTTCAGGTGTTAGTAGACATGTGATGCCAACTCATTAGATTGATCCTCTAGGGGTTCTGATAGCTTTGACACCTCTGGATTCTAAAAAAATTGCAAAAAAATCCAATTTATTATAAATATATTCCTAAGCAAATGGATGTTCATCTATCAATGAAAAGGATTTGGGAGAGTGTCATCTTGGTCTCTAGGATTGAGGCTCTAGGACTAAGACTCCAAGTGATGTACATATATGGATTTTCTACAGAAATAATTAGCACCCTAAAAATAGACTAAGTATGAAAACACTTAAATAATGAAATGGGAAAGATATTCAAAAAAAATAAACAACTACCAATGGTGTTATAGAAGATTCTTTCAATTGTGATTGAACTGACATCCACATTTTTACTTTGCATAAGGATAAAATGGGGCTCAATTAAAGTTCTAGAAATTTTCATATTTTTAGTGATGTGTAAGTCCCCTTTTCTTGTATGAAAAGAGACGTGTTGATCACAATAAATGGAAACCACACGAGGAAAACACTGTCCAACATTTAGAACCCAAAATATGAACCCCCATTATTGAACAAGTAGATAAGTGGTTGAAGCTTCTTCAACAAAACCAAAAGAAGCAGTTAATCATACTTTAGCACATAACATATTGGGTTCTACATCCTTCAAGAGATCATCTTGTGTGAAGAGTGATTTATTTATTTCTCTTGTCTCTCTTTGAATCCATGATCAAGCTTAGAGGTGACTTAAGTGTGTAGAACCTCTGAAAGGTTCTTACTATTTTTCACAAATTGACTATGTAAAGTAAGGTTTGGGCATTACTATGCTCCCAATGAGGCTTCTATAGCACTGGTAGAGATACCTTTGGTTCTACTCTAAGCCTTGGTCCATTTCCAAGCAATCTATAAACCCTATGATGGATGTTACCTAAATCACCCTTTCTTAGAAAGATATTAAGATTTTCATAAAATTTAGACTTCCTTAAGTCTTGATGTTTTCTTTACTTATGATTTGTGAGGGTTTGGAACCAATTTACCCAAGGTAAATGGTTGATTCAATGAGTTATTCATCAGTAAGTGGGAATCTTTGCTTATTCAATAAATTAATTGTTACCTTTTGATGCTCTTACGTGTAGTGATGACCTCTTGTTAAAAATACAACTTTTCTCAATTCATATGATCAATTTTGAATCACTTGCTTCTTTCTCACTAGTCATTATGAAATACATTGCTCTGTCTATCAGATCATTCAATAATGGAAACCCAATTTTTGTGTTTTAACCTTTTAAGCTGTATTTTCAAGGTTTTATCAACCTTTGAAAGGACCAAATCTGAGGATATAAGGACCAATGCTTGACACCAGTTATTGTTCTTGATCTCATTATGGGAATGTTTCCACTTCTGGATTAAAGGGATAGAATGTTGTGAGGATCAAAAATAAAAGGAGAACACATGGGAAGCAAAGGAAAATAACCAAAGCAACAAATGAGAATGAGCAAGAAGGAAACACTTAAAAAAATCAAACACATAACAAAAACAAACTAAACTAAAACTAAGCTAACTCTAACCTATATTTACATCATCGACCTTCACCTGGAAGGCTACTTTAAGATCATACTAGATGGCACAACCGAGAAGTAGTGATCAAAAAATTGTCCATTCACAAGTAATGATAAATCACTTCCTTAGAGATCCTTTAGTCTAAAATCATTATGCCCAAACAACTTTAAAATATAGTCAAGGCCAATGCATAGTGGATCTAGCTTAGAATTATACCCTTTTTTTCTTAAGTCTTTTGTCCTATAGTAGAATCAAGTTTGATATCTGTAAGTATTTCAACTTTGCTTTCTTATCAAACCATCTTTTAATAGTGTCCTAATATATAATCAAGTTTTATAGGGCTTCATCTCATGCATCTTCCATTTGAACAATTTCCAATAGCCTTGAGTTTGTATTGCCATCATCCTCCATGTATTCTTACCAGAACTTATACGTAAGTAGATTGAGAGTCATTGGGAAGATGGATTCTAGACCATATACTAAAAAGAAAGGTGAAATCTTATGATCATGTTTCTACCTAGTGTGATCATCCTAGAGTGTATATTTCAATAATAAATGTCAGTCCCTAGGTTGCTTCTTTGTGGATTTATTTATTACATCTATGAGGGTCTTATTGGTTGACTCAGCTAGTCCATTCCATTTCAAATAGTAGTTTGATGAGAATTTCAAGGTGATGTCATTCTCATATTCTCATTCAAAGAGTCCAACCAATTTAAATTATGGATAAAAATCCATGTTTTATTATTTAGGAGCATTTCATCTTTGGCTTTGAACTCACTTGATGCAACTAGCAGTTCCTTGGCACCTTTTAGTAGTTTTCCTTTCAGCCTCTTCCTTTTTCAAGCCCCCTTTTGAAAAAAATTCCTAAGTATTAGCCTATGTATGTTTCTTCCATGTGGTATCCTAACACTCATTCGGATCGAAGATGCTCTCATTTCACTCTAATGGAGTGCCAGCTCAACACATGGTATCCCCATGCTCTTCAAAGCCATTTCATTTTGGGTCAAACCTCCAAGCAGTGATATTATCTAGTCGATAAATAAATAGAGCCCATTAAGTTATTTACCTGGTGAACATGGTTTTGACACGTGGTTCCCTCATGCTCAATTTTTCAAATAAATTATCAGCATTCCCTTGGAGGATTGTTTGCTTTACATGTGGTGCCCCCACACTCAAACCTACAAAAGAAGTGTTTATTTGCTCAGGAGAAGTGTCAGCTTGACACATATCATCCTCACACTTATCTAGGAGTAGTTTTGGTATTTCATAATTTGGAGTAGTGCCATTTGCTAGAGAAGATTAAAGGGAACCCACCATGCTGATAAATAAGGAGACAAGCCTCAACACATGGTTCCCCAACTCTTTTCAAATTCAAAGACTTCCCTATCAAAAAAAAGAGTTACACTATTATCTAAGATAAGTGGATCCCCATACCAAATGGCATAGCAAAAACAACTCTAGAGATATACAGATGGCATCACTATATCCCTCTTGAGCATTATGGCCTTAACAAGATAGAGTGGTCATATAATATCTAGGATCTAGAAGCTAAATACACTCATGAGCCCAAGTTCCTCATTCAATTGCAATGTCATCATCATGAGCATGAGTGTCAATATTTCTAGGTGTCATTTTTGTGAGAAGCCATCTTGCCTATATATTAGAAGCTCTTTCCTCTTGCAAGGGGTAGGTTATGATTTTGCTTATATTAACTACTTTTGTATACCACCACTTGTAATAGAATAGAAGTAATAGAAGTTAGCATTTTTTCATTATTCAACCTTAATTAGTGCCCTCATAGGTATGACTGGACATGTTTTATGTGCCCTCAAGGCCTTTTGTATTCATTTTTCCATCTAACAATGAAGAGAATGTGATATTCTATTTCAATTTGTATGAGAAACTATCTATGTTTGCTATCTCTTTTATTTTGCTTCTATAGTATCAATATTTGATTTCATTATAGATCTTTATTCATGTTTTATGTTCCTTTATGGTCTGTAGTATTTAAGGGTTTGATCTATTTTATGCAATTATAGTCTAAGTGATTTAAATATCTTAGTGCATCACCTTTGTTTTATTTGAATTTCTCTCTCCCCTTTTCACCCCCAACTTTGAATGAAGAGTCATCTTATAAAATCTTAGAGTTTTCTTTACAGATCGCATTTGGCCCCACACCTATAAAGTTTCCCATAGGAGGTTGTTTAACCTAGAGCAAGAGTTTTAGGCATCAACAATTTTTATTTTTTGGCATCCTTGGTGGCACCAGATCTACTAGTCTGATTGATTAGGAGGCCAAGTTTATGAGCCAAATTCCTAAAATAAGATCATAGACAGTAAATAATCTGAGCTTGCTAACATCATCTCTAGGAGCTCTAAGTCACCAAAGGACCATAGGGTCTATCACTGTTTAGAAACAACAAATGGCTATTCAAGGCCCATCGAGGAACTTTGTATCATGGGATAGTGGTAGCCCACTTATTCCCCCAACACCTCCAACTATGTGGGACCCCATTCTTGTGAATGCCTTGAAGGTGATCCCTAAGTTCTTAGGATAGGATTTAAAGACCATAGTAGAACATCTCCAAGATGTTACAAATGTGTGCACTCTGCACTATGTCAATGTGCAGAATATAGCCTTAAGGCTACTAGCAGTATCTTTCAAAAGATGTACACTTGATTGGTATTGATCTTTGCCAACCAATTCCATTAACACCTAGGATGACCTGAGTGACAAATTATTTGAGCGATTTGATAAGAAAGTATACCGGTCATCCCTCCTACAACAACTAATAACCATCAAGAGAGGCCCACAAGAAGCCATTGTCAACTTTAACACCAACTTCAAAAAGACCTGAAAAAGGATTTCAATAGTAGCTTGACCACCCATAGACATGGATATTGTGTTCTACCTCAATGATTTTAATTCATACATTATGGTTATGATTCAATCACTTAGAGGCTAAACACTACTAAACACTTATGATCTGGTAGTAAGGGCCAAAAATAATTTGATAAATGTGGGAAATTTACCTCTACATCCACCAATGTTGATGTTCCCAGAGATATCAATGCATCCATAAGAAGAATCCCTAAAAAACTTAGTAACCCCACCTTTTACATATGTATATCTTCCCACTAAGAAAAGCACATCCACTCGATCCTCCCTGGCTATAGAGATGAATGATATGAAGAGTATCTTGTGAAACTTCTCTAATGAGATAATCAATTTCAAAAGGTAGTAGGCTATGCCTCTGAAGCCCTCTTTCAATAAATACCAAGAAAGGAGAGCACCATACCAACAAAACTAGTACCAAGAGAGAAAAAGGAAAAATCATCAAGCTCTGAATCATCAAGTGCCAAACCACGAGACATAGCCTATGAACCAAATAGTTGCAGTACCTGACCCCTTACATACAGTATCACCTGATGTGAATAGAGAGCTAGTTGATAGCTAAAAAAACTTGGTAGATGACTCTAATTCATGGTTATTTCCTTGCAATGACACTCATAGACCTCAAAATTGCCCAAGGGGTAACCTAAAGTAGAAGGTTATCGAACAATGATGATAAGGTAATGCCCTCGATTCAACCTACACATACCAGTCCCCAAGGATGGAGAACATAGTCTTGATGGTGAAAATGCAAGGGATGTCCCTAAAACAAGAATAATAAATATTCTTAGAACATGCATTATTCTCTTGGGTTGAAGGTGAAGATGCAGTATATACAAGTGAAGTCTCTGTGTATAGGGCCCTGCAGGTTCCATCAAACTACTACACTTGCTCAAAGAAAAGATTGGCCAAAAGCCCTAAAACTACTACAAGGACCAAAGTGACCTTTGAGATGGATAAACACCTCATCCCTCACTTCTGACATATCCAAAATGGATTGAGTTAGTGCATAACAAATAAAAATATCCTGAGGTCTCACCTTAAGGGTCATACAACATGGTAGAACAGCTGAAGAGGTTCCTAGCCAATGTCTCCCTCTGAGTTGTCCTATTGATCCCTGAGTAGAAGTCCCTACTAAAAGAATCCTTAGAGAAGAAATAAAATCCCATGCAAGGAAATTCAAATGCAAAACTTGTAAGGACAAAAGGGAAAGAAGCTAGCATGATTGCACAACCTCAGATGCCCTCCACATTCATCAATACCAAAGATGGGGTAAACAAAATAAAACCTACCCCATTCTATTTAACACTAATGGGGAATAAATTATTACATAACTATATGATTTATTTAGGTTTGATCATGATGGTGATGCCTAAACAAATAGCATATTCACTAAAATTAAAGTAGAGGTCATTGAATAAATGAGTGATGTAGTTGGATGTGAAGAAGGTTCAAACCTTAGGAATCATCAGGTTTCTTCCTCACGTTATATTCATGTCCTATAATTACTATATCATAAGGCATTATGGTGATATTTTAGTCATATAAAATGTGAAAATTGGTAACTTGAGTGTGGCTTGTGACACCCAACCCATAGGTCCCTCTTGCATGCTCTCATGGCCCATTTAGACATATTTTTGGTTATTCTCAGTCATATGTAGGATTCTAGGACTTGATTCCATCTCAATAAAGCTACATTTCTTATGATAATTCCATCCCCCAAGTCTCATAACTTTAGGGCAATAGTACTCAACTTGGACTATAACACCAGACCCTAGGGTGTTCATTTTTGGTGCTCTTGTCCAATTGCATTTTTAACTCCAATAGTCACTTCTTTCTGGTTCCTATCCTTATTATTGTGATCCTAACACAAATAAATTTGACCAATGACCAACATATCTCTATAAAATCCCATTCAAAGTTCATTTATAAGGGGTTGGCAAATATCACAAAGCAAACAAGAATACAAGCAAGACTACTCAAGCATATTTCTCTATTCTCTGCATACAACCATCCAATACAACGATAAGCTTATTAAAACACTTACACCAGTCCCTATCCACCTCAAGCACAACCAATTTTAGCATTTTGCATCTTAATATACATTATTACACAAAACACATCAAGTGAGAGAACTACATATGGATTGATCCCTCTTCAGAGTATTGATATGTAGGCAGCACGGCCACACAAGGGGTGTGGATACACGTTCAGTACATCTTACACACACTAACCCTCCTCTTTCTCAAAAATTTTCCAAATCATAATGGAGTCTAGGTTTTGAAGACTAAATCATCTCTATAGGGAGTTTCACAGACATCCAGCATCCAAAATTTCATGGGTAGGCTCACACAAAGACAACAGACAAAACCCAAAATTCTCAAGTCTCCAAGACAATAGTGGTAGAAGAGGAATATAGCATCGGACCCTAGGGTGTCCTATTTTGGTGCTCCTATCCTTTCACAAAATTAAATCCAGATCCTGATTTGCATCACTGTCACAGTCTTGCATAGTACATTCCAAACCCTGTCTCAGTCGTCTTAGTCCAATTTAAGCTAAGTTATATTTCTCCTCTTTACCATTTTAAGAAAGATTTAAATTACAATTAAATTATAAAAATCAATATTTTAATTATCCCAATATTATTTACTGATTTAATCAACTCAGACCCTTAACTAAATTAGGAATAAAACTCCAATATTCTCAAAATAGTTAAATCATTTGGTGAATCTGGCTTACTTCATTTGCACATAAAAACCCTAGAAACCTTAGGGTAAGTTCCTTGTTGATTTTTCCAATAATTTTCTAATTTTTTTTGCATATTTAAATCAAAAATTCATAGCTAATTTTTAAATCTACCTTAAAAAAATTTAAAATAATTTATTTAAAACCCTAGTTGAGTTTACTAGGTCCTTTTGTGCACAAACACCCTAGAAACCTTAGGAATAATTTCTTGCTAATTTTAGATATTTTATTTTATTTTTTACTTGCATATTTAAATCAAAATTTCACTTTAATTTTTAAAATTCCATAGTAATTTTAAAATTCATAGTTTCTTCAAAACCTTAGTTTCACATACTAGGTCCCTTTAAATCAAGAATTTTCCAATATTTTTCTAATTTTTTACTTGCATATTTAAATCATAAATTCACTTTAAATTTTAAAATTCTATAGTAATTTTAAAAATCATTTATTTCAAAACACTAGTTACATATACTAGGTCATGTGCTTTTACAATATCACCTTACATGTTTGTGAGCTTCGTATCCTTTTTATGCATTCTCCAATTGGCTATTCTTTTTTAAAAATATTTATTTTATTCAGCACTTTCTTTCTATAGCATGTTGCTTATTATAAGTTATTACAAAAAATTCAATCAATTTTCAAATTGTTTTCCTACTTTAACAATGGCCCAATACACTAGTTTTGATGAAACTGATAAAAGGGAACTTCAAAAACTCTTAACTAAGCACCCTGACATGCAAGATGACATGCTTAAAATACTAAAATAAGAACAAAAAAAAAGTGAACAATGGTCAATCATCACAAACCATAGAGTAACCAGTTGCACATGACACTACAGGGGCAACTATGTCTCAATATCTCCTTATAGCAGCTCAACCTACCTTTATACCACCATCAGCTACAGTTAATACATTTTGTCTCCCGATGTGGCAGCTTGTGTGCAAGAGATAAAATATCTTCAATCCAAGGTGCTACACCTTGAGCAAGGTGCTTCTATACCTACACAGGCCTTGGATTTTTTTGCTCTACTGCATATACCATTAGCACATCATATTACTTTGACAACCTTGCCACAAGATTTTGTTCAACCCAAACTCACTCTATATGATGGCAAGGGTGATCTAGAGATACATTTGAGAGCTTTTCATGTAGAATTATTGGACTATGTGCCAAATGACTAGCTACTAACCAAGCTATTTCCATGAATTCTAAAGGATTATGCTTTACAATATTTTTATAGTCTACCAAATCAATCAATCAATGCATTCAATCATTTAGCTAACATGTTCCTAACTCATTTCAGAATTAACATTGGTGATAAGGTTTCCTATGCCCAAGTTGCACAACAAAAACAAAGGTCAAATGAGCATCTCATAGATTATGTTCTCTGATATAAGACTATCTTGGCTAAGATGACTAGCCCCATGACCGATCAAGAGTTACAAGATCTCTTCAAATAGAGTCTTCTACCATCTTTGCATGAATCAATAATGTTCAAAATATTTTCTTCCTTCACTGAGTTATGTCATACACTAAAGGAAAGGGAAGTCAAACTAATTTGAATAAGAAAACTCAAGTACGCACATATATCAAAAACAACAAATAAGAGTAACAAAAAAATCCCATACAAAGTAAAGGTCAATGATAGCAAGAGTCAAAATCAATCTACAATCAATGTGGCTTCAAAGCCCCCTCAGCGAGTGGTTTTATCTGCACCTCCTCGACAAACTTTTTCCAATCCACCCATATCTCCAGCTAGATTTATACAATAATTATCAGAATGTAATATCATATCTCTCCCTCCTATTTGTTGGGTGAATATTTTGTCATCAACTAACTAATGACAAAATGGGTATATCAACAACAGCACAGGGAGATTTACGCCATGAAAAGTGTGGGTTTACCAGATCTAGATGAGGTAAATCTCTCCTCTCATCAAGGGGAGGTTCCCTATGAATATTTATACGCTACATGTATATATAATTAAGTAGAAAATAATACTCGAGGTAGTATAACAGCATCTACCTCTCTTTTTTCAAAGGTAATGTTCAAGGAACAAGAGAAATAAATCCTGGTCATTGGCTAAGAACATTCCTCTTCTTTCAGGAATGATATTCAGCCAAGAGTAGAAAATCACCTGAAATAACAAAGTTCACAAGGAAACTCGCGTAAGCACAAAGTCTTCCGTAGCCTCCTTCACTGATTCGAAACAAGCGTCACCATAGAGTGAAACAAAGCACAAAGTCTTCGTCCAAAACTACAAAGGATAAAAAGGATCACCAAAATAAAATTAGCTCAAAGTCTTTCTTCTATCTTTTAGAAATGCCCTTAGATAATATCAACACACACACTTTACTTATTAAATCGAACAAATAAGAGATTATCAGGAAAGAGGACATAAGAACTATTTTCTAAATAACATAGATAACTTCAACACAAAGTCTGAAATAAACCTGCTTCTCATTCATTCAACAAAATATGATTTACAAGTTGAGCACAAAGTCTCAAGAAGTGTTTCAATTTCATTAGAGTTTTTGCTCTCAATTATTAGAGATCAATTTACAAAAAAGGTCCCCTCTATATATAGGGAGAAACCTTCAAAATTAAAAAGATTAAAATATAAAAATATCTAAGTCAAAGATGAGTCATCTTTGACTTTTGAGATATTTTAAAAGATTTTATACATGTAATTACACATTAAAAAATTGCATGCACTTTTACATGACGAAAGTGCATGAGAAAAGAAGAAGAGAGAAGGGAAAAATGTTTTAGCTCTTGCCACCAGACTTCTTCAAATGAGCATCGTACATAGCAATGGATGCTTGAATTCCTATACTGTCTAGCACAATGGTGTTCTTGAAGATGACCTTGGCTCTAATTACAACATCCTTCAATGATGTGATTGCCTTAGCATGACTAGTTAACCTGGATCTCAGATTATCTAGAGTTAATTGAGTATCTAAAATATTGTCCACAGAAGTCATTGAGAAGGCTTTCTCTTCAAAATCTCTCTGAATCATACCCTTGAATCCTTGGATCATCTCCTCTATTGAAAGAAATTGATTATCCCTAGTGGTGAGGTCACAAGGCAGTTCTTCCAGTCTATTTAATAGGCCTGTGTCACTTTTCTAACTAGCATCCTTGGAAGACTCGAGATCTTCAATCAACTCCTTGAGTACCTGAATCCTGTATATCAGTGACTCCTTAATCTCAACATAGGAATATTTGTTATAAATAACACCGATGGATATCAAGGTGCTTTTCTTTATATCTTTCATTTCCCTCCATTTGTCAAGATATTTCTCCATACTGTCGATGTCCTGAGAGAAAAGAGAGACAAGGTCTTCTAAATCTGTCCTCAGCTTCTTCATCTTGCCTGTCTTTTTGGCAACTTCTACAAGTAAAGAAATTTCCTGAGTGTGCATCTTCACAATGTAATCCTCCAGTAACTTTCCTTTCATATAGGTTCTCTCTACTTGTTGGATGATGGGGTCGTCAATAAAGAAGACTTCTAGAGTTGTCGCTTCAGAGGGAAGGGTGAATTTCTTTATTACTATTGTCAACTGCTCTGTCTTGGCCTTATAGTAGTCCTTCATTTCTTTTTCTATATCAAATTTTTGGACCATGATATCCATTGTAGACTGTAGATCGCTTTTCACACCTTCGTGAGTAATTTTTCCAAGTTTAACACAAAAAATGGAATACCTGCTCATGTCAAAACCCTCAAGGATTGCGTCCTGCGGTGGTTTAACTATTTCCATAAATTTATGCCACTTTTCCTCAACTAATTTTGAGAGGATCCTTGGTCTCTTGGGGGCCTTAGCTTTCACCGGCACTATCTTGCTAAAATCAAAGTCATCTGTAGAGATGGCTAGCTTCTTTCTTTTAGGTGTGAAAGCTGACATCCAAGGAGGGAGAGAAGAAGTACCTAATGTGGTGACGGTTCCTATAGCTGGTGTTACCATGGTAATGTCTACACTGCTAGTGATAATAGTGGTTGTAGTAGGAGTAATAGGCAAAATCGTATCGATCATTGATTGATCAAGGGCAGAATTTTCTCCCAAATTGAAAGAAGGAGATGCCAAACTAGGAATAGATCCAGAGGAGCAAAGAGTATCTCCAGAAGCACCCTGAAGATTGTCAAACATAAATTTGGAAGGAGAGGTGGCTCCAGAAGAAGGAATATTGATAGGAGATAGAGGTGAGGGAGATGCCACAAGAGACTGAGGTGGAGAAGGAGAGACGTCTGTAAGTAGCTGTGCCCCTTTTGGGGAAGGTAGAGGTTCAACCCGTTGCTATTCTAAGAGCCTGTCATCTGTCTCTATTTGTTGAGCTGCCTATTCCTGAGAGCTTTTTTCTTTAACTCCTTTAGTCGTTAATTCTGGATCTTCAATAACCTTTAATTTTTTAGAAACAAAGATGATTCTAGGCTTGTGAGGCCTAGATGGGCAAGGAACATCACCTTTATTCTTGGTCCTATTTTTTGCCTTCTTCCTCATTTTTGCTTGGAATTCAACCTCTGATCCTGTAACAAACTCTTTCAGCGTGATTCCTTTGGCTGCTAACCAATCATTGGTGTTAGTCAATATTGGTTCAAATCTTTTCCTCAAAGAAGTTAATTCTTTTTGAGACCACTGAACTAGAGGAAGAGGGGAGTCAGCAACCTTTTTATCTAGGTACCTGTTGTTGATAATGTTCTTGTCATCGACTAAATTGAGAGGAATCTCTACAAGACCCAAATATTTGATCTACTCCAAGGTTAGCCTATTATAGGCTCATGAAATTGAGTCTTTCTTCTAATCATGTCTTTGACACCCCTATAGTCAAAGTTGTTCCTTCTTTTGAATTGTTTCATAGTAACCAGTTGCATCTCTGTCTCCATGACCTTGGCTTTAGCTGTAGTTAGAATCGAGTTTCTGCCAATTTTGATTAAAAACTTGAAACCTGGCTTTTTTAGTTCCATTTGCCTAGTATGTACAACAACCATTTGTCTACATAGCTCCATTAGGACTAACTTATCATAAGAAAATCTAGGGAGCATATAGGGATAGCCTTGAAAAAAGCCAACTCAAAGATAGCTAAAGAAGAGAAATTGTAGGAACATACAGCCATAGTCGTTGACGACCGTCTAAGCCTCATCAGATATTCTCTTTTGCTCGAGCTGAGGGTCAAAAAGGCATAAAAATATGGTAAAAAAGGCATCATTTACCCTTCTAAAATGGCAGATTGATCCTTGCAGCATTAGCTGGGGGTAATATGAGTAGACTAGGGTGATCTTTCTGTCCCCTTCAGTTGTCAAACTTGGAAAGGTTTGCATCAAGGTAGTTATGTAGACCAGGTACGAAGTCATATAGAAATTTGAAGTAGTTTGTACCTAGGTCAGTTGCTCATGAAGAGCGTTGCTAATTTTTTCACCCCAGAAGATGACCTGCTTACTTTAGAGGATGATTTTGATGAACGGGTACATCCACTCGTGGAACTGTGAGGAAGACGGGAGGCCTCACACTCTGCTGAGAAGGGTGATCAAGTCACCAACTTCTTCAATAAAATTGCTCCTTAAGAAGTTCCATGACCATCTGGATAAATTGGTTCTAGAGGTCTTCAGTCACTTGTTATTCATTACTTTCTTTGCCCTCTCAGAGTCATTGTCATACTCCTTATGTGCTTCTATGAAGTCAATCCTTAGCACTTCAGTAGCAAGGGGCACATGAAGACTTTGTCAATAAATTTAGGGTCTAGCTGAATTATTACGTTGCCACTAGTATCTGAGACTGATCTCGTCTCTTTGTTGTAGAACTAGGTGCACTTGAAGATGAACTCCGTATGATGTGTTGCTACTGGAAAAGTAGCAACCAGATGAATGTTGCTCTTGATGATTCTCCTCATTTTAGAGCTCGAATTTGTTGCCTTGGTTCTAGTCATGAACTCAGCCATATCTATGTGGCCAATCTCTATATCTCTAATATTGTCAACATTAGAGGTGACCGAAGTTATCAAAAAGATGCCTTAGTACCGATACTTCATGACTTTTGACTTTTTTAGAGAAGTTTCAGACATCAAAACTGGCTTCAGTTGAGCAGGTGCTGATGAGCAAGAATCTTCAGAGGGTAATTGAGTCATAATTATGCAATTAGGGAATAGTGGGCAAATTGGGGAATTCACACGTTGGGTGATCATGACCAAGAAAGGGCACTTAACAATGCCAGGTCAGAAAATGAGGAGAAAAGAAGAGGAAGAAAAAAATGAAAAAGAGTGAAAATTTCTCTAGAGTTGGAAAATTTTGGAGGAAAAATGCAAGGGCAAAAAAATTCATCGCCCAAACATGTGGAAAGAACTGCATGTACGGGCGGTGAATTTCGTCACCCTTACATGCAAAAAGGAGAAGAAATCAGCACGGGCGATGAATTTCGCCGCCCTTACATGTCTAGATGGAAGGAAGGTGTAGGGGTGGCAAAATTTGCCGCCCTTGCACCTTCAGCCTGCATCAGTGGCAAATTTTGCCACCGATGCAAGTCAGGAAGGAACATGTATTGGCGGCAAAATTCACCATCGACATAGGTTTGAAAAGCAAGGGAGCGCAGGCAGTGAAATTCACTGCCCGTGCAGGGTTAGCCAAAAATTCATGGGCGGCAAATTTCACCGTCCATGTACCTTTGGGAATAAACAAGAGGTACGGGTGGCAAATTTCACTGCCCATGCAGTCTTATGCAAGAAAACTGTGGGCAAGAAGGGAGGACACTGGCTGACACATAAGGGAGAGAAAAGTTTGGTGGGGGAAAGGAACGGGAGCAGGCCAATCGGCCCTAGGGAAAGAAAACAAAAATAAAAACCTCAACAACTTGGAAAATAAGATAGAAAGAGAAAAAGAAAATAAATGCAAAAAGCATGACTTACCTGGGAAACCACACGTGCCACAAGCTTAAATCCACCAAAACACACTCTCACTTATTTGCTAGATCGTCCAGAGGCAGAGGGTAGGAGGAGGGGAGGAGGAATGAATTGAAATGAGGTTAAAATCAGATTTAATGAGGTGAAAATTGACCCTAACAAATCGACGCATGTGGCAATAAATGTCAAGCATGGAAAATGAGGCAGTGCAGGGGTGGCAAATTTTGCCGCCCTTACACTAAAAAAATTGAGACATGAAGGGTGGAAAAAATTACCGTTCTTGCATGTGAGAAGTGAAAACTTGCATGGGCAGCAAAATTTGCCACCTGTGCAGATTCAGATGCAGGGGCGGAAAAAATTGTCGCTTCTGCATGTGAGAAAAAATGCACTGGCAGCGAAAATCGTTGCCCGTGCACGAAAATGAAAGAAAAATACTAACTCTAGAAAAGGTAGATTTTGGTCCCCTGGTCATAATGAGACCATGACAACCTTCACGTTTTGATAAAAACGTAATGATGTTACAAATTTTGAATTGTACAGTTGGGCCAAGACGAGAACGAAAAAAAAACCCGTCTCAAAAATGAACTTAGAGAGACGAAAGACGAAACGGACAAGTTTTGTAGGGGTTGTTCCCAAAAATGAGCTAAGCTGATTTTGAAAATGACAGTTGGCTCTTGTTGGAGAACTTTCGTTAATCAACTCGATCAACAAGAGTAGAAACTAGTCTCTAAGTGCTTTCATCCAAGCCATTGGGCTACGGAGTCAGGCTAAAAACAAAAGAAAATAGACAACACATTAAAAAATATACATATATACAAACAAACCCATCTAAGCTTCAAAGATTGAACAGCTTCAGATATTACCCACTGTGGGGTAGTGAAAATTATGTTCCGTCTTGATATTCTAGCAAGAAGCTAGCCTCACCATAGAGCTATCAAATGTTGAATGGACCTGTCCATAAATAGTCAAAAAAATTGTGCATTCCCTTCGATTCTTGCCTCTTATCCCATAACAAGACTTGCTCTTTGACTCAAATTTCACAAACCCTAGTTTTTTATCAAAAAGTTTCTTCACTTGATTCTGATGCGATGTAATCCAATCCACCACCATGGTTCGTTGTTCATTCAGTTCAGTTAGACACATGATTCTTTTGTCGACCGAACTTTCAAAAGTTGAGTCTTCGATTGCTTTGGCTAACCTGAGCGCTAGTAGTTCTAGGGTGATGGAGATCTCTGCATTCAAGCCATACAGAAGTTGGAAAGGTGACATACCTATGGCTCTCTTGGGGGTAATCCTATCTGCCCATAAAGCATCAAATAATGCCTTGTGCTAAGTCCTCTGATTGTCGTCTACCAATTTCTTGATAATAGTGACTAGGTTCTTATTGCTCGATTTTGCTTGGCCATTTTTCTGGGAGAAATAATTTGAAGTGTGGGATAGGGTAATCCCATAGTAAAAATAAAATTGAATAATTTCATGCGAATAAAAATAGGCCACATTATCTGTTACAATTTTAAGTGGGACCCCAAATTGAGAGATAATATTTTCTTTGAGAAAATTACACACCACTTCAGACGTAACGTGCTTGGTTGGGATGGCCTCCACCGACTTGATAAAGTAATATGTTGTCATGAGGACATAATCATGTATGGCACTTGAAGATTGGTTGAGTGTACCAATGAAGTCAATACCCCACTGCTGAAAGGGCCCCTCGATTATTACTAGCTTGAGAGGCAATGCAGCCAGTTTAGGCTTTCCAACAAACTATTGACATAATTTTCACCTACGCACCCATTTATAGGCATCCTAAAATAGTGTGGGCCAATAGTACCTTGCTCACAAAATCTTATGCACCATCACTGATGCAAAAAAATGTCTTCCACAGGCCAAATTATGGAAAGACTCCAAGAGTTTATCCTATTGCACCTTATCAACACAATAAAAAAATGCCCCATCTAGGTTCTTTTTTTACAGACCATTATTCCATAGAATATAACTAATAGCCTTTAATTTGACATTCTGTTTCTCCTTATAAGAGAGATGAGTGGGACATTCACCATATGTCAGAAAATAGGGGATGTCAAAATACCACTCATCAGTAGTGGTAACAAAGAGGACCGTAGGCATGCCTTCGATCTCTATTTCTTCACTTTCTACTTCATCTGAAATGTTGTTGGCAATCAACTGACAAAGACCCTTTCCTCACACAAGTTTGGTAGGTTTGATGTCTAGATCAAACTCTTGAATCTTGGTGATCTAATTACCCCTCTTCGTACCAAACTCCTATTGAGTCAAAATAGACTTCACTATTGTATCAGGTACGAGAACTTCAATGTGCGAGTTCAGGATATAAAACCTAAAATGCTTGACTGCTTTGACCACCACGTATGCATGCTTCTCCATGTTAGAATATTTTAGCTCATGAACCTTAAGTGGACAACTCATGAAGGAAATAAGAGATTCCACACCTTCTTAGTTTTGTTGAATTAAAATGGCTGAGAGTGTATGTTTAGAGGCATTACTATATATTTTGAAGCTTTTGGTGTAGTCTAGACAAACCAGAATTAGTGCGTGAGCAATTGCTTTCTTGATGTCTTTGAATGCTGATTTGCCCTCTGTGGTCCACCTGAAGGTAGCATTGCCTTTCATCATGTTGACGATGTGGTGAGTCTTCTCAGTGAACTCAGGAATGAATCTCCGAAGAAAATTCACTTTTCTAAAGAAAGTGAACCGCAGTTTTACTGATAGGCAGAGTAAGTTCTTGGATGGACTTGACCCTTTTTGAGTCAATTTTGATACCTTCTCGAGACACAATGTGTCTGAGAAGTTTCCCTTCAGTCACCCCAAAGACAGATTTCTTTAGATTTAGAGAAATACCGTTTTGACAATAGGGCTCCAATATTCTTTGCAAATGGTGGACATGGTCAGAATGATGCTTTGAAAATACTGTCAAATCATCTAGGTACACTACAATGAACTTGCCCATTTCATCTTTGAAAGTGAGGTCCATCACTCTTTGGAATGTGGCACCTACATTTATCAGATTGAAAGGCATTCTTCGATAGGCAAAGGTGCCCCAAAGTGTGGTGAAGGCAGTCTTATGTTGATCCATTTTTCTAACCTCAACTTGATTGTACCCTAAAAAACTATCCAGCATTGATAACATCTCTGAACCTGTTATCATTTGCAGAACTTAATCCATGATAGGGAGAGGGTAGTTATCTTTCAAAGATAACTGATTCAAGTTCTTGAAATCCATGCAGATTCAAATTTCACTATTTTTCTTTCTGACAAGCACTATGTTGGCAATCCATGTGGAATGATGGATTGAGAAAATTATCTAGGCATCAAGCATTTTTTGTAACTCAGCAAAAATAGTACTTGAAATTTTTGGATTATATTGCCTAGACTTTTACTTATAAGGTACAGAGTTTTCTTTAAGAAGAATGTCATCAAGCTTGAGGGATTTCAGGTCGTCATAGAAATAAGCCAAGACATCTATATATTGGCAGAGTAGATTAGCAAGCCTAAATCTCTCCTCGAGAGTGCAGCATTTCCCAATGTTTACCATCTTAGGATCTCCCTTGGTTCCCAGGTTTACCTAATCAAAATCTTGGGAAGAGTTTGAATCTGTCTGTTGTTGTTTGATAAACCTGTCATGGTATCAAATAATTTCTCTAAGAAAACTAGGCTTTTGAGAATCTTGTTCCCCTTAAGCTGAAGGAAATCTTCACCTATGTTTGGATTCAATTTAGAGGTTGCTTCACATTTCTGAAGTTCACTACCTTCAAAATGCAGTTGTTTGAAACTGTCCTTTTACTCCAAGAAGGTAATGATTTGATCATCATTGTTAAATACTTGCCAATGGCCGGCATTATCAGGTACACTTGGCTGAAAGACCAGTTTAATAGTGTACTTATCTCTTTTAAAATCTGGGTGGGGAACCAAGAGAGTAGCAGAGACAGCCAATGCATTCACCCGATCATTGAATTCCCTTAGAACGGTGGAGATGTTGAAAGTATCAAAATTTTCAATTTGATCCCAAACCAGATTATGATAGTGGCACAATCTTTCATTCTTGGTCTGATAGAGGTTTCTTACCTAGCAAACTACCAATTCAGCGTCCCCTTTAGCATGGAGTAATTTAATGCCCTTTTCTCTAGCAGCCTATAATCTGAGTAACAGGGATTCATACTCAACTGTGTTGTTGGTGTTGTTAAACTACAATTTATAGGACAAAAGAACAATATCTCCTTGAAAAGATACCAACACAACCTCAGCTCTTGAACTGGTAGAGGAGCAGCTGCCATCAAATTATAAGGTCCATGCCTCATTAGACACCACTTTTTCTTTGAAATTTCTTCACTTAGGGGAAGATGTTCTTCCGTGTGTTCATTTTGCTTTGTCGATTCTCTCGCTATGTCAGCTGGACACATTTCCAAGTTGCCACCTGTAGGAGTATCATCGAATGCCTCATGGATCTCGTCTGTAGATAGGAAGTAATTGCCCATGCCAGAAGACTCAAATAAAATTTGAGCTTCTGGTGCTGATGATCAGGTGACTACATATCTTACCTCTTTTTTAGGAAGCAATTTCTTCATAACACCTTGAATTGTGATTCTCACCTCCGATAAGTCTATGCTTAGCTCACCTCCAACATCTTTGCAAAAATTCCATCCAAGCAGGATGTTGTAAGAGGCTGAAACATCGACCACTAGAACTGTCATTTTTATCTTCTTTTCTGGAAAAGCTGTGAAAGTAAATTGGGCATCTTTTATCTGACCGAGGAGTGGGACTTGTTTGTTTTCCATTAAAAAATACCTCCTAAAAGTTTTGGTCAAAGTTAGACCAAGGGAATCTGCCACCTTGGCGGGCATGACATTATTCGAGGCTCTAAATTATATTATGCAATTACTCAATTTGTAACCATTTATTAACAGGGAAACATGAAAAGGTTCTATTTTTCTAGGAGCAACAAGAGGAGTCACGACAAGATTATTCTGGGTGGATTTATCTTTGAGGGAATCTTGAACAGCCTTTAAAGAATCTTGTCCCATGGAGACGGCTTTATTTTTCACATATTTTCCCAACCTATCAACTTGTTCAGGGTTAGCTCTCAAATATTCAATCTCTGTCATTTAGATCTTGGTCTTCCTGGCGTGATCAATTATAACAAATAATTGAAAAAAAATTGAGACAGAGAAAGAGGGTCCATCATTTGGGTCTTTAGTGGGTGTGGCACTGGTCTGAGCAATAGAAGTGGAAGGTATGGGGTGGTTGGAGGTACTTACTTTTTTTGTGAATTACCTAGTCTTTTGATTGAGGAGGCAGTGGAGTCCCTCGTTTAGCGATAGAGACCACATGTCGAGGTTCTTCTTCTTTCTCTTTGTCAGCCTGTGGAGCTGACTGGTTTTGAGATCTGGTGAAAATAACATAAGACCCACCCAACCCTTCTCTTTTACTTTCAGCTTCATCCTGATAGTCCAAGAAACCAATATTGGAGTCATCAGCTAATTCTTCTTCCTGCTCATCGAAGAGATTAGCATCGTCTTGTTGGCCCAACTGAGGTTGGATCAAAAAGTCATGTTCAGCCTCTAAGTAACTGACTGCTGAATTAGCAGGTGCTGCTTCAATGGCCAGTTTCCCTAGAGGTGGAGGCAGGCGACTTGGTTGTCCTTGGTTTCAAGCAGCATTGCCCTGATATTGTTGATTCTGAAATGTTCTCTTGGGCATATCTCGATAGGTGGAAGCTGACGTACCTTGAGTTATTTGTCTCTTCAAAGCTATTAATTCATTTGTCAATTTTTGCACCATAGAATCTGTAGTGCCTATAGAAGAGCTTTCAGCAGATGAAGAGAATATATTTTTACTAGAGTCTTTTCTAATCTTACCTGCTAGGATAAGATCATCCTCAATCTCAGTAGCTACATTTTGAGCCAATGCTAGATTCATAGGGCTAGTGTGTCTCAACAAAAAACTTACTTCAGGAAGCTATGAGTTGATAAAAAAACACTTGAGATTCTCTGGAGTGGGCTGAGCAATAGTTGGAATCTGGTTCCTTAACTTGTTGAATTTGGCTATGAAATCCCTCATGGGTTCTTGAGATTTTTTTATCTGTGTTAGTTAAGCTAACAAAGCGTGTGCATCTTCAGCAGGTTTAAATCTAGCTTCAAATATGGACTTTAGCGTATTCCAGTTAGTTATAGTTTGAGCTTGAAGGTGGTAAAACCAATCTGCGGCCGTGCCTTATAAAGTTTATATAAAAAATCTCACTGCTACATCCTCAAATTCCACACCGATTATGCCGCATGCTATAGAGAAGGCAGCAATATGCTCATCGGGATGAACCTTCTCGTCACCAAAAAACTCGAAAAAATATTTCCTAGAACTACGAGGTAGTTCATGTAAGGGTGGGGTCAAATTAAGGGGACCAAAGGAATTGCCCCATGGACCTTGAGCCATTATGACAAGATAATTAAATGACGGGATGACAAATCTCAGTGGGGTATTTATAGGCAAGGCACTATTAGCAACAAGAAAAGAAGCTCTACCTTGTGTTGGTGACCCAATAAGGTCAGGAGGAAGACTCTTAGATCGTTGGAGGAAAGGTGGTGGAGGAAACAGATCAAAATTGTCCAGTTGCACCAACTCAAACATAGGGTCAAAAACACCCTTAGATCTCTAGCTTCTTGTGTAGCGTGGAGTTGCTAGATTTTAAATGAAAAAGGGACTAAAATTTCTTTAAGTTGAAGCTTGAGGCTTCAAAATGCACGTTCATAGTCCCCATCAGAGTCACCAAAAAGCTGTTGGGTGAATATTTTATTATCAACTAACTGATGACAAAATGGGTATATCAACCACAACACATAGAAATTTACGCCATGAAAAATGTGGGTTTACCAGATCTGGATGAGGTAAATCTCTCCTCTCATCAACGAGAGGTTTCCTATGAATATTTATACGCTATATGTATATATAATTAAGCAAAAAATAATACTCAGAGTAGTATAATAACATCTACCTCTCATGCGGACGTTCATGCGGCTCCCTTAAACTCTTCCTCGTGTTTACTCGGCTTTGTAATGTGTAGATCTATTATTGTGTAGATTTTTTAAGGTTACAGGTCCCTGTAAAACTTGGATTCTTGTTTCAGGTCGTTGAGCCTGGTTTTCTTGTTTAGGTATCAGGTCCTTGTAAAACTTGGGGAGCTTTTACTGGTTTATTTTGTTGGTTTTAGGTCCATGTAAAACCTGGTTTAGTTACTATTTTTCAGTGGGTTTCCCTGTCTAGGCGGTTTGTATTTCTTAACCTTTTTTGATCTATAAAGGGTTTTGGGGCCCCTTCAAAACTTGTTTTTACCTTAATCTAAAACAACATCTACCTCTCTTTTTTTAGAGGTAATATTCAAGGAACAAGAGAAAGAAATCTTGGTTGTTGGCTAAGAACATTCCTCTTCTTTCAGGAATGGTATTTAGTCAAGAGTAGAAAATCACCTGAAGTAACAAAGTTCACAAGGAAACTCGCATAAGCACAAAGTCTTCCATAGCCTCCTTCACTGATTCGAAACAAGCGTCACCGTAGAGTGAAACAAAGCACAAAGTCTTCATCCAAAACTACAAAGGATAAAAAGGATCACCAAGATAAAATTAGCTCAAAGTCTTTCTTCTATTTTTTAGAAATGCCCTCAGATAATATCAACACACACACTTTGCTTATTAAATTGAACAAATAAGAGATTATCAGGAAAGAGGACATAAGAACTATTTCCTAAATAACACAGATAACTTCAACACAAAGTCTGAAATAAACCTGCTTCTCATTCATTCAACAAAATATAATTTACAAGTTGAGCACAAAGTCTCAAGAAGTGTTTCAATTTCAGCAGAGTTTTTGCTCTCAATTATCAGAGATCGATTTACAAAAGAGGTCCCCTCTATATATAGGGAGAAACCTTCAAAATTAAAAAGACTAAAATATAAAAATATCTAAGTCAAAGATGAGTCATCTTTGACTTTTGAGATATTTTAAAAGATTTTATACATGTAATTACACATTAAAAAATTGCATGCACTTTTACATGACGAAAGTGCATGAGAAAAGAAGAAGAGAGAAGGGAAAAATGTTTTAGCTCTTGCCACCAGACTTCTTCAAATGAGCATCGTACATAGCAATGGATGCTTGAATTCCTATACTGTCTAGCACAATGGTGTTCTTGAAGATGACCTTGGCTCTAATTACAACATCCTTCAATGATGTGATTGCCTTAGCATGACTAGTTAACCTGGATCTCAGATTATCTAGAGTTAATTGAGTATCTAAAATATTGTCCACAGAAGTCATTAAGAAGGCTTTCTCTTCAAAATCTCTCTGAATCATACCCTTGAATCCTTGGATCATCTCCTCTATTGAAAGAATTTGATTATCCCTAGTGGTGAGGTCACACGACAGTTCTTCCAGTCTATTTAATAGGCCTGTGTCACTTTTCTTGCTAGCATCCTTAGAAGACTCGAGATCTTCAATCAGCTCCTTGAGTACCTGAATCCTGTATATCAGTCACTCCTTAATCTCAACATAGGAATCTTTGTTAGAAATAACACCGATGGATATCAAGGTGCTTTTCTTCAGATCTTTCATTTCCCTCCATTTGTCGAGATATTTCTCCATACTGTCGATGTCCTGAGAGATAAGAGAGACAAGGTCTTCTAAATCTGTCCTCAGCTTCTTCATCTTGCTTGTCTTTTTGGCAACTTCTGCAAGTAAAGAAATTTCCTGAGTGTGCATCTTCACAATGTAATCCTCCAGTAACTTTCCTTTCATATAGGTTCTCTCTGCTTGTTGGATGATGGGGATGTCAATAAAGAAGACTTCTAGAGTTGTCACTTCAGAGGGAAGGGTGAATTTATTTATTACTACTGTCAACTGCTCTATCTTGGCCTTATAGTAGTCCTTCATTTCCTTTTCTCTGTCGAATTTTTGGACCATGATATCCATTGCAGACTGTAGATCACTTTTCACACCTTCGTGAGTAACTTTTCCAAGTTCAGATCACTTTGCCACCAGACTTTTTCAGATGAGCATCATACATAGCAATGGATGCCTAAATTTTTATACTGTCTGGCATAACGGTGTTCTTGAAGATGACCCTAGCTCTGATTATAGCATCCTTCAACGTTGTGATTGCCTTAGCATGACTAGTTAACCTAGATCTCAGATTATCTAGAGTTAACTGAGTATCTAAAATATTGTCCACAGAAGTCATTGAGAAGGATTTCTCTTCAAAATATCTCTTAATCATACCCTTGAATCCTTGGATCATCTCCTCTGCTGAGAGAAATTTTTTATCCATGGTGGTGAGGTCACAAGGCAGTTCTTCCAGTCTATTTAACAGGCCTATGTCGCTTTTCTTGCTAGCATCTTTGGAAGACTTGAGATCTTCAATCAGCTCTTTGAGTACCTGAATCTTGTATATCAGTGATTCTTTAATCTCAACATAAGAATATTTATTAGAAATAACGTCAATGGATATCAAGGTGCTTTCCTTTAGATCTTTCATTTCCCTCCACTTGCCGAGATATTTCTCCGTACTGTCAATGTCTTGAGAGATAAGAGAGACAAGGTCTTCTAAATATGTCCTCAGCTTCTTCATCTTGCCTATCTTTTCGGCAACTTTTGTAAGTAAAGAAATTTTCTAAGTGTCCATCTTCACAATGTAATCCTCCAGTACCTTTCCTTTCATATAGGTTCTCTCTACTTTCTGGATGGTGGGGTCGTCAATAGAGAAGGCTTCTGGAGTTGTCGCTTCAGATAGAAGGGTGAATTTCCTTATTATTGTCGTCAACTGCTCTATCTTGGCCTTATAGTAGTCCTTCATCTCTTTTTCTCTATTGAATTTTTAGACCATGATGTCCATTGCAGACTGTAGATCACTTTTAACACCTTTGTGAGTAATTTTTATAAGTTCAACACAAGAGATGGAATAGCTGCTCATGTCAAAACCCTCAAGGGTTGCGTCCTGCAGTGGTTTAGCTATTTCCAAAATTTTATGTCTCTTTTCCTCAACCAATTTTGAGAGGATCCTTAGTCTCTTGGGGGTCTTATCTTTCACCGGCACTATCTTGCTAAAATCAAAGTCATCTGCAGAGATGGCTAGCTTCTTTCTTTTAAGTGTGAAAGTTGACATCTAAGAAAGGAGAGAAGAAGTACCTAATGTGGCGACAATTCCTGCAGCTGGTGTTACCATGGTAATGTCTGCACTGTTAGTGGTAACAGTGGTTGTAGTAGGAGTAACAGGTGAAACTGTACCAGTCATTGATTGATCAAGGGCAAAACTTTCTCCCAGATTGAAGGAAGGAGATGTCAAACTAAGAATAGATCCAGAGGAGCGAAGAGTATCTCCAGAAGCACCTTGAGGATCACCAAACATAACTCTAGAAGGAGAGGTGACTCCAGAAGAAGGAATATTGATAGGAGATAGAGGTGAGGGAGATGCCACAGGAGACTGAGGTGGAGAAGGAGAGACGTCTGTAAGCAGATGTGCCCCTTTTTGGGAAGGTAGAGGTTCAACCCTTTACTGTTTTGAGGGCCTGTCATCCATCTCTATTTGTTGAGATGCTTGTTTTTGAGAGCTTTGTTCTTCAACTCCCTTAGCCGTTGATTTTGGCTCTTTAGTAACCTTTGATTTCTTGGAAACAAAGATGATTCTAGGCTTGTGAAACCTAGATGGGCAAGGAATATCACCTTTGTTCTTGGTCATATTTTTTGTCTTCTTCCTCATTTTTGCTTGGAATTCAGCCTCTGATCTTGTAACAAACTCTTTTATCATGATTCCTTTGGCTGCTAACTAATCATTGGTGTTAGCCAATATTAGTTCAAATCTTTTCCTCAAAGAAGTTAATTCTTTTTGAGACCACTAAACTGGAGGAAGAGGGGAGTCAGCAACCTTTTCGACCAGCTACCTGTTGTTGATAATGTTCTTGTCATTGACCAAATTGGGGGGAATCTCTGTAAGCCCTAAATATTCAATCTGCTCCAAGGTCAACTTACTGTAGTCCATTTTCTTGATTTCTTCAATTGTCCGTAGGTCTACCTAAATGTCTTCGATCATAGGCTCATGAAACTGAGTCTTTCTTCTGATCATGTCTTTGACACCCCTATAGTCAAAGTTGTCCCTTCTTTTGAATTGTTTCATAATAACCAGTTGCATTTCCATCTCCATGACCTTGGCTTTAGCTGCAGTTAGAATCGAGTATCTGCCAATTTCAATTAGAAACCTGAAACTTGGCTTTTTCAGTTCCATCTACCTAGTATGTACGACAACCATTTATCTACATAGCTCCATTAGGACTAACTTATCATAAGGAAACCTAGGGAGCATATAGGGATAGCCTTAGAAAAAAGCCAACTCGAAGATAGCAGAAGGAGAGAAATTATAGGAACATACAGCCATAGTCATTGACGACCATCCAGGCCTCATCAGATATTCTCTTCTGCTCGAGCTGAGGGTTGATGAGGCATAAAAATACGGTAAAGAAGGTGTCATTTACCCTTCTAAAATGGTGGATTGATCCTTGCATCGTTAGTTGGGAGTAATATGAGTAGAATGGGGTGATCTTTCTGTCCCCTTAAGTTGTCAAACCTGGAAAAGTTCACATCGAGGCAGCTATGTAGACTAGGTACGAAGTCATATAGAACTTTGAAATAGTTTTTACCTTGGTCAGTTGCTCATGAAGAGCGTTGCTAATTTGCTCACCCCAGAAGATGACCTGCTTACCTTAGAGGATGATTCTGATAAATAGGTACACCCACTCGTGAAACTGTGAGGAAGATGGGAGGCCTCGCACTCTACTAATAAGGATGATCAAGTCACCAACTTCTTTAATGAAATCACTCCTTGGGAAGTTTCGTGGCCATCTGGATAAATTGATTCTGGGGGTCTTCAGCCACCTATTATTCATTACTTTTTTTGCCCTCTCAGGGTCCTTGTCATACTCCTATGCTTCTATGAAGTCAATCCTCAGCACTTCAGTAGCAGGAGGGCACATGAAGACTTTGTCAATGAATTCAAGGTCTAGCCAAATTATTACATTGCCGCTGGTATCTGAGACTGATCTCGTCTGTTTGTTGTAGAATTGGGCACAATGGAGGAGGAACTCTGTATTATGTGCTGCTACTGGGAAAGTGGCAATCAAACGAATGTTGCTCTCGATGATCCTTCTCATTTCAGAGCTCAAATTTGTCACTTTAATTTTGGTCACAAACTCAGCCATATCTACGTGATCAATCTCTATATCTTTTCATGAACTCGGGCATGATCTCATAACCCATCTACAAATCTTTTCACTTATTTCTAGTCACTTTTAGGCTTCTAGGACCTAATTCTAGCTCAACCAGGCTGCATTTTCTAAGATAATTCCATCCCCCTAGGTCTCAAACATTTAGGATAATAGTGCCTAACTTGGACTATAGCACCATACCCTATGGTGTTCATTTTTGGTGCTCCTATCCAATTACATTTTTAGCTCCAATGGTCACTTCATTTTAGTTTCTATCCTTCTTGTTAGCCTAACATGAATACATTCAACCCATGACCAACAGATCTCTATAAAAGACCATTCAAAGTTCATTTAGAAGGGGTTGGAAAATATCAAAAAGTAAGCAATAATATAAGAAAGACTACTCAGGCATATTTCCCTATTCTTTACATACAGCCATCCACAAGCTTATTCAAACTCTTACATCAATCCCTAGCCACCTCAAGCATACCTAGTTTTAGCATTTTGCATCTTCATATACACTATTTCACAAAGCACATCAAGTGGGAGAACTACATATGGCTTGATTCCTCTTTGGATTATTGGTATGTAGGTAGAGTGCCCATATAAGGGGTGTGGATACATGTTCAATACATCTTACACACACTAACCCCCTCTCTTTCTCAAAATTTTGCCAAAGCATAATGGAGTCTAGGGTTTTAATACTAAATCAAATCTATAAGGATTTCCATAAACATCCAACATCTAAATTTTCATAGGCAGGCTCACACAAAGACAACAGATAAAACCTAGAAAGCTTAAGTCTTCAGCAAGAAAAGGAAGAATTCAGCCATGGCATTGAACCTAATTATGATTGATGAACCCTTTGCATAGTAGGGCTTAGACTTCATTGGAATTATCAATTCCATCTCTAGCACTGGTCACAAGTGGATATTGACAGCGATTGACTAATTCTGAAGTAGCCCTGCTGAAAGAGGTGATCAAGAATGTGATCCTCAGCATCTTGGAAGAGCTCATGGTTAGATTAAGCCTATCCAAGATAATCATCTCTGACAATGTGAAATCCTTCCTTAGGTATAATATGTCTAAGTTCATGCTCTAGAATGGTCTATTCTTAAAAAATTCATCCAATTACTACCTATAAAGGAACAGGTTGGCAGAGTCAACAAACATGAATCTGATAAGGTTGATCAAGAGGATAGGTGCTAACCAACAAAGAGAGTGGCACATGCATGTGAGAATGGCCCTATGGGTAGACCACATCACTCCTAAATAGATCTTAAAAATCTTGCCATATGAACTTGTATATGGGAAAGAGGTAATCATATTGATGTCATCAAACAAATCTATATTATAGCGTTTGAAAGTTGTTGAGACTGTAGAAAATAGAGTAATGGAGGTTAGGATCATAGAGCTACTTAGCCTCCAAGAATAAAAGGAGCAGGCAAGTGATGAAAAAATCATACAACAAGCATTCAAGTGGTGGTTCGACAAGAAGTCATTGTACCTCGGATTCAATCTTAGATATTTAGTTCTCAAATATGATCAGAGGGTTGCAAAGCTAGGCTAGCATGTAAAGTTTGATTTTTTTAGAGAGTACCCATTCACATCATCAACAACAGGTGTGGTAATACTTTTGAGTTAGAAGATGAAGAGGGTAATGCATTGGAGATCTTGATTAACAAGATCGATTTAAAACATTTTAACTAACTTTTCTATCTCCCCTTGTACATAATTAACTAGTTTCCCTTTCTATTTGTGTGTTTCTTTTCCTTTATTATTGTTTCACTTAGATTTGTTTCCATTTTCATTGATTTTTTATTTTGATTGAGTTTCATTAGCACAAGTGGATTTTCTAGCTGCCACACATCCTCACCCTAATCCTCTTAAATATTCAAAAAACATTCTCTAAAAGATGGTTATATACCCGCCTAACCTGCTATTAATGTTAGATGCTCCATTTTACATAATTCCCTATAACAATCATTGAAAATCTATTACAAGTGACTCTTCAAGTGTATGCACTACCCTTATCATTTATGGGGATCTTGATTTCAAATTTTCTATAATGATCTCACCTAGTAGCATCGTTGTATAAATACTCTTGCCTCATCTAAGCCAAACACTTGATGCATTAAGATCTTCAAAAGAATTAATAAATTGAAAAGAGTTGAGAGTGTTGAGCCTCGAGTTGAAAGAAGAAGTGAGTAGAGAACCATTAATCTAGTACATCCCACAAGACAAAGAGTGGTTTTGGAGAAAAAATCAGAATAATAGGGGCTTATACATCTTCATCGAGAAGCAAGAAACATCCCACAAGATAGAAAACCTATAGGCCAAGTAGCAAGGTAGACCTTCCCCCTAAATATGTTATAATCAAATCCTATGATTCTGCTCTCACTTAGGAAAAAGAGAAGTTGTTGAACATCAAAAAGGCACCCAAAAGAAACTATAAGGACCAAGCATTGGTCACTGACCTTATGGATGATATCTTTGATCCTAAACTGGCCAAGAATTTAAAAATTTTGAGAGAGGGCACCCACACTCAAATGCTCGAAATGGTCTACAGAGAGGAGTATGATTCTTTTGGATGTAGGATGTGAGACTGCATGTTGGCATAGTATATGGTGTTGTATGTTCATTTATGCACAGAGATCATTGCCCTCTATGTGAAAATTTACAATGCCAACACTGGAATAATTACTGGAAATTCCCATTTGAGGGTGAAAATTAGTGTAGATAGCATCATGGAGATGCTTCAACTCCCAAGTGACCATAAGGCCAATATCTAAAGCATAGAGAGCCTTCAAAATGTTTGGGACTCCTGATTCTAAAATAAGGTGCACTTCATTGGCTTTCTCCTCAAGAGTGACATCATGGAGATGCTTCCTTTACCCATCCCTTCGGTGAGCTTCCCCTCACAGTGCTTGAAGGATACTTTATCCATGTTAGCCCTCATCTTGGAAATGGACTTCGATGACAACATTGATGACTTTTACTTAGGGGTACTCTTCCTCATGACCATGGTGGAGAATGGATAGGTGTTTAGGATGGATTTTTTAGAATCCATCACCACCTCCATGAGGAATGAGTTGGACAATTTTTTGACATTGATTAGCTTTTGGTACTCATCCTTCCTCTTACATCTCATTATGTACCAACATTCCCAGTTCTTCTCTTCATACCTTAATCTCAACTCCTCGAACACAAATGTTTTCCCCAGTGTGGTGACCCTAGTCACCATATGAACCCATGTCTTTTCTATCACCAAGGACTAATATGATTTATCAAATATTTTTATGTATTTATTTCTCATAAACCTCAGCACAGAGGCCCTTACACTCAAAATGATGCACAAGCAATTTTCATGGCTCACTAGGAGCAAGGTCTCAGTTGACTAGTTTTAGGGAACCCATTTTACATTCATTTGAGTACATGGTTTTCAAGGAGAACCCTTCTAGCTCCTACATATACTAATAGATAGGACCCTTGCCCTAGAGCTGCCTCACTAGCTCAATGTAGTGGACTCCATCTACAAAGTAGGGAAGAAGAAGGATCTATATGATGTCACCTTCGTAAGAGATGGCATTATAGTGGTAAAGAGGAAACAGGTATGCCTACTCATGTCCAAGATGGAAAAACTTATACTCAATTTAATAGATGATAGATGGAACTATGATATAAATGGATACATAGCATCTTTGAAGACTATTAGCGCTCTTAAGCATCAGACACAGCCATATCTGGAACAAAGGAAGTCACCCATGGAAGACATCCTCTAAAATTATGTGGATCTATCTCAGATCTCATTGGATGCCCTCAAACCATGGGAATCCTTCTATGATGCAGTCCAGGCATATAACCCATCTCAAAAATTATCAAAGGGGATGAAGAAGTAGCTCACCCAATTGGATTAGGGTGAAGAAAAAATAGTTGCCTTTACAAAATGTAGGTATGAAATCACTAAGACATACTTCAATTATGATGTTGAAAACACAAATGAGACCTTTCTAAAGCTTTGGGATGATCATCATCTAGAGGAGGGCTTAGTGGAAACAAAATCCTCCCCTTAGATAGTATTAGGAGGAGAAGAGGAAGAAGAAGAAGAATAAGAAAGAGATGCCCATGGGCAAGGAGCGAGGGTTATACCATAGAAGGAGGTCAAGGTATTGGATATTTCCAAGACTTGAACCTGGTCGCCTCCCTTATACCTATATCCCATAGCCTCACAATAGCAAAAAACCCCTCTAGTCACCTTGTGACTGGTTCACTCTAGTAAAAGTAGCCCAGTGCACCCAAATCTAGCCCTCTACTAAAGCCTATATAGAAGAAGATTCTCTTGGTAGATCCCCTTATTTCCACCTCTACCTCCCTCATTGCCTTCACATCTCCATCTACCATCTCACCTCAAGTTATGTTAATCTCTATAGCCTAACCAATTACTTCATTGTCCCCACTTTCCTCCTCATCCATTCAACCCACCATCGATCTCTCATTGCTTTCTTCTACAGTCTTGATCTCTTCCTACATGCTTTTCTTGACCCTTCCACCTTCATCATCCACATCATCCTCCATCTGGTGCAATCACCATTCATTCCACCCCATGGACTCCCACTTTTCTCTCCTTCCAGTCTTACCCTTCATTCACTCACCTCCATAAGGATAGGATCTGTTACTTCACAGTAGCAAGTGACCATTCCATTCTCACTACCATAGGGAATCGCATTCATAAGGGAGAGCATTAGAGCACTAGATCAGTATCATCAATAGATGGATGTGGAAAGGAGGGCCTATGAGGATCTAATGGAGAATAAAAGGGGAAAGTAGGCCAAGGCCCCTATATATACTTACATGTAGTCATTTTATGACCCTGCACAACAATCTCATGATTACTCATATGGACCCTCAAGTAGTCAAGACCCAAGAGCAGATGCAATTAAGGGACTATGCCATACAATTTGTTGGCTTAAATCTTAGCCAAGCTATACCCACTAATAGGGTCAAGCTAATGGAGGAAACATAGAATTATGTAACCATATACTATATTAAGGTGACCCAACAGCTAGAAAAGACTAAGCTGGAGCTCACCAAGGTGAAGGCTACAGTCGACCACCTCACTATTGAGGCTAAGGCCAAAGATGTGGAGTTCAATAAATCAAAGTCCATCCTTCAGAGCTGCATCTTTAGTGAGAGATTCTAAGTGAAAGCCAATCTGCAAGTGGTTATCGAGACTAAGCTACAAGAAAGAGAGATTAAACTGGCATAGACCCACCAAAAGCTATCAAATTATAATCAATATTTTCAATAATTACAGTAGTAGACATAGTAGGATACTTGATCAAGGACCAAGAAATTGAGAAACTAAAGAATGACCTTGTCACTTGTCTATAGGCCATAGAAATCCTCCATATGGTCTACTAGATATACAAATATTACTGGGAGAAGATCAAGGGCACAAATGCAAACTTGAATCTAACCCTCACCTTCATCATGGACTCATATAATCTAAGCTCATAGGTGAGCACGTCTGTTGATTAGGTTATCACCTTCATGGCTCTCAAGGTCTCAAATTCCCAAATTCTTGTCCAAAATATCTATAGTGCTTTGGATGAGATGTTATAAGAAATAGGGGTGGTTGACTATAAGCAATTGGTGGAAAAGGTCCACAAAATTCTAGGCTACAATAAGTTAGCTAACAAGTACAAAGCATTCCTTAATGCCCTAGAGCAGGTGGTCCAAGATAGGTAGGGGTACATTGAACAACTAGTCCAACTGGGACTCCCCTCCACTTTCTTGGGAGATAACAACATCCTCCCTGAGGACTAGATCAAATCATTACTAAAAATAAATAAACATCATAAGACCATTTTCATGACTCTCGATCAATCACCTAGTGTCTCCAAAGTGGAGAAGATATTATAGTTCACCTAGCTTGAATTCCAAACACTAGTAGTTGTTTAGGGTTTGAAAAGCATCTCCTTTGAGGAGATTATTGATCTGGATAGATCCTTTGAGGCTCTTAGGAAGAAGACCCAACCCAAGGAGGAAGAGTGGGTGCCTTTGTAGGCATCTCTTCAAAAATTGTAGGTTTTTATCCTTCCTCCTATTTTTAAATTTTGCCTTGACTAGTCTGTGCATCAAAGTTTTTGGTTCTCTCATCCGTAGGTGGACACCATTATGAGTCGCCAGGAACTATGGATTGAAATCCATGTTTTTTTCTTTTAGAGAAGTTCATCTTTGGATTCAAACTCACTCGATGTAGCGAGCAGTTCCTTGGCACCTTCTAGTAGTTATCCTTTTGGCCTCTTCCTTTCTTAGGCCCCCTTTTGAAAATTTTGCCTAAGTATCAGCCTCCATCCACTTCTTCCACATGGAAGCTTAATGCTCATCTAGCTTGAAGAGGCTCTCATTTCACTCTAGTGGAGCACCAACTTGACACATGATATCCCCACACTCTTCAAAGCCATTTCCTTTTGGGTCAGACCTTTAAGTAGCACTATTGGCCAGTCAATAAATAAATGAGGCCCACCGAGCCATTTGCTTGGTGATTACAGTTTCAACATGTGGCACCTTATCACTCAATTTTGCAAATAAATACCCAAATTTCTCCTGGAGGAGCATCTACATTACATGTGGTGCCCCCATGCTCAACCTTAGAAAAAAGTGCTCATTTTCTCAGGAGAAGTGTCAGCTCGGCACATGTCATCCTTGAACCTATCCAGGAGAAATTTTGGTTTATCAAAATTTGGAGTAGTGTCATTGGCTAGAGAAGATTAAAAGGGACCCACTATGTTGGTAAATAAAAAGGTAACAAGCCTTGATACATGGTACCCCAGCACTCATCAAAGGCCAAGACTTCTCTATCAGACAAAGGAGTTACACCATTGGCCAAGGCAAGTGGATCCCCATCCCAAATGGCATTACAAAAATAGATCTGGAGATATACACATGGCATCACTACACCCCTCCTAAGCATCGTGGCCTTAAAAAAATAGAGTGGCCACACAATATCCAAGATCTAGAGGCTAACTGCACTCATGAGCCCAAGTTCCTCATTTAGTTTTAATGACATCATCATAGGTGTGAGTGCTAGGATTTCAAGGTGTCATTCTCACAAGAAGTCATCTCTCCTATATATTCTAGGCTCTTTCCTCTTGAAAGGGGATGGTTATCATTTTTCTTGTATTATCTACTTTTGTATATGGCCATTTATAATATAAAAGAAGTAATAGTAGTTAACATTTTTGCATTCTTCAACCTTAATAGGTGCCCCTCACAGGTGTGACTAGACATTTTGTATGTACCCTCGAGGCCTTCTGTATTCATTTCTCCATCTAAAAATGAAGAGGATATGATATTTTGTGTCAATTCGCATGAGAAACTATTTATGTCTGCTATCTCTTTTCTTTTGCTTCTATAATATCGATCTTTGCATTCATCATAGATCTTAATTCATGCTTTATGCTCCTTTATGGTTTTTAGTGTTTAAGGGTTTAATCTATTTTATTTAATTATAGTCTAAGTGTTTTAAATCTCTTGGCACATCACCTTAGTTTTAGTTTTAATTTTATTATTATTTGCATTTCTCTCTCCCCTTTTCAACCCCAACTTTGAATGAAGAGTCAGCTTCTAAAATCCTAGAGGTTGATTTACAGACCGCATTCGGTCCTACACTTGTAAAGGTTCCCATAGGAGGTTGTTTAACCTAGAGCAAGATTTTTAGGCATCAACAAAAATGCAAGGCCTTTATCATAGACTAGTGAAGTTGGGGTACTAAATTGTGTAGTTATGTTCTCTTTAAGGAACTTAATCACCTCATTGTGTTTTTTTTGTTGTGATTGTCTTTGTCCATATAATGTAGTAATCAGTGGTTATGAGTATAAACTTGTGTCCCATTGATGAGTTTAGGTTTATGATTCTTGTGAATTCAAGTCGCCATTAAATGAAATGATTCTCTTCTATTACAAATGGGAGGGGCATCATTGCATTAACTTCCTTCTTGGTGAAGGTCTAGCATTCATGGCAGGTGCAAACATGAGCATGGGAATCTTAAAATATGGTGAGCTAGGTATATCCAACTCGCAATATATTATGGGTGGTTTTCATTCCCAAAGGGTGACCACTACCCAATTTATCATTAAATTTGGTTATGAATTTCTTTACTTATTATTCTCATAGGCACCTGAGGTATATGCCTTCATCATTATTTGAATAGAGCACTCCTTTCTTGAGCATGTAATGGGATGCCTTAAGCCTAAGGGATCTTTTTTGAATTTAGTTCAATCCTAGAGGGGGGTCCCCATTGTTAGGTTGTGGAGCTAAAAGCTTCAACCTTTGCAAACTGAGGAACAGATGGTTGCTGAGTTCTACAGGAACCGGCGTCGGCAGCAGGACCGACGTCGGCAGAGTCCAGTGCAGAAGGCCACCGGCGACAGCAGGAAGTCGGCCGACGTCGGCAGAACCAAACAAGCAGGGACCGACGTCGGTCACCTGTGTGTTCCAAAACTGCTCGTTTCACAGACAGTTAGTTAAGTGAACGAAGAGTTTGCATGTTGAGACCAGTTAGAGTCTTGTGCTGCGAGGACTATTGTCTAAATTAAGAGTCTAAGTTATTGTTTGAGTTAGGGATCTATTTATAGACCCATTGGCATGTATTGTATAAGGCATGAGATAGAAAGGAAGAGTTCCTTCTAGTTGTAAGATCTATGAGTTGCAGGTTGTTGCAAGCTCATTGGGGATCTACATGTAAGTTTGGTCTTTGAATTGCAGGTTGCAGGTTCATGAGAGATCAGCTTGAAGTGCTATAGAGTGCTTGATGTACTGGCAGGGTTATTACTGACTGGTTGGTGAGGTGAACACCAATTCTGTGTGTGAGTTGGTTGTTGGGACCATTTTTTGTGTAGGAGAGTGTGTGTGAGAAGAATTACTGAACACTTGAGGTGTGGCGAATCTCTGTAAGGTGAAAGAGTGTGGCGGCTCTTTGTTGTATTCTTTTCTGTTAGTGTTAATACAAGATAGTGTATTGTCTCTCATATTCTGTGCTATTGGTGAATTCTAGTTACTTGTGTTTCTGGTTATTTCCGCATATTCAATTGCTTATATTTGGTAATCATACTGTGCTTTTTCTGAGGAGCAAGATCCCAACTAGTGGCATCAGAGCATGTTTGTTGTTCTTGATTCCTGACAACTGGTATCAGAGCCTTGGTTGTAGGTTCTTAAGCTTGATACCAACAATTGGTATCAGAGCTTTTGGTTGGGATACTAACAGATTGGTGTAGATCTGGGTAGTGTGTTTTGATTACAGGTTACTCACAGGGTTTCTATTTGAGTGGGAGTTGAGCAATGACAGAAAGCAGTCAACTACGAATGGAGAAGTTCAATGGCAAGAACTACCAATTATGGAGGATGCAGATTGAGGACTATCTGTATCAGAAAGATTTGTACCTACCGTTGGGTGGGGTTGCTAGCAAACCCTTGGATATGAAAAATGAAGAATGGGAGGTTCTTGATCGGAAGGCTCTGGGATCTGTTAGATTGAGTCTTGCATCATCTGTGATTTCCAGCTTATCACAGTGTAAGACAACGGTGGAGTTGATGGAATCTTTGGCAAATTTATATGAAAAACCCTCAGCTTCGAATAAGGTATTTCTTATGAAGCGTTTATTTAATTTGCAAATGTTGGAAGGTGGATCTGTTCATAGCCATCTTAGTGATTTCCATGGTTTAGTAAACCAGTTAAGTTCAGTCAATATTGTATTTGATGATGAAATAAGAGCTCTCTTAATCTTGTGTTCATTACCTGAAAGTTGGGAAGGTATGGTAATGGCAGTTTCTAATACTGTGTCTTCTTCAAAAGTCTTAAAAGTGGATGATATTGTGAGTGTAATCTTGAACGAAGAGATACGCAGGAAAAGCACAGGTGAATCATCTGGAGATGCTTTGAGTGTTGAAGGAAGAGGAAGGCCAAGAGAGAAGATAGAGCGTGGGAGATCAAGGTCGAAGACGGGCAAGAGATCCAAGTCCAGGTATGGCAGAATAACCTGCTGGAAATGTGGAAAGCAAGGGCACTTAAAGAGAGATTGCAGATCGGGTACAGATCAGCATGAAGAACATGAAGAAGAAGCAGATGCTGCAGGTTACATTGCACAGGATGCTCTGGTATGTTCTTTGGATAAAGTAGAATCTTGGGTATTAGATTCTGGTGCCTCTTTTCATGCATCCCCACATAGGGAATTTTTTCATGAGTATGTCCAGGGAGATTTTGGAGAAATTTGTGTAGGGGATGGTAAGTCTTGTCAGATTGTTGGCAAAGGCAAAGTGAAGCTGAAACTGCAGACAGGTAACACATGGGTGTTAAAGGAGGTCATGCACGTCCCAGTTCTGAAGCGGAATCTGATTTCTGTTAGAAGTTTGGGTGAAGAGGGTTGCACAGTAACTCTCACAGCGGACTCTTGGAAGGTTACCAAGGGTACACTTGTTATAACTAGAGGTAAGAAAGTAGGTACGCTTTATCTATCTACTTGTTTTACTGATTCTTCTTCTGGGTTATCTACTTCAGCTGTAGATTCAGAGATGTGGCTTGATAGGCTTGGTCACATAGATATGAAGGAGATGCTGGTTCTTGAGTCAAAGGATATGCTTTCGGATTTGGAAGGCATGGATCGTGGTTTCTGTATGCAGAAGAAGAAGGTGAGATTTCTTGAGGAATCCGATGTTAGTGACAAGAACAGGAAAGCCTTGGTTTTCAAGGAGAAAGTGACGGACAGAGTTCAGCACAAGGTGCAGGGGAATTCTAAGCAGAGCAAGGGTGTTTTGGACAAGGGTTTGATCCAAAAGGAGCTCGCGGGAAAAAGTCAGGTCTCACAAGAAAAACACAGAGACCGACGTCGGCAGGAAAACTGGCGTCGGTGTCTAGACAGGGACCGATGTCGGCTATGTGCAGCCCGACGTCGGTGACTCGGGGCAGACAGAGACCGGTGTCGGCCAGGGGAAAATGACGTCGGTGGAGAGGCAGTCGCAGGGAACCGACATCGGTCGGCTGTAGACTGAGATGTGACCGGCATCGGTCACTGAGACGAATTTTGGGTGGACAGCAAGCTGTCATGGAGTCTCAAGCGCCCATATGGAGGACTGAAGGTGTAAGTAAGTTCTTAAATTCGTCATTTCCCTTCTTTACACTACTTGTTGCTCACTTATGGCATAGGACCAGGGAGTTATTGAAGAAGCAGAACAGGTAGATCCAGGAAACAGTGGGAGCTAGGCTTGAATGAGGATGTGATTCCTTGGAGGAGAACCAAACAGGTGTTTTGGGTAGTGTTGCCAGCTGGAAGTAAACACTGAGAGACGAATGGATGTTAAGGATGAAGAAGAGCGGAAATAGATACGTGAGATGGAAGATCAGGGTATTTGATCTTGTATCAGCTGCAGGGCAATGGAGGTTTGTTCATTGTGTTTCTCTTTACCAGGTTGGATAGTATTAGCTACACTATCCTATTTTCTGTATGATGTGCTTGTTGCAGGGTTACATATACAGGTATTGTTGAACTAAAGGTAAAGCTAGTTCAGGTGTTTGTCATGGAGAATCTGGGAGCAGCAAGATTCTTTGGCAAGAGTGTGTTCTAGAGACATGGTAGGTCATGTGTTGACTTTGTTTCAGGATGATTGTGTGAAACCGGTTAGCACGCCGATGGTTGGACAGTTCTATGAACAGGTGTCTTGATTCACATAATGAGGTTGAGTGCATGGTATGTACTAAACCTGAGTTTTCCCAAGCAGTGGGAGTTGTCACAAGTTAGGAGCCAATCCGGGAGAGAACCATTGGAGGTCAGTTCAGTGGATTCTTACAGGGACTAGTAGCAGGTGCACATGCTATGCAAGTTCAGGTTTATTTCTACATGGTTGTAGATGTGGATGTGGTAGGTAATTTGGATGACAGGTTTTGCACCACGGATTTTGTGGTGGTTGGTCTTCAAGGGTGATTTTGAAGATGGATACATAGCCAAGGTAACAAACTAGACGATGTACAGGTACATGTACAGGTTGCAGCTGTTTATCTCCAAGTGGGAGATTGTTAGGTTGTGGAGCTAAAAGCTTCAACCTTTGCAAACTGAGGAACAGATGGTTGCTGAGTTCTACAGGAACCGGCGTCGGCAGCAGGACCGACGTCGGCAGAGTCCAGTGCAGAAGGCCACCGGCGACAGCAGGAAGTCGGCCGACGTCGGCAGAACCAGACAAGCAGGGACCGACGTCGGTCGCCTGTGTGTTCCAGAACTGCTCGTTTCACGGACAGTTAGTTAAGTGAACGAAGAGTTTGCATGTTGAGACCAGTTAGAGTCTTGTGCTGCGAGGACTATTGTCTAAATTAAGAGTCTAAGTTATTGTTTGAGTTAGGGATCTATTTATAGACCCATTGGCATGTATTGTATAAGGCATGAGATAGAAAGGAAGAGTTCCTTCTAGTTGTAAGATCTATGAGTTGCAGGTTGTTGCAAGCTCATTGGGGATCTACATGTAAGTTTGGTCTTTGAATTGCAGGTTGCAGGTTCATGAGAGATCAGCTTGAAGTGCTATAGAGTGCTTGATGTACCGGCAGGGTTATTACTGACTGGTTGGTGAGGTGAACACCAATTCTGTGTGTGAGTTGGTTGTTGGGACCGTTTTTTGTGTAGGAGAGTGTGTGTGAGAAGAATTACTGAACACTTGAGGTGTGGTGAATCTCTGTAAGGTGAAAGAGTGTGGCGGCTCTTTGTTGTATTCTTTTCTGTTAGTGTTAATACAAGATAGTGTATTGTCTCTCATATTCTGTGCTATTGGTGAATTCTAGTTACTTGTGTTTCTGGTTATTTCCGCATATTCAATTGCTTATATTTGGTAATCATACTGTGCTTTTTCTGAGGAGCAAGATCCCAACTAGTGGCATCAGAGCATGTTTGTTGTTCTTGATTCCTGACACCCATTAAGAAAATGATGGATAATTAAATAGTATCATTCTTAATAAACTATTTCTAAATGTTCCAATTGTACTACAATAATTCTTCAGTCAATTTCAGTAATCAGTTGGGTAAGACCCTGGCCTCCCACCAACATCATCGATTTGATTTCTAGGTCACACTCTTACATCTTGACCACCCGTTGGCCTTTGCACTCTCCCAACTCATTCTAACCAAGCATGTGTTTTATCACTAGATCTAGAATGATAGGATGCACCTTGTCCATAAGGACATAGTGGCAGAAATTCCTCAAAACCTTTACCAAAGGATAAGCATGTTTTTCAAAGGTGTAGTACTTTAGTTATGCATCCTTCAAGTTTATTTTCATGAAGTCTATTGGATTCTCATCTTCATCTAGCTTTTGAGTGAGCACCACAACTATGTTGTGTTCTGAAGCAACGGATTAAAGGTATAAGTCCTTCGCATAGTCTGGGCTAACTAACACTAGTGCTTGCATGATGGAATCCTTGATGTATTAGAATGCCTTCCTAGCTAAAGGGTTACATTCCACTTTAGTTTCCTATTTCAACATTGCATTCAGTGGCTTCACAAATTATACAAAACCAAGTATAAACTTGTGCACAAATTTAATCTTGCCAAAGAATGACTAATTCTTTTTTGTTGTTAGGGAAAGTTATTCTATAAATTACATTATCATGCTTAGGGTCGATATAAATACCTTCCTTGGTGATAACATGGCCAAGGAGCTCACCTTCCATGATGCTAAAGATGTTCTTCTTTGGGTTGAGATAAATACCATACCTCGTACACCTTTCAAATATCTTCTAGAGGTGGTGGATATGATTAGACCTACACTTTAAGAAAATGGTTAAGTCATCCATATAAATAATTATTCATTTACTAATTATACCTTCAAATTTAAAGTCTATGGCTCTCTAAAAAGTGGCTCCTGCATTAATGACACCAAATGACATCTTCTTATAAGTAAAGGTACCCCACTTTGTTGTGAACATAGGTTCACTATCTTTGGGGTTTACCAGGCCATGATTACATCTCAATAATCCATCCAAAAAGTACATCATTTGAGATGCACTTACCATCTAAATTAATTCATCTAAATATGGTAGGGAATAATTATATTTGTTAGAAGCCCAGTTCAGATTCCTGAAATTGACACATAATCAAATTTTTCCACTCTTATTATGAATGGGCACTAAGTTGGTAGCCCATGTAGAATGTCTAACTGGGAAGATAATTCACTGAGAGAAACTTATGAACGTATTTGTGAATGATAGGCTCTAAGATCAGGTTCATAGGTCATTGTATCTGCATGTATGGTTTTTTCCCTAACTTAAGTGGGATAGTATGTGTTATCACACTATGGTCATATACCTTGAGGTCTTTGTATGTCCAAGCAATGACATTTATGTACTACAAAATAAGTCTCTTAAACTATTCTATTTCATCTGGGGTACATTCAAGACCAACATAAATGTTTTTGGGTTGGTCACTTGATCCTAAGTTAATGGTGAGTGATTATTGGTTAGCATAGGTTTGTCTCTCTGATATGCACGTAGATTTATCCAAATCGAACACTCTCTCTAACAAGATCATGCCTTTCAGGATGCGATTTTATCTCAAGTTCATAACACCATCTTCATCACACTCCTCACTAGGGAAGTTATCTCTATCTCTCTCGTCTATGATCTTAGCACTAAAGACCCCATAGTTTTTCAAGAAATCTAGTATGTGGTGGTTATCATCAAAACTTGGAGGTTCTCAATGTTGTCTAGGACTGATAGGTAGGGTACAAGCTCTATGGAGTAATGTTGTAGTTCTGAATCATCCAAAGGAGCTAAGTTTATATCCAAGGATGTTAGATAATCTACCACCTGGTTTTCTTCTCTGGGGATATGAATTATGTTGAATGAATCATATGTCTTTATCAATTCCCATGCTCTATGTTTATATTTTATTAAGACAACTTACACTATAACTTATTTTTGACATAATTGACTACTAATTTAGAATCCTCAAATGCCTTTTGTAGGATGTGAATAATAATATATTCAACTAATGTAAACCAAATTACAAGGGCTATTATATAGACAAGAAGATACCCAAATAACACCCTAAAATATAGGGAGGAAGAATAACAAAGAACCAAGAATAGAGTTCATGGGTGTAACAAAATAAAACTAACATAATATTTTTCTATGGTGAATTAATCACTGATAATAATCTAACATTTCCCCCCCTTAATTCAGCTTAGCTTGAAATGAATAGGAGAGGTATTATCTAAATGCCTCAAATTTTTCACGTGTAAGTGACTTGGTGAAGACATCTGCACGTTGTTATTCTATTGAGAAATATTGGAGTTGGATGTTGTGTTATTCTACATGTTTACATATGAAATGGATTTTTACCTCAATGTGTTTGTGTGTTCATGAAAGATTGGATTTTGAATAAGTTTTAGAACACCCTCGTTGTCATAGTATAGGATAGTAGGTGTCTTCTACAGTACTCCCAATCCTTCTAGTATGTGATGTAACCATATAGCTTTGTAGACATCTCATCCTGCAACAGGATATTTTGTTTATGTGGAATATAGAGAAACAAAGTTTTGTTTCTTACTCCCCCAAGATATAAGATCAGATTCTAAAAAAAACACATATCCAAAAGTAGATTTTTTGTCATCAATATTTCCTACATGATCTAAGTTTGAATATCCTATCAAGAATAAATTATCATTCTTCTTATATTCTAGGCCAAATTCCATTGTACCCTTGATATATCTTAATATCCACTTTTATGTTTTCTAGTAAGACATCTTCAGCTTCTGCATGAACCGTGAAAGATAGCTAACTGCATAGTTGAATGTCTGGCCTCATATATATTGAGTAAATAAGACTCCCAATCAACTGTTGATAGAGAGTTGTATTTACTTGTAGTGATGGATTTGTAAAAGATAATTGAAGCCTTATCTTCATAGGTGTAGAAATAGGATCATTGTCCATCATCCTAAATTTCTTGAGTGTTGTCTTGGCATATTTCATCTGGGACACAAATATGCAGTGTTTCTTTTACCATACTTATAATACAAAACAATAGTGTAGAAGACCAAGATTATTTATGTCGAATGATCGATTTAGATCTTTCATGTCAAATGATAGGTTTAGATCTTTCTTGATTGCATCTATCATCTTCACTAAACTTCCAATAATGACTAGATCATTGATATATACTATGACAATCACAATCTCTCCCCCTTGTTGTTTGAGGTAGAGATTTGGATCATAGGGACTCCTCTGGAATCCATGTTGGATGAGATGCTCATCAATTTTTATATACCAAGTTCAAGGAGCCTATTTGAGACCGTACAGATATTTGATGAGTTTACATACTTTTCCTTAATTATCAAGAGTGATAAAACCTTCTAATTATGTCATGTAAACTTCTTCTTGTAGATGTCCATTGATAAAGGCACTTTTTACATCCATTTGGTGGATCCTCCATCCAAAATGTGTAGCCATATTAAATATCATTATGATAGTCTTGATCTTAGCCTTATGAACAAATGTATCCTCATAATCTATGTCTTCTTTTTGTGCATATCACTTTTCTATGAGTTGAGCCTTGTGCTTATCAATACTACCATATGTTTTGTATTTAGTTTTGAAGACACATTTACATTCGATTGGCTTCTTCCCTAGTGAAATATATTCAAGTTGTCATGTTTTGTGTTTCATCAATGATTGAAATTATGCATTCATGGCATCCTTCCAAGGTTTAGACTCTAGGGATTCAAGAATTGTAGAGGGCTCTTCTAATTCTATAATTATGCTCATTAGGGTCAAATTGACCTCATTCCGAGTCAGGTTGTGATTCCTTGGTCTAGTACCTGATGTGTTTGGAACTTTATCAAATTTAGCATCCCTTAATATACTTCTATACCATTTAGGCATATGTTGGGTGGTTCTTGTGGGTGGTGGATCTGCACCATTGTTTCCATCATAGTATTCATTTAGTGGATTGCCATCTTATGCATTTTTTATGGGAATGATTGGTGTACCAAGTGAGTTTGTAGAAGGAGCTTCTGCTTTTATCTTCTAAAAAAACTCAACATCTCTGCTTGTGTATATTTTCTCGATCTTTGGATCCATTAACTTATAGGCAAGTGCTTATTCAATGTACCCTAAGAAGATAGACTTTTATGCTTTCATGTCAAGTTTAGTCCTCTTCGCTTTGGGAATGTGCATACTTGCTTTGCATCTAAACACTTGAAGATGTAATATATATGGTTTGTGTCCTGACCATGCTTCTTGTGGTGTTACCCCATCAAGAGTTGCAGTGGGAAATTTGTTGAGCAAATAGACTATGGTTTTGACAACTGCCTAAAATTTCTTGGTAAAACCTGAATCATGTAGCATACATCACATTATTTCCATGATAATACAATTCTTCCATTCAACAACAACATTTTGTTTTGGTGTATGTGGAGGGGCAATTTGATGATGAATGCCATTTTCTTGTAAAAACACTTTGAATTCATTACCGGTGAATTTCTCCCCCCCCCCCCCAACGATCTAAGTGGAAGGTTTTGATTTTTTGACTAGTCTCTATTTTAACAACTTTGAATTTTTTGAAAGTTTCAAAGGCTTGACTCTTTCTAGTTAGATAGTAAACCCATATTTTTCTAGAAAAGTCATCAACAAAAAACATGAAGTACTTAAACCCATCATGACTAAGTGACATCGGTCCACACAGATTAGTATACATCAAATCAAATTTTCTATGGGCCCGATATGTACTTTTTTGAAATAGAGCTCTATGTTGTTTGCCTGGTAATCAATGTTGACATTTGTCTATACCCTATTTGAGAGGTGGCAATCATATTACCATGTTATAATGGTGGAGTGTGTGAGATATCTAAAATTGATGTGACCAAATCTTTTGTGCTGTAACTATGATGAGTTTGTGTGTTTGACCACAAGTTCTTGATTATTTTTCTACATGAAATCAAGCTGGAACATTTTCCCAACTCCTGAGGCTGATGCAACAATTTTCAATCATTTTGACTTATCTCTAATCAAACACATTTTTTTTCACCTTTGCAGTCAAAGACAACCTTGAGGATGTGGTCAAGTAATTGTCTGACTAATATAAGATTCTTTGTGAGTCCTAGAACATACAAGACGTTTGAGATTTTGAAAGCATTGGATCTAAGTGGTAAAGCTATGTTCCCAATACCTTGAACATGGTAGGATGAATCACCACCAAAAGAGACATGATTTTTAGAAGTCTTCTCATTCATATTGTAAAACCAATCTTGTCTTCCAGTCGTGTCAATTTGCACCTACGTTGACATACCAGATAGAACTTTGTGATGTTTATTCTTTATGAAACTGTGTAATATATAGGAAGTCCACATCTGAAGGGGTTTCTTCCTGTTCGGTAATGTTTTCTTGTTGATTGGATTTCTTCTTCCAATGACCTTTCTACTATCATTGTTATTTGTGTGGATGAGATGATTGTTGGTTACTGGGTTTCTTGTTGCTTGAACAGCCTTGTGTAAATGAGTTATACCAATAATCCTTAAGATCATGGCTTTTCCTTCCACATACAAGATAGACTTTATGTTGTTTATTTCCTTGTGTATTGTGTTGATGACCTTGTTTTGGTTTAGAAGAATTGATCTACTTTTTTAAAAAATTATTAGAGGCAACAGCATGTCCTGATTCCTCTTCTTCTATATGCATAGACTCTTCTTGTTGCAACATGTTTACCAACTTATCGAAAGATGGTTTCTATTTTATGATAGTCAAAGTAATCATGAATATATTTTAAGAAGGTGGAAATGCTCTCAGGGAAATATGTACAAAATAGGTATATGTCACTTGCTCGCTCAATGCTTGGAGTGGAGTCGTCAGGGTTGCAACACATCATAGAAATGCTTCCACTTTTCACTGAACTTCAATTTGAGTGAATGAAGTTGACTCTATAAATGAAGAATGGTTCCTTAATTTTTGGCCTCATAGACTATTTAGAGCTTATCCCAAGTGTCTTTAGTTGTTATGGCCCCATGAATATGAGGTTGTACCTCATCTGATACCCAAAACATTATTATCAATTTTGCCTTCTAATTTGCTTTATCAAACTTACGATGTTGATCAACATCAGTGGCATCACAAGTGAATGTGCCATTGAGAATGGGTCAAATTTATTCAAATTCCAAATGTGTCCTAATTTTTGTTTTTCAAGTGGCATAATTATCGTTGTGTAGAATCCATGAGTCTGGTAGAAAGAATTTAGGACCATTTTCGATCATTGTGTAAAATTTGACCAAAGGTGATGGATTGGTCTCTTATCACTCCAGTTATCAAGGTCTCTTTTTCTATATACCATCAGTCCAATATACCAAACCTTTTTTTATATGCACCCTTCCTATATACCCATCGATATGTGGAAGAAGCCTGCCCTTTCTTTATACCCAGTAGTACATGAAAGAAGTGTAAATGTACGTGAAAGAGTGTTACATGGTACATAAATAGTACTGAAAGAGGTTCGACCTATCATTGTCACCTTCTTAGATATAATTTTGCATACATGGGCATAACTTCCCTATTATACTTGGAATTCTCACCTTTAAGATTTATGCCTTTTGACTGAGTCGAATGGGTAAAATAGAAGGATGGCTCAGTGAATATTTAACCTTATTTCTCCTTGACGGTTTATAGAGATGATACCCAAACATTGTTGTTGTATCTATGTTAGGTTATGTATGCAATAACTCAAATGTGATGGCTTTTCCTGTAAACATGAGTCATAGGCATAACTTTGACCAAACACTGTGATTGTGCATAATTCATTGATTTGTTTTTGCCTTTTATTTATTTGTAAAAATGAAATATAACAATGTTTTTCAAATAAATGATTACAATATAATATCCCTCCTAAAAAATATTAGGCTCTTTGACCTCTTTTGAAAAAAAAATGAGTTTTGCCTCTAAATTTAGTTAGCTACAACTGAGGTTGACAGAATTGCCAAATTTAGTAGCAAAGCTAAAGTTTCTTTTTCTTCCAAAAAATCCTTTTGGGGGATTTGAATCTCCCACCTCTTATTTGATAAAATATGTTCCTACCAACTCATCTAAGCATTCTTTCAAGTTTATAAATGACAAAACTTGTATTTAAATGCTTAAAATTTTGCAAACCATACCTTCAAAATAGGTTGTGAAAAAGCTTCCAAATGAGTCATACAACCTTCTGCAAAATTGTATGTCACTATTGGAAATGAAATATCATATATATTTTTTCCTCCAAGCATCAAATTTCTAATTTTGAAAAAGTACAACCTTCAAACAAAGAAAAATTATACGACTATGCAGATTGATTGGACAAATTGCAAGTTTGTTGTTTAAGACACTCAAAAAATTGTATGGCCTACTCAAAAAATCTAAAAAATGGTATTAGGAGAAATCTGGAATAGTCTTATACCATATTGTGGTCTCAGATTTCAAATTTTTGATTGGTGAAAAATTGTACGACCAAAAACCGTATTGGGCTTATAGCTTTCAAAAAAAATAGTTAGTAGGTTTTATGTCCAAAGGGTTGTACGACCTGTTCCAAAATAGTCTTTTCAAATTATAGAGGATAGTTGACTTAAATGACTATGCTCTTGTACTATAAATTTTGGGTTTTGGAAACTATACGGCTAAAAATGATCATAAACATGCATAAATTTTCATAAAAATCATTCAAACAAGAGAATGATTGTGAGAGAATGATTGACATTTGGAACATAGCAATAAAAAAATGAACAAGTTGAGTAATGGTTGTAGAAGAGGCTCTGGTAAATGAGAGCTCAGAGAATGAGAGCACGGGCTTCTCAATTCTTTCCTCCGACTGCAATATGAGGGTGTCGCAGGGCTCCACCTCCTATGATTTTCTCAAAAACAATTATTGTCCTACTCTGAAACCAAATGTAAAGCATGAATAATAATATATTTAGCTAATGTAAACCAAATTACAAGGGCTATTAGATATATTCAAGAAGATATCTCGAACAACCTCCTAAAATATAGGGGAAAAGAATAACAAAGAACTCGAAATAGTTTTCATGGGTGTAACAAAATAAAACAAACTAAAAATATTTTGCTATGGTGAATTAATCATTGATAATAATTTAACACATTCAACACTTTGACATTGTGCTTCAGGGCAAACTACAGATCGAGGATCAAGGCTTCATACTCAACAAGGTTGTTCGTGTATGGGCACTATAACCTATAGGCAACTAAATTTTGCCTCCCTTGCAGGGTAATCAATAGGATCCCAACACCAAAACCTTATTTAAAATAGACCCCATCAAAGTACAAGGACCATAAGCCTGGCGATTGAGAACTCTTGTCAGCGTTGTCTTTTACCCTTTCTATAGATAGGGTATAAATGCCTATGTTAGAGGATACTATGTTTATCTTCTCATTAACTGCATTGTATTATGTCATCATGTGTTTCACCCTGGATTCTCTATCAACATGGATTTGATTGGCCACGCCTCTCTAAGGAAGCCATATATGGGAGAAGTATGTAGCCATATACCCTTTCAAGGTTTTGTACCAATCTTTGTTAAGCAGCATCTTGTAAGCTTTTGGGATCTCCACTTCTTAAATGTTTATAAATTGTTGGACTTTGGGTTCAGATTTTGGTTGCATATGGATGTTTAGAAGCTCCCCTACCACCTTGACCTCGAACTTATCAAGTTGAACCACTATCTTATCTGATTTAAGAGGTGTTAGCTCTAATCTTTGACAAATTCCAACATGCATGACATTTGTCGAGGCTTCAGAGTTGACTAGACAATTATGTAGGTTCTTCCCAAATAGTCAGACTATAAGGAGGAAAGGGGGAACCTCAACCTTATTCTTATGTCTAAGCACATTGGTGTGTGTAGTCTTAGGCTTGAGCTAAGTTGGTTTATTTGTTAGGGAGTTTAGGAGGAGGTCTTTATGCTCAGTAATATGGTCAAACTCATGCAATGTGATGTTTGCCTTGATCTTTGTCATGTCTTCTACTATGTTATACCCAGTCTTGCTAGGAGCGGGCTAGTCCTCTTTACGAGGCTTGGGGTTATTGGCTTTTGGAGGTGGAGGATCATTTCTTGTTATAAGATCAGTCAGGGTCGCACCATTATTAGGAGGAGTGGATGTAGTAAGGGGTTGCTACTGTGTCTAACTCCTGAGGGAAATTTTGTTTCTTTGATACTATTGGAAAGCGTGCACCTCATTGGTGGCCACTTCTAGTTCATTATCCTCTTAGCTGGGGAACTCTAAGGTCACTAATACAATAATAGTGCTCGGGGATCTTGAAGAACTAGGAGCATCACACTAATTGGTGGTGTTTGGGTGGATTAGGACCACCTTATATTCTTCCATTTCTCTTTGGAAGATGTTGAATGCACTACAGAAATCGATACATTCCAAATCCCCATGGTGGGTTGTGTTATGCATAGGCACTAGTTTGGCAGAGCTAACTCACAGATGTTGATCTCAGGGAGTTTGTTGAGCAAGGGTTCTGGTTGGTTATTAAAACAGTTATATGGGAAGTCATGCCTCTGATAGGTGAAATCCCTATTGCAATTATCTGCACCATTGTTGATAACCTGCTTTTGAATACCCAAGAATTCATTGATGAGCTTTTGTACCATATGTTGTATAACATCCAACTCATTCTTAGTAGATTCTTGGGGTATACTTTAGACATTATTCATGGTAGGTATCAGTGTTTCACTGTGAGCTTGAGGCACTACTTCATTGGTAACTGGGCTAAGGAGGGCCAAGTGTTGATTAGGCATAGAATGCCTTAAGGAAAGCTAGTTTGTCACGGGCACTCATGGTATCAGCGCATTCTGGTTAGCGTTAAAAATAGGGTTCAAGGCAGGTAAATTTGGCAATATTTTTGAGATGGTTATGGCCATTTGACCTTGAGGGTTCAGTTTTATTTCTACTATAATGGCCTTAGCATATGCTAGTGGTAAATCCACAGAGAGGATCTCTGCGCAAGAACATCACAGTCTAGGGATCCATGGCATTATTATACATTTCTAGAGCTAGTTGGGCATCAGATATGTATAATGCAATTACCCTATTGTACATCTTCTAGAACCTAACATTGAACGACCTAATGGGCTCATTGACTTCTATCTTTATGCTAGCAAACCACTGATATAAGACACTAGGGTCAATGACTTGTCCAAACTGAGCCAAGAAGGTGTTGTTAATCTCCTCCCACCCTGTGATGCAATCTTCTGGTAGGGTTAGACCCTGTCATAAGGTGCATCCATCAAAATGAAAGGGAAAAGTCTACAATCCACATATTTGTGCTCAACATTCAAGAGTCTGAGAATTGTCTTATAGGAAGTCACATGCTCCTCGGTAGTGCATCCTCCATTGGTTGTGAACCAGGTGAGGTACCTCTCTGGGTTCCTAGGCAAGTCGTGAATAGCTTTGGGGACATTAATAGTGGACCCAACTAGCCACGCAATGGGTATAGCCATAGGAATGGGCCTATTCAGAGTGTTCTGGGTAGATGAACTAGATGGGTCAACCGGGGGTCTTGATCTTCCTCTATTAGATCTAGCCTTCTTGTGGAATCATAGAGGAGAGATTAATAACCGACCAGGACCAGCCCTAGATCTAGTGATCCGCATAGGAGGATCCAAATTGCTCTTATATCAATTAGTATTCTAAGGATTTTGTATTAGATGGATATGTGGTGCCCTCCTTTTAGCACAGTTGTTTGGTCCAAGATCTCATTCTCCCAAATACACCAAGCTATGGTATATGTGGGCCCTGTGTATTTTTCCTGCTCAGATCCCTCTCTGAAACAATAGCTTTTAGTAATATACTATGGATAGTTCACTCTATAATGGAAATGGTTTACTATTTCCATTGATGGTTGTATCTGTGAGGGCTTCCATTCTCTTTCTATTTGTGGATCACTCTCTTGGCCACTTCACACACTTCAACACAAACTATGGTCAAAATGTGTTTTGATTGTTGCTCTAATTTTGCATAGATGGTTCACTAAGTTTTTATACCATAATAGTGCTCAGGGATCTTGAAGAACTAGGAGCATCACGCTAATTGGTGGTGTTTGAGTGGCTTGGGACCACCTTGTATTCTTCCATTTCTCTTTGGAAGATGTCAAATGCACTACAGAACTCGATACACTCGAACTCCCCATGGTGGGTTGTGTTATGCATAGGGACTAGTTTGGTAGTGTTAACTCATAAATGTTGATCTCAGGGAGTTTTTTGGGTGAGGGCTTTATTTGGTTATTAAAAAAATTATAGGGGTAGTCACACCTATGATAGGTGAAATTCACGTTGGAATTTTCCCCACCATTGTTGATAACCTATCTTCAGAGACCCAAGAAGTCGTTGTTGAGCTTTTATACCATACGTTATATAGCATCCAACTCATTCTTGGTAGATTCTTAGGGTATGCTCTAGACATTGTTCATGGCAGGTATTAGTGTTTGACTGTGAGCTTGAGGCACAGTAACTTGGCTAAGGAGGCCCAAGTGTTGATTAGGCATAAAATGCTTTAAAGGAAGCTAGTTTGTCATGGGCACTCGTGGTATTGACACATTTTGGTTAGCATTAAAAATAGATTTCAAGGCAAGGAAATTTGGCAATATATTTGAGATGATTAAGGCCATTTGGCCTTGAGGGTTCAGTGTTCTTCTACTTTGATGGCCTCAACCTATGCTAGTGGAAAATCCATAGAGGGGATCTCTGTGCAATAACATCACAGTGCATGGATCCAGGGCATTCTTATACATTTCTAGAGCTATTTGGGCATCGGATATGTATAACGCAATGACCTTGTTGTGCATCTTCTAGAACCTAACATTGAACGACCTAATGGGCTCATTGACTTCTCTCTTTATGCTAGCAAACCACTGATATAAGACACTAGGGTCAATGACTTGTCCAAACTGAACCAAGGTGTTGTTAATCTCCTCCCATCCTATGATGGAATCTTCCAGTAGGGTTAGAAGCCATTCATAAGGTGTGTCTATCAAAATTAAAGGGAAAGTATACAATCCACATATTCATGCTCAACATTCTGTGTAATTTTCTCGCTCAGCGCCCTCTCTGAAATAATAGCTTTTGGTAATAAACTATGGATAGTACACTCTATAATAGAAATGGTTTACTATTTCCATTGATGATTGTATTTGTGAGGGCTTCCATTCTCTTTCTAATTATGGATCACTCTCTTGGCCACTTCACACACTTCAACACAAACTATGGTCAAAATGTATTTTGGTTATGGCTCTAATTTTGCATAGATGGTTCATTAAGCTTCTATACCATAACAATGCTCGGGGATCTTGAAGAACTAGGAGCATCACACTAATTGGTGGCATTTGGGTGGCTTGGGACCACCTTGTATTCTTCCATTTCTCTTTGGAAGATGTTGAATGCACTATAGAACTCGATACACTCCAACTCCCCATGGTGGGTTGTGTTATGCACAGGCACTAGTTTGACAGTGCTAACTCACAGATGTTGACCTCAAGGAGTTTGTTGGGGGAGGGCTTTGGTTGGTTATTAAAGCAATTATAGGGGCAGTCAAGCCTCTCATAGGTGAATTACTGTTGGAATTCTCCCCATCATTGTTGATAACTTGCCTTCGGAGACCCAAGAAGTCATTGTTAAGCTTTTGTACCATACGTTGTATAGCATCCAACTCATTCTTGGTAGATTCTTGGGGTATGCTCTAGACATTGTTCATGGCAGGTATCAGTGTTTGACTATGAGCTTGAGGCACTACTTCATTGGTGATTGGGCTAAGGAGGCCCAAGTGTTGATTAAGCATAGAATGCCTTAAGGGAAGCTAGTTTGTCACGAGCACTCGTGGTATCAACACATTTTGGTTAGCGTTAAAAATAGGGTTCAAGGCAGGAAATTTGGCAATATATTTGAGATGGTTGGGGCCATTTGGCCTTGCATGTTCAGTTTTATTTCTACTTTGATGACCTTAGCATATGCTAGTGGCAAATCCGTAGAGGGGTTCTCTACGCATGAACATCACAGTCTAGGGATCCAGGGCATTCTTATACATTTCTAGAGCTAGTTGGGCATCAGAGATGTATAATGTAGTGACCCTATTGTACTTCTTCTAGAACCTAACATTGAACGACCTAATGCGCTCATTGACTTCTCTCTTTATGCTAGAGAACAACTGATATAGAACACTACGGTCAATGACTTGTCCAAACTGAGCCAGGGAGGTGTTGTTAATCTTCTCCCATCTTGTGATGGAGTCTTCTAGTAGGGTCAGAGGCCACTCATAAGGTGCATCCATCAAAATGAAAGGGAAAAGTCTACAATCCACATATTCGTGCTCAACATTCAAGAGTCTAAGGGTTGTCTTATAGGTAGTCACATGCTCCTCAGTAGTGCATCCTCCATTGGTTGTTGAACCGGGGGAGGTACCTCTCTGAGTTCCGAGGCAAGTCATGAATAGCTTTAGGGACATTAATGGTGGACCCAACTAGCCACGCCATAGGTGTAGCCATAAGAACATGGCTATTTGGAGTGTTTAGGGTGGATGAACTAACTGGGTCATCCGGGGGTCTTGATCTTCCTCTATCGAATCTAGCCTTCTTATGGAATCGTAGAGAGATTAATAACCAACCAGCCCTAGATCTAGTGATCCACATAAGAGGATCCAAATTGCTCTTATATCAACTAGTATTCTAAGGATTTTGTATTAGATGGATATGGGGTGCTTGCCTTCTTGCGCCACCACGTTGTTCGTTCCAAGATCTCATTCTCCCAAATACACCAAGCTATGGTGTATGTGGGCCCTATGTAATTTTCCCGCTTAGCACCCTCTCTGAGATAATGCTTTTGGTAATAAACTATGGATAGTTCACTCTACAATAGAAATGATCTACTATTTCCATTGATGGTTGTATTTGTGAGGGCTTTCATTCTCTTTCTAATTGTGGATCACTCTCTTGACCACTTCACACACTTCAACACAAACTATGGTCAAAATGTGTTTTGGTTATGGCTCTAATTTTGCATAGATGGTTCACTAAGCTTCTATACTTGATATTGGTTTAGTGGAGTACATGGTTTGATTCATGATGTTGGTTGCTACGTGGACCCTGGTTTGAATTATTTTTGTTATGTGGTGATTGCCTCATGTTGACAACTGATAAATGTTGGACTTTTTGCTCCTTTCTTTTGTTAAGTCATTCTCGTCTACTTGGTTATCTTCTCGCTACCCATGTACCCTAATAGGATACTCTATATTTGGGTACTTGGTACCCTTCACTTTTAACCTTGTGTAGACATTTTCTTGGGTCTACTTTTCAATTTGTTTTTTTATGAGTCTCATGTTGTACCCTTGTTATATCTAGCAAATATGTGTCCAAAATACTTGTATAATAAATTTTGTTGACATTATTTAGTTAATTATTCTAATACTCATTCCTTCACGTTTGTCTTGGCCCCATTGTTTGCACTTATTCTGAAGTCAATTGGGCTCATCCACCCCTTTCTACATTTCTTATTTCTAGTCGTTGGGAGATCATCATGCGCACCAATAGCAAGTTAAAGTTTGAATTCAATTCCCTATATATAAACAAGTGAGATAGCTCATCTAGGAGGAGGAAGGACCATAATCACACAAATAGCACTTATTGAATACACGTGTGGCACATTCTACTTTCGTTTTGCATTTTATATTATCAAAATATTTCTTCAAATCTAAGGTGGTTGATTATTAGAGGACTAGTTAGTTTACACGGGCCACCTAAATCCTAATGCAAGCTCCAAAACTTTGTTTTACTTAACACTAGGTCACGCCAAATCAACTCTTTGTATGTGAATATAAGTCGCAACGCATAAAATTAGGTCAAAGAAGCATAAGTAGAAGAACAAGCCTAGAAGATCATATTTCTACTATCAACTCTAACCAAGGGCACTTGTGTGGAACTGAAAGTATGTCGAATATTTGTATGCTCCTTGAAGCAAAACTAGATCAATCGCATATTTTGATGCAACAAAGGTGATAGGTGGAAAATGTGTGGGGACAAGTTCAAAATGCAGAGACTAGTTCATAGACAACTCAAAACTCCTTCCTACATGTTTGATTATATATGTAATTAACCATGGTTTGTCATTATTTGATATGTTTATCATGCTTAAATAGTAGTTCATTTTTTATACTACAATGACTACATTATTTGATATGTTTATCATGCTTAAATAGTAGTTCATTTTTTATACTACAATGACTAACCTTGAAGGGAACAAAAATGCCAATTTGAATGTCATGCAGCAAAGCTTTTATAAATCCACACGCCACCACGCAAAAATTCCAAATCTGTGTGAGATGTAAAATGCACCTCTTGGCACTCAATTTTGAAAACCCCGTGACTATAAATTCAAATTATATAATAGTTTAAATAGTTGAACTCCATCAGACATTTATTCTTCTATCCAATCTGGTTGTATGTTAACAGTCAATGTTTTGACGTCTACTTGTCCCACTCTTCCTTCAGCAAATCGAATCTTAATTAAATAATGACTACTTACTGGATCGTCACAGTTTCGATGGCTCCCCAATAAATCTGGCCCCACCCATAGAGCATCTTCAATATTAAAAACAATTGCATGATCCATTACCAATTGAACTCGTAAAGGAGTCAAAACACAACAGCCTTGTCCACTGGCCATTTTGCGAGGACTTTCTCAAATCTCTCAATTTAAAATTTGTAAGCATTTTTCGTCAGTGAAATAGCACATAGATCTGGCCTCAAATAGCCATTAAAATAATAAATAAATATTAATATTTAAACATTATAAGTTTATTCAACGAAAAAAATTATTGAACATTTTTAAAAGTACTTTCGAGATGAGATTTCAATGTTTTTGCAAAAATAACTACTTTTTTTTTTGGAGGGGGTTCTGTTTTAAAATAAAAACTTCAGAATTTTTATTTTTTTCTTTAATAAAAACAAAAAACAATTGGGAAGCCCCAACCAAGTCCCCAAGATGTCCTAGGGATTGTATCTCCATGTAACACTGGTTGCAACCCGCAAAACAAAAAAGACATCGCAAACCATGCACAAACCTCTGTACTGTCTTAAAACTTTTAAACAGTATTATTAGCTCATGGCCCTGTTAAAACTTCGGTTGAATTACCTGTAAAGAGTTTATAACGGTATTATTAGCTCATGGCAAGTATTGCTAGTTCATGGCAATGCACTCAAATTAACAGCTAAGTCCTTTGTTATTTGTCAACTCCAATTTTTTTTCTATATTTTTGAGACGCTCAGGACATTAAAACACATCAATAAGTCAGAAACCACACCAAAGGCATAAATAAACCCCCACAAACTAAGAGGAGGGTGCACCAATTATGTTGTTATGTCGTGCAGATCGCAAGTAACCTACTCTACCCTTAAGTGAGGGGGATACTTATGCTGGGCCATTTGCATGAATCCTACTCTACCCATTAATCCCCAAGCAAGATACTTTCCATTTATCCCCAAGGAAGATAGTTTCAACTCTGATGCAATGCTGCGCAGTTTGCATGTATCCTACTCAATCCCTTAATGCAGGCAAGTATGACAAGATTTCCACACGTCGCCGAGGGAGATCATATAAGACTGCCATAACTTATGAAGAACGCAGCATGAATACCTTTGTAACACAATATGAACCTAATGAAAAAAGAGTAACCTTTTCTTAAACATACCTAACTTCAGTTATTTGAATCAGAAGGGATGTACCATATTTCTGCATTTTCACACATTCCAGACCACAAGAACAAGAGCTAGAGCTAAAGAAAAGAAATCTGAATGACATTAATAGGCCTCTTCATGTAAATGACATTGTGATTGCCCAGTTGTAGTTTTGGCCTGGCAAATACAAATCCCATAAACCTTCCGTTCGGTACCTGAAAAAGAATTTTAAGAATCGACCCCATCTTAAAAGTACATCATCCATATACATCACCTTCTGCCCTAAAATGCATATATTGTAACTTCAACAACTAACCCAAAATTAAGGGTTGAACCCCAGTCAATCCACACAATTAGCGTGCAGTTGTTAATGTACTACAGGGCTGGGCCCCTTGTTTGGCGAGTATTATACGACTTGCAATTCAAACATTTCTGTGCAACAATATGAAACTGGACCTCAGAATTTGTTCCACAATCATTGCACAGGATCCAGACCTGCGCCAAGAATGAAGCATAATTACAATTAAATAAGGCCAACTGAAGTACAGGACGACCCATCTTTAGGTGCAGACTAAAAATAGGAACCATTAATGATTATGTTTCTGAATATGTAAACAAACGAAATCAGTGAAAGAGAAACTATACCATCTTATTTTGATACTCCAAAGGCATAGGAGTTGCCGCAATCTGAAAGAAAAGCAGTGTGTCAAAACCTACTTTCAAGATAACTTACACGAACTTGAAGTCAAAAGTTGTCATACCTCCTGATCTAGTTGTGCCCATATTTTGGACATGTCACAGACCGACTTAGAGCACATTGGACAAGAATACCTGTAGGTCATCAATTCTTATGAGAATACGACAAATTATGTCAAATTATGAATTTAGCACTGCAAATACTCTCTCATATGGATGGTAAGATAACAAGAGTGAAAAGGAATCAAAGACTCACTGTGAGTGCATTTTCATTTCTCTAAAGCATTCCACATGCATTGTATGACCACACCGCAGGACAGTTATATCCTTCAGGGAATCAAAAAGATACTGCAATCGTATCATCACAATCCATTACATTCACAGCCCAAAGAAGAACAATATAACAAAGCATTCAAAGGATAATGGCAACCAACTAGCATGACACAAACCTCGAAACAAACTGGACAATTATGATGCATAGAATTTTCTACACACGGGTGTGCTTTCTGCAAAACAACTGAATAGCAGCACCCTGAAAAACAGCTCCAAATCAACAAGTTATTCAAATTCAACTCCTGTATTGTATCCTGTAAGATTATTCAAAGATACCAAAAAGGGAGCTTCTGTTTCCATATTAGACACTCATGAAGCATATACAGCATTAATTTCTCGAACTTCAAAAAACTCTTGTTTTGATGCCTTTTCTGCAGAACTCAGAGTTGTGCAACTTAATATATTATAATATTTACCAACCTCTGTACCGCATGCCCTGTGAGACAATTCAAAGGTAACAAAAAGGGCTTTTATTTACATTCAAGACACTCATTAATCATATATAACTATTAATTTCCCACAACTTAAAAAGGGCCCTTTAATCAATGGCTTTGTTGCCTCCAAGAGAACACTTTGGCACCTAAGCAAATTGAATAATAACTTGCAAAAATGAATAGTCAGACACACAGAAACATCACTACAAGATCAATCCCGTATAAATTTTCCAGTACAAGAAATAGAACCACACCAAAAATATTTATGTCTAGCATGGGCAATTCCCCATAAAACACCTATAGCTACAGTCAAAACACCTATAGCTACGGTCAAAACACCTATAGCTGTGGGCAATTCCCCATAAACACCTATAGCTGCAGGCAATTCATTGCATATTCATCTGGTATAAATAAACAATTTGACAAGGAGAAGGAAGCCTCTCAAAACACGACTAGATCTCCATGTTCCAGTTTCAACAACTCTCCAAATTATTAAGTTGTGCATATGGTTGGGACAGAATCAAAACAAGTAACCTAACAGTTCCATAACTTTTACAAGGAAAGGCACATACCACATTTGTTGCAGTGAAAAAATTTATCCCGTCCTCCAACTCTGGCATAAAATATTAGAACAAAATTAGTATTAGAAACAACACTGCCCTCCTACAATCAAAACAAGCAGACACCAATAAAAATGGATATGGAACTTAAACTGCATGCATTGTTTTTCGCGGATATGGAAATGCCTCAAAATAAACCAATAGAATTGCTTCAAATAAAACATCTCTCCTGACCTGCATATGCCACAATCATCACAATGGTATTGTTCTTTTAAGACCTGCAATAAGAAACATACGTAGAGGCAAAAGAAAATCAAAGAAGAAAACTGGAGTTTTGACTGTTTTCATACCTCAGATAAATAACTAAACATTCTTCACCGCAACAACAGTTAGAAAGAAATTTTTAAAAAAAATCAAAGACAACTCACATCATCGTCAAAAAACTTGCACACTGCACAATAATATTCTCCCATATTAACTCCACAGTTCTCACATACTTGCTTCACCTGAAGAAAACAATATATTCAGAACACAAAACTAACATAAAACAAAAAACATAAAAACAATCTCTTGCTTTTGCAAATACTAAGAAAAGGGAACTGTTTACTCACACTCTGCTCAGTATCACAGAGAGAGCAAATTACCTGCCCACAAAATAAAAATCAAATGGTCAACACAGTATACAGAAAATAAAAACAAACAATCATAATATTAATCGTCAATGCAATCAAGAAAACAATTATCTGTGGGGAACTACTACGGCTGTGTGGCTGGATCTAACTTGTAAGCTCTAACAGTGACTTTATGATTCCAATACTTCAAATGCTAACCCTAGTGGAGAATCACTATTCATTATGAAATGATCATAACATCTCTTAATCATGCGTACTTTAGAATAAGTGGATTTCGTAGTCAAAAAAATTGTCCTCAAGGATTTAGTGTTAAGTCCTGTAAGAGCATATTATAGCCTGTTCTTCTACGATTTCTAAAGAATTGGTACAGAAATGGAGATTTTCCAGAACAGAGCAATTGAAGATCTCGGAATTGGGTAAGTACATTCAGGTATCTCCTCCACCCCAAAAAAGAACTTTTTTTTAAAAGGAAAACGTCCTCAACTAAAGCTGGGTTTTGATCTGAAAATGGATCTCTCCAAAGAAAGTAAATCCCACAAAAAGTATTAATCTAATCAAATTGCTTGTGGAAGCCTTCAATTACTTAACAGAAAATACATGATTGAATTGTAATTAGGTTAAATCCCATAGTGATAAGAATTGTGTGATAAAGGTGTGACTTATTAGTTATTTCACATTACATGCTCCACAAGCTTTGCCGATAGGGAAAGAGGCTAGAGGGTGAGAAGCCCGAAGAGGTCCTCTTCTTATATTAAGTTAAATATGTTTTGAAAAAACTATTTGTGTCTATTCTTAAAAGATTAGTTATTAGTCATTAAAATTTTGTTTACTTTAGACTATACTCAAAAGAATGGTCACCGAAATAAAACCTGTAAAAACTAAATTAAAAACAAAATAACACGTTATATAAAAATATGTAATACAACCTTCAACCAATTCAATAAAAATTGACAAGATTTAAAATAAAACTAAACAATGAAATAAAACCTAAAACAACAAATACCTAATACCAAAATTCTATACAAAACGCAGATTTGAAGCATGTGGCATACAACGAGAAGAATTGATGAGAGGAGACCAGGTTGCCAAGGGAGAGACCAAACCATATTATCTTCACCTATGTTGTTTGGGTACGGGTACAGGTACAGATACGGGGACGTCTCGAGTACGCGGGTACGTCATTTTTCAAAAACCTTGATTTGGATACGTCGTGGGTACGTCTGTGTGTGTATATATGTGTGTGTGTGTGTGTGTATATATATATATATTGTATATTACTCATTTTTTTAGTAAAACACTTGAAATTACATAGTGTGAAAATATTTGTCTATAAATGATAAAACACTTAAAAATATATAATATTCATTCATTCATTACTTCAAAGACAAGATGTACATTCAAATCTAGAATAAATCATCTCGATTGTCCACAAAATCATGAATGCCACTCCCATTATTTTTCAACTTTATCATTTACTGACACTTTCTCTCACAAGGGCTCATCGGTGCATTGAATCTCATGAGTGCATGCCTTAAGGGGTGCACAGGGAATGGGGTGGGATCGGCTTGTGGCACTTTGCAAGAGATATTCTCATACTATTCTATCACGCATACATCCCTTCATGCAGCCTTCATAGCTCCTATGATGTCTCCTTGAAATCTTGAAACCCTGAAATATGGCTAAGTCTGAAAACCTGAAACCCTGGAATCTGACTAACTCTGAAATATGATAGGATCCTCCAAAACCTAGAATTTGCATCATAGCTCCTAGCGGTCCGAAACCCCTCTCAAACATCCTGAAAGTATATAAATAAAATATAACTTAAAATATAAGTTTAGTAAACTTATACTTAAATGTTTATTTTATTTATATACTGTTGGGTTCGGACTGGGTTTACATTTAGGGTTGCTTAGTTTTTAGGGTTTTTTTTTTAAGGATTTTCTGAGATATATATATATATTTTTTTTAAATTCGCCATTTTTCTGCCGGAATCCCTAGGGCATGCCCGGAGATGTCCCGGGCTCCCGAAGGCGTCCCGGAGGCATCAGTGGCCATGCCGGACATTTCCGGTACGTCCACGAACGCCTCCAGGAGTACCCGGGACGTTCCCGTGCCGGAGGTGTCTCCAAACAGGAGGCGCTGGGGGGGGGGGGCGTACCCCTGCAACGTAGATCTTCACAGCTACCAAGATGGAGGGAAGACGGTCGTCGCTGTGTTGCAGGAATCAGGAATGGCAGATGGAGAGAAGACTGGAGCGCCATCTGGAGCAGCAGCTATTGATAAAGGCAGATGGGTAGAATGTAGCCACCGAGTTTCATTCTTAAAAGCCGAGAGGTGGAGTTTCCAACACGTGATGTGGGAGGGCTTTGATGCAGGTCTCATGTAATATGCTCTTTCAGAACATTGACTAAGATCCACAAGAAGTTTGATTCATTGTAATATATCACATATATGCAGTTAAATAACGTGTAGATCCAACACAAAAACCCATTCAATTCTCTGATCTCAGGGCCAAGAAAATATCATAACTTTTGGTAACTTGATTTGGAGTCTGTTTGAGACTCAATCCAATGTGGAGAAGCTGTGGAGTGAGAAATCTGGTTGGGGAGGCTCCAAACATAAAGATGCAGATCCTCAATACAGTTCTGCAAATGTAGGGCCTGGTCAAACAATTTTAGAACAAACCAAAACGCATAAATTAAATCCTCACACATAGCCTGCAAACTATATATATATTTTTCTTATTTACAAAAAAAAATCAAAATACCAATGGAATTTGTAGTGGTCTGCACTACATTACCACTGCCTTTCCAAAGATAAGGTCATTGGTACTGGTCTTCACTCCAAAGCCCTTGTGAAGAACAAGACCTGAATTACACAAAGAGGTCCCTCAGGGTGCCTGCTCTAATACCAAATATAGAAAATGATCCATATTTAGAGATAGCCGAAGGCTCAAAACACAAATGTGTTCATCAATCAATCATTCATATTCCATAATAAACAATAATAAGGTTTACATATCTATAGGAGTCTTCCTATAATCACTCTCCTAGAATATAGTTAAGTTGTTCTAACAACTTACAACCTACTAACCAAATATTATCTCTACATGATTTTGTTCTCAACAAATCACTTATAATAATATTTGTTGTTATTACTCACAACCTATTATTAATGCTCACACTAAATACAAGTTCACACTATATATTCTCATCACTTACTTTCTGTAACATGGCATCCCTGCATGTAATTAAATTAAATTTACATTCCCCACAATATTTTCAGCAAAATTTTGGAGGGACCTTTTAACATATCATGCCTTCTGATATATGTCCAAGTTTTCAGGTATTAAAAAAACTTTATAATTTTTTACCGCAAAGAAAATTTAAGAGTTGCATAGGACCATACATTGTAACACGCTCCTATAAAATTTCAGCAGCACCCCCTCAGAAAAATTAGCTAGCCCCTTCCAGGGGACCACTAGGTTACGATTGAAAGATAGTAACGGATAAAAGGACGAACTGTTCACTGCACACTTTGACACAGATAAAGAATGAAGAACCATAAGACTTCATAGATGAGAATTAACACAAAAAAATAATCTTCATGTATCATATCCTGTCTTCTGTGGATCTGCAACAAAATCAGACATTCCTCTTGAGCCCCCGTTGTCATTTACATTCGGAATATTATTTATTGCAATTAGGTCTAATTTATTTTTCTGGTTTATGTATTAGTTGATGTGAAAACCACTTTCCTATAAAATAAGAGTATGATAAAGAGTATTATAGACAAAATACTCGATTTATGAGGCCTATGCCACTTTCTTTCTTTACATTTTAGGTCTGACACATTTTTTTGGCTTATGTTTTGCGTGTTGATGTAAACACCACTTCCCGTAAAATAAGGCCATGAGTGAGTATTATAGTGTAAGGAAATCATCAACTTAAGTGGGATATGCCATATTCTTTGTATACAGCTGACGATTCTTTATTGCAATTAAGCCAAATTCATTCTTTGGGTTTGTGTGGAGAATAGAATTAAAACTTGTGGAAAACAGAGAGTACCCTCTAAGCACTTGTCTTTTGCTCGCCAAGTAACTGTGCAACTTCTTATGAACAAAGTTCGAGCTATAAACTCACCTAATGTTAAATAATATTATAATAAAAAACATCATTTCAACTTTTACATATCAATTTTCTACTATTTTTGCTCTCTTAAAACACATTATCATTTACCAGTGGAGGTATCTGTACCTTCCACTTCCAGGGTGCAGCAGATGAGTAGAAGGAGCTGGAGACAATAAGCATTGTACTCTTTTTTGGTCTATAAATAATAGAAAATATACTTATGCATTCTCTATATTCATTTCTCGTGCTTTTTAACAGGGTTTAACATGGTTTTACAAGTTATTTAGGTTTATTTTACAAATTTATATATTTTAATAACTAGTAGAAAATTTGCCTACATAATTGCCGAGTGTTTTCGAGTCAGATTTTGGGCCAAGTAAGAGTTTCGAACTATGGTGTGGAGTTCTTAACACTCGAGTCATTATAGCATGAATGCCCCTGGGCTCTCATTGCATCAATATGTTTTCTAATTCTCAGGCATTGATTTGTACCGTTAAGAACAGGTATTGTCTTCTCGAGTCAAACCAGCTACAATTTTACCTAATTACCATGGAACAAAGTAGTACAGCTCCGGATGAGGGTTACGAAGACTTAAATTTCAGAAAACACAATTGTAATTTTCCCTAAAGCCTGGCAAGAGGAACAGCGTTACATACCCGTTCAATTTTGTATCTGGGAATCTCGTGCCGCTTCTCTGGATCCGGCAAATGGCTCTGCACGTGCGATAAATAGCAAGTCGAACAAGAACAGAGAATAGTTAATATGTATTTACGTTCATTTTTAAAAAACAAGGTTTCCATGCATAAAGCTGGAATAAATTCATATAATTGAGGTCTTAATCCCCAGATCTGACCTGCCCTAAGTCAAAACACGGACCAATTCAATTCCCTCATTGGACATCCAGACACACATCACTCGTTCTCCGCCAGAATCGTACACAGGACAACCAATATAAAAACCGCGACTATTGGCCATCCTATCAGGAGCCAGGGTCACAACATAACGAACCAAATATTCCTATAGCCCAACCGAGAAACTCACACGGACATAAAGACAAAAACAAACTAGTAAAACCCAAAAAACTCGAACCCGTGACCTAGGGATGTCCAGAATATTAATGAAATGGAAACGAAATACCAAACCCCGATTCTTACCATAGCTTCGTTATGACAGTGCCGACAGTCGTAAATCTCGTTGCAGCAGGGCGCTCGTATGCGGCATCTCCTCTTGTAGTGTGCACAGCTGCACGCAAAACGCCAAAAAAAAAAAAAACTCAGCCAAAGGAAAAGAAAGCATAACTAAAAAGCACAAAAACACGGTAAATTCGAACCCATAGCCCATTCTTCCAGCGCTTAGTCGCTCCAGTGGGTCATGCATCCAAACTCCTCCTCCTTCCATGCTGAACCGCGCAATTTAAACTCTTACAATTATTGTATCAGATTATTGAATGAACGGGATTGTCTTAATGCATTGAATTGTAGCAGCGTTGGGAAGAGAAGGGGAAAGGCTCAAGATGAAAGCGAAGCTCTCTTTCCCGTTTTTCCTTTCCTTTCCTTCCGATTCCCAACGGTCGGACTGGACAAAAAGGGGAATGAAATATGAATCTTAACAGGAAAAGCCCATATATACGGATAGCGATGTAGAAATTCTTTATTTACTTCTTCTTTAACTTTTAAACTATGGTGTGCGTTACGCCATTGTAGACTGCTAACGACCAGTGGGGCCTGGGGTAACCCCCTTCTGTTATTTGCTCCTAATAATGATGGAAGATTTTCTTGGATAATGCACCGATTTTATTTTTTATTTTTGTCTCGGCAAGTTTTGTGTGAAGACCCGACTCCCGAGGCAATCTGATTTCTATTTAAAGCCAATTCAGCAAGTGGTGCGTTGCCTTTAATGTGGCCGGCGGTATTTATATATTTTTTTTTTGGAGAAGCCCTGTCAATAATGGTTGTTACGTGTCGCCTGCTCCTTCTTGCCCTTTTGTACTTGTGAGTTGCAAAATTCACCCTGGCCGCCCTACAAAGCTATAAAGTTCACTCACCCCCTCATTGTCAAGGGACCCAAAGAATGAATCTACATGTGATATCTTTGTTTGGGTCCACCTTGGCTGCCATCTAAATTTGATGGTGTGAAAAAGCATTCAACAATGGATTATGCGATGAGATTGTCGTATCGTATTTGAATCATTTATCGACATCGTTCATCATAATATTTGGTGGTAAAGTTAAAAAATAGATGAATTATTAGGGAAAACAAGTATATTATCTTATTTTAGAGATAATAAAAAAGTTCGTGCAATCAAATAAAAAAGTTCGTGCAAATATCATGCATTCAAAAGATAGGGATTTATTAAATTTTTTTTTAATTTGTAGTAAATGTGATTATAATTGTCAAGAATATTATCAAAACCCTTTTATATGTAGAAATCCCCATTGATAACGATTGACAATTGGAAGATAAGAGAAGTGGATGGACAATTGGAAGGTCTTTTAAGGTCAACCAGGTATCAAAATTTTCCTTCATTGAACCCATAGACTCTAAAAATGGTTATGATATTCCAACAGAATGCAAATGTACAATCTCTAGTTGAAAATTAGGAAATGAACATAAAATGCAACTTAAGTTGGACATAATTGAGAAACATTGTGAAAAAATATGTGTCAGTGAAACACACAAATAAATAGACAACAAGAACACACAGATGGAAAAATGCAGAAGAATGTTGTAATCATCTAAAAGTGGTATTTGGATGCTAAGAGTATTGTTTGAGATAGCTTATTCTTAGCTTAGCCCAAGACTTATCCTAGAGCCTTAATCACACTTTTCCAGCAATTGTGCAAACCACAGACATGTCCAATCAACTCAAACTCAATCCCAAAACTACATTCCCAAATATTAACCTATTGTGCCCAATAGTCTACTAGATGGACACTAGCACCACATTAAGGACACTAAAACCACATGGTGTTAGTGTCCCTTGCCCTAACTCTCCTGAACAAATATATTTTCAAATGTGTGCCCCTCCTAAGGTCAGCGTAAATACATTTTATTATCCGCACAAGCTACAGATCACTATAAATACAAGACTATTAGACCTCTATCCACTAGATGGGAAGATATATGCAAAAAGCCTATTCAAACAAGAAACAAGTTGAGAAAAATAAAGGTTATTAATTCTTATTCTACCCTACTTCTACAAACTATCATCTACAGTTACCCTAAGCCAAGATTTAAAATATTTTCAATCTCAAGTACACTCAACGCATTCAAGACCACTATCATTTTAGCTTGGATTTGCATCAAGTACTAAGTAGAAGAACTACATCAGAATTGATTCCTCCTCATAGTATTGGTATGTAGGCGACTCTCTTTACAACGAGGTGTTGAGGATGTGCAACCTATCCTAATAACGAACACATATTTTAAATTAATGTCATACTTACAAGGAGGATTAGGGTTTGCACACTAAATCAAATATTATAAGCATAATATAGAGTTCTAAATTTCGAGTATGTCAAAATAGAACCCAAAAACACATATGCAAGTGCTCCTAGAAAATAGGCATAGTCTTGCAAAGATGACACTAGCACTATTTTCAAGACACTAGATCTACATGGCACTATTGTCTAGGTGGGGAGCTATTGTTTAGTGAAGAATCAAACCTAGAAATCCTACTATCAATACTCAAACCTATTTGTAACCCAATTTTTAGAACCCAGATTTTTTTACAATAGTTATTTTTTAGATAAGTCCCTATTTTCACATATTTATTACTATTTTTAGAAAGTCAAAATAAGTTAAAATCTATAACAAATCAGTGGTTATTTATTGCATATTATTTCACTGATGTAGTCAATTCAGCGCTTTAATCTAACTTAGAATTTATTTAGGTAAAAATCTAAAAGGTTAAAACATTTGGTGAACCTAACTTACTTTGAATATTACTTCAAACCCGAGTTTGCATTATCCAATTTTTTGTGCAATAAAGCAAGGCTTCATACTTTTATTTTTTAAATTTTTTGGCATAACCTAGCTCATTAAATCAATTTCATATTAGGGTTTCAATTTATTTAAATATAATTTAAATTTTTGCAAATAAACCCTAGATTCAAAAAACCCCAACCCTAGACACACTTAGCGTTTATATCTTTTTCCTATATATACTCATATTTTACTTCCAAAATATCATATTTGCTTCCATATTTAAATTTTTTAGACTTTCTTAGATTAACATTTTTAAAAGGTTCAAAATATACAAAATTTATTTTCCTACCTTCCAAACTATAATGGCAGACTTTAACAACAGATTTAATGAAACTGATAAGCAACAATTACAATACTTTGTGTCCAAACACACATATATAGAAGATGACTTCATCGATATTCTTCAAGAACTCCAAAAAACAAACAATGATCAATCTTTAACTCCCCCAGTTAATAATATTGTTATACCTCTAGTGGGGCCAACTCAACCAATTCAGCTAACACAACCAAAAATGTAATTTAACAACCATCAGTGACAGCTACATCACTTGTGGTTAGTTCTTCCACTCTTGATGTACAATCCCTTATGCATGAGATGTAATGCCCAAAAAATCTCCTCAAAAACCCAAGAAAACCTCATGTGACATTGACCCCACACAACTCCAAACACACTCAACTAAACACTTCATCCATTTAACACAGCTAAGTTATTGTGCATTCGGGTCACAAGCATTTACGAACTCATACCCACAAACATAAGCAACTTCGAAGCAAGTAACTAAACCTTTAAATCACCCAACTTAATACCAACTCTAAACTGGGCATGAATACACTAGATAAAGCAACTACTCATGTCGAGGTAGGATCACCCAACACATGGTATAACCAAGGTTGACTTGCTCACCTCGTAGCCAAGTCTCACCTTCCTTAGTTTGCCTATCAAATGGTGATGTGTAAAATATCCAGACTAAGGGATAATTAATTCTACCACCACTTCTTAAATCCATTAGCTATAGGCTACCCTCATGAACCCATAGAACTGAGCCCTGAAAGATAAACACCAAAATATCTCAGTGTTCCAAGGTGATTTTAGAGCACAAAATTGTTCGGCCTAGCAAATTCCAGAATAAAGTAGTTTCGAAATTGAGCTACTAAAAATAGTAAAAATGTCCAAAATAGATTTTGGAGCAAATTTAAAGCTAAAATCAATCACTATTAACTTTTCATTTTGGAGAGTGACTCCATTTACTATTTTTAACAATTCAATTTTGAAATGACCTTGTAAGCTAGACAATAAAACTCAAGTGCAAAAAATGTCAATTGCCCTTCGAACAAGGCTTACCAAAATACTAAATGACAATATAAATGAAATATGAAGGTTTATATATTGATATGAAGCTCAAATCAATAGGTTATAGCTTTCATATTCTATGTATATTAAACTGGGTAATTGCTACAACCTCATTTTTGGAATGACTTCACATAATCTAATTCAGAAAATTGAAAAAACCAGTGTCAAACAAGGTTCAAGATGACCTTGCTAAAAATATGAACGATGTTAATCAAATATGAAGATTGATACACAAATATGAAACTCAATACTACATGGTAAAACCTTCAATTTCTTGAAAGGCTAATCTAAGCTATTAAGTAAACACCCTTTCTTGAGCTATTAAAAACCTTCAATTTCATCGAGTGGAGGATTTTGACAAATGCCTCTATAAATGGTTTCACTAAAATCAACCAAATGAGGCCAGATGATTCAAGTCCAAGGATTAGTACAATTTAATATAGAGAAAGAGATTTCAAGCCTCTGTTTAAGCAACTTAACAAGCACAATTGTTTATTCGAATCAAAACCCAATTGACTTAAGACAGTTTCTAAATTTAATTAGCTTAGTTTATTAATTATAATTTTTCATATCAATGAAGTCAATACACGTTTTAGTGTACAAGGCTAATTTTTTAACAATGTTTTAGGCTATTATAGTTACATTACTAGATCTATAAACAAGGTAACTTGGTTTTCTAAGCTTTTAAATCGTTATAGTTTTATAAGTTATGAATTAACCTAATTTCATTTGTATAAGTCGTATTCTAGGATACAAGGTTTATCTTGTCAAATATAAATTCACTATAAATCTATAGTAATACGAAATCAACTTCACTCATCAAAGTTATGATCCTTTGGGTTACGAAGGCTTGGCTTAAAATTATTATTTGGTTGCATTTATAAGGCTCATTCAAATCACCTTGAGTATTTAAATTCCCATCTTACAAATTCTAATTTAAGATCAAAAATTATGGTATTCATTAAACTATCAAAACATAATAGACATTAAATAAGGACTTTTTATGCCTTAATACAATAGACTGTTCTTTATTCTAATGAAAGAACAATGGTATTACAGGTTTACACAAAATTTGTATTCACTTACACAAATACATACACAACTTCAATATAAGAACCAATAATTACATTACAATCCAAAGTTTACATCCTCCCTAAGAAAATGAGGACAAACTACTTCCCTATCACATGATAAACTAATATCATATAATAGTTTCTTTTACAAACATTTATATTATCAACTACGACATGTATATCCTTTGTGAATAAGTGAACTGAGTCCCCCTATTTTTTTGCATTAAGACATAAATAGAAATGGGTCAGCTAAAAGCTGAGCATGGGACTCCTCCCTCTTAAACTAATATTTTCCCCCAATTTATAAATAATTTAACAATACATGCCAGGTGAATGACAAAACAACTAGACACGACATTTATGTGACTTTTGCACAAGTAAGCCAATAAGCATGCACTATCTTCTAAATGACAACACTATTCACATTTTTTCAATTATCAATCACAACATCAATAAATATACTTTTAACACATTCATAACAACAACATAACATACTACATACTAATCCAATGAATCACACCAAAATATATAGTGTAAGGAACTCTACAAAACTCTACCACCACAGGACTTCCAAACACCCTTATAGGTGTACATCCATAACAAGATTAGCCCTTCCAAAGGGATATTAGTTTAATATATAATATTATCTTGCATGAGTCGAAGAAGTCAAATAAATCAAGATCAATATCATTGATACAAGAACCTCTTTATCAACACATTTAAGAGTGTACTAACTCTCCCTTGCTCATAATAGTTCTAAAACAATGTTAAAGAGAAAGTTCTTGCATTCGTACAACATAGTAATAATTTACTCATTTAACACCATTTAGCATGTCTATAGTAATGTATTATCCAACACAAGATCATTCCAACCTAAAATTAGATATTAAATAAGAGCTCTCAACTCTAACACTGATATCCACCTTAGTACTTAACCATTCATTTACAACATATTGGGACAATCTTTATATAATCAAAACAAGGAAATCCAATTTATTATTAATATTTATTTTCATCCAAGTACGAATATTCATTCGAGATGTTTGAAAAATATAGATAATTCACAATCGAGTGAATATATCTAAGAACTAATATATATCCATGTTAATCCTAATATATGATAAAAATCTATTTTCTTCCTTTATGTAATATATATACATATGTTTATTTATTTATATATACAAATTTATTCAACATAATTTCACATTGTTATATATATATATATATATATATATATATATATATATATATATATATATATACACACACACACACACACACTTGTATTCATTAAGTTCACAAATACTAGATTATAGGACATATAAACAAACATCTATAAAATATCCTATAATCGAGTATTCATGAACTCAATGAATACAAGTATAAATGTATGTTTTATAGATGTTTGTTTGTGTGTGTGTGTGTGTATCTATATATATTATTTTATTTATAAACAAGTAAAATATATATAATGTATATATTTTCATATGCTTACATATTATAATATTTTTTTCTTTTGGTTATATATATACCAAAATTAAAATATACAAACATACTCTAGAGAAAATCCATCCCAGATCTATGTATATTTTCCCATCTTATATTCCTCTTTACAAAGCTAGGGTAAGGGGTATATTTATATATATTTCTAAAATTTATTAAATATTTAAGTATTTATTCTAACCCAAATCTACAATAAATAAACAACCAACAACTTCCTTATCAATGGCAATAAGAGATTTGGGTAAAGGATTCCCATGCCTATTTTGAAGCTTCCTCCATCCATCATCTGCATGTTCTCCTTCCTCCTCCATCTTCCTCTTCCCCACTTTCAACAAGCTCCTTCCAAGATAGAGCAAACCACCACCAAAACCAAAATGCATAGACAAACACAACTCCAAAGCCCTAACTAGTTTATTTTTATATTGTATTATGTGATTTTGTAAAACCTAGGAGGTGATTGATGGGGAGTAGGGCTCAAACCCGGGGTGGTTGGGTGGTAGGCCCCCCAACCCTACCATTTCACCCCGCCTCATGGCCTAGCCCTAACTAGGTTTGACCAAGCTGCACATTCAAAATTCAAAACCCTAATTTTTGTTTTATTATTATTTTCATTTTCCAACCTTGCATGACCTATCACTTTCTTTGGTCAAATAAAGTACCCTCTCTTACAAGCCCACATGGGCTCTTACAACTTAATTAATTTAAAATTTCCCTACTCCCAAGACACTTAACTAAGTGGGTGAGTACCTACACTAGGCTAGGGTCTAAGTAAACTTTCTAGAAAACCTATGGGGTAGAGCTCATAGGCTCCCTAGGAGCCCTATGACTCTCCTCAAAATAATAAAAGCCATTTTATAAATTTATCTAATAAATACGAGAGGATTAACTCTAATTAATCCTTTTTAATTTTTAATTATTCCTTATTCATTAATAAACCAAGAGGGAATTATAATTCAAAACCTTAATAAATACGCAAAAGCATTGACAAGTATCTCAATTGGGAAGGGAAAGTGATCTCTCACTTGGGGTATTACATATTCACCCTCTTATAAAAACATCATCCTCGATGCAAAAATCACAAAGGATGATAAAACATTAATTACTCGCTCTCAACATCCCTAAAATACTACCGCAACCACTGATAGTCGAAGTTCCATTAGAAAATAACTGAACCCAAGTAATGATTCACTGATAGTTGAAGTTCCACTGGAAAACAACTAAACCCAAGTAATGATTGATATACACATATGAATATAAGTGTCAACCCAAGGCTAATAATACTAATCACAATGGAACAATGCTAAACAATACTAACCAATACCGATAACCACTAGCTGCCACAACCCAATTGATATTACAAAAATACATCTAACAAAACTCTAAAATTGCATGTGTACCATGTGTCAATCTGTTGTATACTCATACTAAGCACTTAGATTCATCTCAAGGTGAACATGACATGTGAAGGAAAGTGCATTGTGCTTAGATTAATGTCAATCAGGAAAACATATATTGTATTACCTAGAATGCTAGACCATGTTGAACCAAATTCCCACACTGAGTTATACTACCAAACTGTGTTATACTGATCAATGTTATAAGTTCCAACTGAAACACAAATAAACATTGAAATGATCAAGTAAAATCAAATTTTCTAAATCATACTAAGAGAAGAATGATGAGTGCCAATCATGGTGAGAGTACACTACCAGGATAGGTATCCATCCATGGCAATGCTGTTTGGAGCTAAATGAATAATGTTAAACCATATTGGACCATGCTGAAACAACCAATCAAGGTATATGCCAAAATAAACAAGTAGTCACTGCATACCAAATCATTTTCTTAGACCTCCCATCATCAACATAAAATGATACCACTACTGAAATGACTGAGAAAACACTGTGATCTATCATAAAAAATCCTTAAACCTCCCAAAAGATTCATATATCCATGCAAGGATCTCTCTCTCTCTCTCTCTCTCTCTCTCTCTCTCTCTCTCTCTCTCTCTCTCTCTCTCTCTCTCTCTCTCTCTCTCTCTCTCTCTCTCTCACACACACACACACACACACACACACACACACACACACACACACACACACACACACATTATAACCACCATATCTGGTGGGCTGAGAAGGGTGGTATCATGAATCAACACAACCAATTCCCATCACAATCCACTAACTATATTCCAAGCTACTTCTCCTCCCCCATACCATGTCATAGGCATACCAATTATGCACGTACGAACACATATAAAACTAGCACCAACAATCATCAAAATAAATATACAAGAGACTCAATCGATCATGTAAGGGTAAAATCAATAAAAGTGAAACTAAGTTATCTCGAATGGAAAAGATAAACCCAAAAATCCAAAATAAAGTTCAACAACAATGTCCATGATCGATCAATTGAAAAAATATTTAAAGACAATAGAATAAAATGTTGGTTTCAAGTCAACTTAAAAATGAAATTCAATCAAATATAAATAATTTTGACAAAACATAAGCAAAAATAAATCACATCACAAACACTATATGACTTCTAAAAAGCACTAAAATTCACCCAAGGGGATAAGGGATAAGGTAAAAGGGCATTAGGTGGTCCACTAGCTTTAACAGAGAATCAAACTACATCATTAGGCATAGTGGCTTGGTCCCCCTGCCTTTACCAATAAGAAAATAGTCTACTAGACATTCAGAGAATTTAACTACATCATCGGTTAGGGTGTGTCCATCATAACAAGTAACTAATACAAATAATAACTCTCAAACACAACATCCCAATGCTATAAAAGTACCAAAGTAATCATTTTGTCTCACATCCTTGATTGTCATGTAACCAACATGTCATCAAATAACATTACTTATAGAGAGTAACCATGTCGCAACATATCAAAACAAAATTGCACCGGTCCGACCGATGCCACATTGCCATCCTTGATGACATTTTCAACATATATCTATAACTTCAGTTAAAATCTCATGAGGAATATCTGAGTCTCTCTATGTATGGTAATACAATGTCCCAAGGTAACATATGGAAAGTTTATTTGTTATCCATCACTAACCATCACTGAAGAGATTGAATAACAACCCATATCATAATAAAGTGCTACTGAAAAAAAGTATCCAATGACATTTGACCATAACTGTCCACCATGTCAACCAACTGATACAAATAAAGGAGAATGACAACTATCAACTCTCACACATGTCATCCTACTGCCACATAAATACCAATGCAAACATACTATCTCATATCTCTAACTGTAATTGCTCCCAAGTAACATATCTCAAAGGGAATATCATTGTCAAACATAGTTCATTGAAATTCTACCGAGTGAAAATTGTATATATATTTAAGTGCTGACCACTGAAAACTATTATCTGTTGTAAATACTAGAAATATCAATATGGTATAAACAATCATCACTGAGATAAACAATGGATCAAATGTACTAATCGTCAAATCATACTCTAAATGACCAAGCTTTTGACATTCTCAATTAGGGTGTGATAAGATGTAGAAAACAGGGTTCTACAGGTCCAAATGCATGCATCAAATATGATACCACATGTTACTAGATTTTGCATGTGTTAGCTTAAAACAAACTATTAAAATGATGCAATGGTCAATGCAAAATATAAGGGACACCTTAAAGGGTCATCATTCACAAAAGTTTGGAAACCACAACCAACGCCAATTATATGTTGTAGGCAACTAGCATATATACTACCAAATCAAGGTATACCCGTATCACAAACTTGTTTAACAAAGGGGAGGAACAAGCACTTAGGGTTACTATTACTTAAAGCTCTAAAATAAATTCTCTTATGTTAATGCTATTAACACTCATAGGCCACCTATCACTACTAAATAATTATACTACTCTTAAACAAGTATTGCTTCGTATATATAAATGTGTCATAGTCTTATCATTACCACCTTTATTTTAACACCATAAGGCTATTTATAGTTTCAAAATTGGTTAAGTTGTATAAAGTCAAGCTTGGATATAAGGAATAATCATTTTAGCACATTTATTATAACTTCAAGATTCATCTACATAATACACATGTATTAAAAATCTTGTAAATCTCATTAGTCTACTTCTACAAACAATCAATCACTATACTTATTAAAGGTATATAACATTTCTTCACCACTAAATAACATTATCATCACCAAACCACTTGGGAAATATCATAGTTTTATACCTAAAATCAACAACATATCATATTATTACTCAATAAATATACTTGAAATTCAAGTCAATGAAAGGTAAATGTAACAATTCCAACCTTAACATCCAGGGGAATTAATAAGTCTAAGCTAGCATGGGCACAATTAATTCTTAACCAAAGGTAAACAAGGTGTTTGGATGTTGAAAACCAAATCAAGGTTCATCAAGGTAAGTTTTATATTCTTACTTATATTCAAATAATAGTATATATTAACATAATTTCTTATGGAAATGTATTCAAACCCTAGCAAGAGCTTATCGAAAACAAATCTTCCAGACCACCTCTAAAATGGTGTCAGTCAAAATTACTAGAATATAAATAAGTGTATTAAGATAAAATACCACTTAAGTACATATATAAGAAATACACAATTTACATACAACATTAAAACTCAATCATATATAAATAAATACAAATCACACAACAAATATTATACAAAATGCTAACATGAAGTATAGACATGCCAACGAAGTCATCAATTCAAAATTCAAGTTAACTTCATCTGAACACAAACAACATGGTCACACAATTCAATTTATGATCTTAATTTATTATGAGTACAAATAAACATAAATATTGTGATGATAAGTTTCACAACTTCATCACAAATACCAAACGTAATTCCTCAAAGCTCTCAGTGTCGAACCTAGGCTTTGATACCAAAATGTAATGCCCAAAAAGTCTCCTCCAAAACCTAAGAAAAATACTTCTATTTTTTTAAAAAACTCTTGTGAGACACTAACCCCACAAAACTTCAAACACACTCAACGAAACACTTCATCCATTTAACACAACTAAGTTATTATGCATTTGAGTCACAAGCATTTACAAACTCATGCCCACAAACATAAGCAACTTCAAAGCAATCAACTAAACCCTTAAATCTTCCAATTTAATACCAACTTTGAACTGCCCATGAATACACTAGATAAGGTAACTATTCACGTTGAGGTAGGATCACCCAACACATGGTATAACCAAGATTGACTTGCTCACCTCGTAGCCAAGTCTCACATTCGTTAATTTGCCTATCAAATGGCGATGGGTAAATTGTACAAACTAAGGGATAATTAATTCTAACACCACTTTCTAAATCCATTAGCTATAGGATACCTTCATGAACCCATATAATCAAGCCCTAGAAGATAAACACTAAAATATCTCAGTGTTCCAAGGTGATTTTAGCACAAAAAATTATTCGATCTAGCAAATTTTAGAATAAAGTAGTTTCAAAATCGAACTACTAAAAATAGTAAAAACATCCAAAATAGATTAATAAAAGTTTTGGAGCAAATTTAAAGCCAAAATAAATCACTATTAACTTTTGGTTTTAGAGAGTGACTTCATTTACTATTTTTAACAATTTGGTTTTGAAACGACCTTGCAAGCTAGACAACAAAACTCAGGTGCAGAAAATGTCAACTGCCCTTGAAAGAGGGCTCACCAAAAATACTAAATGATAATATAAATGAAATATGAAGGTTTATATATTGATATTAAGTTCAAATCAATAGGTTATAGCTTTCATATTCTATATATATCAAACTAGGTAATTGCTACAACCCATTTACAAAATGACTTCGCACAATCTATTTCAGAAAACTAGAAAAACCAACATCAAACAAGGTTCAAGATGACCTTTCTAAAAATATAAAAAAATGATGTAAATCAAGTATGAAGATTGATACACAAATATGAAACTCAATACTACATGGTATAACCTTTGGTTTCCTGAAAGGCTAATTTGAGCTATTAATTAAACACCCTTTCCTAAGCGACTGCATAGGTAGAAAATAGAATCAGTAGGATTTTTCTGAATAAATTGCATTTGAAATTAAGTTATTAAAAATATCAACCAAAATTTATTGAAATATTAGAAGTAATTATAATAATTTAAAGATACAATACGTCTTTATCAACCTCCAAAATTGAGATTATGTCACTCTATCTTCTTTAGGAATAGCGATTCTAAAGGCACTTTGAAAACTAGAAGAAGTCACCGAGTGGAGGATTTTGATAAATGCCTCTAGAACTAGTTTCACTAAAATTAACTAGATGAGGCCAGATAATTCAAGTCTAAGGATTACAGTAATTTAATATAGATAAAGAGATTTTAAGACTCTATTTAAGTAACTTAGCAAGCACAATTATTTATTCGAGTCAAAACCCAATTAACTTACATTGGTTTCTAAATTTAATTAGCTTAGTTTATTAATTATAATTTTTTCTTATCAATGAAGTCAATCCATGTTTAAGCATGCAAGGCTAATTCTTTAGCAATGATTTAGGCTATTATAGTTACATCACTAGATCTGTAAGCAAGGTAACTTGGTTTTCTAAGCTTTTAAATCGTTCTAGTTTTATAAGTTATGAATTAACCTAGTTTCATTTATCGAAGTTGCATTCTCGGATACAAGGTTTATTTCATCAATAAATTCACTATAGATCTATAGTAATACTAAATCAACTTTACTCATCAAATTTATGATCCTTTGGGTTAGAAAGGCTTGGCTTAAAATTATTATTTGGTTGCAGTTATAAGGCTCATTCAAATCATCTTGAGTATTTAAATTACCATCTTACAAATTTAAATATAAGATACAAAATTATGGTATTCATTAAACCATAAATATGGAATAGGCATTAAACAAAGACTTTTTATGCCTTAATACAATAGACCATTCTTTATTCCAATGGTAGAACAATGGTATTACAATGTTACAAATTTTTTTTATTCACTTACATACACAACTTCAATAGAAGAACCAATAATTACATTACAATCCAAAGTTTACATCCTCCCTAAGAAAATCAGGACAAACTACTTCCTTATCATAGGATAAACTAATATTATACAATAATTTCTTTTACAAACATTTCTATTATCAACTACGACACGTAAATCCTTTGTGAATAACTGAACTGGGCCTCCCTTTTTTAATGCATTAAGACATAGATAGAAATGGGTCAGCTAAACTTTGAGCATGGGAGTCCCCCCTCTTAAAATAATATTTCCCCCAATTTATAAATAATTTAACAATACATCTTAGGTGAATGACAAAACAACTAGACGCAACGTTTCTATGATTTTTGTACAAGTAAGCCAACAAACTTGCATTATCCTTTGAATGACAACACCATTCAGATTTTTCAGTTATCAATCACAACATCAATAAATAAAATTTTAGCACATTCATAACAACAACATAACATACTACATACTAAGCCAATGAATCACACCAAAATATATAGTGCAAGGAACTCCACAAAACTCTACCATTGTAGGACTTCCAAGCACCCTTATAGGTGTACATCCATAGCAAAATTAGCCCTTCCAAAGGGATATTAGTTCCATATATAATATTACCTTGCACGAGTCTAAGAATTCAAATAAATCAAGATCAATATCATTGATACAAGAACCTCTTTATCAACACATTTAAGAGTGTACTAATTCTCCCTTGCTCATAACAGTTTTACATGATGTTAAAGAGAAAGATCTTGCATTCATACAACATAGTAATAATTTACTCATTTAACACCATTTATCACATCTATAGTAATGCATTATCCAACACAAGATCGTTCCAACCTATGTCTATATATTAAATAAGAGCTCTCAACTCTAACACTTATATCCACCTAGGTACTTAACCATTCATTCACAACATATTAGGACAATCTTTATATAATAAAAAAAAGGAAATCTAATTTATTATTAATATTTAGTTTCATCCAATTACGAATATCCATTCAAGATGTTTGAAAAATATAGCTAATGCATAATCAAGTGAATATATCTAACAACTAATATGTATCCATGTTTATCCTAATATATGATAAAAAAACTCTTTTCTTCCTTTATCCAATATATATATATGCATTCATTTATTTATTTATTTATATACACATTTATTCAACATAATTTCCAATAGCTATAATACATTATAGATAGACGTGTGTGTGTGTAAACAAACATCTATAAACCATCCAATAATCGAGTATTCATGAACCCAATGAATACAAGTGTGTGTGTGTGTGTGTATTATTTTTCTATATTTTTTTCAAACAAAATAAAACTCAAATGGAAAACATCCCCCTTTTTTAAAAATTTTTTTTTTTGGTTTTTTCCTATATTTCTTAATTTATATATATATATATATATTTTATTTTAAATCAACGAATATATATATATATATATATATATATATATATATATATATATATATATATTCCCCCCTTTACACACACACACACATATATTTACATTTATTTATATATGTGTGTGTGTGTATACACACACACACACACACACATATATTTATATCTCCTTTTTTCTTTTTTTATAAACAAGTAAAATATATACAATGTATATATTTCTATATGCCTACATATTATAATATTTTATTTTTTTGGTTTATTCCCTTCTCTCTATATATATTAATATTAATATTCATATTCATATTCATATTTATATTAATATTAATATTAATATTAATATTTTCCAGACTATACAAACATGCTCTAGAGAAAACCCATCCCAGATCTATGTATATTTTCTCATCCAATATTCCACTTTACAAAGTTAGGGTAAGGGGTATATTTATATATATTTCTAAAATTTATTAAATATTTCAGTATATATTCTAACCTAAATCTACAATAAATAAACAACCAACAAACTTGCTTATCAATGGGAAGAAGAGATTGGGGGAAAGGATTCTCGTGCTTATTTTGAAGCTTCCTCCATCCATCATCTCCATGCTCTCCCTCCTCCTCCATTTTCCTCTTCCCTACTTTCAACAAGATCCTTCCAAGATAAAGCAAACCACCACCAAAATCAAGATGCACAAATAAACACAACTCCAAATCCCTAACTAGGTTTCAACCATGTTGCACATTCAAAATTCAAAACCCTAATTTTTATTTTATTATTATTTTCATTTTCCAACCTTACATGACCTATCACTTTCTTTTGTCAAAGAGAGTACCCTCTCTTACAAGCCCACATGGGCTCTTACAACTAAATTAATTTAAAATTACCCTACTCCCAAGACATTCAACTAAGTGGATTAAGTACCTACACTAGGTTAGGATCTAAATAAGATTTCTAGAAAACCTATGGGGTAGAGTTCATGGGCTCCCTAAGATCCCTATGACTCTCCTCAAAATAATAAAAGCCATTTTATATATTTATAAATTCATCTAATAAATATGAGAGGCTTAACTCTAATTAATCCTTATTCATTAATAAATCAAGAGGGAATTATAATTCAAAACCTTAATAAATATGCAAAAGCATTGGTAAGTAGCTCAATTGGGAAGGGAAAATGATCTCTCACATGGGGTATTACATACTCCCCCTCTTATAAAGCATCATCCTCAATGCAAAAACCAAAAGGGATGACATAACATTAATTACTTGCTCTTAACATCCCTAGAATACAACCACAACCACTGATACTCAAAGTTCCACTAGAAAACAACTGAACCCAAGTAATGAATGATATGCACATATGAATATAAATTTCAACCTAAGGCCAAAAATACTAAGCACAATGTAACAACATTAAACAATACTAACCAATACTGATAACCACTAGCTGTCACAACCCAACTGATATCGTAAAAATACATCTAGCAAAACTCTGAAATTGCATGTACACCATGTGTCAATATTTTGTATACTCATACCAAACACTTATTGTCATCCCAAGGTGAACATGACATGTGAAGGAAAGTGCATTGTGTTTAGATTAATGCCAATCATGAAAACATATACTGCATTATCCAAAATGCCAGACCATACTGAACCAAATTCCCACACTGAGTTATACTACCAAACTGTGTTATACTGATCAATGTCATAAGTGCCAATTGAAACATAAATAGCCTCTAAAATGATAAATTAAATGCAAATTTCATTCTAATATAATTCATTTTGTCATTCACATATGTCACTAACCATCTAAAGCACACAATCATGAAATCTTGAGTATCCATCCAATGTCTAAATCATACTGAGAGAAGAATGATGAGTGTCAATCATGGTGAGAATACGCTACTAGGATAGGTATCCATCCATGGCAATGCTTCTTCGATCTAAATGAACAATGTTAAACCATATTGGACCATGCTAAAATAACCAATCAAGGTCTATGCCAAAATAAACAAGCAGTCACTGCATACCAAATCATCTTTTTAGGCATCCCATCATCAACATAGAATGATACCACTACTAAAATGACTGATAAAACACTATGATTTATCATATAAACTCCTTAGGCCTCCAAAAAAAATCATATCTCCATGTAAGGACTGCATATATATATATATATATATATATATATATATATATATATATAATCACCACATCTAGTGGGGTGGGAAGGATGGTATCACGAATTGGCATGATCAATTCCCATCATGACCCACTAGTTGTATTCCAAGATACTTATCCTCCACCATACCATGCCACAAGTGTATCATTTATGCACGTATGAACGCATATGAAACCAAAAACAACAATCATCAAAATAGCTATACAATAAAATCAACCGATCATGTAAGGGCAAAACCAATAAAAGTGAGACTAAGTAGTTTCGAATGAAACCTAGAAATCCAAAATAAATTTTAACAATAATGTCCATGATCGATTGATTGAAAAAATATTCAAAGACAATAAAATAAAATGTTGGTTTCAAATGAACTTAAAAATGCAATTCAATCAAATATAAATAATTTCAGCAAAATATAAGTGAAAATATATCACATCATGAACACTATGTGACTTATATAAATCACTAAAAGTCACCCAAGGGGAGAAGGGATAAGTTAAGAGGGAATTTGGAAATCCACTAGCCTTAACAAAGAATCTAACTACATCATTAGGCATAATGGCTTGGTCCACCTGCCATTACCAATACCAAAATAGACCACTAGTCATTCAGAGAATTGAACTACATCATCGGCTAGGGCATGGTCCATCATAACAAGAAGTTGATACAAACAATAACTCCCAGACACAACATCCTAGTAATATCAAAGTACCAAAGTAATCATATTGTCTCACATCCTTGACTATCATGTAACTGAACTATCATCAAATAACATTACTTATATAGAGTAACGATGTTGTAACATGTCAAAATAAAATGCAGCAGTCCGACTGATGCCACAATGTCATCCCTAATGACATTTTCAACATATATCTATAAATTTGGTTAAAATATCATGAGGAATATTTGAGTCTCTCTATGTATGATAATATAATGTCCCAAGGTAACATATGGAAATTTTGTTTGTTATCCATCACTAACCATCATTGAAGAGATTGAATAATAACCCATATCATAACAAAGTGCTACTGAAAAGAAAATATCCAATGACATTTGACCATAACTATCCACCATGTCAACCAACTAATACAACTATAAGAGAATAACAACTATCAACTCTCACACATGGCATCCTAGTGCCACATAATGACCAATGCAAACATATAATCTCATATCTCTAATTGTAACTGCTCCCAAGTAACATATCTCAAAGGGAATATCATTGTCAAGCATAGTTCACTGAAGTTCCATCGAGTGAAAATTATATGTATGTTTGAGTGTTGACCACTAAAAATTGCTATTTGTTGTAAATACTAGAAATATCAATATGGTATAAATAATCATCACTGAGATAAATAATGCATCAGCTATACTAATCGTCAAGCCATACTCTAAATGACCAAGCTTTTTTCCATTCTTAACTAGGGTGTGATAAGATGAAGAAAATAGGGTGCTACAGGTCTTAATGCATGCATTGAATATGATACCACATGCTACTAGATTTTACATGTGTTAGCATAACATGAACTATTAAAAGGATGCAATGGTTAATGCAAAATATAAGGGTCACCTAAAAGGGTCATCATTCACAAAAGTTTGGAAACCAAAACCAATGCTAACTATATGTTTTAGGCAACTAGCATATATACTACCAAATCAATGTGTACTCGTATCACAAGCTTGTTTAACAAAGGGGAGGATCAATCACTTAGGGTTGCTATTACCTAAAGCTACTATTACCTAAAGCTCTTAAAGAAATTCTCTTAGGTTAATGCTATTAATACTCATAGGCCACCTATCATTACTAAAGAATTAGACGACTCTTAAACAAGTATTCCTTCATCTATATAAATTTGTAATAGTCATATCATTACCACCTTTATTTTAACACCATAAGGCTATTTATAGTTTTGAAACTAGTTAAGTTGTATAAAGTCAAGTTTGGATCTAAGAAAGAATCATTCCAATACATTGACTATAACTTCAAGATTCATCTACGTAATAAACATGTAGTAAAAATCTTGTAAATCTCATTAATTTACTTCTACATACAATCAATCACTTACTCATTAAATATTTATAACATTTATTCACCACTAAATAACATTATCATCACCAAACCAATTGGGTAATATTGTAGTTTTATACCTAAAATCAACAATCTATCATATTATTACTCAATAAATATACTTAAAATTCAAGTCAATGAAATGTAAATGTAACAACTCTAACCTTAACATCTAGGGGAATTAACAAGTCTAAGCTAGCATGCACACAATTAATTCTTAACCAAAGGTAAACAAGGTGTTTGGATGTTGAAAACCAAAGTAATATTTATTAAGGTAGGTTTTAGATTATTACTTATATTCAAATCATAGTATATACGATCAAAATTTCTTATGGAAATGTATTCAAACCCTAGCAAGAGCTTATAGAAAACAAATCTTCTAGACCACCTCTAAAACAATGTTAGTCAAAAATACTAAAATACTAAAGAAGTGTATTACGATAAAATACCACTTAAGTACATATATAATAAATACACAATTTATATACAACATTAAAACTCAATCATATATAAATAAATATATATCACACAATAAATTTTATACAAAATGTTAACATGAAGTATAGACATGCCAACGAAGTCGTCAATTCAAAATTCAAGTAAACTTCACCCAAGTACAAACAACATGGTCACACAGTTCAATTTATGATCTCAATTTATTGTGAGTACAAATAAACATAAATATTTTGATGATAAGTTTCATAACTTCATCACAAATACCAAACGTAATTCCCCAAAGCTCCTGATGTTGAACCTAGGCTTTGATACCAAAACGTAATGCCCAAAACATCTTCCAAAAAACCTAAGGAAAACACTACTAATTTAAAAAAAAAAAAATCTTGTGTGACACTGAACCCACACAACTTCAAACACACTCAACTAAACACTTCATCCATTTAACACAACTAAGTTATTGTGCATTTGGGTCACAAGCATTTACAAACTCACACCCACAAACATAAGCAACTTCAAAGCAATCAACCAAACCCTTAAATCACCCAACTTAATACCAAATTTGAACTAGCCATGAATACACTAGATATGAAAACTAATCATGTCGAGGTAGGATCACCCAACATATGGTATAACTAAGGTTGACTTGCTCACCTTGTAGCCAAGTCTCACCTTCCTTAATTTGCCTATCAAATGGCGATGGGTAAAATATCCAGACTAAGGAATAATTAATTCTAACACCACTTTCCAAATCCTTTAGCTATAGGCTGCCCTCATGAACCCATAGAACTGAGACTTGAAATATAAGCACTAAAATATCTCAGTGTTTTAAGGTGATTTTAGAGCAAAAACCTATTCGGCCTAGCAAATTCCATAATAAAGTAGTTTCAAAATTGAGCTACTAAAAATAGTAAAAATGTCCAAAATAGATTAATAAAAGTTTTAGAACAACTTTAAAGCCAAAATAAAACACTCTTAACTTTTGGTTTTGGAGAGTGACTCCATTTTCTATTTTTAACAATTCGATTTTGAAATGACCTTGTAAGATAGACAATAAAACTCAGGTGCAGAAAACGTCAATTGCCCTTCGAAGAGGGCTCACCAAAAATACTAAATGACAATATCAATGAAATATTAAGGTTTATATATTGATATAAAGCTCAAATCAATAGGTTATATCTTTCATATTCTATGTATATCAAACTGAGTAATTGCTACAACCCCATTTTCAGAATGACTTCATAGAATATAATTAAAAAAACTAGAAAAACCATTGTCAAACAAGGTTCAAGATGACCTTGATAAAATATAAATGATGTCGTAAATCAAATATGAAGGTTGATACACAAATATGAAACTCAATACTACATGGTAAAACCTTTAGTTTCCTGAAAGGCTAATCTGAGCTATTAATTAAACACCCTTTCCTAAGTGACTGCATAGGTAGAAAACAGAATCAACAATTTTTTTTTAATAAATTGCATTTGAAATTAAGTTAATAAAAATATCAACCAAAATTTATTGAAATATTAAAAGTACTTGTAATAATTCAAAGATACAAAAAGCCTCTATTAACCTCCAAAACTGAGATTATGTCACTCTATCTTCTTTAGGAAGAGTGATTCCGAAGGCACTTTGAAAACTAGAAGAAGTCATCGAGTGGAGGATTTTAATAAATGTCTCTAGAAATGGTTTCACTAAAATCAACTGGATGAGGCCAAATGATTCAAGTCCAAGGATTAGTATAATTTAATATAGATAAAGAGATTTCAAGCCTCTGTTTAAGTAATTTAGCAAGCACAATTATTTACTCGAGTCAAAACCCAATTGACTTACACTGGTTTCTTAATTTAATTAGATTAGTTTATTAATTATAATTTCTCATATCAATGAATTCAATATATGTTTTAGTGCACAAGGCTAATTCTTTAAAAATGTTTTAGGCCATTATAGTTACATCACTAGATCTATAAGCAAGGTAACTTGGTTTTCTAAGCTTTTAAATCATTATAGTTTTATAAGTTATGAATTAACCTAGTCTTATTTATTGAAGTTGCATTCTTGGATACAAGGTTTATCTTGTCAAATATAAATTCACTATAAACATATATATCAATACTAAATCAACTTCACTCATCAAAGTTATGATCCTTTGGGTTACGAAGGCTTGACTTAAAATTATTATATGGTTGCATTTATAAGGCTTATTCAAATCATCTTTAGTATTTAAATTCCAATCTTACAAATTCCAATATAAGATCAAAAATTGTGGTATTCATTAAACCATCAAAATGGAATAGACATTAAACAAGGACTTTTTATGCCTTAATACAACAGAGCATTCTTTATTCCAATGACAGAATAATGGTATTACAGGGTTACGCAAATTTTCTATTCACTTACAAAAAGACATACATAACTTCAATAGAATAACCAATAATTACATTACAATCCAAATTTTACATCCTCTCTAAGAAAATGAGGACAAACTACTTCCTTATCATAGGACAAACTAATATCATACAATAGTTTCTTTTATAAACATTTCTATTATCAACTACATGTAAATCCTTTATGAATAATTGAACTGGGTCTCCCTTTTTCCCTGCATTAAGGCATAGATAGAAATGGGTCAATAAAAATTTGAGCATAAGACTCCTCCCTCTTAAACTATTCTTTTCCCCCAATTTACAAATAATTTAATAATACATGTTAGGTGAGTGACAAAATAACTAGACACAACATTTATTGAGTTTTGCACAAACAAGCCAACAAGCATATGTTATCCTCTGAATGACAACACTATTCACATTTTTTAGTTTTCAATCACAACATCAATAAATTAACTTTTAACACATTCATAACAACAACATAACATACTACATACTAATCAAATGAATCACACCAAAATATCAGTGCAAGGAACTCCACAAAACCCTACCATTGTAGGACTTCCAAGCACCCTTATAGGTGTACATCCATAACAAAATTAGCCCTTCCAAATGGATATTAGTTTCATATATAATATTACCTTGTATGAGTCAAAGAAGTTAAATAAATCAAGTTCAATATCATTGATACAAGAACCTCTTTATCAACATATTTAAGAGGGTACTAACTCTCCCTTGTCCATAGCAGTTCTACACGATGTTAAAGAGAAAGATCTTGCATTCATACAACATAGTAATAGTTTAGTCATTTAAAACCATTTATCACATCTATCGTAATGTATTATCCTACACAAGATCATTCTAACCTACAGCTAGATATTAAATAAGAGCTCTCAACTCTAACACTTATATCCACCTAGGTACTTAACCATTCATTCACAACATATTGGGACAATCCTTATATAATCAAAACAAGGAAATTCAATTCATTATTAATATTTAGTTTTGTCTAAGTATAAGTATCCATTCGAGATGTTTGAAAAATATAGATAATGCACAATCAAGTGAATATATCTAACAACTTATATGTATCCATGTTTATCCTAATATATGATAAAAATCTCTTTTCTTCCTTTATCTAATATATTCAATTATTTATTTATATATACATATTTATTCAACATAATTCCCATTGTTATTACATACATACATACATACATACATACATACATACATACATACATACATACATACATACATACATATATATATATATATATATATATATATATATATATATATATATATATATATATATATATATATATATATATATATATATATGTATCTATGTATCTATGTATTAATGAACCCTATACATATACATATATTATTTTTAAACAAAACAAAACTGAAAAGGAAAACATCCCCCATTTTTTTTTTTTTTTTTTTTTAAATTTTTACATATATATGTATTTATATCTCCTTTTTTATTTTTTTATAAACAAGTAAAATATATAAAATGCATATATTTCCATATGCCTACATATTATAATAAATTATTCTTTTGGTCTATTCCCTTCTCTTTATATATGTGTGTAGATATATTAATATTTTCCAATATATATGAACATGCTCTAGAGAAAACCCATCCCAGATCTATGTATATTTTTCCATCCTATATTCCTCTTTACAAAGCTATGGTAAGGGGTATATTTATATATATTTCTAAAATTTCTTAAATATTTAAGTATATGTTCTAACCCAAATCTACAATAAATAAACAACCAACAAACTTGCTTATCAATGGGAAGAAGAGATTGGGGTAAAGGATTCCCATTCATGTTTTGAAGCTTCCTCCATCTATCATCTCCATGATCTCATTCCTCCTCCATATTCCTCTTCCTTACTTTCAAAAAGATCCTTCCAAGATAGAGAAAACCACCACCAAAACCAAAATGCACAAACAAACACAACTCCAAATCGCTAACTAGGTTTAGACCAAGTTGCACATTCAAAATTTAAGACCCTAATTTTTAATTTATTATTATTTTAATTTTCCAACCTTACATGACCTATCACTTTCTTTGGTCAAAGAAAGTACCCTCTCTTACAAGCCCACACAGACTCTTACAACTAAATTAAATATAAAATTTCCCTACTCCCAAGACACTAAACCAAATGGGTTGAGTACCTACACTAGGCTAGGGTCTAAGTAGGCTTTCTAGAAAACCTATGGGGTAGAGCTCATAAGCTTCCTAGGATCCCTATGACTATCCTCAAAATAATAAAAGCCATCTTATAAATTTATAAATTCGTCTAATAAATATGAGAGGCTTAACTTTAATTAATCATTTTTAACTTTTAATTAATCCTTGTCCATTAATAAATCAAGAGAGAATTATAATTCAAAACCTTAATAAATACACAAAAGCATTGGCAGGTACCTCAATCAAGAAGGGAAAACAATCTCTTACATGGGGTATTACATGAGATTCATACTCTGTAGTCTAAGGTGTTACATCTCAAGAAAGGAGCCACTAGGCCTTCACATGCCTTAAATTCTAACATTCTCCTACATGCACCTTTGACACATCACATAGTGGCAACTCCCTTGCCATCTAGTTTCATGGCACTTAAGATTACAATATATGATGGCAAGGGTGACCTAGAGCATCATCTAAGAGATTTTCATGTAGCATGCCTGGACTATGTGTCCAACAATTGGTTTCTTACGAAATTATTTCCATGCAGTCTCAAGGATTATGCCTTACAATTGTTTTATGACTTACCAAATCAATCTATCACGACATTCAATCCTTTAGATGACATGTTTCTAACACATTTCTCCATCAACATTGGTGATAAGATATCATATGCACAAGTGGCACAGTTAAAGCAAAAGTCAAATGAGCCTATCACAAATTATGTCTTACGATATAAGATAATATTTGCCAAATTGACTAGCCCCATGGTAGGCAGAGAACTTTAAGACATATTTAAATAAAGTATCTTACCAACATTACACAAAGCTATCTTGTTTAATAAGTTTCCTACATTTACTAATTTATGCCACACAATCAAGAAAAGAGAGATTAAGCTCTTGTTAATGGGCAAACTCAAGTATACAAATGGATCAGAATCAACTATTAAAATTTCAAACAACCTCCATACAATGTAAGGGCCATAAATATTAAAAGTGATCAAAAGGCCACAATCAACGTAGCTTCCAAGACATCTCCTAGATTGGTTTTATCCACTCCTCAACACAGAGTCTTCACTAACCTTCTAAAGTCACCAGCATGGGTTTTACAACAGCTCCTAGAATGCAATGTCATATATGTCCCTCCCATTAAATAGGTTTATACGACATGCCCTCTTCCAAAGATCTATGATTCAAATACATTATGAGAGTATCACAAGGCACCAGGCCACACAATAAACATACACATCAACTTAACACACAAGATACAAGTTCTCATTAAGGCTAATATTATTGATGTGGGCACACCCACAGAGGCACCAAAATCACAACAAATAGAGGCTAAAGCACTGAATACATTTTTAGATCCGTTCCACAAGCATATAATGAATGAGGTAGGGGGCACATCAAGTGTTCACTATACATATCAGACACATCCACCACCAAATTCACATCACACAGTTATAGAAGAGGCTCATCTATTGCATAACATTATTGATGTGTACCATACTACAATGACACCTAGACCACTTATCACATTCTCAGAGTAAGAAATTGTGGATGATGACATAGATCTACATGTACTCTTCATAGGAGTATACATAGACCACCATCCTATCTAGAGTGTTATGGTTGACAATGGGTCAAGCATTAGCATGTGCACTATGACACTCTTACAACATTTGGGCTACACATAGTGGTATATATTCCCCATGGATATAGTCATTAGTGGTTTCATTGGCCATGTTCAGAGCTCCATCAAGGAGATTGTGATTCCATTATAGGTTAGACCAACACACATAGCCACTTGATTCCTAGTAGTACCTATTTCCAGTGTATTTGATATATTATTGGGCAAGCCATGATTACAGTAGCTTTAAGCCATTCCATTTATAGTACATCGATGATTGTAGTACATACATGTAAATCAGGTGGTCAAAGTTGAGGGTGTCCCATATGAGTATCCTCTACCCATCCCACCTATAATTTGAGCACAATTTCCAGTTACATTTCTAGCATAGACAACAATTACAATTCCAACACCATTACCATATTTTGCAAGGTTATCAATTACAATTGAGAGCATAGTTCCTATGCATACATCACAAATTTCAATAAAGCTACTAATTTAGGTGACGTCTACTCCTATGGTATCATCATGTACACATACTTTCCCAATGGATAACATTATTAGAGAGTCCACTGTGTTAGATATATGTCATAAATTCTAGAGGACCTTCCTCTACTCAATTTATGTCGAGATCAATACTATTGTGTTCTAGGGGTTATCAACATAGGGCACCTATGTCATGTACAACTTCTTCTACCAGATGGGTTTCTAAGACCCCTATAGTTCATAAGACATCACAGTCAGTGCCATAGATTCATAGCGTCACTACATAAGTAAATTTAGACACAAATTACTCTACACAACATATTATGGGATCACAATTGCCCTTTCACACAATACACACAATCACAGTTCCTTTATTTGACACAATTCATAGTGATAGTGAGTCTCCCATGAGACTCATTGGTTAGTATGGTTAATACCCTCTTGTACATACTTCCTTCTCTCTCGCTCTTCATACATAGTTTGTTTTCATTGTCTTGCACATAGCTTATACTTAAAAAATACAAAAACAATATAACATGTCAAAACATGAAAACATTCAAATATTACTAAGAAAACACAAAATTTACAAATTTTATTCATTGATATGTTTACATTTCTTATAATTCCTAGACATTACACATGTTAGCTATCTTAGTATAGTCAGTTTTTATCATACATACATGCTTCACTTATTCTTATCGAGTGGTTGTAGATTATATACAGGACTTCGATCCACTATACTAATCTAGACTTTCTATCATCTAGCTGTTGGGGGCATATACAACAATCCATGTTTAGTCATTTGATACATCCACCCACTTAGAGGCATCTCATACACAATTTCTTCTGTTAGGTTCTATCCTTACATTCTATACATTCTAAATTACGCATTGATATATCTTGATATTGATTACTGCTATTCATGCTCAGATTTTTTGCCAACTATCACTAGTTTAGATTCAGCATATGTACATCTTGCCATTTAGCATTTACACATATTTGTACTACATAGTTATTCATGCTTTCATTTCTAGCTTTCATAGTTTATACATGATTTTGTTTCTATGCTTCTTCCATTTTGAGGGCATTTGAATATGCCTTTGTTCTTTGGCTCTATGTTATTTATATTTATGTATGCCTTGGACACATGCCCATGTCCATTGTGTATGATTTCTTGATTATATATGTAGACATTTTAATATGTCCTTCTACATGGCTCTAAGCCAAATTACTTGTTACTTGCATATGCGGATATTTAGACATGTCTTTATATGTCTACTATGCTCATATTTAGTGACATGTGCCCATGCCCCTTATATTGTGGCCCCTTAGCCTATCTTTGTGTGTTTCATGTGTTTTTTATGTATTCTTTCTTGTATGCATCTTCACCATGACACTTATCTTTGCTTGTTACACACATCAATTTTCGATGCCATGAGGGATCTCATGCATCTACCCATCTTACTTGAGTGACGTGATGAACATCATGACCCATCCCCCTAGGTAGCTACTCAAATTTGTCGTTATACATATTGATTACATCTTTCTTAACACCCTTGTCCAATGCTAGATTACAACATACATCTTACATTACATACTTATGCTTAGATTATTTTACATTCTGATGTTATGTTTGCACATTGTATTGGAATATCACACAATTATCATATATGCTTTAGATAATGAATTTCATAGAGATATTTTATTTTGAGGACAATTATTACATAGGTTCCATAACTACCCTCAAAAGAGGGGGCATTCACAGGGGTTTGTTACAAAAATCAAGCTCCTACATTATTATTCACATATTATTTTCAGCACACAATCTCAATTTTAGAGATTAGACATACGTCAGACACAAGAAAACATAGGGACTTAGAAAGTAGTTTAGTCACCTAAATTTTAGACCAGACAAACATTAGCCCCCAGATTGGGACACTAGTGCCATATGGCACTATTATCTACTACATGACACTACTATCCAATAGCCCTAGCTTTTGGGCCATCTAGATTAGCCAAAATAATACACCAGGTATAATACATATTTGTATAAATATAGTCATAGATTTGATAGTTATGTTTAGATTTTTCTTAGATACACTCATTTCAGCTCAGATTCATGCTAGTTACTCATATTGAGGGCATCATATGTGGCATGATCACTCCCACATTTAGTTTATATATATAGATATAGTTATTACATACTCAATCCAAAATCAATATACTCATATATTAGATTGGAGGCATGTGTGTGGCACATAGTTTCCATATTCTCAGTTATACAAAGGTTGATCATATGGAATGGCAAATTCCATGTCATTCTCTATGTTGTATACACTTTCTATCATATTCTAGATTATCACTAGTCTTATGCCTTACTCCATATGTAATGGTTGGCATTCTCGAGTGGTTCAGAGCCATCTAATGTATCCGAGTGGCCATGAAGCTAACATACACAATTAGACATACCTAGTTAGATAATTTAAACACTTTGTGCAATTCAATTTTAGATGCATCTACTACACATGGGTGGGTAATGATGGAGTTATAGCCTACTTGAGTTCTTGAGCCACCCATATGAGAGGGGACACACTTATAATTTTATCCAAGATATTCACATGTCATGATCCACAGATCAGGGGTGGCCAATGATGGAGTTAAAATTGGATTGAGTTCTTGAGCTACCCACACATGAAGATTGAGCAAGCTATCAACATAGTCCAAACTATTCAACTTTTTGATCACTATGTACACTCGAACACACAGGTTGTCACCGGGTTCATGCATTGGTTTGCACACCCAATAAGGTGTATTCACTCATTTTCTCTTTCATATCTATTTACTCAATTTTACTTAGTAATTTTATTTAGCATGGTCTTTTACTTTTGATAATCTCTTAAGTAAGGACTGATTTTTATATATTTCAATGTAGGTCATTATTTTGGATCATGTTTTCACATATGTAAACCCAACTTCACATACTCAAACTTAACTACATGGGCTTCACTTCCTAAGTAAGTTTAGGTACACTTCTTTTTCCTTTATATTAGTCATTTCACTTTGTTCATTTCTAGCATTAAGGGGGGGGGGTAAATATAATCACCTAAAAGTGGTATTTGGATGCTAAGAGTGTTGTTTGAGACAACATATTCCTATATTATCCTTAGACCTATCCTAGAGTATTTATCACACTTTTCCATCCATTGTGAAAACCAAAAACATCTCCAGTCATCTCAAATATAGTTCTATAACTACATTGCTAGATCCTAACCCATTGTGCCCAGTAGCCTGCCAGCTGGACACTAGCACCACATTAAGGACACTAGATCCACATGGAACTAGTGTCCCCAAATTGGAGCTAGTGTTCCTTGCCCTAAATCTCTTGAATAGATACATTTTCAAATGTGTGCCCCTCTTAAGGTTGGGCAAAGTACATTTTATTATCCACACAAGCTACAGATCACTATAAATACTAGACTATTAGGGCTCTATGCACTATATGGGAAGATATATGTAAAAATCCTATTCAAATAAGAAATAAGTTGATCAAAATCAAGATTATTAATTCTTACTCTACCCTATTTATGCATACTACCATCTATAGTTGCCCTAAGGGTAGATTTCAAATATTTCCAATCTCAAGCACACTCAAGGCATTCAAGACCACTATCATCTTAGCATTCACTTGCACTTGCACCAAACATTAGGTGAGAGAACTACATCAAGCTTGATCCCTCCTTGAAGTATCAGTATGTAGTAAACTCTCTTCACAGTGGGGTATTGAGGATGTCCAACCTATCCTACTAACAAACACATAATTTTAGTTCATATCATAATTGCAAGGAAGATTAGGGTTTACACACTAAATTAAATATTCTAGGCATAATATAGACTTCTAGATTTCATGTGTGTAGGAATATAACCCAGAAATAGAGGCATAAGTGTTCCCAAAAAATAGGAAAAATCCTACAAAGAGGACACTAGCTCCTTTTTTAAGACACTAGAGTTATATGGTGCTATTGTCCAGGTGGGGCACTATTATCTAGTGAAGAATCAGACCCAAAAACCTTGTTGACAACACTCAGACCTGTCTATAACCTAGTTTTCAAAACCTAGATCTTCCGCAATAATTATTTTTTAGATAAATATTTATTTGTACATAGTTATTACTATTTTTATAAAGTCAAAATCTATAACAAATCAATGGTTATTTATTGCATATTATTTCACTAATTTAGTCAACTCAACCCTTTAATTTGACTTAGGATTACCTGTACTTAGGATTTACATAGGTAAAAACAAAAAAGTTAAAATAAATATATGGATGTCAGATATGCATACGAGTATGAAAATGATCAAAAACATCAAAAGAATCTTGTTGAGAAAGCAGGAATAATCAAAACTCAATTTGGAAAAGCTATGTAGTCCAATCTGAAGACTAAATATATATAGTTCTCTACTATATACCACATTTTTAAAAGGGACATACCTATTTATAATTTTTTAGATTATAATATTTTATTTCAACGTAATAGATTTTTTGATATTCCACAATCACATTGGTTGGATAACAATGCTCATGAAATGGCAAAATGTCTAGCAATGGTTGAGGAGGATTTGAAAGAAAAGTTTAGAAATCACTATTTATTTCATTGTCTATTGATGAGGTCATAACAATTGATAACACATCATGGGTTTGCATGCATGTTTATACTTTAAGAACTATTCAAGGCAACCTTATATATTAAATGTTCATAAAATGGTAGAAAATTGTAATGCTGAAAACCTTCACAAATTGGTTTTATCTAATTTGAGAGAGAAAGCTAGGATGAATGATTATGCAATAGCTACCAAGTTGGTGTGTATTGGGGCTGATGGTGCATCAGTAATATAAGGGCATATAAATGGTCTTTGTGTTTGAATTCAAACACCAGTTTCCCTATATATGATATAGATTCACTACATGACTCATAGAATAAATCTTGCATATAAAATTATTAACACATTTGCTAATGTCACAAAAGTGGAATAACTCATTCATGACTTACATGTTTATATGTCAAGAAATCCATAAATATTTTTATAGTTCAATTTTTTTTAATAAGAGTGATTGATGGTAAAAAACTATTGAAAAATGTTGATATAAGATGGATTTATATGTATGAAATTGCATGCAGATTTTTTAAAGAATATCCTTTGTTAGTAGTTTTTATGTATATATATAGTAGGGAAGTTGACAAGGCAAAATATTTCTTGTACCATTTAACATATTTAGAAACATTTTTGACATATAAGGAAATAAATTGTTTAATGAAACATGCTTAAGAGAGATCCATATATATTGTTGACTTCCTGTGGTTGAGAAAATGAGTATGTAAATCTCTAGATATATTATACACATCAAATGAAGAGTTTTAGGGACCTATTTTTAAGAGTTGGTAAATTTTGATAGATTTTCAAAATCCTGAAAGCTATTTGAAATTGAATATCAATGATCAACTTTGTGTCATTGTCAATGATAAGGAGATACCAATGCAAACTTTCTATAGAAGACTTGATTTTGTGGGAACTGATATTAAAGAAGTGCCTATAACACATCTTCTATACGATACTATTATATCTAAAATGAGGATGAAATTGAGTATAATTTCATAAAATTTATCTACTGAGATTAGAGATCATTTTCAAATGGATGATTTCTTGGAGGCCATGGTAATTGTGAATCTTATATTTTAGAACAGTGATAAGGGTCAACAACTGATGATAAATTTATTTCAAAAATACATGGGTTTTGATGTAGGGACATCTTGGAATGCTCATAAATGATCTAGAAGGTGTCTTAAGAAGGAGAAAATTTGAATTTGAGTTTAAGCTTGTTTTCCCTCCAAAAGGGAATTTCAAATTTTTATAATATCTTAGTTGGTCTAAGTGAGTGGAAGAGGTGTAATTGATAGCTCAACATTTTAATATAAATTTTATGGTCTCATGATGGTCCTAGAATGAAAAATAAAAACATTTGTCATGTGAGTGTGATGTGGCTGTCCACCACCCCACATATGTTTAAGAGGTTGATAGGAAATCTTGTTCAAGAAACAGTTAGGAATATTATTTTAGGAGTTCGACATATATAGGAATTTTATTATGTGTGAAAGCAAGGTTTTTGAGGTGTTGAACCTCAAATCCCATCTGAGGATGATGAGGAAATAATATGTAAATATTGAAGCCTGAAGAATCAAGAATGCCATGATATGTAAATCCTGTGTGTTAACAAATTTTGTGACTGAGACAAAGCACTTTGGGTGTGATTGATCAATATAATTGGTAAGAGGTTTTTTGAATGCTTATTAATCTTATTTTTTTTTATCTTTTTTTACTCTTTATTCTGATATAATAACTTAGATTGCATTGGATATAGTCACTTATGTGGAGACTGTCAAGATTTGTAGACAGAGCATGCATGCACATAGTCTTGCTCAAATAGTGGCTTGAGTTTTGATCATTTTATCATTGAGTTCTATGGAATAATGTAAAGTAAACATGTATGGGAGGAGGATTAATCATTTTATAGTTTACATTTGGTCATGATACATTTTCAGTCATAAATCTTGCTCTTTGTAGTATACAGTCCATAAGGCTCATAATTTTTGTGTATTGTCTTTTTGGTATGCTAGTTGGTTTGGATGAAAAGGATATTGAAATGAAATTAGAATAGTCATAAAGGTGGTGGAAAATATTTATTGAGTTAAATAATCCAATGAGGTTAAAATAGATACCAAAACCCTCTGTTTGCAAAGGGCATAACACAATATACCCTATTTACATGGTAAATATTGTTTGGCATAGTCAATCTTGGTGAGAATGTTGGTCCTTGAGACAATGTGAATTCATATATCTGTCATGATATGTGTTTTTAAGGTGTAAAAAAACTTGGTTAAATCCATTTATGAGTAAACATTACCCTTGAATAGAGATGGCCTTAACAAACCTTGACATAGTCCATTTTAGCATATAATTTGATTGAGATTTTATGTTTGCAAGTAATCTAAGGATTATGGGATGATTATACTTGAATGAAAAGTTTTCATGGTCATTAGTCAGACCTTTAGGAAGTGTTTAGACCTTTTGAAACTATGAGAAACATTCACAATGGATTTTTATGTAGTCTCGACCTGTGATAGGGAATGATAAACCCTAGATTAGGGTTTGAGCATTTGGGAGTGTTTCCAATGACCAAAAAGGACAATTTTTTTTATTAGGATTATTTTATTAATAACTAAACTATTTATATGGTTTCAAGTTTTTAACTTATGTATTCCATACAAAATTGAACTGAGGCTTTTGAATAGGGCTAAATGACCTAATTTGAGGACTGAGACATATGGAGTTGATTCCAGTGGTGAATACTAAAGTTGTAAGCCACAAATGGGTCCTAGAAAATTATCTTATTATGTTATGAAAGTTTTTATGTTTCCCAAACCAAGGAGTTTTACCTTAAAATAGGGCTAGTAGGAGATGAAGTTAGAAAAGAGCTTATTTGAAGAAGTGAGCAGTCAGATTAGTTTTTATTACTTGGGCATAGTTATAAAGGATTTTAAAAGAAGGTAATAAGTATATATATTAACACAATCATCATTTTTATTTTATTACCAAATAAATGCCATTTTGGCATTAAAGTATTGTGAGCGTGTCTTGAAGCTAAAGTGAGTATATGAACAAATATTGATTCAGTTTATTGAATGATGGTTTGTTGATGGTTTAAAGGTCAATTGAAACTAGTATAGATATTTGAAACATTGTGAAGGTACTTTATAACCATATATTTCATGATTTCCCTATGGTAATGAGTGAATGAACAAAAGAGATTTCTTGAATGGAAGGAAAGGGCAAAGTTTGGTAAAGAAGTGTATTTTGCTCTACATCAGGTTGTCGTATTAAGCATTTAAATTAATATATATAGGTTAATGGAGTTGAAATTAAAGTTTTTTTATGAAAGGAGTTGTTGATGTCTTAGTCAACACATTTTGGAATTACAATGGTTGATCAATATCAGTGGCTAAGTGAATCAACCAAAAATGGTACAATTACACGGTTATGAAAAAAAATTTATCCTAATAAAATCCTATAGGAAAATATTAGTGAATATTTATGATTATATGAAATTTGTTAAAATAATTATTTTGGGCCCAATGGAAGACAAAAGAGTATTTAGTTCATTATCTTTCATTAAGTCAAAACTTTGAAACAAATTGGATAAAAATCTAGAGACCTGTTTGAGATTGTATGTTTCACGTTATGTTGTGGACATGTTTCCTTATGAAAGAGATCTAAAAACATGAAGTATATAACTAAAATAAGATGCATCAATAATAAAGTGAACAATATAGAGGATGTAAATATTGATACTCAATATGACACTAACACAACAGATGCAAATGTCACTAGTGACGAGCAAGTTTGTTGAGGATTATTTTAGCTACTCGAGGTTTAATTTTATATTTATTACAATTATCATTTTATAAAATCCAATTTCATATCATTTTTGATATTGTAAAATATTTTGGATATTTAATTCATAAAAAATGTTGATAGGATTGTCATTTGCATAATAGATGTTTTCCAAACCTTAATTCATTGACCATGCAACTTTCCCTTTTATGTAATTGGTTCTTCAAATGGGTCAAAATTTATTTGTATTTTTTAAGATGGTATTGCTAAATATATATTTTTATTGCTTTTGAAAAAACATAAATTTGATATTGTAATACAATGTTAATAGCATTTTAGATATTTAATTCATAAAAATGTTAATATCATTGTCATTTGCTTAATAGATGTTTTGAAAACATTAATCCATTGACCATGTAAATTTCCATTTTATGTAATTGGTTTTTCAAATGGGTCAAAAATTCTTTATATTTTTTAAGATGGCATTGTTAAATATATATTTTTATTGATTTTGAAAAAACATAAATTTGATATTGTAACACAATATTAGTAGTTTGTACCTTAAATTACAACTTAAAATTATGAATATTGAAATGAAATATCAAGACAAAAGAAGTCTACAAGCCTATTGAGCAAAAAGACCTAATTGAAAAGAAAACACATCTTATTGAACCGTTACATAATTATAATTATATATCAATAATTTAAATTCATAAAGATTCAAGTGTAGAATAACAACCCAAGAAATACTTTCATCATTGAATTGTATTAAATCATCATGTAAAAAAATTGATCAAAATTGATTTTAACTCACAATCAAACATTTTACTCAATTGATGTCAAATAGATCAATAAACTTTCTATTGAACAAATAATCAAACCGTAATTATTGCCTGGACTTCACATCCATAATAATTACATGCAAGCACAACATGTTCACATACCCCAAAAAATGGACTCATAACTTAATTGAATGATTACATTCATAATAAAAGATTTTCCATTATCTACAACCATCATAAAAATTGAACATGATAAAATCGCATCACATTCAAATTGATGCTCAATCTAAATCCATAGAAAAAAATAATTGCAGTCCACATCACCATATTATTTAAATTACATCAACTCAAAATATACAACACTAGTATAGTCAATTCAATGCATGTAAGATGTAAAATGAACCATAACTCAGTAAAAAAAAGAGTATTTGAAACATATTAAATTATTATTTGAAAATTGAAAGTTAACATTGTCATTTCAATTGTTTTTTTTTAAACATAACATTGTATTTTGAAACATAATTAAAATTTGTAACATCATAAAATATAATTTTTTAAAAAAGACCCATCATCCACTTTCTCACTGCCATCCTTTGAAATCCTACCTCCCCTTCCTCTCTGTCATCCTTTAATTTTCCTGTCATTTGAAGATCCTCTGCAACAGAATTAATATTAGCAAGATTTTCTCTATCTTCATTCATTGCATCTCCTTCTAAAATAAGACTTGGTTTTGCATTTGTTTCTACTTCAATAAAATATTAGGGTCCATTCTGTGATCCTTATTTTCTTAACTGTGTTGTTCTATTTATTTAACATAAAAAACTTTTCTTTGAGTGTAATGGAAGCATTTAAACTTTTTTCGTGCATTTTCCAAATGCACATTGAGGACATGAGCTTCATTTTTCAAGTTTTCATATTTTACCTATAATTAAAAATGAAATATAATTAGTTAAAAACTACAATAACTATAATATATTTTCTAAAAAAATGGTAACTTACCAAAGTTTTTATCTTCTCCGTCTATGCATTCATGATAAGGTTTATGTCTTTTGCCAATTTATTGAAGTATGCTTGGGCTTCTGCATTTATATTCTCTAACATGTTTAACATAATATTGAAAATATTGGCATTATAATAATTAGAAACTGAAATTGACCCAAATTTTACTTGATTGAATAAAGTTTCAACCTTTGTGGGTTCATGCTGAACTAATGAAAACAAATTGACTCTCCGAGAGTAGTTGTGATAACGAGCATTTATTTATTTTATCAATGCTTTCACTCAGACCCCCCAAACTCTTACATTATTTAACTCATCTAGAACACCTTCATTAAAATTTAAAATTATACTTTTTGACAATAAAATTAGTCATGTCATCCTTTGAAAAATCAATATGGTTTGTAGTTGGTGGGCTAGGGGTGAAGAAGTACAAGGTGCTCCTAAGTAGGTAAACTTGGAACCTGAATAAAATCATGGGGATTAAAAGTACTAGAAACAAGGTTTTCAATTTCAATCCCCAAATATTCCTCATCAATATCAATATGCTGTAAACATGTTAATCCCTGCACACTAGACACACCTTTGAAAGAGAAATTAGGGAAGTTGAAACCTAAAAATTGCAGTGTTCCTATGCTCTGTGCTGGAAATGAGATATTTCCCCCCTTTTGTGAATTATATTAGATGGTGGTGGGGGTGGCATACTTTTCCTCATATATTGAAGGTGCTTTACAAAAACAAAAATATATTTAAAAAGGGAAAGTTAAAAAAAAAAAAACATAATGTTAATTTGAAATTTAACATTTAATACTTGTAGTTGGAAAGAGTGTGTCTTCCAATCTACATGTCATATTCAGAGTCACAGTGGTGGTTTAAATTGCAAGAGGCAATCAATTAGTCAATAAAATATCTAATTTAAGAAACTTCAATTCAAAAACCAAAAGTTATAATACTAAAAACCTTTAAAAAGTGGTCAAAAAGACTGTGACACATGAAAATTTAGGGTTTGTCGAGCTCCTTCAACTTCAAGGTCAGTGGATTCAGAGTCAACTTCAAAAATTAAAGAAATTAATAAAATAATAGAGAAAATAAATTTTCATGATACATCATTTATCATTGAAATTTGTAAGTATGAAAACTTGCATGTGGAGATGATTTGGAAGAAGCCTTGAATGTTTCGAATTTCGAAACAAATGAAACAATGATTCTGCAAACTTAGAATCTCCAGAACCTTCAAGGGCATGATGCCCTTTTGAAGCAGCTTGTCTTCATGTGCTAAATGCACAAAATTTTATTTATAACAAGCAAAAAAATTAAGCTTAAAATTTGTAAGAATTATTAAATTAAACCATTCAGGTGATTCATTTGAATGCTAAACTAACCTCCTGCTCATCAATAGACAAAGAATTTGTACTAATTTTTAGATGGAGGATAGTTGGAATTGATATTTTTTGATGGTCATACAAGGCCTCATAGTACAAGGACATAATAAAATTAGATCATAAAATTGTGTAACTCTTATTACAATAAACATAATTCAATTATAATCTAATCCTAGTGGAAATAAATGTAAACTAGTCATATTTTAAACTCGAAAGAGTACAAAGAATTTAAACAAAAGCCCAAAAGGGAATGTTTCATAGTCTTCCCTGTAAGACTATTCTTTTTAATTAAATAATGGCTTTCAAAAATAGATTTGATATTTTGTCAACTTGGAGGATCTTTTTAATCTGACCATCTACAATAAAAGTGAAAAAATATGTAATTAGTGAAAACTAATGACAAATTACAAAACATTGAATTTTAAATTTGAAAAATAATGATATACATATCGGTTAGACTGATCTATATATTGTAGGCAAACTCCAAATATTTTGTCATCATCAATCAATATCGCTTTTATGGTTGCAGGGTTGGTATTGTGGTGTGGAAGCCTTGTCAAATTATGGATATCAGTAGGTGAGGTATTAAACAAGATTAATTTTGAATTAACGTTAACATTGAAATTGGTCTCATTATTGCCATAGTAAGACATTAGATATTTTAGCAAGCTTGTGTCAGTTTCATATTATGGCACATAAATGAGGCCCTTGAAATTACACTTGGGAATCCAATCATTGTATGTGTCTCGTTGTTGTAGTAGTTTCAAAATATATAGGCATATTATATTTTTGAAAACATATTTACATGTGGAATCCATGTCATTTTAGCTTGTCAAAGTCGTAGGTGAATTACTATGGAAAAAATGAGAGAGAATGAGAAAATGGTTATACAAGAGTAAAACTGAGGGAAAGGGGCTATTTATAAGTAGTGGTGAAGGCACTATCTAGAAACCAAGGTAGTCAATTGCTTATGCAACTGGATAGTTTCTTAACTGTTCAGCTACACTATCTAGCAAATTGAAAGGTTTCACTGTCAAACAACCCATGAAGGTTGTTGTTTAGTTTCATTATACAATTGACATATAAAGACACCAAATGGTTGAATTATGTAACTGAATGGTGAAGGATACCAACCAAATGCACAATGAAACCAAATGGTAACCTCCACTATTTAGTTTCATAATACATCTAACTAACAACCTTCACCATTTAGTTACTTGATGCTACCGACTGATAGCCTTTTCTGCTCAGTTGCATTATGCTACCCTTTGATATCTTTTATTGTTTGATTGCATAATGCAAATGACCAGTGATGGATGTCATTCGATCTCACTATGAAACCAAATGGTTGGACCAAAACAAAAAAAAAATTATCCTACCATTTTCATCTCTCTTCTTAATGGATTTGCAATTGCACCTTAAAAACTTGCCATGCCTGCATAATAGTTATCTATAGATTCACCAATGAAATATAAGGGGATTTATGATAAAGGATTTTAAAATTTACCTTAGATACATCCCCCAAATCTCATAATCAATATGACATTTGAAAATAAAGTGTTCCTCAATCTCAAAATAAAGACAACATCTCAACTCGCTTATGGTCAACCAAGAGCATATTAATCCACTTCTAGTTAAAATTTCAAACTTGTCATATTCGTACAAGCTTTGTGGGTTATCTCTGCATTAGTTTTGGCCTTGATTTTAACCTACAATGTAAGTTTGATGCAATTTAGTATTTATCTCATAACCCTCACTTTGTCCATTTTAATTATTCCATTAGTTTACTATAATTAGATGTGCTTTTGCTATTATATTACTATAAGTTACTTAGATATGAATTATACACATTTTGTTAGGTTTGATATAGTGACTTATTCATGTAAACCACTCTACCTATCTGCATTTTGGTTAACCCACATTGTCTTGCACACTTCCTTCTCTGCTTGGGTTAGATTGTGCCTATATTACATATTGGTTTCACATCATTAACCTTATCTCCTTGTGTGTGGTTTCAAACCCTAGTTTGTTATGTTTGTATTACCATTCAATTTATAGAATATATTTCCATGCTATATATGTGTCCATATTATGCCACCTATATAAATTATATATAAGATCCATATTAGGTGAAGTGATAGATTGAGTTACAAATCTATGTATTTTATTGTGATTCCTTTAGTTAATACTCATGTTTATTTGAAAAATAAAATGGTATCTCTTAATGATGTTAATGATAATTTTAATACTACATGTTCTAATGTAAATGTGAATGATAATTATGTAAATGATATAAATGCAAATGATATGAATGATAGTAATGTGAATGCTAATATTATAGGTGGATATAAAACTATTGATATTTATGACAAAGAGAAAAATATAATTGAAATACTTTCCTTATTTATAAAACATGTCTTAGATCACCTTAAAAAAATAGATGCAATGTTATGTGTTGAGGGATATACAAAAAAATCCCTAACTTGCGAGGCAATTGTTGAAGATATACCTTTAGGTTGAATCATGGATCTTTGAATGATTCTAATGTAGATCAACCTTCTAAAGGTTCCCCTCCCATGCCTAAATAATGTCATTGTTTTTCAAATTATTTATAATGTTGTTCATCCTCCCATTTATTCCAACTTTCTCCATGTTTCCATATATTCTCAAACAAGTTTTAATGCTTCACTTGTTGCTTTACAATTTCTTCAACCATCCCAGTATGTTTCCCAACCTTCATCCCTTCTCCATTTTTTTTCAAGTACCTAATGTTTTCATTCCTACTTAAACCACTACTACTTATTTTCCAAACCTCAACATTATCACCCTTCAACAAACCATGGGTGTATGCCAAAAAAAATCTAATTTCTCTCTCAAAGGTCACAAAATTCAAGTCATAAGGTAAATTTGCATGATATATTACTTGAGCCTTTTGCTCATGATGTTTTTTCCTACTCTTTGCCTATAGGTTGTGTTACTACAAAGTCAAATTGTTAAATGGTAAAGGTAATCCTTATCATCACATCAAATATTTATATGCTTCATGTCTTGAATTTTCACATAATGATAAATTGATGATGACTCTCTTTCTTATAATCCTTAAGGACTATGTTCTTGATTTGTTTTATGCTGTCATTTGGATCTGTACACTCTTTCAATGTCCTTTTCAATGATTTATTAGCACATTTTTCAATGAACATTAACAAGAAGGTCATGTTTTCCCAAATTTATTAACTTAAATAAGGACATGATGAAAATATTAGTGCTATGTGTTTATATTTAAGACTATGGTTATAAATATGACTCATCAATTACCTAATAGTGAATTACAAAGTATCTTTGCTCAAATTTTAATCTCACCCATTAAAGACAAAGTGGTCTTTAACACTTACCATTATTTTGGTGACTTTTTCATGCAATTAAAAATATGAGAAAAATTATAGAGGCTAAAATGCTTAAATATGGGACCAATGCCCCCACCTCTAGTGGATCCAAATACTAAGGCAAATCAACATTCAAAGCTAAGACTAGTGATAATAATTTCCAACCTAAGAATGAGACCAATAAAGTAGTAAATGTTGTAGACCAACCATTTGACATGTTATTAGTATCAAAACAAAGTGAATGAGGTAAATTTACATGATTAAATAAAATCCTTACAAAAATGCATAAATGACTTCTTGAATACAATATGATCACTTTACCTCTTACGCAAAAGATTGACTCATCAAGGCCTCTACCTAAGAACCATGATATTAATGCATAATATGATTATCATTGAGTCCCTATACATTTCATAAACACATACATAACTTTAAAACATAAGATCAAATACCTTATTAAAGGCAATAAAATCCAACTAGAAGGTTAAAAGAGTACTTTAAATGAATTAGTTACACAACTAACCAACATTTGAAAATAGGTAAATCCCCTGCCAGATCATGCCAATCAATCCACATATTAAGAGAATGCATATGGTAACTCAAAATCAACCATCATAAGGTTAAAATGCTAATTTTATTGATGGATTTGTAGTTGTGGTTAGCGACATGCAAAAGAGTCTCCTACAATTATGTTCTATGAACATGAAATTATAAAGGATGACTCTAACAACACACCACTCTTCATTTGAAATTTCATTGATACACATTCAATATCAACAAATGTAATTATTATTGATAATGGTTCAAGTATAAATTAAAAGGATCTAGCTAGTACAACTGAGATTATTCAAAGATATGAAGGTATAACTAGGATACCACTTGGAGGCATTAACACAATGGGTCCTAAAACCATATTCATTTTGTTTCATGTATTACCAAATAATGGGGCATATGACATATTACTTAGATGACCATGAATTAATAAAATGAAATAAATCTCTTCAACATTACACTAATGCTTAAAATTTGGATATGAAAATAAAGTGATTATTGTCCAAGGCATTACTTATGAGCCTCAAATACAAGTTCCCGATGAGGTGTTACTTAAAGGTGTACTGAAGAAGCTAATCATATGACCTAGAACAAGTGCACCTAAAGTTTAATTACCTTCTCCTCCATGTACCAAGATAATATTATCACAACTCCTCTTATCTATACAATATAAATCACCTTCCAAAGATTCAATCATTTGACATGCCATTCAAATAACATAAAGTGTTACTTTACAAAATTATACCATAGCTAACAAAAATGTTTTAAATGATAATGATTACAATAAGGATTATTACATTAATGATGATTATATTTATGATGATAACTATGATGACAAAGTATTATCATTCTTGGACTGATGGGTCCAAAGGCATCCAAATCTATCCCATTAGGACATGAAAACATCTACTTATACATAGTATGATGATTCTCTACTTGGGTTTATTGGTTATGCTTTTATAATAACCCCCTATGATTGAAATTGAACAATATATTTTATTATACAAAGTTTATTTTTATTTTATTTATTTTCTTGCTTGACATAGTTTTGCATTCTTTATTGTTTTGTATGTGGCTTTTGGGGATTACTTGTTTCTTCCTTGAGCTTTATTATTAGTGTTCCTTCCCTAATTTAGTCTCCCATCACTTTAATTTTATTCTAGTTATCTCATCTATCCTGATTGAATTTTGAAGTTACCTTATTCTTTCTATGTTTTCATATTTTGGTTGTCTATTAACTTCCTTCACTAGTCACTGTCACAATGTGTATGAGTTCCTTCTTTACTCATATGTTTATCCTATGTCCTTCATATACATATTTTCCATTCTTTTATCCTCTTACTTTTGTATGGTTGTTATATTTTCCTTAGTTTTTGATCTTTTCCTTATTTGGTGTGTCCCATCCAAAAAGACTTCAAAGTTCCCCATGATGACAACGCAATATATATCAAGGATTTTTTCCCTATTGTGCACAAAATCTTGAGGGAAGTTTTAGGTTATTAGGGATCCCTCTCTTCTTTATTACTCTTTCCTTTACCCAATGGATTTATTTTTTTGTTCACTTTCCTTTGACTATTTCATAACATCTATATTTATTTGCCTTTATCTTTGAGTCTTACATAGTTACAAAACTTGGCATATTATGATTATATGCCTATTGGTAGAGTTTATACATACTTTACACACATGCTAAAGATGGTACTATTGAGTTAGATGTAATACTTACAAGTTTAAACATATGATTATGGATTCACAATTGACTAAGGGCATCCCTATGCTCACTTTAGGGACGCCATGGAGGATGGTTCTCAATAGTAATTTAAGTTCCATATTTCATGTTTTCCTTTATCATATTGATATTTCATATGATTATATATCCATGTCTATCATATTACTTGTGTGCTTGGTGTTTTGATTTATATTCATGTTCTTATTGTACTTATTGTGCCTTTAATATTGTTCTTTGCTTGGTTATAGAAGTGTTTTGCTTTAGTACTAGAGTGCTTTATGTGTTTTTTATAATAATCACCAGATGGCATGCCTATCTGATTTCCCTTTACCTGATGGGTGTGCTTGTGTGTTTTACTTCATGTACCTCAATTATCTTCCATATGATGGATGCTTTAGTTGTATACATTGTGTCACATGCTTATGATTGTTTATTATGTTTTTTAAGGTTGATTTACTTATTTGTACGTGACATTGCTTGACTTGTCTATTTTATAATTGTGACATGGTTTCCTTATGTAATCTAAGTATGCTATGTTTGTTATGTGCTACATGTGATTCCCTTGATTTATAAGTTTACTATGTTGTTATATGATTGGTGCCAAGATCTATATCATGCATGTTGTTATTTTATTGGTTACATGCTTATTTGCCTATGCTAGTATGGCTCCTACCATACATCTATTATAACATCTTATTGCTTATGCTTCATTGATGATACATTGATTATATTGGAACATACTATTGTTTATGATTCATTGATTATACATTCCTTATATTTGGGAATATTATTGATCACGATTCATTGATTATACACTGCTTATGTTGGGGCATACTATCGATCATGATTCATTGATTATAAACTGCTTATATTGAGGCATATTATTACTTTTGCTTCCTTGACCATATCCTATCTATATTGGAGCATAATATTGCATGTGCATCATTGATTATGTATTTCCCACATAGGGGAAACCTCTTATTGATTGTTCTTATAGTGATTACACATTGACTATATATGAGAAAATCCATTACCACTTTTTCCTAAATTATGTCCACTCAGGTAGACATGAGTCGAGTTGCTTATTACATACATGCTTTCATGATACAATGTTTCTATGATTATTCCAAAATCTCTTTAATACATGTTTTAATGATGATGTATTTTCATGTATCAAATATTTTTATATTCTTATTTTATAGATGGTATGTGTAATACCTTTCTTTTGAGATATGTGATTCACATTTTCATCCCCATTACTACACTAAGTGCAATTAAGGCCATAAATATGGTCAGATTTGCATAATAAATCCATTATTTTTTATATTTTTCATGATAAAATTTTGAGGAATTTATGTCAATAATTATGGCATAAATATGATGTAAAAATTATACAACCAAACATTTCTAGTTTTAGGACTTTTGTGCCACCTTTATGCCACATTTGTGTGATCTGAGGCCTAGGAGGAGACCTAGTGGAAAACCTACTTAAATGGATTTGAGAGGGTTATGAACGAAAGTGAATTTATGAATAATAGAGAATATAAAAGTGCAATGTGTTAAAACAAAATTTAAATAAATAAAGAGATGACAACCAATGTAGAATTTGTAATAGTAAAATTGTATTATGCTAAGTTTTGTAAAATATTTGAGAGATTAAATGTCTAGTGTCTATGTACTTCCTAATTCATTATCTATGTTACTTCTAACCTAAAAAAAATGGAAGTGTACATTATCATATAAAAGAGGAAGATGAAACATCAATTGAACTATTACAATAATTGGTAACAATTGCTTCATAACCAAAGAGTCTGGTGATGCCACTAACTGCCATTATTGATGAGTTGGGTCCTACAATACTGACACTACATGAGTTATATAATAATGTAGGAGTTAAATTAGATATAACAAATTAACATGTAGTTGGGAATCCTTCTGCTCAAACTATTGAAGTCAACACAAGGCTAGATGTACAATAATGATAATCTTTAATAAGATATAATGATCCAAAACCTCTTTGATTAGTCACCCCTCCTTGAAGAGAAATGGTCCCCATTGCATGCAATTGTGGAAAAAATTTGGCAACCTGCACTTGTATAAAACATTTTCCTTGGGAAGGCACTTGACCTTCTTTGATGATCTCAAAGAGATGAATCTCTTGTTGACATGTCAGTTTGACCCAAACATCAATGACTTGATTTGAATCTATTGGAATGATATAATTTGGATTGATATCTTTCTACTGTAGAGTCACTGCAATATCTAAAGTATCCAATATGGGTGGCAAGTAATGGCGTAAGAGTTCTACATTGAATACTAGATGCAAACCAAAGTAAGATGGAAGATTAACCTCAAAAGCATTATCTCCCACTTGTTTGGTGATGGTGTAGGTATTATACCGAAGTAACCATCATTTTATTAAATTTGGACATATTCCTATGAATATAGACTTATAGTATTGTCATTTCTAGTTTTATAATTGTTGAAATTGGATTTCTATATTGCTATTATTGGTTTTTAACTAGTTGAATTCAGATTCCAATATTTCTATTATTAGTTTTAACTAGTGTGATATTAGATTCCAATATATCGATTATTACATTCCAACTAGTCCAAGGAATTAGATTCTAATTATATCTTAATTGGGTTTTCACCTTTAAATTCATATTTAGAGAAAATAGGCTAATAGTTTTGCATGGTCCAATAGTTAAAATGGGTCTTGATCACATGATGTGACCCCATAGTTATCATAGTATTACCTAATAGTTGTTATAGTAATATTTAATATTTATCTAAATTTTATCACATATTCACCAATCACATCATGATATGGATGATTTATAAATATTAGTGAAACATTGTAAAACATACTTACACCACATACAATTATTAGACAACACTTTTCATCGGCCATGTGGCCAATGTAACACACACTTTTAATTATACTTATCTTGTGTAGAATGGCCATGTGCCCATTCTACACAAGATAAGAATACAGGACTTTGTTGCTCATATTATCAATTTAGAGGTCATTATTCTTATCTGAACATATTCCTAAGCATCTAGAATTTATAGTATTGATATTATTAGTTTTATATTTGTTGAAATTGGATTTCTATATTATTATTATTATTTGTTTTTAACTAGTGGGATCTCGGATTCCAATATTTTTATTATTGGTTTTAAGTAGTGTAATATTGGATTTCAACTAGTGTGGAATCAAATTCTAATTGTATCTTAATTGGTTTTTCCTCAGTTTACATTCATTCTTAGGGGAAATATGCCAATAATTAAACATGGTGTACTATTAATTAAAGTGGGTATTGATCATATAATGTGACCCCATAGTTTTCATTGTATAATATTAATAAATAGAATTAATATAAGAAAACATCACAAGAGGTTCATTCATAATATGAATATTTTGTTATCATAGATATAAGAAATAAATCATTATTTGAATGCTTATAATAACTCAATCACTCACTTTACCACCATATCACCTTAAGTATCTAATATAAATAAACATTAACATTGCTCTATATTGTCAAATACTATTAATAATACTTGATTTTGTCTAAATCTCATTGTCAACCATAAACTTGAGAATAATTTATCAACTATAACTTGGTCAAATATAGTGCGCTATGACAACATTCTTGGGAGATTGTGCTTAATGTGTGGGTGGAATGTTTAGGGACATATAAACTTAATTGGTTTCCCCTTTTCTCTCTCTCTTTTTAATAATTCATTTAGGAACTCTAAATAGGTACATACCTAGTCATAGTTTATATTTCCTTGATTAATGGAATTGGATTTGTAACCATCACATTATATTTATTATTCATCTTAAGCCACATATTGATATTTTTAATCTATGTGTCAATCCCTATTAATTTTTATTTCAACATTCAAATTATCATTTAATAACCATATCGTTTAACAAGCCATATTATATCTTTAGATTTTCTAGTACAACCTATTACAAGCTTACCTATACACATTATTAATTCAATAAACTAACTAAAATTAAACCTGTACATTTTCATATAATTTTAATTGAATGTTTAAACTATCATTTAAATGCCACATAATTTAAAATCCATATGATATTATCAAATTTTTAGGTACAACCTATTATAATCTTGTCAATACACTTATTAATTCAACAAATCAACTAAAAGTAAACCTATACATTTTCAGGTAATATGGTTTTTGAAAAGCTTTACAGAGAAAATTCACAATACATGAAGCATTTAGAAGGGAAATAGTATAACATGGATAATATATTAAAAATAATATGGAACATTCCAATAGGAGAAGCTAAAGGAACTAAAAACCATTTTCTATAATCAAAATTTTTATATTTTCTAATATGTAGATGCATATTGATTCAAAAATGTAGCCTTACGAGCGTAGTATTCACTTGAGGTGTATTTTCTAGTTAGGATCCAAGAAACTTCTTACATGAATACTACATGCATGTTGTACTTTATGATGAGCTGGTTCATTGTCATCTTTGGACCAATGAGAATATAATGAATTGAGGGCTGGTTTGGTGGATGGCCTACATGCTTTACCATCTAATAATGGTCATGTGGAAACTTGTAGGTTTATTTTTCTTAGCTCCTTTCTTATCGGGATGAATGGCCATTGGAGTATCTCTTGAGGAAGCTTTAACGTTAGTTGGAGGTGAAATAGAGGCTACATTATGTTTGAGGGGATTTTTGGAGTGGTGGTAAAGAGATCAGTGAATTTTTGCTTCAATTGATTGAAGTTAAGAAGGGATTGATGAGGTGGTGGATTCCTCAACTTTATTCTTGGTTTTCAAGAGTCCTAGTTTGACATTAATGCCTCTCTCTAGATCATAAGCTATCTATCTTCCACAGTTTAGATAAATTACCTTATCTTATTTGTTTGGTTGATACAACCCTCAAGTTGATTTCAGTTCTTTGATGCCAAATTGTTGAGCATCTCCCAATGTTTGGCTGAGAATGAATTATAAGGTGTATAAGGTCATCAATATTGGGTAAAGGGTGGCAACAAGATCATGACACAAGTTTCCTTTCATAAATGGAGGCTCAAATAAAACCCATGAAATCAAATAACATGAAAAGTGAATCATTTGAGGATGATGTCTCCATAAAAATAATTATATATTTCATCAAAGGATGGTAGAGGTCGATGCTTAGATTTAAGGATTTATGTGTGACATGGTTGAGGTGAAGGAGAAGATAGAGCTTCTAGGTAGTTTCAACATTCGAAAGTAGAGAGAAGGGTGGTGAAAATAGTGACTATACTTAATGTACTAAACAATGCTTTTAAGAAAATGTAAATGATTTCCATTATTATTAATATCCTTTTTGAAAAATCACACACATGCTATTTAATGTGCACATTGAGTGTGCTCATTGATCATGTGAGCACATTATTATGAGCTTTCTAGGAAACAAGTATTGTTGCCTAAGTGCACATAGTGTTGACCAAATTTTGACTAAAAACCATCACATCTCAATATAATTAGCACATTAAATAATGTCACATTTAAAAAAATTAGAGACTAAGCTTTTATTTGAATCCATATGTGCTAACAGGGTGAAAATCCTTAGTGAAGTCATGGAAATAGAGCTTCAAAACTCACATTTTTTTTCTTGTGCAAAGTCTATCATCACATGTGAGCATTAATGTACTAAATAATTATGAAGGATACCAAAGTTGAATGAATCATTGCTTTCCATGAGAGAGAAAATTATTAAATGAACCCTAATGTTTCATATAATGGTTGCATACTTATTAGCCTCTCTGTAGTAGTGGTTGATTTTTGTTTTGTTAAATTTTGAAAGAAATGAGAATGTAGGTTATATGATTGAGTTCAATTTCCAATTGAGGGAGGAAACCATCTTTAATGCTCTTATGACAGGGACCATATTGCTTGGGGGGGACCCTTTTGCAGCCCAATTGAAATTTAGCTTCACCCAACCTTAGCTTATGGGGGACCATCTTGATTTTTGATAGGGTTTCAAATTTTACCCTAGTTTTTAGATGAGATGTATTACCTAATAGTTATTATTATTAGTACTATTTAATATTATTCTTGTCATTATTATTACATATTTGTCATTATTTTTATCTTTTATAGAATGGACACATGCACATTCTACATAATATAATAATAAAGGCCTTTATTACTCATATTAATAGGTCATTAGTTTTTTATGTTGTGTAAAATGGGCAATTGTGTCTATTATACACAAATATAAGAACAATTAAGTCTTCTGTATTGCTCATATTATTCATATCTTATGTATAACACAAGACAAGAACAATGACCTCATAATTAATAATATTTTCATCTTGTTTAGAATGGGTAGTTATCCATTTTAGACAAGATGAGAATATTATCAATTAAGAGGTCATTATTCTTAATAATAAACTTGTGTAGAATCAACATGTGCTTGTAATTCTAAAGTGGTTTCCACATATATTATTTAGAATTTGAAAATTTCACACTTTATGTACCAAGCTATGTGAAATAATTAACCACTTCACAGCCACTCTAATATGTTTTAAATCAAAGTTCACATTTAGTTTCATGCCATATAGTACATGATATCTTCACAACTAACAGATCTAGTCACAATCTAATGTGAAATCCACAAATTAACATGTCCATAAAGTCCCCTTTTATTTTAAAATTAACATGTGATCCATAGTATGTTAAAATATTTTGAGCATGAAAAAGGTGGGCATATGGAAATATAAAGTGGACTAAAGGTCTCAACATAACTATGCATTTTATTGATGCCACATTGAGAACAAAATAGACCTCTATGACTTTGTGGATTCGTGATGACCTAAACCTAAACTTGAAATAATTTCTTTGTAATTTAATGCTTCAAACCCCTCTTTTTATTGCATTCCCACATTCTATTATGTTCTTAAAACACATATCAAGAAGTGTTAACCTTGAAACTTATGGTGTTGCACTGTTACTAGCCATCTCCCATGAACTTAAGTAGAATAATGTTGGTAAATGCAAATTATTTGAAAAATATTTTGATTACATATTTGAACATTAATTAAAATATATTATTATCTTTAGAAAATTATGAACAAATATTTTTTGAAATAAATATTAAAATTACACTCATATTTAATAAATATTATAATTATCCCGTTAACGGGCCAATAACAAGAAGCATGAATATAATAAATGATAAGAAGCTTGAATAGAAGTTGGTCAAATACAAGAAATCAATAAAAATATTCAATTCATATTAAACAATTAATGTAAAAATGTAAGTCCAACTTATCAGAGTGTGGTTTGGAATATAAATTCCAAAAACCCACATCTCGAGCCAATATTATATCACATATTAATTTACGATGTTCAATAGTTTTACCTTAGCATTCATTAACCTATTCAAGTAGTTCAAGGTATGATTCAATGGATTCATTTCCCTTTCTAGGTATCTTAATCTATTCTCCTTTCCATTTTTTTTTTTGGTTTCCATCCTAGATGACACTATCCACATCCATGTCTTGTTTAATTTCATCTGATTTGATCCATGTTTTATTAGGTGTCAAATAATCTTGATACAATTTTTCACCTTCTTCTCTCCTTGAGGGTTTCCAATATTGAATCCTCCAATTGTTAGCCTCATTCTCACCTTTTGGTTCAGTATAAATATCCCCATCTTCACTTCCCATCCATATCTTTTCATTTTCATTTGTTGGTCGTACTAGCACTATTTGTCCCACATACACATCTATCATTAGATTGAATGATTGTTTACATATTCCAAAAATAAGCCTAAAATAAATATCATTATTACTTGGGATATGTTGATTAATGTAGTTTTGTATGTAAAAATATGTGGCTCCCATTATTTGGTCATATATGTCATTGTCCTATATTGTTTGTAGTAAAAAATAAACATTTGAAATCTTACTACAATTTACAAATAGTCTATCCAAATAACACAAAGAATTTTCCCAATACATTATCTTTATAATCCAATATTATCTACCTTCTCCTTATTACACTTTTTCCCTAATGTTCAATATATGATTTTATTCCCTTTTTTAGATCTTCTATTTCTTTGAGTTCTTTGAAAGGTGCCAAAGGACGTTACCCTTTTGATAAGTTTGGTTCACCATTATCCTTTGTACACTAGATTGGGATTGGACAAGACTATTAGAGATCCTTTATTTTTTATTTATATTCCATCCCTAGTATGTCATCCACAACATGGAACATGAACAACTTAGATTTTCTAATATCCACTATCTTGTGGTTTTTATCCAATAAGTGTGGTTCCATGAAGGCCTTAAAGTCTTACGATTCCTCAAATAATGTAAGGAGTGGATGTACTTGACCCCTCTTATCATGTGTCCATGTGTGAACATAACAATCAAAGTAACTGGGAAGTTTATAACATTAATTATTGACTTTGCTTTTTTGCCCATCCTTAGTATTAAATCTTTCATTTTTATCATTTTATCATGCACAATACTCAAGAATCCATGAGGTTATTCGTCTAATTGTAATATGTGGAAATAATAATGCGTGTGATAACTTTGAATATATTTATTGTGCCATGTTTATCCCTCTTCAATTTTTGAGAGTGTTTCTAACATTTGGTGGCTCTACATTTGTTGTATAAATATGTACACTCATCACGCTTGGTGAAGAAGTTTTTCTTTGCAATTGAAATATGTTGAAATATTTTGGTCATTAAATTGTTAAAACTTGGTTGCAACAATAGAAGAAGTTTCAACAATTCAAGATCCTCGTTACACTTCTTTCACATTAAATTATTGGTATATAATGTAGGAAACAACCTTTAAGGAAATTTAATTACATTTTATCCTACAGACCTAGTTAAATGTGGAGATGTATCTAAATTTATCTTAATGATTATTAACATGAAAGAAATTATTACGATGGAATTTGACTTTTCTTTCTCTTTTATAGTGTTACCATTTACTACATGCCTATCACCATTTATCTAGTCTATTTTATGACTATAGAAGGTGCTTCTTAAGAACCCATAATCTTTGTGCCATGCATTCTAACAAACATCCATCCTATCAAATTTCATTTTATGTGCCTCCATAGATTTGTTTCCCACATTAGATATGTCATTTGTTTTTAATGCATTTAACACAAAGTTATTTATATCTTCTTTGTTCATGGCTATAACTTTGTGTAATAGAAATTTGACTAAATTAAGGAGATTTTCTTTGAGATAGTCATATTTACAGCAATTATTTATCACATTCACCACTTCATCCAAAAAATGGACCATTTTATATCCTCATCAACATTTTGATTTGATGAACTAACTACAAGGGCATTCAATTTTTGACATTTTTGAGCATTTTAGGGTCTTTTGATCACCTTTTTGAAATAATTGTAATTAGTGGCATAAAAAAAACTAGATATACCAACTAGGGTTGTTGCTATTCTAATGCATCCCACATGTTCACCTTAACCTCATCTACGACTTGTTTGAATCTGACATCTATAAGAGAATTGGTTATGTTGGCTAATTACCTAGTAGGACATTTTATGAGATATCCTTTAGATAGGGGCATAATTTGTAAGGAGGGTTGAATACTCTATCAATATGCACATTAAAGGTATTGGCATATGATCCTTTAAATTGTACCATGTATCCTTCAAGTGTATTTATAATTGTCCCTTTTGTAGCATATTTTCTCACAAATAAACATAAATGGATAACTTTGCCAATAACTCTTCTAAACTTAAAATTGTGTTCATCGTTATGTACAAGGTATGGACCATATAATTGAGCACTCCCTTTTTTATCCATAAGGATGTTTATTTTTTCATGAAAAATCAAATGTTTTATTGGCCAAACTATTAATTTATTGGGTTCTAGCAAGTTTAAGAAATTAGAACATAAATTTACCACATATTTTAACATTGCATCAAACATCAAGGGTACCAATCTCTTTTCATGAATTTTATGATCTTATAGCATGTGAGTTACAAAACCTTGGGCTTTGTCATCATCTCTGGTAGAACATTTGTATTTGAGAATAACATTATTTGTGACAAAATTAGTTCTATCTTTAGGTCCTATATAATTGATGGTATTTTCATTATCATCACTATAATCTCCCTCTTCCATAGCACTATAATCCTTCAAGTCACTAAGAATGTAATTAGCAAGAACAAGGGTAATGGATGAATTTTCATACTTTGAAAATTCACTCGCTTCCCATAAAATATAGTATCCTATATTCTTGACATCTACCAAAGTTTTAAATTCATCAACTGAGTAAGGTAATTATACTTTTCCATCTAATACTATGTCAACATTGATAACAAAAAATCATCTTCCTATATTTCTGCAATGTAGTCTCCTCCTACTTGGATACACTTTGCCCTCTACAACTTTAGTGCCTTTTGAAAATAAGTACACCTAATCGTCCTATCCAAATGCAAGAGGTATTGATGTTATAGTACAAAAAATAAATGTAAGCAAAAAGCAATTTTGTAAAATCCTATCAGATAAAAGATTAAACATAAATGTGAGATGAAATGAAAAACATATAATAATAATTAAATGTAATATAAGTCTTATGTAAGGATCTATGTGTTACTAGGAATAAATCTATATTTGAAAATAAAAAGAACATGTGAGAAATATGACATGTGAAAATAAATAATGTCATCCAATGCATCACTAATTTCAGTATATCATAAAAATAATGAGACATTATCATATTAATTATCGTTAGCTAAAAATAAGTTTGAGACACTTGAAAAAATTATGTAACAACATCTTTATTGGTAAATTGGGTGGGATCCTTTGTTACCCACTCAAGTTCAAATGTCAAACATTCTCAATTTATTGACCAAATTATGGGAATTCAATATTGAATTGTGCCAACAACTCAACGACTATGAGTGTCATCTAAAAATATATAGTTAACTATTAAAACATGACATAAAACTACATGAAACAGTTGACTATTAAAATAAAGACATTTACTTACAAAGAATACTTGACTCTTTTATTGGAAATCATTGATGTATCTATTATTCATAGAAAATGGAAATCAATTTATTGTAAATCGATTGGTTTTTTATGAAAAATAATTTTGCATATACACAAGAATTAGTAGTTGAAAGAAAGTTAAAATTCAAGGGTTGATATTCACATTCTAGGTGATATGGCAAGCCTAAAGGTTAGTTTTCACACCTACTCACATCAAGCCAAAGTCACTGGTAGTAAATTTCCAAGTTTCAGAAAGTCTTGCTATAAAGTAATTATCCATGTGTATTAATCTTGAAGCCTCACACATTCTAGTTAAAATCTCCAACAAATAAATGTATGTGATAATGTGACTTCACATGATGATGCCACATGAATATATCTCACACTTTTGCACATTCACAAGTTTTGAAATGGGTAACAATGATAAAAAAGTCTTAGATAATGTAACTTTGTGTGATGATGCCACATGTCATAGTATCACACTTTCACACATTTTCAATGTTTGAAATGGGTAGAGAATGATTTTTTTTTTCTTTTGATAATGCAAATATGTGTGCTAATGCCACATGTCTCTCAAGATCGTGTACAGATGGAACATATTGATAAATTACAATGTCAATTTATTCACAATATTATGATGTTTTTCCATGTGGCACTTGCAATTTTCTAAAAGGGACACGTAACACCATGATAGTTCAAATGGTCTCAAATAAATTTTAACTGCCATTTACGATCAAAATATTTGCAAGTTTGATTATTTAAATCTCTTTATTTCCTTAAGATCATTTTTAATTTCAATTATCCAATTTAAAATCTATCATAATAACAGCCCTAGTCTAGATTGAAACTCCATCTTAGACATTAAAAAAAATTGAAGAGCAATGTTGATTAGATAATAGTCATAAGAAACCCATGACAAGCATGGTCAACAATCAAATTTAGGCCCAAATTTCATGTAAGGGTTAAATTTGATGGGCAACCTTGGCCTTAGGGAAAAAAATATGATTATTGTCCATTCAACATTGTCCTTCAAAATTTACAAAAGATATATTTAAATAGGTGATGTGATGCGGCTTTAACACCTACTGTATAAAGATATTTATGTTATAAAAACAAACTTTTACAATTTAAAGCTCTTAGAAAGTGCAAAAGAAGGGCTTTAGTACCTATTGTTTAAATATATTTATGTTGTAAAAATAAATATTTACAATCCTAAACTCCTAGAAAATGCAAACTAAGATGTATTAGACTATTAGAGAGTGGGTTTAGAAAGATTAATGTCAATCTTTATATTAAAAATAAACTACATAATTGTTTTCATTGAAAAGTTATAACATTTTAAAAAATTTGTAAAAGAGTTACAAATTTTCAACTTCACAAATATTAAAAAATCTAAAATGCTAAAAAAACAAAAAAAATGAAAATATATCAAGAAAGATGTAACATGAAAAGTAAATAAATATAACATAAATATAATCTAATTATGATATCTAAAAAATTTATTCGTGCACAAAACAAATTGATCACAATCATACAATCCTATAAATTATGTCATTTCATAAACATTATTAAATTTTTTTTTGAAAAATATAATTTCAAATAAATTTTAAAATGCCTTTAGAGAATTGATATTCTCGTATATATAAGAAACAAGGATTCTTTAAAAAAATCATAACATTATAAATCACAAAACCTTAAAATCTCTAATTTATTTATTTATTTCCATTTGTCACCAATGGCACCCAAAATCTAAAATCTTCGGGGAGTAAATCATTTGGATGTTAATGGTGAAATGTGCCATGAAACCATAACATGTGCTATTTAAAAAAAAAGCTACCTAAAAACAAAGATATAATGTTTGGGGGATGGTATGATGAATGATGTTGTATTATGCCCCCCTTTAATGTGATGGATGGGTGGGTCATTCAGTCAATACTTTTATCACAATGATTGCATGGGTATGATGAATGAAGTTGTACTATGCCATTTTTTTAATGAAAAAATCATGTTAGAGTGATAGAGAATTGGCTATAACCTTACTCTTGATGGATTTAAATTCATTAATGAAATAAGGAGAGTGTTAAAATATAATATTGAACAACTGCTGATATTAGATACACCTAAAACTAACATTTTAAAAATATTTTTGGGATCAATATACTACAACTATCACACGTTTCATTTACAAGTTTTAAATACTAATTATACAAGATTAAATGTGTGTTATAACAAAAAAAGATGAAACTATTTTGTTTTTGAACTTGCACCTGTGAGAGAATGAGCAGGAAAGTATATGCAACATTTATATGAAGCCAAAAATAACAATGCAGAAGAGAAAGAACATAAAAACAGAACACAATTAATGTATCTTAGAAATTGGACATTGACAGTTTCTTGTTTCATTTGACCATTTACATCTTCATTATTCAATTTTTTTGCCAAATTAATACTTTCAATTTGATTCATTATTCAAACTTTCTATTTCTATATTTCCCACAAATTGATATACTTTTATAAACCCTATTACTTGAAATTATTGGGCTGTTGAGATTTGAATCATGGAAGATTGGTGATGAAGATTGAGCCTGGTAGCATGAAAATATTAAATTAAATGAATTTTATCTACCTAAGCCGACAATTGATGCATATAGATAATTAGGCATAGGTGGTTTCTTATTTCATTAGACCATTTGCATATTCATTATTCAAGCTTTGTGTAGAAGTAATACTCTATGTTTGTTTCATTATTCAAATGTCCTCCAAGGTTTTAACAACATCAATGAGTATAAGTAGTTTGTCATTTGATAAAAGTTAAAAAAAGTCATAAGGTTCCTTGAGATATATATAATATTCGCATGCTACGTAAGTGGCCTTTGTAATAATATTTGTCAAGACCATCAATATTCTAAATGACATCATATATTAAAAGATCTAAAATTATGTTGGCTTCTAAATTTGAATATGAATTCACTAAAATACAAAATTATTAGTTGATATTCGACAAGCTATTGATAAGTTTTTTATATTTAAAACCAAGATATATAAGGATTTGTGTTACATTTATTTTTAATATAATGTTGATGTAATTAAGCTATAAGAAGTATTTTCCCTTCCAATAAATTAATTAATAAAATAAATGTACATGAAATTTAGCTAGATTCTTATGAGCTCCAAACATTATGTGCATATTTTTTGTAATGTTGATTGGATAACTTGGCGTATACCTAATTTTTACATCTCAAATACAAGTTTTATAGATATAGCTCAAGTACATGATCATGATATGAATATAGATGGATATGTTCTCCCTTTAATTCACTACTAAAACTAAATAAAATGTTGCAATCAAAGTGTCAAAAGTATCATTTCTTCTTCTATTTGTCTTTAATCTATTATGTGGGATGTCGTGAAGTATGTCAGTACCATGAAACATGTTTATAGATGTCTGATGTTATGGTATGATTGTAGGATTTCATAGTTTACCTTTATACTCAATGTAGGGATTTTTAATCTTTACCTTAGATTAATATGAGCTCCAAATTAATACACTGCACACAATTACATGTATCAAACTCAAAGAAGTATATAATATTAAGATTTTAGATGATATCCATACAAATTATTTCTAAGAATAAATACAATACAAAAGACCAATGAACGCTTCTTTTTCTCATGGCCATACAATTCTATCTTTCTCTATGAGATGCCATGAAGTATGACTAATGCTACAATAGATGTTGTAGTTGTTTGATGTCATGTTATGATTGTAAGATTATACAATAGCCTTTATGTTTCAATGAATAATCCTACCAACATAATCCATAAAATTAAATTTTGTATCATTTTTGAGACAACAAAATTAATAATCATGTAATGTTATGTACTTGTATCTGGCCGTAAAAACTATTGATGCTTTGCAGTTTCATCTACTACTTGTTTTTACTTTGCCTTTTCAGTGGCCACTTTAGTTTTATTTGCCTTTGCTTGCTCAGTGTCTTCTGATACCTCTTTTATCTACATCTACTTTTTGGTGACTCTTGTTTCTGCCTTCTTCTTCTTCTTCTTCTTCTTCTTCTTCTTCTTCTTTATGTCTACTTTATGGGTAGCTTCTAATATCGCCTTATTTTTCTCAATTTCAGTTTTTTATTTTTATAATTTCTCTTTGTTCACCCTTTATTTTTCTCTTCTTTCTTTCTCCACCCTTTCATTTTCATTTTTTTTATTTTTATAAAATTTCCTTTTATTTTTTTACTCATGTTCCTTATTCTTTTGGGCCACTAATGTCTTCTCAACTTTATATTTAGCCACAACTTCTTCTTTTTCCTTTTTGTATTTGTTTTGATTTCTCTTGTTTATGTCTTTCTTCTTCTTCCTTCTTTTTTCCTTTTTTTCTACTTTTTTTTTCATTTATTCTCTTCCACTTGTATATTTTGTTCTACAAGTAGTTTATACACTTTTATGAGAGTTACGACTACTTTTTATTTTGATTTGGCTAATTTAATAGCCATATCTATTTCTAGTCTTCATGTGATCTCCATTTCCTTCTTTTTTTATTTTTGTGCCTCTTCTCCTTTTACTGTGTGTTCTTTTATGATTTGAGCCTTGGTGGTTTATGTGTGAGTTTGTGGTTCTTCTTCCTCTACTTCCTCTATATTTGATATGTTGATGGACTCTTATTGAAAATAATTGATGATTTGGAGGTCTTGATGTGTACTCTTTTGTCTTTTTATTTCTTTGTTTTATGTGGTGACATCTCTAATGGTTTTTTCTTTAGGTGTGTGCATAACCATTTTGTGCCCCTCATCTATGACAAGCCACTGCTTATGTGCCTTATGGTTGTACCTTATTATTACTTACCTTTTTTTATGGGCATAATTAGATGTCCTCAATTTGTTTGGTGGTAAGTAAATCTCTTGTTTTGGATGAACATACCTCAAATTAGAATAGGGCGGTATAGATCCCTAAACTTACAATGTTTGAGTCTAGGCCCATAAATTATTTAACTTTTTCTTCCTCTTCTTCAATGTTAAAGTGACCTTATGTTTGGCTTTGTGTTTCTATGAGAAAGTCCTTTATGGTGGTGTTAATGTTAGGCGGTATGGGATTGCCAAATGCTTTGGGAAATGAGCAGATGATGGAAATTACTGGCTTGAATTATTCATATAAGACTTCATACAGGAGTGTAAGGACCACATTGATATGTGACAAAAATAGTTAGATGTAAATGAATTAGGTGGTGGTGGAAAAAAAACTCATCTAAATATTTTTTGACAACTTTTGAAATGTAGGCTCTGGAAATAAGTTTTTTCTTCAAATTATATCCCTATTTTATAAAAACTAAAATTTGGTGTTATGTTCTAAGGGCATCCATATGTATCTTGATTTATTTCCCTATCGACTTCTCTTGAGCCCATTGTATTTGGCCTTCTACCCTAAGAAGTTTATTTATGTAGTACATGGCTAAGCATATAAGAAGGGAGTCATAATAAACATCATGCTTACTACATTTGAGTTTATCCACATTGGAATTAGATTGATCTAGTAGCCCTTGGAAAATGTTTTACTAAGTCTTCAAAGAAATCACATCAAATGCCACCATTAAACTTTTTGTACTTCCATCATTCTCTCGATTGGTGATGTATGACTTTCATGTAACTACCTTTATTACATACTAGATAATTAGGTTTTTAATGGAGGCTATGGTGATTCCTTGTTTGTTTTACATGGTCCCTAAATAGCGGATGGCATCCTTCCCCTTAACAGATCCTTTTTTATCATATTTTTAGATGATGTCACCTTCATTCATTAACCTTGTCACCCATTTAATGTCATTTGTAATAATATGATGTGGTTTCTCCAAGAACCTTTATCTTTCATACATTTTTTCTTTCTCTCTCTACTTTTTCTTATCTCCTCTAATATTTATCTTATCACTAATTCTTGTTCTATAATTTTGTTAATTTCTTCCATTTCACTATATTCCATTTACCACTCCCACCCATTGCATCTTAATTTTCAATAGTCATCTCTCTTTGGTTCTCCTTTATTGCCTTCCTTCATCCCCTAGGTTCTTGTCCACTATAAGAACTGTTTACCTTTTCTTACAATTTGCCTTCGATTAATAACACATAGATTAATGTTGGAAAAATTTCAATAAATCTTCTTCTAGGAGCTTCTAAAAATTTCACTTTTTTGTGTCAAAGCTTGTCCACTTTGATATTACCCAAGATACAATAAATGAGTCTAAGAGGTTTTTAAACTAGTAGTATAATACTTGCATCCATTGTTAATCTATAACCTTGAGTTTTTGTAATTTATATTTTGTCTAATTTATTAGTTTTTTAATCTATAATCTAGAACCTTCAGTTGTTTTGGTTAATCTCAGGATCTAATGCCATAATAATTTTGTGAAAGTCACCCAAAAATATTCATCCTACAGTCTTTAGAATTCATTCTCAACTTGATCAACTATGGTCTTTGTTCTCTTTTTCTCATGTTGAATGAATTGTTTTATTTTTTCATTTCCCACAAATTTTCTACTTTTGATATAGCCATCTTCCAAAATGTTAGACTTGGGTACTTCTCCCATGACATTAGTTTCTGTGATTGTGTAGGATGGACATGTAAGAATATAAGCCTCTTAGAAATAAGATAGTATTAATAATGTATCTTATATAAAATAGGTACATACCCATTCTACACAATATATGAATATTGAATTCCTAATTAATATTATTCTTAATATACTAGACTTGTGTAGAATGGACATAATATGAGCACTTCTTGGTCAATTATCATAATATTCTTATCTTGTGTAGGATGGGCATGCCAATTATATACAAGATAAGAATACTAGATTCTTGATTTATAATATTTTTAATATACTAGACCTATGTAGGATGAAACATAATATGAACACTTCTTGTTCGATACTTATGATATTATTCTCTTGTGTAAAATGGACACATATCCATTCTACACAATATTAGATCAACTAAGAAATAAATAGTCTTAGCTTGTGTAGAATGGGCACATGTCCATTCTATACATGATATAAATATTAAATTTTTAACTGATAATATCCTCAATATACTAGGCGTATTATGAGCACTTCCTATTCAATGCTCATAATATTGGCTTCTTGTGTAGAATAGGTACATGTCCATTATACACAAGATAAGAATATCATCAATAAGAAACCAATATTCTTAGCTTGTGGAGAATGGATACATGCCCATTATAAACAAGTTAATACTATTGGATTCTTAATTGATAATATTATTAATATACTAGACCTGTATATAATTGGTAATTATGTTCATTCTACACAGGTCTATAAGAATTTTATCAATTAATAATCTAAGATTCTTATCTTGTATATAATATAGGCCTCTGCTCATTAATAAATACTAATTTTTGAAAGAGGAGATGATCATATTATGCTAAATGTTAAAATATAAAGATGTAACTTAAAGTAATAAATATCAACCACAAATTATATGTTGAGTGTAAATTTAAAAATATTTGAGTATTATTATAATTTAAAGCAATAACTATCAATTATACATTATATGTTATGAATGAAATTTTAATGGTAAATAATTAAAATTATTAAAAGGAAAATTAATTCATTATAATTAATTTTTCATATATACAAGAAACATAAGTCACAAGAAAGTTAAAATTTGAAAAAAGAAGTGTGTTTATGACTAATCATTTAAGAGATGATCAAAACATAAATCCAAAATATCACAAGGCATATATTACATAAAATTTCATTATAATAATTTTAAAATTTTGTATTCAGTGTTTTAGAGCATGTAGAAGTCATAAGTATACAAGGAATCAGTTTCTGATAATTATTTTTTTGTGATATTATTTGTAAATAGATAAAAGTCAAACCGATGGAAAATAAAACTAAAATTCAAGAAATGATCTACAAAGAGATTACATAAGGATTCTATTTTTGATAATTATTTTTGCATGAAACTATATTTTTAGACAGATAAAAGTCAAACCAGTAGAAAATAAAGTTAAAACTCAAGAAAGGATCTATAAGGAGATTACACAAGGAATCAATTCTGATAATTATTTTGCTAAAATATATATTTGTAGATAGATAAGAGTCAAGCTGACAGAAAAAAAATCTAAAACTCATAAAAATATCTACAAAAAGATTACATACCTATATTTATTGTTGCCATTAATTATGTAAAGTTGCACTTAGTTTTAATTCTAAAAAGAAAACCAATGTTTAAGTCATATTAAAATCGACGTTTGATTTGGAAAATTGAATGCAATTTACATGTCATTGTTGTGCATATTTAATTTTTAAAGAATAAGAAAGAAGATATAAGTAAAAAAAATAAAACTTGGTTATATATGTTGTATATCTTCCTCTTTATGCCAATTCAATTTGATGTTATATTTCTTATTCTTTGTGCTAACTAAAGAAAATAATTTGATGTTGTATTTATTCCCCTATGTGGTATTATTATCTTATTCCTATGTTGTTCAATGCAAAATATTTAGCTCCAACTGATGTCAATATCCTCAAACTTGTCTATCTCTTTCTTTCTATCATGTCGATGCTAGTACGATCTCATTCCGTATGGTAGCATCACCGACCTTTGCATATCTTCACCTCTCATTATGTTTATCATTAGTTTCCTTTCTTGTTACATAATAAACTAATGAAGGAAACCCAAACCATTTAATACTGAAAAAAATATAATGTATTAAACTATTAACAAATGTTGCCCAAAATTTGAGCACTATTTTTTCAAAGTTTTAAAAATACTCACTGCATTAATTAATGAGATGATTTTTAAATTTAAAAACACTCAATTATAAACTTATGAAATTAAAAATGTAGAGGCATTTGCCATTATCTTAGATTTACGTTACATGATAACTCCAGAATCAATATAGGTTGAACCTTGTCCCCGCTTAGTGCGAGTGCACAAGTATTTTATTAATTTCAAAAAATCTAGTACATAAGGGTGCCTTTACTCCGTTAACCCTTTTACAATGCAAACATGATTTATATAGTTTTTACCAATGACCAGTAAAAACAATTAATTCTAAAACCAACTAAATACGGGAAAACAACCCGTAAAGTAATTCTAATTAATAAACATAAAACATAAAAACTACCTAATAATTAAACTAAGTTTATTTTATGGGGGTGTCTTTATAAAAGATGCATGCCCCATTTACAATAGTAATTTATTTTCTACCAAAAATGTAACCTAACGTTAAGACTTTGGAACAAGTCCTAACAAATATAAAATACTTGTGCACTCGCACTAAGTGGGGACAAAGTTCAACCTATATTGATTCTAGAGTTATCAGTGGTATCAGAGCAAGGTTATTTTGGAAGCACGGTGAATTCGAAGGAGCACGGTGAAAAATCATTTCACGTGATATCATTTGGCATGAAAATAAGGTATGCCATATAAAATGAAATTTTTTTATTGGTTTAAATGTTTGAAAAATTATTAAATTATTTTAATTTTTCAAATAATTCACATTTAAATCTGTATTTTCCATATACCACTGTCTGGTCTTTTTGATCATTTGATACTCCATTTTTCTGTGTTCAACCTCCTCATCTGGCATAAAAATGAATTTTTAGCATTTTAATGTTATTAAATTCATTATTTTTGAGCCAAAATCAGATTTGTACGGCCTATGTTATGTGGAAAACCTCTGAAAATCTCCATTCATGCCTGCATTTGTTATTTCTACTCATTCTTAGGCTTCTTAATGTCTAAAACATCTGCAAATAGCATTGAAACCTCTGTGTTTGCATTTTAATTGAAAAATCTAGAAAAACCAGACTTGTACAGCCTGTTGTATGGCCTTCCAATGTCCAAGCTTCATTTATAATTCATTCACTGCAAAACATACCTTAAAAATTTGCAAAAACACAAAAAAATCATTTTTAGCATGCCTGTACGGCCTAGGTGAGAGAAAACATGTGAAAGAATTCTCCAGCAGCAGCCATGGCGTCCTAGGCAAACATAGTGCTGGAATAAAACTCATAAATTTATTTTGAAGTTTTCTAAAGTTTGTTTTTCTTAAATATTTGCTGTGGAGGGCTCACCTGGGAGAAAGCTTGAAGTGAAGGTTGTTAAAAAAAAGGGAAAAAGAATTTGAATTTTTATTTACTCTCATGTAATTTTTTTTTAAAATTTTTTCCTCATACATAAAAATCTGGTATAAATATAAATTTTTGAATGTAATGTTTTGCAAATGCTCTTAGAGCAATTGGTTAAGCTTATTTTGTTAAAAGCTTGCAAAGGAGGAGGTCAAGGGTTCAAATCCCTTTTTGGAGAAAGTCATTTTTGCTTTGGAATATACTTTTTTGAAAAAGGAATATTCTCCTTTTTAAATTCAGAATATTGTAAAACACATACTTATTGTATTGTGTTATTTATTTTTTTCGAAAAAGGGGCAGAATTCAATCATATTTCTTTTGCATTATTGTGGTGAGATAAGAGTGTAATTGGTGAAATAAGGTTGTAATTTGGTGAAATAAGGGTGTAATCATTGCTTTTTGGTGTGGTTAAGTGCAAAACCCATCAAAAATACTTGTTTTTCTTTTACGCTCTATGCAGAGGTTAAGTGCAAAACCCCATAGAAGCAGTGTCTTGTGCAGTGAGTGTGATATTTGTTTCATTTCTTTCACATTTTGTTGCACGTTTCTCTATTGCACTTTTGTTCATTTCAAAATGCCAAAAATTCAAAATTTACTTTTAGATGGTGATAGATTAACAATTTCAAATTATTCAGATTGGAAACGATTGATGGAGGCTTCACTAGTGTTTAATGAGTTATGGGATATTTGTTAGGTTGTGGAGCTAAAAGCTTCAACTGTTGCAAACATGGAGGAGGTTGCTGAGTTCCAGGGAGATCGGCATCGACAGAATGCAGTGCAGAATGAAACCAACATCGGCAGGTGTGAGCTGAAGACAATTGGCATCGGCAGGAGGTCGGCCGACGTCGGTCACCTCCAGGTAGACAAGGACCGACATCGGTCGCCTGTGTGTTCCAGAACTGTTCATTGCACGAATAGTTAGTTAGTTGAACTGAGTGTTTGCATGTTAAAGGCTAATTATAGTCTTGAGTTGCGTGTCTAATTATTGTAATTAAGAATGTCTAATTATTGTATGCATGAGATATACATAATAGACTCATAGGCTATATTATAAACTAGTGCTAGAGAGTAAGAGAGCAAAATAAGCTCCTTCAAAGAGTAAGAGAGCAATGGTGTGTTCCTCCTAGTGCCACAGTACCAAGCGTGGGTACTAGTTTGGAGAATCAGAGGGGTTCTTCGTGTATGTATGATCTTGGTCATCGGGTGTGCATGGCTTCTTTTGGAGATCTACAATGGTGAGTAAGGTCTAGTGATTTGCAGGTAACAACAGAGAGTAGGAGATCTACTTGGAGTATGGTTGTGTACTTGGTGTACTGGCAACGTGTTACTGACTAGTTGAGGTGAACATCAATTCTATATTTGAGTTGATTGTTGTGACCGAGAGAGAGAGGGAAGAAGGTCTTGAGGTGAGGCAAGCCTTTGAGGTGGAAGAAGAAGTGGCATCTTCTTTATTGTATTTTCTTCTGAGTATTTAATACAAGATTGTGTATTGTCTCTCATATCCTGTGTTGTTTCATATTTCTAGTTACTTATTGATTATGGTATAATTCCGTGTTTAGTTGCTAACACAAGGTAATCATATATATACTGTTATTGGGGAGAGTAGGATCCTGACAGTTGGTATCACTTCACCCTGCATAACATGTTAACCTGCTGCTAGTCCCTCTCAAGTACCTGAGAATCTACCTTCCCTGAATTGGCTCTAAACTCTCTGACAGCTCCCACTGCTTGGGAAAACTCAGGCCTACACTAGACCTTATGTGATTTCAAACCCTATTCTAAGCTCTACTTGAACTGTCCAGCCCTTGGTGTGCTTACCGATTCTGCATCTTGAACCTCGCCAACACCGTTTCACATCAGCTCCCACTAGAGACAAAATCTCCATGTCTCTTATGCCAAAGAATTTTGCTACTCCAAATTCTTCATGACATACCTCTGAACTAAATTTACCTTTAGCTCAAAAAACTCCCTGTATGTACAAACCTACTAGCAAACCATCCACATACAGTAACAAGATAATGTTGCAATCATTATCCAACCTGGTAAAGACAAACACAATAGTTACACTGACATTGACTGAAGCCCTGCTTTGTCATCCACCTGTCAAACCCTATACCACTGTCCTACAGCTTTCTCAAGACCATATACCTTGGCCTTCTGTCTCACATATCCATCCACTCTCTTCTCTAACCTGGGAATCCATTCGTCTATCAGCGCTGGCAACTCTACCAAATAACACCTATTTGGTTCTTCTCCAAGGACTCACACTCCTCATCCATGCCAAGCTCCCACTATTTCTAGATTCTACCTGCATTGCCTCTTCACATCTTCCTGGTTCTCGACCATCAGTAAGCAATATAAAGAAGGTGAACAATGAATATGAGGTTCACTTACCCTTGCTAACCTCCATATGGGCATTTGAGACTTGTTGATAGCTTGCTGTCCACCCACCATTCGTTCCAATGACTGATCTCGGCCATCTCCCAATCTGCTCTCGACTGATGTCGGTCACATGACCAACGCTAGTGTACCTGTTGCCGACGTCGATCACTGTATGACCGACATCAGTTCCTGCTTCCCGACACCATCGACTCTATTGATCTGCACATGACTAACGTCGGTGCCTGTCTGTTCGACATCGATTCCTCCTAATCGATGTTGGTACCTGTGTTCGCCTGTGAGTGATGAGTTTTTACCCGCGAGCTCCTTTTGGGTCAAACCCTTGTCCATATCAACACAGCGCTGCTCAGAATAATTCAGTCCTCTTAGTTGATCTCTGTCCGTCATCTCCTCTATGAACACCAAGGCTTTCCAGTTCTTAAGTTTGTCAAAGATATCTATCTTCTGCTTAAGAACATGCATTCCCCTCCTACATATGTAACCAAGCCTACAAAGCCACATCTCTGTAACAGAAGGTGAATTAGTAATATGAGTAAATAGATAAAGGATACCTACTTTCTTACCACCGTTTAATTCAAGTGCATTCGCTGTGAGAGTTATTGTGCATCTTTCATCACCTAACTTTCCTAAAGAAATTAGACTCATCTCCAAGACTGGTACCTGCATGACCTCCTTCAACACCTGTCTATTATCCATCTGCAATTTCAGCTTCACTTCCCCTTTGCCAACCATTTGACAAGGCTCTCTAGCTCCTAAATAAATCTCTCCAAAGTCTCCAAAGACATACCCATGAAAAGATGCTCTATTTCGGGCTGCATGGAAAGAGGCAAAAGATTCTGTAAACCAAGATTCTACTTTATCTAGAGCATCCTGCACAACATCCCCTACAACATCTGCTTCTCCCTATTAATCTGCTACCAACCAACAATCTTTTTTTACCTGCTCTTTCTTTCCATCAATCAGACCATTCGTGCTATTCAGTTTCTCCATTTGTAGCTTACTTTCTTTTGCCATTGCTATACTCCCACTCAATCTGAAACCCCTGAGAGTGACCTGTAATCAACAAACACTAACCAGATCTGAACCACTTGTTAGTAACCCAACCAAAAGCTCTGATACCAACTATCAAGATTGGTATCAACCTGGTCCACCTGCTCAACCTGCTCTGATACCAACTGTCAGGATCCTACTCTCCCCAATAAGAGTATATATATGATTACCTTGTATTAGCAACTAAACACAGAATTATACCAGAATTAATAAGTAACTAGAAATATGAAACAACACAGGATATGAGAGACAATACACAATCTTGTATTAAATACTCAGAAGAAAATACAATAAAGAAGATGCCACTTCTTCTTCCACCTCAAAGGCTTGCCACACCTCAAGACCTTCTTCCCTCTCTCTCTCAGTCACAACAATTAACTCAAATATAGAATTGATGTTCACCTCAACCAGTCAGTAACACGCTGCCAGTACACCAAGTACACAATCGTACTCCAAGTAGATCTCCTGCTCTCTGCTGTTACCTGCAAATCACTAGACCTTACTCACCATTGTAGATCTCCAAAAGAAGCCATGCACACTCGATGACCAAGATCATACATACACGAAGAACCCCTCTGATTCTCCAAACTAGTACCTACACTTGGTACTGTGGCACTAGGAGGAACACACCATTGCTCTCTTACTCTCTGAAGGAGCTTATTTTGCTCTCTTACTCTCTAGCACTAGTTTACAATACATCCTATGAGTCTATTATATAGATCTCATGCATACAATAATTAGACATTCTTAATTACAATAATTCGACATGCAACTCAAGACTATAATTAGCCTTTAACATGCAAACACTCAGTTCAACTAACTAACTGTTCATGCAACGAACAGTTCTGGAACACACAGGCGACCGACGTCAGCCCCTGTCTGCCTAGGGGTGACCGACATTGACCGACCTCCTATCGATGCCGGTTGTCTTCAGCTCACACCTGCCGATGTCAGTTTCATTCTGCACTACAATCTACCAACGCTGGTCTCCCTAGAACTCAGCAACCTCCTCCATGTTTGCAACAGTTGAAGCTTTTAGCTGCATAACCTAACAATATTGTTAAGAATGAAAATCCCACATTGCCAACAGAGCAGGCTAAATTAGATATTTTCAATTTGTGTGATTCTAAGACCTTAGCTCTCATTAAATGTTGTTGTACTCGTGATACGTATGTTCATATTGAAAATTCTCCTCATAGTTACACTGCATGGAAAACATTGTCAGATTTGTATGATAAGAAACCTAAGCATAAGAAGATAGATATTCATATGCAGTTGTTTACTTTGTCATTAGATGAAGATGGGGATATGGGAGAATATATGTCTAAGTTGAAAAATATCACTACTGAGTACACTAAGGCTGGTTTTGAAAAACTAGATGATGACCTCATAGTTACTGCTGCTTTGAAAGGACTACCAGGGTCCTATAGGAATTTTGTTGAAATGTTGCATGTCTCTGACAAGATCATAGGCATCACCTTTGATAAGTTGGCTGAGTTGCTCATCCAACATGACCTCTCTCTACCCAACAAATCCAAGAAAACTGAAGAAGCCCATGTTTTAGAGTCAAAGCCTAGTTCATCTTCATTTGGGCATCAAAACAATAGAGGAAATAGTTATAGAGGGGGTCGAGGTTACAGAGGAGGCAGATACCAAAACAGAGGTAGGGGTCATTCAAATAATCAACAATCTAATCAATCACATTCACATGAAATAAGTGATCGAGGACATGGTCACAATTCATATAGGGGCAGAGGTCGAGGTAGATCTGACATTCAATGTCATAGATGTGGAAAATTTGGTCACATTGCCTCACAATGTAGGATTCCTTTTGATAAAATTCAGAGGCCACAAAAAGCGACTAAGACTAACTCTGCTCAGTATGCCGATCATGACTATGATGAATCTAGTAATGTTGCCCATGAATTTGCATTCACTACTTTGGGGCACATTAATTATATTGAATATGAGGCTAGAGATGAGCTCACAGATGTATGGGTTTTAGACACAGGAGCAACCAAACACATGACATTTAGGAGAGATTTCTTTTGGTCTTATAAGGAAGCTTCTCTCTCTCCAGTTGCCTTAGCAGATAAGTCTATGCATACACCACTAGGACTTGGTTCTATTCGAATTCTTCTTCGTAATGGGTCTATAAAATACTTGGAGGATGTTTGGTATGTTCCCACATTAATAAACACTTACTTTCTTTGGTAACTATTCGAAAGAAAGGTTATCAAATTGTGCTTGAAAATGGGCTCATTTACATCAATTTAGTGAAGGATAATTATAAAACCATGTATACATGATATGAAGATGGAAACTTGGTTAGATTGCATTGTAAGGTGCTTCCTCCCAATATAGAACTTGCAGCAGTTGTTGACATAGGTACAGGTACTATGTTTACACAGCAGTTATGGCATCTCCGCTATGGTCATTTGAATATCCACTCTTTAGTGGATTTGCAGAGATATGGTATGGTGAATGGGTTGCCCACTTTTCGAAAAGATAGTATTCTTTATGAGTCATGTGTTTTGGGCAAACAAAATCAGGATAAATCTCCTAAACAGTCATCTTGGAGAGCTAACAGATATTTACAGTTAGTTCATAGTGATGTATGTGACATGAAAAAGTCAACCATTGGTGAGTGTAGATACTTTGTCTTGTTTATTGATGACTTTTCTAGGATGACTTGGGTATTCTTTATGAAAAGCAAATCTGATGTTTTCGCTAAGTTTGTTGATTGGTTACACTTAGTCAAAAAAGAAACAGGGTCACATTTGGCCACTCTGTTCAGATAATGGAGGCGAGTATACCTCTAATGAATTTTTAGACTATTGTCGAGAACATGGAATTCATTGACAATATAGTAATGCTTATACTCCACAACAAAATGGAGTATCTGAATGAATGAATAGAACTTTAGAGGGAACAACACGTGCGATGTTGCACTATAAATAGCTTGATGATAAATTTTGGGCCGAAGCTATTGCTACTGCAGTGTATTTGAGAAACAGGTCACCCATAATTGCACTTTTGGGACAAACTCCATATAAGGCATGGTATGGGTTTAAACCCAAAGTTAAACACTTGAAAGTGTTTGGATGTGTTTGTTTTGCTTTGGTTCCTATTAAACATAGAACTAAGTTGGAACCACGAAGTCAAAAATGCATCTTTCTTGGTTATTCTGAAGATAAAAAGGGGTTTCGTTTGCTTGCACAGGATTTAGGCAAATTCATAGTGAGTCGAGATGTAATATTTGATGAGTTTGGGACTATGAACACTGCAGAGATTGATTCCCAACTTGATAGATTAGAGAGGAAAAATGCAAAAAGAGATAAGGGTTTGAATAATGGGGATAACTCTTCGAAGTTATGGTATGAGACTCAAATTCCTTCACTTTCCTCTCCTTCGTCTACAAGTTCACAGGTTGATGACTTAGAAATTGTTGAAAATTCTCTAAGTCCCCCATCAAATGATGCACCTAATGAGAATTCTAGAGTCCCTGATTTGAATAATTTGTCTAAGTATCCAAAATGGGCTCAAAGTACTTTTTCTGACTTGACAGTAGATGAAGTTGGTTTAACAGGGCCCATGAATTCTCAAAAACAGGTGAACGATGCTATGGTTGTTACTACTTCTTCCACTAAGCCATCCACTTTTGAGGAGGCATCTACTGAACATGTTTGGCAACTGGCAATGAAATGTGAGTATGATTCCATACTTAACAATAATACATGGGTTTTAGTTGATCCTCCTCCACATGTTAAACCCATTGGATGTAAATGGGTTTATAGGACTAAGTATAAATCAGATGGCTCCATTGATAAACATAAGGCATGACTTGTTGCAAAAGGATATGCGCAACAAGAAGGTATTGACTATGAGGACACATTTGCACCAACTGCCAAATGGCACACTATTCGTATGGTACTTGCCTTAGAAGCAGAAAATGGTTGGAAAGTACATCAATTGGATGTTAAAAGTGATTTTTTAAATGGTGATTTACAGGAACAAGTCTATATGAAACAACCTCAGGGTTTTGAACAGGTGGGTGCTGAACACAAAGTGTGTAAATTGACAAAAGCTTTGTATGGGCTCAAATAGGCACCTAGGGCTTGGTATGAGAAAATGGATTCATACATGAAATCCATTGGTTTTCATCACAGTGAATGAGATGATACTCTCTATTTTTGAGTGTAGGGTAAGAAAATGGTGATACTAGTTCTCTATGTTGATGACTTGTTTATTACAAGTAATGATGAAAACCATAACAAGTTTGTGAAGAAGGAATTAAAAGATGGGTTTGAGATGAAAGATCTTGGACTTCTTCACTACTATCTAGGCATAGAGGTAACTCAAAAATAACATAGTATCTTCATTTCACAAACTAAGTATATTTCTGAGTTATTCGAGAGGTTTGGCATGAGTGATTGCAAACTTGCCCTCACTCCCATGGAAAGTAACTTGAAATTGTCTAAGGATGATAGCAGTGCCTTTTTTGATGGCACCACATATAGACAATTGGTGGGAGGTTTGATATACTTGATGACTACCAGGCTCGATATTTCATTTTTAGTTGGAATTTTATCTAGGTTTATGCATGAGCCTAGAGAAATTCATTGGCATGCAACAAAACGAGTACTTCGTTACCTTCAGGGAACGAAAACATATGGCCTTGAATACCGCCACAACAAGAACTTCAAACTTGTTGGATATTGTGATGCAGATTTTGGCAGATGTGTGGATGACAGAGTGTCAACGACAGGATACACTATGCATATGGGTTCAACTGCCATTGCTTGGTGTTGTAAGAAGCAGGATACAGTGGCAAATTCATCAGCAGAATCAGAGTATATTGCATCATGCGATGCTTCTAGATAAATTGTTTACCTTCTTCGTATTCTTGAAGATCTTCAGGTTTCTCAGTTTGCTCCTACACAGTTATACATTGATAATCAGAGTGCAATCAAGATGTCCAAGAATCTAGTGTTTCATGCCAAAACAAAACATATGGATGTCAAATACCATTATCTGCGAATGCTGGTGGCAAATAAAACTCTTGATCCAATATATTGCCCAACTGCCAATTAGACAGCTGATATCTTCACAAAACCGCATAATAGAATCAAATTTGAAAAATTTAGAAAAATGCTTGGTATGTGTCCAAAGACCTGACTTTGGATCATAGGGGGGTTTGTTAGGACTTGTTCCAAAGTCTTAACGTTAGGTTACTTTTTTAGTAGAAAATAAATTACTATTGTAAATGGGGCATGCATCTTTTATAAAGACACCCCCATAAAATAAACTTAGTTTAATTATTAGGTAGTTTTTATGTTTTATGTTTATTAATTAGAATTACTTTACGGGTTGTTTTCCCGTATTTAGTTGGTTTTAGAATTAGTTGTTTTTACCGGTCATTGGTAAAAACTATATAAATCATGTTTGCATTGTAAAAGGGTTAACGGAGTAAAAGCACCCTTATGTACTAGATTTTTTGAAATTAATAAAATACTTGTGCACTCGCACTAAGCGGGGACAAGGTTCAACCTATATTGATTCTGGAGTTATCATTACATTGATGAGTTTGACAATGTTTATCAATACAACATGATTTGATAGTTGTTTGTTCATACTTTTTCAAGTTATACTATAATTTGAACATTAATATAATACATAAAATATATTTGAAATATCCACAAAGTACCTTAAATCTAGTGAATCATTGTCCTAATAAAAGATATGCCAATGTTAAAACTCAAAAAATAAACATATGAATATAAATGAAATTAATAGTAGAAGTTATTTTTATTCTTTAAAAATTACATTAAATCAAATTTTGCCATTTAGTCACATAAACCTTTAAATTAATTTAACAATTAAAAAGGAATAAAATTACTAATTTTTAACCATTGTATACTGATAAAATTTCTATTAATGCTGCAATAAAATATTAATACTTTTCATGTGTCTAAAATATTACTAGTAGTTAAACTTAATTTATAGACATTCATGAAAATATGGCATGTGAAATATTATAAAGTATATTAATCAAAATTAAACCATTTAAAAATACAGGTGTCAAATTTCATCCTATTTTGAAAGATATAAAGAAAATGAGCTTGTTTTTATTTGAATAATGTTATAAGTTAAAGGGTTGATATCAATGAATTGCCATTAACTTCAATTATGGGATTGACTTTAAGATTTGATTAACATTTTTTTCCTTTCAATAGAAAATATTTAAAATAGTTATAAAATTTAACTATTATTATTTAATAAAAGTAAGATGGAAAATAAATGAGTCATACATGAATTGATTGAAGTTTAGATATTATTTTGAATTGCCTTTCAATTAAAATTAATTTAACCACAAAAACTTATAAAATAATTTAAAAATTAAATAGGAATAAAATTAATAATTTTTATTGTTATATACATATAAATTACCTTTTTTATTTGTGCTTCAATTAAATAATAATACAATATGAATATTGATTTTTTCTTATGCAAAATAGGCTTAAACTACCCATTGTACATAATAATGATTATATATCATGTGGAATGGGGTTAATTGATAGTGTATAATGGACATAATTGATAGTTTAGAATGGGCATAAGAATGAACATGTGCATTTTAAACAAATCATAAAACAAGATTATAAGATTGGAAAAGGAGACTATCCATTCTAAACAAGATAAGAATATTGATCCTATCTTATGTTATAGAATGGTCCTGATTGATAATATTATTAATATCTTATGTATAATGGCCATGTATCTGTTCTACACAAGATAAGAATGTTGATCATATCTTGTGTTGACATAACCCCGACATCAAATTATGAGTTCGTAGTTTGATGTCTCAGATAGCTCTGATGTATACAAAGATAATTATTTTTTCATTTAGATTAACTTACATTTATTTAATTAAACATGAATAATAAGAACATCAATAATGCATAATATAAATAATAACATGTGATTCAATTCTCATTAATACACGAAGCACAAGTTCATATGTTTATATCATGCTTGGGATGATACATCAAAATCATCTCCATACAATTAATTGTTAAGACTAACTATAATACAAAAGATCAACTTACAATTTTTTTCCTTGTGGCTATATATTTTTAGTCTTCTCCATGAGATGTCGTGAAGTAAAATCAATAGTATGAATGATGTCTATAACTATCTGATACTATAGTATCAACATAAACTTTTGAGGTGTATTTGTATGTTTAATACTCCACTGAATAATCCCATCGACATATTGTGTTAAATAATGGAAATAATTAATAATATTCTTAATATCTTGTGTAGAATGGGCATGTACCTATTCTACACTAAATAATAATATTGGTCCTATCTTATGTTATAGAATGGACATAATTTATAATATTCAATATTCTTATCTTGTGTTATAGAACATGCGTAATTGATAATATTCTTAATATCTTGTGTAGAATGGGAATGTGACAATTCTATAATATATAAAAATATAGGCTTATTTGTAAGAGGCCAATAATCTTATCTTGATGTCATGTAGAATGAACACCTTCCCATTCTACATGTCAAATTTACTTATCTTGTATAGAATAGGATTAGTTGATAATATTCTTATCTTATATAGAATGATATTAATTGATAATATTCTTATCTTGTGTAAAATGGTAACATGCCCATTCTTATCATGTGAAAAATGGGAAATGTGTGCCTATTCTACCTAAAATAAAAATATTATCAATTAAACCTATTATACATAACTGATAATAATGGGAATGTGCCCATTCAAAAAAAGATAAAAATATTGATTGTATATTTTCAATTAAGCCATGAGTTAGTAGTTTAAATGCCTCTTCTCACATCATATAGGGGAAGAGTATTTTTTAACCTAATCTAACATACATTTTACTAAGCATAAATGAGCATAATATTGATAATAGATAATCAATAACATAAACCCTATGTCAAGTCATGAGTTCATAGTTTGATGGCTCAGATAGTTATGATATATACAATTAGAATTATCTCTTCATTTATATTAACATACATTTCCTTAATTAAGCATAGTTGAATAGTTATATTAAGCTAAGAATGCACAATTGATGGATGGTTATCATATTTTAGTTGCAATAAAAAAATATAACAAACATAATGCAGAGCCTAGGGAAATAATTAGTTACAAAATAACCCTATGATCATAATCAAAACCTATTATTAGTACATAATTTCTAAGCTCATTAAAATTATTAATAATATGTAATAATGATTAATAATCATATACTGATCAAAATAATATTTGTTCAATCTAACCACTTTAATAAACACACACCAAATTCATATAATAACATCAACTTAGTGGAAATTATTCAAAACAAGCATAGATATTTGAGAAGAAACAAATTCACACAAACTTACAAAATAGTCATCGAACTTTATCGCTTACATTAACTTGCCAAATTTTCTCCTCTCTTACAATGGATAAGGATCATGTATAAATAGGGTTTGGATGGGGACTGCATCATCCTCCAAGCCCATTGCATATACTAAGCTAAAAATAAGATAATTTTATGTTTAGGTGAAAGCTTTTACATACACAACTTTCTTTTATCTATAAGAAAAGTCTAAAATAAACTTCTATTAAAATGAGGTTGGAAAAGCAAATATGAGATGTGTATAAGATTTTGAAGTGGATGAAGTACCAACTAAAGTGGATTGGGTAACCAAACTCAAATTAGATGTAATTCATGATGTGGAAGTTGCATATGACATAGTGGCCAAGCCCGGTGATAAAGTGGAGCTTACGAAAAAATAATATGAAAAAACCTTTTGTTTAAACTAAAGTTGTACTATAAGATGTCATGATAACAACTATAAAAGATTCACTCTGAGAGAAAAACACTCCCACTCAGGGATATATTGTTGTGTATGTCAGGTAAGATAATGCAATTGTATATGGAATAACTAGAGAAGATTAAACTCATGTCTTAGTGGCAAGTTATTTATGCTTTTTAATATTCACTCACTCTTTCTTACTCTTATGAGCTTCTAAACATGCCATGTAATTATCTTCAATGACTTCAAGATTAATAAGAGGCTTTTTAAATAATAACCTTATTTTTCCCTAAAGCCTTTTATGTGCTTCCAAGAAAACTTGGAATGACTCTTTAATTGCATGGGCTTGCTTAATATTTTATTTGGTAAAGGTAATTAAATCTATAACTTACTCATTTCCACCATGGTTTTCATTATTAATTATCATTTTGAAATTCCTCATGGTAGATTGTAGTTGATTGTCAAACATACTCTATTCTATAATTTGGCCATTTGGCTTAATTTAACATAAATGAGCACTTATTTGAGCAATTTGACTATCTTGTTTTCTTAGGTGGTTAATTGAGTTACCAATGCACTCATTTGATTTTTCTAGTCTATCAAGTCCTCCCTTTTATTATTAACATAATTTTGAGCTAAATTGATATCCTTAAGAAATAGTAAATTAAAATCAAGATAACAATTTTCTAGTACTACTTTAGAAATATTATATAACTTGGAATCAATAATTTTTATAGTCTGGTTTAAACCTATTACTCTTTTCCTTTCAATTTATCCTTTGTCTCTAACTAAGTGTATAACAAATAAGAGATTATATAGGGATTGGACTACTTCTCTACTTTTTTAGATACATCCTTTGGTACCTTTATCCTTGCATGGGATTTCAATCTCTCTGTGAACTACTTTCTTGATTACTCCACCAGTAGCCTCCAAAACCAAGATTGGGTCCTCTTTAACTTCATCATGCTCTCTAGGATTGGGTTTCTTCTTTTTTTGTCAACTAGAGGAGCTCTTCTTTTTGAAATTCAATCTTCTTTATTCCTTTGTTCATTTTCCTTCCTTCTCAATTTGTAATTACTGCATCCATGGTTGTATAAAGACTAGCTCTCTAGATGAGGATAGCTCATGAGAGAAAGGAGAAAGGGAGGATAAGGTAAATTAAGGAGGTGGCATAAGGATTTAAGAGTCAAGGGAAGTGGATAAATAAAGAGGTGTGGAGCGTGGAGAAGTGGGAAATGGTGGGCTAACCATGTTATCTCTAGAATCCTTAATTTGAGTTGGGCTCTTAGTTATATAATTAATGTAATTGAAAGAGTCCTTTATGATTGTCACCAACGGAGATGCAATCACAATGTTTATAGGCATTGGTACAATAATCTATGTAGAAGCATGTTTTTGTAGTAAGGGAGTGACAAAAATGGATTGTGAAACTAAATATTCAAACATTATGGTTTGAAAGGTAGTAATCTAAGCATCTGAGGTTTGGGTGGATACAGATAATAATTAGTGAGGAAATAATAGGTTATGTAATGAAAAACTTTATTGGAGATATATAAACTTGTCCAATGAAAATGAAAACAAGATTTTGGCTTGGAATAATAGTGACAATAACAATATCCCTAAAATGGTGGTGGTAATTGATGTACTTACATTGCTAGCTTAAAGTGTTCACAATGTTTATTGGATTGAAGGAAACAATATGAATAGAAGTTGAGATAAGACTAGGTACCTTAGAAGAGTCTTTTGATGTAAAATCCATATCATACCTTATTGTGTATTCTTCCTCTAAATTTTCTCCTGATGATATATATGTCTTTTATGCCTAAGGGATAAGGTAAACCCAATGATCCTTGATATTCTATTATAAATTGTGGTCTTTCCTCCATTAGATTTGGTAAATCTTGTAGAGTATCATGATGAGTTTGTACATCTTGAAATACTATTGATGGCCTAGTTGAAACACATTTTTTTAGAGGAGATTATTGATTTTTTACCTATGATGACCTAGTTTGAGGTGAGAAAATAATGGTGGGAACATATGCGACTTGAGGAACTAGTACAGACCCAAGTTCTCCTCTTGTGTTTGTAGAAGTATGTGGAGATGTAGTCTTTATAAGAGGAATAGTTCAAAGTACTTTTATTCTTAATTTTTCATCAGTATCTTCTGGGGATTTTTCTCTATCAAAATGGTCTTCCACTCTTTCAAAGGTAGGATCATACTGGATATGTTGTGTAGTTTCCATGGTCATCCCTATAAATTTCATTCTTTTATGCACCTCAGAATCATCCTTAGCATTGAGGAATATATTATCATAATCATATCCTTTATGAAATCAAAAATCTCTAATTCTTCCCTGGAGTCTCTTTAAATGATTAGCCATTTTACCTCTAAGATCCCAATGTCTAAATTATGTGAATTTTAAATTGAGGGAGGATTGTGGCATGAGGACTTAGATAATTGAGGCCAATACATGAATTGGGTCCTACTTATACTAAGTGTAATTTCATGGACACTTGACAACTTGGCACTTTTTTAGTTTTCATCTATACTTAGAGATAACTGATAGGTTATTTCTTACTCAACCAATATATCAGGGACTAGTCTAGGTAAGTATAAAGGTGACACATGTGTGCCCTCTATCTTTGTGATAGTGTGGTCTAGATAAAACCAATAATCTCCCAATGTTTTGAAGGATCATTTTATCTTGTCTAACAACCTTTGCATTGGTTGTATGTTGGTATCTAGATACACCACTAGGTAAAACTGATGAATTATAGTTTGTATATGGTGTTTGACCATATGGATATGTATCATGTAAAAGTCATCACATACTTTATTTTAATATTTGGGTTTCCATGTAGGTGACCCTAGGAGATTTATTATGGCATATATTGCATCTAGTAAGTAATACAACATGTATAAACTTCCCTTTTGGTTGACTTGGACACTTTTTTATATTAATTTAAAGCTGATTATCTCCCTGAAAGCATGGATATATTGATAATCTAAAATAATCAACAAAAAGGGAATCTAGACCTCATCCACATTTGAAATAGAATTAGCCCCATACAATTTATTCAACAAGGCCATTACAATTCTTACTCCTAGCCTAGATTGTGAAATGGGGATATAACTTACACTCCTCTCTTTGACAAAATTAATAGGATCAACCACCCAACTCTTTAATATGTCTCTAACAACATTATTATTAAACCATTGGATGGTGATTTATTGATTATAGACTCTATGAGGTGGGGGAAATCAATAATACCTTTCAAAACCAATTATATCTATGTATGCTACTCACACATTACTTATAATTATATGGAATGTATCATTTATATGAATGCCAATAGTAAATAAATTGATAAGTACATCATCACAGGGGAATACCTATAGTTTAATTACAAAACTATGCAATCCTACCCCTTAATGGCTAAACATTCATCGATGTATTCATGCTGGTGGAGAGATAAGACATATTAATCATTGTAGTCATGTGCTACTTTTACTTCCTCATATATCACCAATTAGTGAGGAAATTATCCATATAACATTTAAGTTGAAGGCAGTGTCTATATTATTACTTTATTTCATGGTAGAATAAGGATGGAGATAGAATTTGTTTGAGAGATGCCATTTCAATGGTCCTTAAAATTATATAGATAATTTAAAAAAAATACTAAAGAAAGTAAGGAGATATGATAATTTTATGAGTACTTTGATTTCAAATGGTGTTAAAATTGAATAAAGACCAAATGAGTTTCACCGCCTATCACTATTCCCAAAGCTATAATTGCCAATTCATGAGAATTAATTGTTCCTTAATGATCCTTATTAGATGTCTTTTCAATTTAATTTTTTTATTTTGTGACTTATGCTTGTGTGGGAGATTTATTCAATAGGTGTCAACTTATCATGACTTTTAGAGGCTAAATCATCCTTTTGATTTGTTACATCCATTGTTAGTGCTACTTGGTGGTATATCACTCGATCATAGTTAGATTTAATATGTCTTTCATGTATCTGTGGCTAACTATTTTGAATACTTATGCATTACATGATGTCACTTTAGCATAAACCAAGTATGAGTGCATATATGTCATGCATCTTGTAATTTTGTGTTAATAAGGGACACATGTCATCATGTTGCATTGTTGTAGTCATCTGCTCTTTGTTTGATCACTCCTAGACCCTATGAGTACATAAAGGTGCAAGATCTGGATAAATGGCATAATCACACATGGTTGCATTATCACGGTCTTTTATAGCTTAGAAATTTTGAACATAGATGTGTGAGGCTATGAGGAAGAGACACATGACATCTTTTCACATAGTCACATCATCTCATACACTTATAAATTAGATGTTACGAACATTACTTTTTGATAATGTGATAGTGTGAAAATAGGACACGTGTCACAAGGTTAGATAAATTCATCCTTGTGCCTTAAAATGCGAGTGTTTCATATGAGATGCAAATATCCAGTTAGCAATAAGACACTATAAAACTTGAAAAAAAAGAGATCAAAGAATTGACCCCAATTTTTTGTGATTAATAATAAATATATGAGAGCCTTTACTCTGGAACACGATATGTAAAAGTAAATTCATGACACACACAAAATAACCAAATTAGGTTTGTTAGGTAAAATTAATTCAGTTTAAAACATAGATTATTATTTTGATTAAACCATTGTGAGCTTGTCATAAATTTAAGCCAAAGTGTTATGAAATGAACGTGATTGAAAAAATTCGGATTTGATTTAATCATAAATCATAGGATCAAAAAAGAAATAGAGACCAAAATAAAGCTTTTGAGAAACAAATGGGTCTTTAATTTTACTATGAAAAAATGGGGTGTGTTGGTCACAACAACATATTTTCCTCATGGATATACATTTATGGTCTTCTTTGTGAGATGCCATGAAGTACAATCAAAATACTATTTGTAGTTGTCTAATATTGTAGTATCATCATAAGATTCTATGGTATACTTATATATTTAATACTCCAATGAAATATCCTGCCAATATCTTGTGTTACAAAATAACCATAATTGATAATATTATTAGTATCTTGTGTAGAATGGGCACATGCCCATTCTACACAAGACAAGAATATTGGTCCTATCTTGTGTTACAAAATGAGTGTCACTTAAAATATTCAATATTCTCATAGTGTGTTACATAATGGGCTTAAATAATAATATTCAATTATTTTATCTTATGTTACAGAATGGGATTCATTGATAATAATCTTAATATATTTTGTAGAATGAGTATGTGCCCATTCTCTATAAGATAAGAATGGTCATGTGCCCATTCTAAACAAAATAATGGGCACATGCCCATTCTTATCTTGTGAATAATGGGTATTGTCTGCCCATTCTACACAAGATAATAATATTATCAATTAAGCCCATTCTACACATGATAGGATCAATATATGTTGACACAAATCTATGCTAAGTCATGAGTTAGTAGTTTGAATGTCGTGTTGACATGAAAAATACATCAAATCATGAATTCATAGTTTTATATTTCAGATGATACTAATTGATGAGGCCAATAAATGTAACTCATCTCATATATTATTATCATATACACCCCTTCTAATTTGGCCATTGTTAGAGCCTTACCCATAACTTTATCTATATTTCCATCCATGTTGTTTATGTTTATTATTGTGATATAATTTAATGATTTATAAATGAAATAATATAGTTTAATGGTTTATATGTGAAACTTATTAATAATTATGTCTAAGGCACCCACACCCATAAGAGGATAAGGATCTATGCATTTTATAATGGCCTACATCCATTGACTATATAACACCTACAACCATTCTGGTAAATGCACTTATAACCATTGGCTGACTAGATGTTGAAGACATAAAACATCCACAACAATTGAAAAGCACTTGCAACCACTATCTATGAGCACCCATAATAGCTTACATTTCCATTTCATGCAATTTACATTTTATGTAATTTCCCTTTCATGCAAGTTTGCTTTCAATTCATTTCATTTCCCTTTTGCAAGTGTGTTTCAATTACACAAAGATTAGAACCCAAAACTTCATAAGAGACTAGTGCCACACATGTGGTTCCAATGTCTTAACAAAGTAAAAAGACCTTAGGTTGACAATTTAATGAACAATCATTATCAATAAACCAAATGCATGCCCCTTTCGAGCACATCTGTTGGGCCAAAGGAGAATAACATGATTTATCATAATACATTGGAGGGATTATAAGAGTTGGATGAATAAAAACCCCCATGAAACACTCACAAAATATTTCTAAGTTTGAAAGGGGTCTATAGTTATATTCTAAGATTCACATTTCACTTTATAAATTGCTAATTTTTAATTATAATTTTTACTAAATTCATACACATCACTTAAGGGTCACTTAAGTGATGCTCTCTTGGAAAAGTGATACAAATTTATAATATTATATGTTGACACATAAAAAAATTAATTCAACAAGTGATTATAAAAATGTAACTTGAATTTAAAGTGGTTTTTCCCTCCAAAAGTAGAGCAAGCCATCCCCACCCTTGTATTTGATTTTATCTCAACCATTGGATTAAAAGTGTCCTAAATTTTCCTTATAAATCCTTATAATCTAAATAAAAGGATTATATAACACTAAGGGGCCTCATGTTTTGGGTTTTAAAGACGGAAGGAGGAAGGGAGAGATAAGGGATAAGGATGTGGATCAAGCTAGCCATTCATTCAAATGCATTTATTTTAATGTTTAGAACTTGTGGCCTTGTTTTGTTTATTTTTACTTCACATTTTAATATTATTTTTATTTGTTGTACATTGTTGATGGTTTAGTCAGATTGATGGAGTGGAGGAGGGTTACCAATCCCCTCCCCAAGGCCCCAAGGCCTTCACAAGACCCATTACCATCAAGGGTTGAAATTGTTCCTACTTAGCCCTTTCAAGGGCTTAGTGTAGACACATAATTTTGGTATAAGTATTATTATTACAATGTTTTTAGTATTGTTTTTTGCATATGGATCAGTGGTTTGAGTTAGGTTCTTATTGGCACTCATTCATGTATTCTTCCTCATATCTTCTTCTTTGTATAGTCTCATTTCCTATCTTTAATATGTTTATGTGCTTTCATTGTTTATGTCCATTCTTGGAGGCACCCTCTCTTTCTTTGATTTGCATCCTCTATTGTTTTATATGTTTGGAAAAAAAATTAGTCTAAAAAAATGTGCCCTACATGGATTAAATAACTGATCCAAATGGATCCATGTACCGTTCTATTTTGAAAAATTCTTCAAATTTATTTCAAATTATTTTCACATTGTATTACTCATCGAGATCTTTCCGACTCTTTTCACTGTTTGCAAAACGGACACCATATGCAAAAGTTATAAACCACTGAAGTTTTGGTTCAACAGGAAAAAATTTGGTGTCGTAAGGTGACGTGGCATAGTTGCGGAATGCCAAGTGGACCAATCTCCATTTGACACATGGAAAATAATTAGAGGGCAAAAAATATTGGTTAGGTGTTTTTTTTATGCACATGGTATTTGATAAGTTCAAATGTATTAAAGGCGCCAAACCTCCACGCCACCCACCAAATACTCCACTAAATAAGCATCTAGGCATTTGACTAGGCTATGTGGCGTCTAAAGTTGGCACCCAAATCTTACTCATTTGAAAAGTTCAGCAAGTTTACTATTAAAATCATGTAAAACAACCATGCCTAGAAAATGTGGGACAAAACTTAAGTCAAACGCCTAAAATGGAGGGAAGAAAATTCAAATTGCATGCTTGGCACCTAGGGAGGAAAGCCTGAGTGCCTAGAATGGAGGAAGGAGGTTTTGAACCCTTGACCTCCCGTGTAAAAGGCTGAGGTCTTGACTGCTTCAGCCATGGTGGCTGAAGTGTTATAAAAGGGAGTTATTTTTACTTGTTTTGACACAGATTTCTGACTGTATAAAGAGAATTAAGAGGATTAGAGCCTTGTTTTTGCCTTGTACGGCCTTGGGCTTTTGTTTTCAGGTCAAGGAGGAATATTTTTAGGCAAATAAAGATCATAAGAGGTGAGATTGAAGATTTGTAAAGGTTTTTGAAGCCATTTGTTGTAGCATTTTAATAGAACAGTCCTCACTTGGAATGGACCCAGAGATGTAGGCTATTGAAGCCGAACTCCGTTATCAACTTGCTGGTGTTATCTTTGATTTTATCTAATTATTATTGCATTCTAATCTTCATTTTAATTCTGATTTTACTTTCTTTATGCAAAATTAAACACAAGAAAGTAAAATTTTGAAAGATCTCATAAACATGAACAAGTGATTTTTGAATGTGGTACACTTGTATTTTTTAGTTTACAGATCAGATTTTTGGTATCAGAGTAGTTGTTATTTAACAGTGATTGCTAGTGTATGTTGAAAAGGTCTAAATCCCAAAAGGGTGAAGGAAAACTCGTTGAGTATAATCTAGAGATTGGTTCAAGGCGTGCTTTAAGGATGACCGAAGAAGAGATGGAATCCGAACAAGCTTTCTGTCGAGCTTTCATAGACATGAGAAGCATGGTTGAGGAACTATAACGTGACAAACAAAGGAAATCCAAGAATGAAAAAGAAGGTGATTCATGAGAATCAAAAGGTAAAGAAACCGAAAAACTTCTCCATCGGATGACGGTAAAAAATTGTGGAATCTCTCCCTTCACTAAAATTGGATATTAAGTTTGAATTACCAATGTTTAATGGCAAAGTTAATGCCAAAAAGTTGGATAACTGGGTCAAGCAGATTGAAGTTTATTACAGGGTCCAAAAGATTGCAGGGGATGAGTCAAAAATTCATTTGGCTACTCTTCGTATGGGAGGTACAACGCTCAGCTGGTGGGAGAGTAAGTTGAAGGAAGCCGAGGTTCAGAAAGGTAACTCGATTTCTACTTGGAATGAATTTATTGAAGAACTCAGATTGCAATTCTATCCTTTAGGCTATATGCAACAAGCTATGATGGATTGGCAAAGTTTTAGACAAGGAAATGCCAAAGTGTTCAATATTATACACAAGATTTTAGGAAAAAAGTTTTACTTTTAAATCTTCCTCTATACACACAAGAAACACTGCTAAAATATATAAGTGGGTTGCATAATTACTTAAGACATATGATTCCTATGTTCAATCCCACTAATTTAGATGTAGCATGTGTTCAAGCCACTCATTTAGAGGCTAGAGGAAAACAATCAAAAGAATCTTTTTCTAAAGTAAAAAGTAAGCAATCTAATGTTAACCATTCCAAAGGGGAAAGTTCATCAGGAAAGGGTAAATAGAAATCCACTTATACTGTTAAAAAAGAAGGAAAACCATTTTGTAATCATTGCAAGAAAAATCATGATGAGTCTAAGTGTTGGAAATTACATCCTGAGTTAAGGCCTTTGAAGTATCAAAAGAAAGTAAAGAAGGCTAATGCTATGGTTCAGGACTTAGGATCAGATTCAGGTGATGAAACTAGGATCACAACTATGGGTTTACATAATGATTTTTCTGTTTTAGTTTATAGCACTAAGTCATCAAATGATGCATCTTCTTTTAGACAGAATTCTGTGCATGTTGATAAGAAAAGAAATGAATTGTTGCGCATTAGAGTTGTTTCAAAGTATACTAAGATTGACACTCTATTTCATAGTGGTTCACAAGCAAATTTAATTTCTGAAGAGGTTGTTAAGAAGCTAGGCTTACAAACCAATCCCAATCCAAAACCTTATCCACTAGGTTGGGTGTGTGATAATGCAAAGCTACAAGTCTCACAAACTTGTAGGCTAAGGTTTGCCATCACATCCAAGTTTGTAGATGAGGTTGAGTTGGATGTTGTTCCATTGGACATATGTGTGATTGTTTTGGGAAGCCCATATCTTTATGATATAAAAGCAATCTTCTATAGAGAGGAGAATAAATACTTGCTTGTTAAGGATGGCATTGAATACATAGTTAGAGAACATCACATTAGAACAAGTCTTTCCTTGGTTATATCAGGGCAAATGAAAAGACTAGTTAATTCAAGCAAGACTTTTTGTCTCATGTTGATTAAGTCTAAGGAAAAAGAATATTCTCAAGCTTTGGAAAAGTGTGATCCTAGACACAAGAATGAATTGGTTGAAATCATTTCTACTTATGATGATGTATTTTAGGATCCTAAGGGCTTACCTCCTAAAAGGGGAGTTCAACATGAAATTCAGCTATTGCAGGATTCTCCTCTCCCTAACATTGGCATGTATAGGTTATCAGTGGTGGAAAATGAGGAAATCAAGAAACAGGTAATGGATCTATTGGATAGAGGTGTTATTCATCCAAGTTCATCTTCTGTTGGTTCGCCAATTATTTTGGTGCCAAAGAAAGATGGCACTTGGCGAATGTGTGTTGATTTTCATGTTTTAAACAAAATTACTATTAAGAATCGTTACCCTCTTCCTCGTATAGATGATTTGTTGGATCAATTAAAACATGCTATTTATTTCACTAAGTTGGATTTGAGAAGTGGATATCATCAAGTAAGAATTAATGAAGGTGATGTATGGAAAACTGCCTTTAAGACAAAACAGGGATTGTTTGAATGGCTTGTTATGCCTTTCGGGTTGTGTAATGCCCCGGCTACATTCATGAGATTGATGAATGATGTTTTTAGATAGTTCCTTGATGATTTTGTTATAGTTTACTTAGATGATATATTGATATTTAGAAAGTCATGGGAAGAGCATGTGATCCACATTAAGAAAGTCATTGATGCATTACAAAGGGAAAAACTTTATTTGAAAATGTCAAAATGTGAATTTGGCAAGACCTCTTTGATATACTTGGGTTACATTGTAGGACATGGTAAATTGAAAATTGATCCTGCAAAAGTGGCAGTTATTGTTAATTGGCCTACACCCACTAACACAACTGAGGTTAGGAGTTTTCTTGGTGCAGTACAATTTTGGAGGAAGTTTATTGCTCAATTTTCATAAATTGCATCACCTTTGCATTCTTTGACAAGTGTGAAATAGGTCTTTCAGTGGGGAGGCAAACATAAAAAAGCCTTCGATACTTTGAAAGAAAAGACAAGTACTGCTCTGGGCTTAGCACTTCCTAATATACAACAACCATTTGAGATCGAGATAGATGCAAGTGAGTATGCTATGGGAGCTATTTTAATGTAAGGTAAGAAACTAGTTTGTTATCATTCTGAAACCTTTACAAGTGCAGTAAGAAAATATCCAACTTATGATAAGGAATTGTATGCATTGATTCAAAGTGTTAAAAAATGGAAACATTACTTAATGGGCAAAGAAACAATAATACATACAGATCATCAGCCCATATAGTATCTCCAATAAAAAACTAAGCTACAACAGTCTAGACATTTTCGTTGGATGGGTTTCTTACAACAATTTCATCTTGTGATCAAGTATAAAAAAGAAATTTAGAATAAGGTTACAGATATGCTATCTAGGCCTCCTATGGTTGTTGCATCTATTATTTTACAACATGGTTCTTTGTCTCATGAAAGTTATAAAGAAAAATATGTGAATGATCTTGATTTTCAGGATGTTTATAAAGACTTGATGAGTAGTAGACAAGTAGAAGAATTGGACTATCATGTACACAATGATCTTTTGTATCATTTGGGTAAACTATGCATTCCTCAAAATGAGAGGGTGCACATGATTAGAGAAGCACATACTTCTCTTATTTCTGGTCATTTTGGAGTTGCTAAAATGGTTGCACATTTGAAAATGTATTGTTATTGGCCTCGCATGCAAGAAAATTTTGCTAAATATATAAGGGGATGTACTCTTTATGCCACAAGTAAACCAAGTAACAAGAAATTGGGACTTTACACTCCTCTACCTGTTCTTACTCACCCTTGGGAAAGTATCTCTATGGATTTTGTGGGGGGATTGCCTATGACCCAAAGAAAACATGACTATTTATATGTGGTTGTGGATAGATTTAGCAAAATGTGTGTTTTGATTCCTTGCACTAAGCAGATTACTGGCGAAGGCACTGCATATTTTTTCTTTAAACATGTATGGGTTCATTTTGGTTTGCCTACTTCAATTATTTTTGATCGAAATTCTTGATTTATTGGGGAGTTTTGGTCAACTTTGTGGGGACTAATGGACACTAAATTAAAAAAGAGCACTGCATTTCATCCACAAACCAATGGACAAATAGAGGTTGTGAACCGCACTGTGGTACATTTTCTTAGGGGTTATAGCAATAAAAATCCAAAGTTATGGGATGAACAATTGTGTTACATACAACATGCATATACCTAGGCACTTCATTCCTCTACTATGAAATCTCCATTTGAAGTTTGTTATGGATACTTGCCTAAATCTTCTCTAGATGTTTGCTATGGACAGGATACAACTCTTGGTGAACCAAAAGAAGCCATTCGAGCCAAGAACTTTATTGAACAAATACAACTCATTCATCAGACTGTTTGTACTCAACTGGAGAAAAGTCAAGCCAAGTACAAAGCCAGGCATGACAAACATTGTATTGATCACCAATTTATTTTAGGTGATATGGTATGGCTTCACATTAGTAAGGAAAGACTAACAGGTGAAGGTAAAAATTTGAAACCAATCCGTATGGTCCTTTTTAGATAACAAAAAAAATTGGCACAAATGCTTTTCGATTAGACTTACCATCTTACATGTAGATTTATTTAGTTGTAAATGTGGAAAATTTGAAATTGTATGAGCCTCTAATGATCATTGATCATGATGAAAGTGCATCCATTCCTTTCGTTGATGATTTTTCTCCTGAATATCTAACATAATTGCAGGAAGATACTATACTTGACAGGAATATGCAGACTTCACGAAGAGGTAATGTTGAATATCTTCATGTTGGTCTCAAAGGGATACACCCAAGAAAGGCTTGATGGATGGAAGTCATAAAGGTGAGGGAAAAATACCCTCACCTCATTACCAATTAATTTCAACTTTTGGAGGTCCAAAAGTTCCCAGTGGGGAGGAATGATCCAAATGGATCCATGTACCGTTCTATTTTTCAAAAGTCTTCAAATTTAGTTAAAATCATTTTGACATTGTAGTACTCATCGAGATCTTTCTGACGCTTTTCACGGTTTGCAAAATGGACACCGTATGCAAAATTTATAAGCCGCTGAAATTTTGGTTCAACATGGAAAAATTTGGTGCCGTAAGGTGACGTGGCACAGTTGTGGAATGCCAAGTGGACCAATCTCCATTTGACACATGGAAAATAATTAGAGGGCAAAAAATATTGGTTAGGTGTTTTTTTTATGCACATGGTATTTGATAAGTTCAAATGTACTAAAGGCGCCAAACCTCCACGCCACCCACCAAATACTCCACTAAACAAGCATCTAGGCATTTGATTAGGCTATGTGGCATCCAAAGTTGGCACCCAAATATTACTCATTTGAAAAGGTCAGCAAGTTCACAATTAAAATCATGTAAAACAACCATGCCTATCAAATGTGGGACAAAACTTAAGCTAAGCGCCTAAAATGGAGGGAAGAAAATTCAAATTGCATGCTTGGTGCCTAGGGAGGAAAGCCTGAGTGCCTAGAATGGAGGAAGGAGGTTTTGAACCCTTGACCTCCCATGTAAAAGGCTAAGGTCTTGACCACTTCAGCCATGGTGGCTGGAGTGTTATAAAAGGGAGTTATTTTTACTTGTTTTGACACGGATTTCTGACTGTGTAAAGAGAATTAAGAGGATTAGAGCCTTGTTTTTGCCTTGTACGGCCTTGGGCTTTTATTTTCAGGTCAAGGAGGAATATTTGTAGGCAAATAAAGATCATAGGAGGTGATATTGAAGATTTGTAAAGGTTTTTGAAGCCATTTGTTGTAGCATTTTAATAGAACAGTCCTCACTTGGAACGGACCCAGAGATGTAGGCTATTGAAGCCGAACTCCGTTATCAACTTGCTGGTGTTATCTTTGATTTTATTTGATTATTATTGCATTTTAATCTTCATTTTAATTCTGATTTTACTTTCTTTATGCAAAATTAAACACAAGAAAGTAAAATTTTGAAAGATCTCATAAACATGAACAAGTGATTTTCGAATGTAGTACACTTGTATTTTTCAGTTTACTAGTCACTAGCCCACCAAATCCATCTCTTTATATTTTATAGACCCTTGTACCCTTTTTTATCTTTTTTGATGTTTGGACCCTCATTTTCACCTATTGCATGTTTTATTCGTTAGCTTGAGCATGAGTAAGTTTATAAATCAAAACAAGGATGCCCATATATATAAATTGTTTACAATAATTTTATTATGAATCATCAAGAGGAGGTATCTATCATTTTCAAGTATAATCTAATTATACATAGATTTATTTATTATCTTAAGGATTTGCATTTAAGTCTTATTGCATCTTGTACCAAAATAATGATAGGTTAATGTGCATGTACTTACATCCCCACCTAGGAAGATTAGGTTGAATCTCTCACTCAATTTATCCATTCACTCTGCACAAGAACTATGTGGGGTCTAATTCTAACATGGGAGATACATAGTTGCGACTCTGTTAAGGTTGCCCGACCCAACTAATTCTTCCCTTATCTTTTTCAAGTGTTTTATGGTGAATTTGGTAAATAAGATCAAGTAATACATTTATGCTCCTAA